>CAMZMU010000046.1:37335349-38535349 GCA_947311845.1 Poa pratensis | reverse complement strand
TGCCAGCTGTACTTTGGAGCCTACGAACTACTCCAAATAGGTCGACACAATAACCACCATTTTTCATGGTGTACGACACAGAAGCGGTCTTACCCTTTCACGTACATTTCGACGCACCCAGAGTCGTCGCTTACGACGAAGAAGAAGCGGAGAAAGCACTCGAAGATAGCGTCGACATGCTGGACGAGGCACGCGACATTGCGCTCGCTCGCACAGTTGTCTACCAGCAAAACCTCTGCAACTATCATGGTCGTCGACTGCGTACCAGGTCTTTCATGGTTGGCGACTTGGTGCTTCGACTGAAGCAGAAGAAGGTGCACAAGCTCGCCTCCCCATGGGAGGGACCCTTCATCATCACAGAAGTCATTGATGGCGGCGCATATCGACTGAAGCACGCGAAGACGGGAGAACTTTCGCACAACCCTTGGAACGTTGCGCACTTGCGCCGTTTCTATGCTTAGACTGTTCAGTCGATAAATGTAATAGGTGATATGTCGGATAGCTACAGGTTTCATATGCGCTCTTTTCCTTACCAGGGTACCTAAGGGGACTGGAAGGTTTTTAGTGAGGCGGCCTGCAGCTTAACTTACAAAAAGTGGAATATAATCATTGTTCCTCTATGTCTCTTTTATTTGCACAACAAAACAAATACCTTGGCTACACCCGAACACTCGGGGGCTGTGCCAAACAGGTCTAACAAAACAAATACCTTGGCTACACCCGAATGCTCGGGGGCTGCGCCAAACAACTTTGATCAAAACAAAAGCCTGAGCCACACCCGAACACTCGGGGGCTGCGCCGCAAAAGGTCAAAATTAAACTCAGCCACACCCGAATGCTCGGGGGCTGCAAAGCACAAATCCAAGACCAAAATCAGAAGCAACTCATCACACCCGAACGCTCGGGGGCTACGTCTGTCAGCGTGCAAATGAATCCTGAATCAAACAAATTCTGAGCCTGCACACTCGGGTGGTAAAGCCCCGCGTACAAATAACAATTTTTCACAAGCATACATACAAGCCACGAAAAAGGCATCAGGTAGCTTTTTATACAAAGTTTATACAACAAGTATCTAATCTACTCTGCAGATTCCTCCTTCGGCTCTGCCCATTTCTTTTCCTCTTTCAATACCCGGTGAATAAGGACCAGCGCATCAACTCGAGTCGCTTCGTAGTGCTCCTGCATGGGCACATGACCGCCACCAGGCACTGGTGGCGGACCTAGTGTAACTCTCTTTAGGTCAAGGTTGGATATGTGAGCCCGAACGAAGGCGAGCGCAACATTAGCTCCGCTAATGAATTGCTCTCGAACAAACTTCTTTATGGCTTTGCCTTCGCGAAATTTGTTCAGCAGCGCCGCTAGACCTTGTGGTTGATCATTCAACAGAAACAAGGACCAGTGCACTCGAGCTAAAGATGACCTGCAGACTTCAAGAAGAACAACCGCACGCCAGGCATGGTCATGAAGCTTGGCCAGCACAAGACCCCTCGCCCTATCACACCAATAGGGCTGGGTGGAAAACTGGGGGCTGCTGGCATAGCCATTCAAACGGTCGTCTAAGCGCGCCGCCTCGGCTTGACTATCTGTGCAAGCACCTGCAAAAATCACGCTACATCACAAACATCAAGTTTTGAAACACCTCGACACTCGTTCGGGTGCACTTACATTCCAGATGCAGATTCACCTTGTCCAACTCCTCAAGCAAATAAATCTCCCGTGCTGTTGCCCGTGACGGCCTTGCCTGCAGTTCAGCCAGCTCACTCTTTGTTTCCTTCAGCTCTTGCTCCGTCCTCGCGAGTTTCTGCTGCAGGAAATCAACGATCTTCTGGTCATTCCTGCTCCGAGTGTTTGGGACAAGGATTTTTGCGAAGGAGTTCCTTTAACCTCCCCCAAGCTTGAGTAATACTCTCTCCCAGATGTGGCCAAAACTTAAATATATAGCAGCGGTTCTCATAAGCTTCTTTAGGAGTAAAATACGTAAGAAAGAAAACTTTCCTCAAAATACTCCATTCAATAATGACTTCTTCATCCAAAGACCTGAACCAAATACGAGCATTACCAGATAAAGACAAATATAATAGCTTCCTTTTTACCTGATCCTCGGAAATATCAGGAAGCCTAAATAAGCCACATATGTCTTCAATTGTCTCCACGTGTTCACGTGCAGACTTAGTTCCATCCCATGTAAATGGATTTTTCATAACTCTTTTAACATGACCAATGGGAATTTTAAATCCCACTTTAGGTACCTCAGACACAGTAGTTTCAACCACTTTAGGAGTAGTGGCATAAGCACTTTCATATAAAGCAAGATGCAGGGAGGCACGATTCATAAATGCCATAGTAACAATGAGATAAAACAGTAAATAAAATTCAGCTTTCAAGTTTCTTTACCAAACTTCATACCAATAGCGCTACGCTCCCCGGCAACGGCGCCAGAAAAGTGTCTTGATGACTCCCAAGTGTAGGAGATCAATTGTAGTACCTTTCGATTAGAAAAGGTTGTCGAACCCACGAGGAGCTGAAGGTATTGGTTAGCAAGAATGATAAATAAAACAATGAAAGATGCAAGTGTTTTTACCATTTTTGGTTGTATAGTTACAAGAAAGTAAAAATGCTGAATATAAATGACAGCAAGTAAAAAGCTCTCAAAGAGAGAAAGCCCAATCCTCTATGTGGCAAGAGGACAAGCTCAAGTGATGTGTAACTTATATGTGGAAAACGTTCCCGAGGGCGGCATGGATACTGCTAGGCATAGAGATTTATTAACAACACGTTGAATATCTTGTCAAGTTTTAATCTTCTTTGGACAGAGTCATTGTTAGGTAAAGCTAAATAAATAAACTAAACCCCTTATGATGGATCATGTGGCCAAGTAAATGACTGCACAAGAATTATTAAGACATAAAGTCCCACCATAGCATTACACTCTAAGGTCCCCGATACTAATACCCTCATAATGCAACTTCATGACTCGGTCTCAGGTTTACATGTCCCCCCAAGTCTCCCTCAATTCATTACACTACGGTGTTCTCCTATGAGCCCATATAGGTGAAGTGTTGTGCAGTCGACGTTCGCCCAACACCATCATAGAATCACATAAAAAGATAAACACTAGACAAAATACCAACACATGTCATATATAAATCATTGCCAATTCATCATATGCCCTCAGGAACATACGGGAACTACTCACAACGTGCAAACATAATGATATTCAGTGGCATAAGTGGTACAACACAATCTGAAAATATAACTTCACCTCCAAATAATGAAAAGTACTCAATCACAAACATGAATAGTAGCACAAGACAAGTATCTAGGGTATAGCAACTCTCAAACTACGAGGGGAACGGAGTGGATCACGGAGATGATGATGGAGATGGTGTTGGTCTTGTTGATGGTGATGATGTAGAGGCCTCCTCCCACGCCAAGGAGGAGAGGTGATGACGATGACGATGATTTCCCCCTTCTCCGGAGCTCTGGAGCAGCAGGATATGACCCTCCTCTGAGGGAATCAGGAGTTTCGCCGCCGCCGCGGCCTCGGATGGACTTGGGAAAATTAGGGCGTAACTTTTCAGGCGAGACGAAGGCGTGTTAAAAAACCCCGAGCGAGGAAGTGCCCGAGGCTCCGGATGGTGGGCCCCACGTGTCTAGAGAATCTGGCCGCGTGGGCCCCCTCTTTTGGGCCTCGTGGCTCTCCTCCCTTCGATCTTCTTCCCACTGTTGTTCTCCCGATGAAAAACCAGCTGTGCAATTTTCCTTTTCTTATTTGGGTCCCTGTAGCTCCTGAAACATTAAAAACAAGAAAAAGGAGGTTTTCTGCCTCCCAGAAATTAAATACCAAAAATAGGGACTTTGTATGAAAGTCCCATAAATCATCTAAAACATGTAAAAATAATGATATAACAATGCCAATAACATTCTAATATGATAATATAAGTTGTATAAATGATATAAAATGCACGTATCACCCCCGCCTGGTCCTTCATCGCACCCGTCACAGTAGTTTTTCCGTCAGGTTTCTTCGGGAAGCCAGCTATGGCTTTCTCGAAGTCGCCTGCAATACCATGGCCAAGTTGAAGAAGGAAGGTGGTCTCAGAGCCACCTACCATTTGGGTGCGGGCGTAGTTGGCCAACGTAGACGTCCCAGGCCCAAACACATAGGCCAGACCCTCTACGGTCGCAGGTGGCATGCCTTTCGAAAAGACAAGCCGATGAACAGATGTCAAAGCACACGTGGACTTGTTGAGAGCCTCCCTGGCCTGGGCACATATCTTGTCAAAGGCACCCGCCACGTCCTTGAAGGACCCTTCATCCACAGCAGGTGCGGCCCCAACAGCCCCTGTCAGGTCAAGAAACTTCAGAACCAAATCAACGTACAATCAAGTCATATATCGCATGGCAAAGAGTCATTACCTCCCATCACATGCGACAGCGAGCTAAGCCGCTATGCCTGAAGCGTCTCGCGGTCGCACACCTCTTTGAGCTTCACATGCTCAGTTGCGTGCTCCCTCTCAAGATCCTGCACCCGAGTCAGAGCAGCCGCTCGTTCGCCTGCAGAAGATGAGATGTGAACCTTAGCGCTAGAATCTTCCACGCAAACCTGTAGATATGGGGAGAAGGTCCTCACTGTTCGACTGTTCCAGCTTGGCCCGCATCTGGTCACGCTCCTGCTCCAGTTGCAGATAAGCCTCACCCGATTCCAGCATCGTGCGGTAGAACGGCTACGGAACAGCACACAAAACATAAGCATCTGAGCCTATGCCCAACTGTACCTAGTTGCACATAGCCTCGGGGGCTACTCCCATCGGGAGCGCTGTCGTGCACCCGATAAAATTTTAGGCATCAAAATGTACTTATGTGGTTACGGTGCTCCGGCTGCATCACACCCGAAGAAGAAGGCGCGTCTCCCCTTGGTCCGGCGGGCATGCTCGACGGGGCAGTCCTCTCCACCCGAACCGCATCTTCCGATGATGAAACAGGTGTGACCTCGGGAACGAGGGGCGCCGCATCCTTCTTCGGCATAGTGTCCTCGGCCGGGCTGAACAGCGTCAATCAGAAAGAAGACAACGGCAGAAACAATCACAAAGCTCGAACAAACAAGCACACGCTTACCTAGCATCTTCATCATCAGATATCAAAAGGGTCGTGTAGTCCAAGTGCGCGGAAAACTCCGGTGCATCTTCAGGAGGCACCGCGCGCAGTGGGGTCACAACCCTGGCCTCTTTAGCCTCAGGCGACGAGGAACCCGAATCCTCGTCGTGCTCAGCATGAAGAGGGCTGCTAGTTGCAGTCGACGCCGTCTCGTTCACGCGTCGTCGCTTGAGCGGCAGCTCATCCTCTTACTCCTGCTCAGATTCCTCCACCTCGTCAGTGGGGGTGTGTGCAGAGGCGAGAGAAATATCGTCGGCCTCGTTCTCGGCCAGTAAAATCTCCACCTCTGCAGTCTCTCCATCTTCGGGAAGTGGAGGAAAACGCTTGGAAGGAGTCCAGCTCTGCACATATCAGGCACATAAGCTTCAATTAGCAAGCACATAATTTTCCAAAGGGATAGAAAAGCATAAGTTAAACCATACCGCTGGCAGCGGATGATCGCTGTCGAACGCATCCACCGGGCAGTCGAGAGGACAACTGTCCTTCGCAGTCAGCTTGGTGATCGACCGCACCCGGGTCTCCACCTCCCTCGCTGATGGCAAAGCCTCCTCTCCCGCCAAGCGTGTCGGGTCGTGGACGCCCCGGAACTCCCACATCGGGTGCACTCGCATCCGCAGAGGCTGCACGCCCCTCTTGATAAAGGTCGAAATCAAATGTAGGTCGCTTACCTATCGGCCGACAGTCTTCATAAGCTTGGCAATTTTCTCCATCAGAGGCTTCGCCTCGGCCTCCTCGGCTGCAGTGGTCTGGTGCAACCAGGCTTGAGTCTTCACCAGAGGCGCATTGGCATCAAAGGCTGGCATCTCTTCTTGCTGAGCGCTGACATAAAACCATTTCTTGCGCCAGTTCTGCGCTGACTCGACCTGCTGGATGTCGAAGTACTCGACCTCCTTGCGAGCCTGGATGTTGAAGCCGCCAACAGCATACACGCCATCCGTGCCGGCGTTCCTCTTCACATTGAAAATCTTCTTCCAAAGACCCCAATGTGGATGCACCCCCAGAAAACACTCGTAGAGCACAAAGAAAACAACAATGTGCAAAATGGAGTTGGGGGTGAAGTCATGCAGCTGAACCTTGTATGCGTACATCAACGCACGCACGAAGTCGTTAACAGGGAAAGAGAAGCCCCTGCTCACGAAGTCATGGAAGCACACGCGCTCGCCCTCTCTGGGTTGAGGGCTTACCTCGTCGCCGGGAATACGCGCTGGCAGCAGCGCGGCGGAGGAAGCCACCCATCCCGCCGGTACCCGTCCAGCTTTGAGGCTGTCAGATTGGACCTCGTCCAACCCCCAGCCTTCTTCTTCAGCGGCGCCGCACCACCTGCGCCTGGGGCGGTAACGGTCGGCGCAGTGGAGGCTGCGGCGTCCGCGGCGGCCTTCCTCTTCGACGTCTTGGCCATGGCTATGACGGCTATGAAAGCAAAGCGCGGGGAGGAGGAGGAAGAAGCAGAGGCAGAGGCGGCGTGGAGAAAATGGCAAGTAAAGATAATTTACCCCGCCGGTCTCATACTTATTCATACAGGCCACAGATCTCCACCGTGGATGAAAGATCGTGCGTCGTAATCCATATCTAACCATACGCGTGGCAGTCACGGAGGGCAACCGTCGCCGGCCACTCCGTCCACTGCGCACGGGAAACGAGGAGGCCATCATCACGTCACCGTGAAAATCACGTCTGAACGGTCAAATCAAGTCCAAACGACACCGTCTTTGGTCAGCACTGCAAACTGGGGCCCACACGTCACGTCCCATCTATCACAGCACAAAGTGTGCCACCGCGTGTCAGATAGCGCAGTCGCCTAACACGTCATCCCTGACGTCATCACAAGCTCTTCGCTCAGAAAAGTACTCGAGTTCGAGGGTGAAAATCAAAATAAAACAATTTGGTCACTCGACCGCTCCATAAGCAAACACATGTAACTCCCATCGGGAGCATTTCAAAATTTTATTGACCGTTGCAAAAGTTCCAAAAGTTTTGAGATTATCCTCAACTACAAGCAAGTAAGCACAATCTCGGGGGCTACTCCCATCGGGAGCGCTACCCGCACACCCGATAAAGCAGAACTCAGAAGCAATAAATTGCACAAAACTGTCAGTCGAAGCTTACTCGGCTCAGATCGAAGCTTACTCGATGCAAATATCAGTCACAAATCGCCGAGATTGCATCCGCCGCATATATACCTCGGACGCTGCACGCACAGTGTAAAGGTAAGACCCACATATCCGTCGAGTCGGGCCAGGGCCCGCTTCCAACTGCGCAAGCTCTGTAATTTTCCATGTCAACAGACATGAAGAAAATCCTAGCGGACGCGTTAGGTAGCAAAGTTATGCTGCAAGCCCACTCTGTAAGACCTCCGCGGCCTGAATCGGACCTGACCAGTTTGTTCCGGGTTCGAGTCCGGGGACTCGAGCTTGAAGTAGGTTAGTAAGGTTTTGCGCAGAAGTGCAGTTAACTAGTCCCGATCCGTCGAGTGTACCAGGCCTACTATGTCATAATCCCTAGGCAAAAATAACAAAGCATCAGTCGACGAATATTCCGACCCAGCATGCACCTTCGAGGCAAGCTCGATCTCGAAGCAAACTAAGCATCAGTCGACATATATATCGACTCAACATACACAATCGAGGCATTCTCGGCTTACAAATACCTATTGAGCAAATAACCAGCAAAAACAATGCATAATCAGACCAGTAGGTATTCCACAAAGCAAGTCAATCAGGACGTGCACTTACGGAGGAGTCCCTGCCCGATTCTTCGAGTCGACCAAGCATTCGGGGGCTACTGACGGGGGCATACCCTTCGGGTGCCCCACCATGAGGATACCTGGTGCACGTACAAGCCAAGGCCCATGGATAGGCCTGCCAACAATCCACGATCAAGGCCCACAAAGGGAGCCCATGAAGATGGCGTACGCCCCAAGACTAGTAAACCTTAAGCCGGTAAAAACGTACCTTATTTGTAAACCTAGTCGGTTGTGAATCCTCGAGGCCCAGCCTCCTACATAAAGGCCGGGAGGGCCGCCGATCTAGGACACACAATACTCAAACCAACAAACCCTAGCGAGATCGCCATCTCGCTGGGACCCCATTGTACACCTCATACATCAATAACCAGACAAGAAGGAAGTAGGGTGTTACACTCCGGGGGCTGAACCTGGGTAAACCTTGCTTGTCAGCCGACGATACTACCGACGCTACCACGTCTCTCCCCCTTAATCTCAACCCTAGGTATCGAACCATGGGTTTTGATGTGTTAACACCACGTCAATTACACACCTTCTCCAGTAAGCACCTCCTCTATTTCAACATTGCACCCTACTCATGTCATTGCCTCTTATCATACTTCTCACCATCCCCGACGATGGCCATGGTCAAACATGGTCAATCTTAAAACGATAAGCTTCGCCACCACATACGACACCTGTCATTGAACCGCACAAGTGAAGGGATGTAATTTAAAGCTTAAAATAACTAATTTCGTCGAGCTCAACGTGACTGGCCACCGAAACTTGCGAAGAAACTAAATTTTCATTGAAACCACAAGGTAGCCAGAAGATTTTTGGAAAATACAAATTAAAGGAACAATTAGGACACAACCGAGTCTACTATAAGTACGTCAGACCTGACCTACGGATATCCTAATCAGTTCCCTTCGTTCTGAAAATTCTATTAGGAAAACTATGCTTTTCGGATCTCGTGGACAGAAAATCCATGAATGATATGTTCATGGCTTTAGTTCATAGAATATATCAGATTTCAAAGTGATTTAAATAGGGTATATGATAATTTTACTGGAACATAAATAATGTAACCTTGAGAAACTTCAGACATGTGCTAGCGAGATGCAAAACAGTTACTCCTGGCACATTGTGGCATAATATAATTTTTGATTTTGTCTAAACATGAGTTATTGGGATGCAAAACAGTTACTCTTTGCAAAGTTGTACGTTGAAGGTGGAGGTCGTCAGCCGGGCCACACTGCTAGAGGAGTGTTATCGCCTCCGAGCTGATTTGTTGGCGAAGACAGAGGTCGCAATTTTTTTTGCGCGGCAAGCCTCCGAACGGCAGAAGGACTGTGATCTCCTCCGGTTTGATTTAGGTAGGTTGACCTTGTTCGCTAACAACTCTACGGAAGGCACGTGCATACTTGTCGCTGAGGTCAATAAGTTGAAGGAGGAGGTCACCGGCTTGGCCAAGCTGCAGGAGGAGTCTAATCGCATGCAAGTTGATCAGGGAAAGATGACTATGCTCGCTACAACTTCTTCGCGGGTCGACTGCACCCTCCGCGCCGAGCTTCATGAATTGCTTGTGGAGGGTCGTCTGCTCCGAGCTGATTTGGAGACGAAGACGGAGGACGCCTCCAACCTTCGTGTTGAGCGTGATAAGTTGATGGCGCAGGTCACCAGATGGGACAACCTGCAGGAGGAGTGTCGCTAGCTCCGAGCGGATTTGGCGATGAAGACGGAGGACGCCACCAACCTTCGAGCTGAGCGCGATAAGTTGATGGCGAAGATCGCCACATGGGAGGAGGTGTGCGTTCACTTTCGATTAGGAATTCTAAAGCCGTGTTTGGAACGCCACCGAGGCCATGTTCATGTACACAAGGGTTGCTCCACAGCGATTAGCAAGTAAGGCCGGGGCAAAATTAATTGTAGGAAAAATTCGTATAGGAGAAATCTTTCGAACATCGTGTGAAGTTCCTTTGAATCAGAGGAGACTTTATGCTTTTGTAACCACTACTTATGTTCTGCTTTTGGGTGCGCTATTACTGGATGTACTGATTTATAAATATGTGCTGCTGCTTAAATATGTACCTGTTATTTTATGGTCCATACATTTTGTGTTCCATAGATGAATCTAAATTTGAAACAACAAACATGCGTAAAGAAATCAGGAAAACATAAACACAAAAAAGGAACTATATCGATCAGTATACCGACGCCACCTGAACCCGTGACTACTTATTGAGGCGGCAGAGGAACGCAGGGAGGCGACGGTAGGGGGAGCCGAGCGAGGTGCTCATGACCGCGGGCGTGGAGACCGACCGATGCAAGCTTGGCTCACCGGGCATGGAAGCATTGAGACGGTAGGAAGGGAAAAAACAGTTGGGTAGTGACTATGAGAGTAAGGGATTGAGAACGAATAGCGCGTATAAAGGCTATATAGAAGAACAAAGAGAGGCATACAGTGACAAGACAATTTTTTCTTCAGCCAAATGTGCTTCCTATGGTTGGCTTGGCTGCTCCAACCGGTATTGTTGACCTACCCGAATTCCTTTGCTAAAAAACTAACTCAGTTTTTATACATGTCCACGTTATTTTGTGTTTTTAATATGTAATTGAAACGGGACTAATTATTATTACAATAGGGAACAAATAAAAACTATATACATAGTCTGAATATTTTTCATTCAATTAATCATAATGGATTATATTATTTATTGTGATAGGTTATTATGCTCTTTTCTATGTACTTCACATATGTTTCACAAGCGATCAAAAGAAAAATTATATCAATTCTAATCCCGAAAAACAATAAACACCCTCTTCCTATATCACCATTGCTCGCTAACTGGAACGAGACAGTGGAGTAATTCGAGGAAATATATGTTTTGATTTCAATTTTGTATCATGAAACAAATTTAACTGGTTTGGTAAAATAACTCAATGAAATAAGGTAAATGCCTATTTATCGCGGGGTAAAATAACTCAATGAAATTTAACTGGTTTTATCGAGTGGTTGCTATATTAATATAGCGGGACGAAAGCCCATTTCTTCAATAAATATAAATTTAAAGACGTGTTTATATTACAATAAATTATGAGACGTGCATTTGCACGTGCACGATCACTAGTTTCACTAAAGAAAAAAGGCCATGTCGAGAGGTACGCAGCCGCATCACCATACTGCATTTTTTTTATGAGGAAAATGTTCTCAACTTTGTTCAATCGCGAGATCTAAATTACAACCGCACAGCACACACGACATATGAGAAAATTCATAAAAATTGAAACTGGACTTGATAAGATCTTTTATTTCTCTCACCATTGTACAAAAGAGCATTGTTAACATGGGATATTTGGCTATCAGATGTCACCCGGAGCGCGTCTGAACCTGCTGAAGCTTTTTTTTTGCGAAACACAGTACAACGCAGACGCTCATAAACACGCGCATACACTCACCCCTATAAACGCACGCACGCACACCCTACCCCTATGAGCACTTTCGAGAGACTGAGCCGGCGGATAAGGTCTTGAGATTGACGAAGTCACCACGGGCACCTCGCTATCGACGGGAACGTCGCCTCCCACTGAAGAATATTCCACCTAAGGCTATGTTTGTTTCTAGGGTTTTTTTAGGGATTGGTGGGGATTATCCCGGTCAAACCCCCAAATTTCCACATATATCAAAACATCGTTTGTTTCTAGAGTATTGGACAGGTTTTATCCCCACATTTCCCCACAAATCTCCAAACTCTAGTTCATTTTTTTCAACCCCCTAGGGGATTCAATACACTACCCCTACCTAGTGGATTATCTCCACCAATCCCCTAGCGGATTGGGTGAAGTTTGGGGTTTCACTCAATACACTAGAGGATTATCCCCACCAAACACTAAAAAAATTCTAGAAACAAACATAGCCAAAATGAGAAACAGCAACGCAAACCTGGAGTTTGAACTCTGATGTACTGAGGGTACAATCACCCTTCTAATCTCTGAACCTGCTGAAGCTTGAAAAGTATCCTTTGCGCCTCTGCAGAGAGCGCTGCAATCTCGTTTGCTAACTCCCTCTCATCGACAGCCATATCAGCCTGGGATGGATCCAAGTCGTTGAACGGCAGGCTTACTTTGTTGCTCCAACCAAACGCCCGGGAAATTCTCCTTGATTTATCATACAACCATCTATGAATAGGCAAGCCTATGCACACGATGATGTCAGCGAGGCAGAAGCATGCCCGCTCCACGGCTCCACGCCTGCGCTCTGGAAACTGGGGAGGAGCGGCTGGTCGCCCCTCGGGCTTCATGTTGGCCCTGGTCAGCTCCTGCTGCTCTGGCGCCGTCATCGCCGCCGTCGCTGCGCCCTCCGGCGAGCGTGCTGCCCCGGCGTTGCTGGAAGAGCCTGGGTCGGCAACCGTAATGACGACATCCGGGCTTGATGCTGGCGAAGTCGACGGCCGTTCCTGCTGATCGGTACACGCTGCCGGAACGGTCGAGGATGCCATGGCAGGCGGAAACGCTGCAAAGGGAAGAGACAGCTGGCCGTGGCAAGGTATGCGTCGTGGTTTGGGTTTTCTATCGGACGTGCATATATGATATCTTGGTAGTGGTTGGAACGAACACGGCCGTGCTTTTCTAGAACGTGGCATCGGCGGCAACTAGAACTCTGACTAGAGTTTTTTTTTTAGTAGCAGCGTATCGGACTTGATCGGACGAATACACAGCCGTGGATGAAATCTGTGCGTCCTCGTTGGATTAGTTAGGGTGATACTTACTGCCCACGTTCTAACGTTCTGTTTCCAACTTTGGAAGGTAGTTTTGGGTAGCTCCCGACCTAAAATATTTGAGCCGTTGGATTTGATTATATCCCTCTAAGTTATGTCATCCATCCAATCATTAAACAAAAAATTAAGTTTAATCACTTGTGGGTATTATGGTCATGTTCAATTCCCGAAAAGACTCAGTTGATGTAATTCTCAAACTGAGGCCAGCGATGGCGAGCGGGCCGGCGCGCGGGGCGTGCGCCATACATTCGGCCGCCAGGGACCTGGCGCGGCGTCTCCGGCTTCTTGGTATGGAACCGCACCAAGGCCAAATCCGCCGCGCTCGTCGCCAAGCTCCGGAAGGCGCACCCGGGAATCGCCGTCGAGGAGGTGGACGACCGGACTGGACACCGGAGAGAGGTCGGCGAGGGCGCTGCAGCGGAAGATCGGGCAGGTGGAGTGAGAGAGAAGCGATGCAGGGGACGTGAAAGTCGTGGCCGCAGGTGGGCATCAGCCGGAGCGCGTCGTCCATGCCGAATTCGCACGGGCACACCATGCAGTCGAACGGTCGACGTCCGTGTCGATGAGGGCCTGGTCGACGCCGGCGTCATGGAGGTGGAACAGCTTCTGGAGCTGGCCTTGGAGCACGGCGGGGCTGCTGCCGGCGACCTCGCAGTCGCCGACGCGCAGGGCGCAGTCGGTCGAGGTTCTGCACCGACAGTCGGACGATGACCACTGGCGCGTCGCCGTCAGCATCATCATCGGAGTCGGTCCGACATGTCCGTCTCTCGGAGGCGCGTCGCCGTCACCATCGTCTCCCACCTGTTCATCGCGCTGATCGCTCGCGTCGCGCTGAGTACTAGTAGATCGATACTGCCGGCCGGCTACACGCTCACCTACATATCGTTTTGGAAACAACTTGATCGAAGACTAGTACTCGTACGTGATCAGCTAGGTGCAACGTATATCCTGATCAAACGGTCGTGGTCTGGAACGCGGTGTTCATTTGGACCTCCACCGGTGCCAAACCGTTTACACCATGTAACCAGCCCAGACCGCACCATCATCTACTTCCTATCTGAACAGTTTAAACCAGTTCAAACCGTGGCAAACGGTGGTCCGGTGTAAGGAAACTGTGGCAAACCGGGAACGCACAGGGTTAGAGAGGTGAGCTCATGTCCCTGCTCGACCCCGCCGGTAGAGCCAGCAGCACGACGCGAGACGCAGCGTCTCTGTCCTCTCTTCTCCATATCACGCACCTCGTCGACCGTCGTCAAGCAAGAGAGCGCCGGAACCGAGGCGAACGGCCAGTTGGTGTGCGACGCTGCCGCCGAAGTCGCTGCAGATGTATACGCAGCCAAAGTCGGCGCTCTCGGCGAGCCACGCGTGGGCACTTGAGCCGGCCGAGCTCAGCTCCTCAAGTGTCCAGGTCTGGGGGAGAGAATGAGATGAGAAAGGGGCTAAATCTGATGATGGGGTCATTGATACGATTTACCTAAATATCCTTTTACTTCAGATTAAAAATAAATAAATATTGGTAGTTTAAGGTAGTTTTAGGTTCTTTTAATCTAGTACTTTCAGGTAGTTCTAATTTTATCACCGTTCGATTAGAGCGAATGGACGGTTGTTAAAATTACCAAGTACTATAAAACTTGTATTCCAACTAATGAGTTCGAGATCTTAAGGAAACAACTCACGCAAATCTCTGGTTGCCTCCCAGCAGCTCAACAAGTCTCAATTGCTTGTTAATTACCATCGATGCTCGATGGGCTCATGGGCAGACTCAGGATGGCCGGGTGCACAGGATGAATGATAAGAAGCCTAACCGTAGCTTCAGCATATAAATGTGTTTTCTGCAGTTAGCCGGATGTGCCCTTCTCGCAGGTCATATGGAAAAATAATCATGCCCCAAACTGCTGTCGGCTATTCATGTGGCTTGCCTGCCGGCAGCGTTTATACACCAGCGAAAGAAAATTCAGGAGGGGAGGGGAAAATGCAACTCCATCTCTAGTTGGATGTCCCCCGTTTATTTGGGACGTCCAACTTCTTTCAAATTCATGCACAAATTATTAATAATTTTTTAAATATCAATGCATCATCAGTAGTTTTCGGATTTATGTTTTTTTTGGATTCATGTACTAACAAGAAATTTCAGGACATGTATTAACAAAAAAATAAAACCATGTATTAAGAGGATTTCTTTTTATATCAATATATCAATTAGTAGGAGTCATATCCTTTGTTGGATGCAAATTCGACGGTCAGTGGTGGAGCTGGTACATAAGTGTTGGGTTCAGCTGAACCCAACGAACTTCATCTATTCCTCACATAATTAGTCTTTTAAAGTTGTTTACTAGTGAAAAATACACTATAATTAACAAAGTTGAACCCAGTGAAATACTGCTCTAGCTTCACCCCCGTCGATGGTCATGATAGTTGGTGGACTTCCAACTAGTTGTGGTATCACTGTGTTGGGGGGATTGCCACAAGGCAGCTTGTCCGTTTGTCAGGAAATTGAAACCTCTGAGCATTTCTTCATTGTCCGCATACCGTGCCGCTCAGTAAGGCTATCCCGGCATTGGACACTAACTCAAGCCTCGCCGCCCAAGACATTTGGATGTCTGGTAATGGAAACAAAGTTCGCTCCACATAAACCATTGCTCTTCTTTGGAGTAAGGTGTATGCATCTAGCTCGGTCTATGTAATCTTGTTTTTTGTAACTCTCAGCATTGGTCTATTTTTTTATCTTTATGTAAATGAATTTGTTCCCAACAATTCAATGGGTATCCGGTTTTTATCGAGTTCGACTAGAACACTATACTCCAGTCGGCGGTATTCATATAATATAATAGTACCAAAAAATAAAATAAAATCGCACAAGAAGTCAGAAAACACATAAAATTGAAAAGGTTAAATAAACAAATGATAGTTACTATAACTTTTTGCAATTTGCATAACTTCACGTAAAATAGGTACATATATTTGTGAAAATTATGTGTAAATAAAAACAAAAAAGTTACTTAAGTTTTTAAATATCTATGTACTATCTATAAAAAAATACATGTAATTTATTAAAAAAAGAAATAAAATAGTTCATCATGGACAATTGTAATTACCGACCAATGACAGTGAACAAAACCTAACATATTTCTGGGATGTAGACTTCTTGCGGTCGTTAAATTTGTTTTGTTTTGACAATAAATCAAATGCATGTTCTAAAATGTGTTTTAAGCTCAGGGACATGGAGCTCGTTATCCCACTATCACAACCGGTACCCGGTGAGCTGCAGATAAAAAAGACATTGCATGGAAAATAATAAAGGTAATTATTTGGTATAACATTGCTCTTACATAAGAGCAAGAAGAGCACGTGAAAGGAAATGATCTATGGTTGTAACAAATTGAGACAAAGCGGGCCGGGATATTAGCCCGCGAAAAAATCAATAGTTTCGGTTGAGTGAAGCCCTTACATATGGTCCAAATGAGGGAGATGCTTATGTATATAAATAAATAATGTCACTAAAGTTATGATTTATGTTATTTGATGGGACCAATTTGAAGTGGATTATATTACGTTGTCTATTTTATACGGAGCTGAGTCATCCGACAACATAGAGTTGTTGCATTCATGTGCACTCTAGGGCCGAACACGGTCAACCCATATTTTCTTATTGAATTAACGAATCTCACTCAGGATAGGTGGAGTTTCATTGATTTCCATCGAAATACATGTATTTAACTACTACATTGACCGATTAGTTACACTCAGTCGTTGCAACTGAGCTTCAGTGTCGAGCTTCCTTTTAGCACGGTCCAATCGGTACCTTGAGCAATCTCCATCCAGGCAACTGTGTCTCCAACTACTCTAGAGCAGGACTCAACTCTTCTCTTGTCTGCATACTTGAGCGCGTTTGTAAAGAATATTTAATGTTATTGCTACATGAATTTCTTATTACACTTAACAAATTGACCATATAATATGTTGTTAAATATTATTTTTATTTTACACATTATGAGATTTGGACCGTAAATATATAATTTCACTAAACCTAAGTAGTATATTCTGTAAAAAAAGATACTTTAGTTATTTATCTTTTTATATATATAGTCTCTTAATACCCTTTCATTATATTGTGTGTTATGTATGAGAAAAAAATACATAACATGTCTTGACGAGTTAATGGTAGCACCGAATGATTAATTTGTATGTGATGCATTTTGGTATAAATTTAAATACTTAAATATCTTGGTGGCGAGCTTAAAACTAATGTCTAACAAATAATTAGGTACATGTTCTCTAAAGTGTATAGTTATCTACCTCAAGGGTGTAAATAAATAAAAGATTTGATTCTCCACCTTAGGTGTAACTTTGTGAGTACCAGTAAGGTGAGTAGAAAGTTCTAGTGTGTACGTAGTATGAAATTATTTGTATATTATCTCTGGCATTGCTCGTTTGTTGTTTTTTATGGTCAAATATGTCTTTCATATTTCTACGCATTAATTTATCGAGCAACTAGCAAGGTATGTGTACTATATATTTGTATGAAAAAGGCATAGCTAATAACGTACATGCATGGAAATCTAATACATAAACTAAGGTTGCCCTATTGTCCAACGAGAAAATTGTAGGTATCACCACACTTTGTGGAACTTGTTGCACAAAACATAGGAAAAAACTCTTTTGCAACAAAAACACATTTTGTCTAATTAGTTACACCTAGCCCGAATAAACTGGTTAATCTTCTTTCTGGGTTAGTTATTTGCATCTAGCACCATGCTTTGTGAAAGTTGTTGCACCAAACACAGAAATAAAACCTCTTTTGCAACACACCACAATTATTCTGTTAATTACTTGCATATAACCCAAATAAAAGTTTTGTGGATTTTGATGTTGACAAGATCCAGAAAGGCAGATCCTTCTTTTTCAGATGACATGGCCACTCCCCTTGCTCTGCCTCTTCGAGTGCCACAAACATATGGTAGCTTCTGCCTTGGTTGCTGGCATGAGGGTACAACGAGATGCTGGCGTGGCGCTGCAGGAGCTGGAGGCATCGGTGAAACAACTATAGTGACGTAAAAATTCTCATGCATGGATGTTCTTCAACACTTGGGCTTTCCAAGCACCTTTAGAAATTGGGTTTCGGCGCTGCTATCCTCTTCCTCCTCAAGGGTGCTACTTAATGGCATTCCCGGTGAACCGATAAAGCATGGGAGGGGGCTGCGGCAAGGGGACCCCTCTCCCCACTCCTCTTCGTCTTGGCGATTGATCTTTGCATCACAACTTTCCAAGGCCACCGAACAAGTTCATCTTCACAAGCTTCGTGGAAGAGCTCCTACAATTCGCACTTCACTTTATGCCGCGATGTCGCGATCTTCATAGTCCCCAAAAGAGAAGATATTGATTTTCTTGCACAAACTTTGACCTACTTCGGCAATGTCACCGGGCTAGTCACAAACTGTGCAAAAAGCCAAGTCGCCCCCATTCGATGTGAGAATCTTGATCTTGATGACATTCTACATGCCTTTCCGGCTAGCCAAACAACCTTCCCTATGAAATAACTTGGCCTTCCACTTTCGGTGACGCGCCTAAAAAGGGTCCATTTCCAATCTCTTGAAGACAAGGTGCCGGCAAGCTTCGACCTTGGGAAGGGAAGAACACCACCATGGCGGCCGCTCCACCCTTGTCAAGGCGGTGCTCACAAGCGTGATCATTTACTTCATCACCGTCCTTGATGTGCCTTTGGAGTCTCTTCTAAAAATTGATAGTATTCGGCGTGCTTATCTTTGGGCCGCTTGTGAGAAAGTTACCGGAGGCAAATGCAAGGTGAATTGGGAGAGTGTTTGCAAGCCCAAGGAATTCGGTGGCCTTGGAATCCTAAACCTAAAGAAGTTGCTTCGGCTTTGCGCTTGAGATGGCTTTGGTTCGAATGGAGTGATGAACCCAAGCCATGGAGAGGTCTTGGAAACCCTTGTACGGCTAGTGACCATGACATTTTCACGGCAGCCACTAGTGTGACTATTGGAGACGGTGAAAAGGCTCTCTTTTGGGAATCTTCATGGCTAAACGGTAGGAGGCCAAAGGACATTGCTCCATTGGTTTTTGACATTGCGAAGAAAAGGAAGTGCACGGTTAGGAAAGCTCTCACAAATGATTTTTGGGCATCACAAGTGGACACCCAAGGTGGGCTCTCTCTCGAGCACATTTCACAATTCGTTCATCTTTGAGAGCTCATTGCAAACGTTCACCTCACCCCGGTGTGGTGGACTTGATCACTTGGAAGTTCACAAAAGATGGAAGCTATTCTTCTAGTTCGGCATACAAGATGCAATTCTTGGGGCAAGTCGATTCCATCATGCCAACTTTGGTTTGGAAGCCGTGGGCGCCTTCGAAGTGCAAAATCTTCACTTGGTTAGTTCTTCAAAACCGGGTTTGGACGGCGGATAGGCTTGAGCGGAGGGGGTGGCAAAATTGTGGTCGTTGCAAGCTTTGCAACCAAGTCCAAGAGACGGCGGCTCACCTCCTCTTCCAATGTCGTTTACCACTAGAATTTGGAACGGTCTCAAGACTTGGCTTGGGCTCCATGATATCAATCCAAATGAGTGGCTTGGCATCCGACGGTTAAAGATTGGTGGACCAATGTCATTCACAAGAGAGGTGGCTCAAGGAAGGTGATGGTCTCGCTTGCCATGCTCGTCTCATGGGAAATTTGGTTGGAGAGGAATGCGCGCGTCTTCCGCAACAAATCGTCCACCGCCACAATGCTAATTGATAAGATAAAGGAAGAAGCGGTGATGTGGGGGCGTGCGGGCACAAAAGCGATATGTAATATTATGCCGCGAGAGTAGACTTATGTTTGGCCTTGACCAGTATAAACACTCTAAAACTTCTCCCTTTTTTAAATGAAATGGCAAATCTTTTGCCTCGTTTAAAAAAAATTCTCACGCAGCTTGCAGTTACTATATTAATACTCCCTCCGTTCCAAATTAATTGACTTGGTTTTGTGTAAATATGGATGTATCTATATTGTGCGGAGGGAGTAAGACCATAAGGAACTTCAACATAACGCAATGTAGCAAAAACATTGGTCAAACCAGAATTAATTACCTCGTGGCATGCCTTCCTAATCTCTTCTCTTCCCGGCGCGCCGCCCTCGCCATGCCACATTGTTCCCTTCCACTTCAAGGGTTCTGGAGCTTCGTTGCCTCACTTCTATGTTCTTTTTAAATATTCATTCGATTCCCGTGGTGTCAAGTGTCAACCACACCGAGTTCTGGCCTCGTGCCATTTGGCCATCAAAACAACAGCCCGACATGCCATGGATTATGTTAATGAGTTCAACTGATTTATTTAAGCTAGTTGTAACTAATCATACAGAAATCTGTAGTGTGCTGCAAAAAAAGAGGTTTTATTTCTATGTTTGGTGTAACCAATGACACAAAGCCTCAATAACATGTGGTCTGCTGCAACAAACTACCTTACGGGATGCGGCCACGCCCCATGTGAATATGTGATCCTCGAGTAGGTTAACCTGATGCGACCAGTGAGCGGTGCGTTCATAAATTGATTTTTTTTAGCACGTTCAGAAATTGATGGGCTAGCCTGTTAGTTTTATCCCTGGTAGGTGGACCGGAAGCACGGGCTGGGTTAATTGGGCCTAATTATTTGACGAAATAAATGGTGGAGGCTAACTGTGTAACTGGGCCACGGCCCGGGCTATAGCCCTCCAGGTTGTCCGGGGTGCGCACAGTTCCGCCCTGGTCTATAGTAGTGCAAATTCTTCTCAGGAAGTCAGGAGAAATGATATGCAATCATGAATCATATAATCCCCATTACAGTTCTGTAAAATCATTTAAGTCAAAGAGGCTCGGTGCCTGGAAACATCGAAAAAGGCTGCCGTTTTGAACGCAGGAAACAGGCAGAGAGGAGTAAGAGAGTGATTGCTTGGACTTCTCAAAACGAAAAGTTTGCAAGATGTGTCGAAAAGAATATTATTATCTGAATTTTTGCAGCCATTCCTTAGTTCCAAATGGCACGTACAAAAAAACAATATACGTGTGGATGAGGATATGTTAGCAAGGTTTACACAGGTTGCTCGGAAACGTTTGCTGACTCAACCAAGCCAGAGACGCTCAGAACAGAGAGACATATTTAGGCCGAGGTCGTTCCCTTATAAGCACCCTCATTGGTAGTGGTCAACGCGATTTCATCTCCCAAATAGGTCGATCGGCCTGAGCCTTCCAAGACCTATTACTGGGTAAATTAAGCTTATCCTGCCTCTTCTTCCTTAGAAAGCTTCATGGCCAAGAACAGCTTTGCCTTTTCTCGCCGGGCCGTTTTTACCTAGGTGTAATTCGTCAAATTTTCTCTCTCGCTTTCTTTTGAGAATTGAGATTAGGCTGCAGCATTGGCCGGTTTGGAGACCATATGTGGCAGGAAGGATCGTGCTAGCACGCAATTGACATGAACAAAACAGCCGGGTAAGAAGAGCTTCTGCATGCATGTCAAGCAATTTCTGCATGCAATGCAATGCTGTTGGGGATTTTCCTTTTCACCTTAATGCAGAATCACGTATAATTTACATGTTCATATCGATCTCTTCAGGGTTGTTTGCTTATCGCCTTTTCCCAAGTTTCAGTAGGCGCCATGGGGGACGAAAATGCTGCATCCACGAATGTAAGCATTGTAATGAACTTTCAGGGATGCAAATCCATGTTCAGTTGTATTATGTTTCGATCGCGTGACATGTTCGCACATGATCCTCCTCTGGTCATTCAATCACAGTGTACCTGCTTCATCACGGTAGACGTGAGAATATACATGCACTGCGACGCCTGCGAGAGATCAGTACGCCGCACCATCAAGAAGATCGATGGTAAACAGAAAAAAGTACTCCTACTTAATTCCAAGCCTGCTCATGTGATGTCGATCACCATCCATCCGTGCAGGCGTCGAGACGGTAGAGGTGGACAGGGACGAGAACAAGATCACGGTGACGGGGGGTTTCAAACCCCACAAGTTGCTGAAGAAGATCAAGAAGAAGACCGGGAAGCAGGCGGAGATATTGGTCCCAGACCCCCCAGAGGTGAACGAGGAAGAAAACCAGGAGGAGGTCGAGGATGTTGTTCATGCTCCTTACGGCCATCCGGCGCCGGACATGGATGTTGTTCTAGGTAACGAGTTCCTGCGGCCCGCACGATGGGACCTCCATTATTTCGATGAAGAGAACACAGAAGCTTGCAGGATAATGTAGCGACACTACATGCAGCATTACCTTACTTTGTAGATGATGTTGTTCTAGCTAGGTAGTGATAGTCAATCTACACGCAGCATTTAATTTTAGTTTGTCTTCTCCCGTACCAATTCCTTATTAAGTATTATAAATTGTTATTTGAAAACTATCACAGCAGGCCTATTAGCTCAGCTGGTTAGAGCGTCGTGCTAATAACGCGAAGGTCACAGGTTCGAGACCTGTATGGGCCAACTTTTTTGTGTTCACTTTTTTTTTATTTCCTGGAGGTAGCAGGAATTTTGTGCTTTCATGCGATAAACTCTTAACAAAAATATTTTTATATCCTGTTTCGAATGATAATACCAATAGCCAAAGCATTGGCTGTATAAGACTGCGCAGATTTTTTGTGTGTACACCATGAAAGATATAATGTTCCCTGAAAATGAATCAAAGAAAGAGGAAAGACTTCTCTCTAGAGTCCTGCTGACATCGACGCCACAAAGGGGTACGAAATCAAATGGTATCAAGCTGGAGAGTAGCAAGCTTTAACTGTGTAAATTTTGTCCAAAGCAGAGAACTGTCTTCCCAGTGTCCATAGCCACAACATTACACTGAATGTCACAATAGTTACATTTATAAGGAATGCACTTTGTCTAGAGTAACAATGCTTCATGGGACAACTCATAAGCAAACATTACACGTGGTCGTTGACCGGTACAGTTTAACTCTACATAGTTTGGCGCAAGATGTCTACCAAAAATAATTTTACCTGTGGAAGAAAATTGCAGTGGCCTGTCAAGCAATCATACAGTTGCGGCTCGAGAATCCTGCCAACCCAATTCACGAGCTCGTCGCTCCCACAATGCAGTCAGTTTCTTCTCCTTTGACATAACCCCATCAGACTTCTCTCTAGCTTCCTCACAAGTCTCTGTAGCCGCGTTACACTTTTCTGCCTCTCGCTGGTACTGGGTAGCCTGCCTTTTTGCCTCAACAAGAGTGGCGTTCATGTGATGGCTGTGCTCCTCAGCTACAACCTGCTGCAGCTTGAGCTCCTCGTTAAGAAGATCAACAAACTGTTTCTCCATCTCCTTGATACGCTCAGGGTCATTTGTGCCGCATGCTGCAATATTTCACTTTGTATTATTTTTTACTGTCAACATGATAGCCTGATAACAGACAGCAGTAATAGAAGTAGAACAAAATACTTGCAACCATGTGATAAAAGAAATTCACAATAAAACTTCCAGCTCACAAGTAATTGGGCAGAAATGTGGGAAGAGGTTTACATTATCCTGTTCATGCAGAGCGTTTGTAACTGTACCACCGAAAATGATGATAGTAATGTAGGTGCCGATGAAGTATACCTTATGTGCAGGCGCGGTGCTAGTTTTTTAAGTGGTTGTAAAATAACTACTGAGAAAAAAGAAAGGGTATACTTCATCGGCACTTGGTAAGTTGCACGACATGCCAATCAGTGCAGGGGAGACATCGTCCCTTACTGGCAATAGCAGGAAGTTATCCATATTCGGCTGAAACGTTAATGTGTTACTGGAAATAGCAGGAAGTAATCTGTGTTTGGTTGCAAAAGGCTAATGTGTTATGGGACAATCCCCGAATATGGTTGGTATGTGCATTAGCTGTTATGGACCTGAGCTTGTGAGTATAAGATGCATACCAACATAAACTAAGAACTACTCCTACATCAGCATTTGTCTTCTTGTGTATTGTTCATGTATAGCTAACATTACTATTCTGAGAATACATAATGAAAGAACATGCGCTTCTCTCAATTATATTTGGATGCTTTAGCTTGAGTCGTTAAGAGACAATCTTGCAGAAGCTGCAAAATGATTTTATGGTCAGCCTGATACGTAACTTGCCGGTAGTTTAAAAGAGCACAATCAACATACAACAGACTGGACGAAATACTTGCTTTTCAGCCTACAACATAGAACAAACTTCGTAGAGTATTATTACTTAGTTTTCTGCTACCATTTGAAAGTACACTCTCACAGGGACCAATTTACTAAACATTTTGGTAACGGACATGTGAAGAATGACACTAGCAGGATAATGCACGTCTAATTTGTGCTGGGGGTCAGAACCCAGCGGCCCAGCCTAAAGTTGCGGGTGGAATTGTTCAGTTGTCCGTTATACTTAACCAATTATGACTGGATAATACTGAACCTTGTTGCAGGAAAGTAGGTGTGAAAGGAGGAGCTCAAACCTGAAATAGAGAAGTTCATGAGCCCTGCAAAGGAAGGAAAAATGTAAAACTGTGTCAGTTACGAGAATTCAGTGGCGGAGCTTGGCCCAAGTGCCTGGGGGGGGGGGGGGGGGGGGGGGGGGGGGGGGGGGGCAGATCCGCCCCTGCGAGAATTCATGAGCAACTGAGCAACTGCATTCATCCAGTCTAACGCTAGTTGCAACCGACAGACGGACCCATTTATGTTCTTATCTACATAATTGTGCGTGGGTGCAGATCGGCCACGGGATCTGAGGAGAGGGCGCTCACCGGGCGCGATGGAATTGAGGGAGAGGGGCGGCGGGCAGTCGCAGGTGCAGGGCGGGCAGGAGGGGGAGGAGACGGCCGCGGCGGTGGCGGTAGCGGAGGAGGAGAAGCCCTTCTTGTAGCGCCAGTAGAGCGCGGGCCGGAGACGCCGAGCGCGGAGGCCACGGCCAGGATCACCAGGCACCACCGCCCGCACGCCGCCGCCGCGCCGCGGCGCCCCCGACCGCCATCGCCGGCTCTGGCTCCGGCGGCGCGCGCGCTCGTGTAATGTGGTCCGCGCGCTGATGGGTTCTGCCGGGCGCGCGTTCTTGCTGCGATTTCTTGCGTTGCTCTGGGGGCGTCGTACTCGTAGCAGTGGTGGTGGTGGTACCGGTGGTGGGTGAGGGAAACAAGCAGCAGCGAGCGGGTGGGAGGAGGGGAGTGTGTGTGTGGCTGAGTGGGAAGTGAGCTAAACGCGGGGAGCTGCCGTCGGTGGCTCGGTGCGGTGGTGAGAGTGGCGCGGTGCTGTGGACTTCGCTCTCTTTTTGCCAGGGCTCGTGGATACGGACCCAACCCAGCATCCATTTTTTTACCCCGACAAGCTTCCTCTCTACACCTGCTCTGTGATGCGTTCTCGGTCCACGGACCACGATATGTGCACTTGTAAAGTTTCAAATGGTTGGCATATGTTTATTAAAATACAGATGTATCTACACACTAAATTATGTCTACACACATCTGTATTTAGACAAATATGTGTCAATTATTTTCAATCGGAGGGAGTACAAGACGTGGACTTGTAGGTCCCAATCATCAGCACGTTGACAACGTATAATTTTGGCTAACCCTTTGCCAATTGACAACGTATAAGTTTGGCTAAATGGCCCTTTGCCAAATTTCAGAACCAGACCTGATCCCTCCCAAAAACAGCTAAGTCATTTGAAATAATCCATCTCAAATGGCGTATTTGTGACCGACGAGAATTTCAGAGCATCTGAAAATGCCAAAAAAAGGCAACGTGAATGGCGTATTATGTGGCTGGCGAGAATCTCAGAATCTCTGAAAATGCCAATGCAAATGATTATTTCGACTTAGCCATTTTGGCACCTCGCTGCTCCAAAAACACCAATGTGAATGACTTTTCTCCGTATTCAAATAAACCATTGTGAATGATTTTTTTTACCATTGTGAAAGTATTCTAAAGAGCCACAAGTGACTGAAAGTTTGCCAATGGGTCATTTAGGACAAATTATACGGTGACCAATATGTACTACCCAGCTTCTTTTTTTGACAGTCATGTACTCCCCAGTAGCAAAATCACACACACGCACGACTCTTAAAGCTACAGGGTTTAGTATATCGGTGACTCAGGCCACACAAGGTAGTTTTCTGAGATACAGATCATGAGAATGCTGAACCGGAGCAGATAAACACATCCCCAAAATAATCAAACCGTTAAAACACTTACACTAACCTACAGCACCAGCTAAAGCCTAACCTATGCTCTATCTCGTGGAAGCAGAATGTGTTTCTACAAGTATTCACTTCATCCACAAGAACATACATCAGCTTTGACGGGAGCAAAGCACCGCCACGCTGCTGAACCACACGCGCTCACAAACACACATGCAAACTTTGCAACCAACTGGATTCCACTGAACACGGATCACACCAAACAACTCACTGATCGATTCCAACGCCAAGAATGCACTGCGCGAGATGGGTAAGGTACGGCTCAGCCTGTGAACTGTTGCTCAGCGTGGGGACGAGGCTCTGAAGCTCGGAGTTGAATTCAGCTTCGAATTTCCTGCAGCAAACAGGGCCAAGATTGGTGTTATGTGATTATGAATCGGCAAGTTGGTCTTTTTACAGTTTGTGGATGGATTGAAATATGAGATACGTACAGGATCGACTCCGACATCACGACATTCTCAGATGCTAGTTTCAGCTGCTGGTCCCTCTCTTGTGATCTCTTGATTCTCGACGATTTTGACTGCCCAGATTTTGTTTTCTTCTCAGGAGGAGCAACCTCGATGGACGGTATCAAGAGCTGGATGGAAGTGGCGTATTGGAGACATAAAGACTTCAGCTTCTCAACTTTCTGCACATGACAGATAAATGGATAATAAGTTGTTTTTTACTAGCAGGACGCCAAATAGTGTCCCGCTTCAAAAAATTATTTCGAGACCAGAGTTTAGCTATGTTTCCACAAAACATTAAGCACATGCTACTTCGAAAAGATGCACCCAGTTTAATAACTTTGCAGAACTCGATCCCATCCGACAAACTACAGTTATAACTTCTATGACTCATTAACATATAATGAGGATGAGATAACAATGGAGTCTTGATGCAATATAGACTACATGTTGAATTTTGTCCACGTGCATGTAATTCACAATATTAGAATTACGGCACACAATGCCTCCCCTCTTTACAGGTGAAGGGGCAACACTGCTATTATCTAACAGACAGATGAGCTGATCAATAAACTAACCGGCCTAGTGCTAGCTTAATCACACTTAGTTTTGAGCATGCACAGATCATGACAACAAGCAAGGTCTTTCAATTTAATAGATAGTTCAAAACGAACAAAAGGGCTCCAGTTATTGATGCATGGCAATTACTTTTAAAATGTAATTTCCTTTTATTTTACACAAAGCAATAAAGAGCAAGGGCTGACCACAAGGAGCTCAGGCAACAACAGCAAGCATTCTTTTAGACACTTCTGGAGGAAGAAATCGTGGATCTGGATGACCTGTAATCAGCATTGCAGCAGAGGGTAATGCAATCTGTATTGTTAGCAACGCAGATAAATTAATCAAGAGAACATGGTTAAAACCTCATCTATGCTCTTTGCAGTTTGAAGCTGGTCATGCATAGAATGCCAGTTTGGTTCAAGAACCTGAGGGCCAAAAGAATAATTAGCAACTTTCTCACATGCAGTAATAGTTGGTATGGTGTTACTGGTATGGATGGTTTACCTCAAAAGTTAGATAATGTAGAAGGCTGTTTACAAACTTGAGCATGCTGCGACAAAGAATCGATGACCGTAAAATCGGTGTTCCTAGAATCTTGACAGAACGGAACACCTGTTTGAGAGTTTTACATCAGTCAATGTGAATATGTAAACAAAATAACCAAACTGACTTGATGGGTAAAAAGCTTATGCCGTACTTGTTGAATTTGCCATGCTTGACACAGTTGGCGACTAACATGTTTGCAGTGAAACAATAGCCGAAAGATCAATTGATATTTAGTTAAAGCCTTCCTTGAAATTACAAGAGATAGTGGCCACGGGATCTGCAATATCGATCAGCAGATCAGGTATATCATTTCACTATCAAAACGCAGTGAGAAATATTTAACGAAAATACAAATAAAACCTTGTAGCCAAGGCAGAACGTTTCCAAGCCAGTTATCTTAATGTCATGGGCTGATCAACATTAGCTGCAGCAAACTTGTCTGAAGAGTAAGCACAGCCCAAGTCTTTCAGGGTTGTCAGCTTTTTAAGTAGGGAACTTCTTTCCTGTTTCAAAAGGTATATGTGAAATATGATAGTCAACAGATAAAATACAATTTGACTAGATCGGTAGAGTAATAGACTTACAACGCAACAAGTCAAATCTTCATGACTTGGATCTGAAGCAGCTGCTGTACTTCGCAAAGCAATGTCAACAAGAGACTGCCGTATACAGAGAGAATAACACAAAAACAAAGGAGAGTTTAGCTCATCAGTTATCATTACAAGAGCTGCCAAAAATCAGTTTTCACCATGACAAGAAACAAATAGACAACATAGCATAAGAGGAACCTGAAGTTTTTCAACGGATATCTCTTCTGGTTTCTTTGTAAGCTCCTCTCGGGCAATATCCATAAAATGAACCAAAAAATCACCCTGCAAAACTAAAGGCAGCAAATTAGATGACAAGTGCGGTAAAAATAAGCATGGATGCTTAACGTCAAGTTGAGCAAAACAAATCATTCTCACTGTTAAGGCATTTATATAACACAATACAGAAATTATATTGTTTCTGTATTTTAACAGTTTGCCACACGTAATATGCAAAATCGTAAAAAACAAGTGCACATGTATATCAGATGTAAGTCAACAGGTACTCATAATGAGCAATAATACGAAATTATGAAGAGTAGATGTTCTGCATACTTGGTCAAGAAGTAGATAGCGCTTCAAGGATCTCAGTGTCCCAACGAGATCATACTGCAAATATATGCGAGAATTTTAGCAAGTGATCATACAGGAGTGTGATATGCATTAGTAATTTAACTACGGCAGTTGTTACCTTGTCTTTCATTAGAGTCAAGAGTTCACCACTTGCAAAATCATAAGCAGATTTGATGCACTCAAGATATTGGTGGTTTGAACCAAAGCTCATCAGCTTAGAATTCTCTGACAGGGAAACCTAAATAAAATATCAACATAAGTGTGATTTTGTAAACACACATACAACATTGCATTTGACAAATTGAACACCAAAATAATCATGCATACCTGAACATTGTGCCCACATTCTCTCATAACATTAAGATACTTTCCTGTTGTCAGAATGGTGGCAGCAACATTATTAAGGAAACTAGGGACGCCATCTTTTAGGCTGTACCTTTGCTGCCAGTATTTGGCATCATAATCTTGAGTGAGACTCTCCTACCAAAATAAAAAAGAAGGCAGAGCAACTGGTTAACTTAATACGAAAATATGTCCAACATTTTAGGTAAATACAGAGAGCAGTGGGCATTAAGTAGGTTAAAAAACAAGTCAATAAGTACCTTCTGAAGAGATTTGTTTTCAGCAATGAAGAATTCGCCATAAGGGTCGTCTATGACACCCTCATACACCCACCTAAAATGATAATCAAAAGCTGAAACTATTGACGCACAGGAAAACTGAATTTTTTTTTAACAACACTCAAACGTCAAAATTCTAAATAAGACAAACTAGCAAATATGGAATTTTTATCCACTTCAAATCAGATGTTTAGAGCTGATGAATAGCAAACAATTGAGAAAGTGTCTCAGTCCTAAATATGAACCATAAAGGTAGTTATGAACTATCACAAACCTCTCTAACATCCTGAGGTAAGCTGCACTTGCACACTCTGTCATCTTCTCCAGTAAGGACCGGACAGCACTATCGCCAGCCATCGCCTTTGCCTAAGTTGAAAGATATGACAGTTAAAATTACATGGTGAAAGAGATAATCATGTGGACTAGACTAAACAAGCTATAAAGAAACTGAATATTAGAGGTTAGTTACATACAAGTTGTTCAATCACTAGAAACAAGAGAAGCAGACCAGGTCTGTTTAGGGAAAGGGGAAAATATGTTTATCGGGAAATAAAGTATAATATCCTTCTTCAAAGTACCTGGCTTTGAAGTAGATTAAGTGTCGCAGAACCACTAGTATTATTGGACATAGCCTTCTCTATTAGAACAGCCAGTGCATTCAATGAACTCATCATCCGCTGCAAGAGAGACACGGGAATTACAGTGCTTAAAACAGTAACCAAACTCGGAAAAGTTTACAGATCATAAATTAAGTGCAGAATATACCTGACAGAAGAACCACAATCCTTGAACAGAGAGCCTTCCAAGACGGAATTGGTGCTCCAGTTGAGCAACCATTGCCTGATAATCCTGTTATTAGAAAACTAGACTTAATGATGTGGTACCAAATTCACATAGAAGCATCAATACTCCCAGAGGGAGTTATGGAGAACAATCTAATAACGTCAATGTATCACTGGGAATATCTCAGCAGCAACACAATTTATGAAATACTTTCCACGCTACAATTCATAAATGAACACATGATAGAGTCAGCACTTTATTCATTCTTCCGCTTTTGCAAATATAAGAACCTGTACACATGTCAAAATCAAAAATGGTGTTTCTCAGGATAGGGATTATACCAGGAGGAATGCCCTTAGAGCTGCGGCTAGAGCATGGTTGACCAAACCATTTTTGAAATGTGACCTGGATTCCACAAACTGGCTCACTAATACGAAATCCTCACATAAGGGGAAAATTCGGCGAGTCAACTCCTGCAAGAGCAAGATCAGACAAACGCCAAATATATCATCTCTCTTTTTTCGCATGGTCAGGGCTTACCTGGAGTGCAAGGTCCATCGAAGAATCAATCTGGAAGACAACATATCCATCCTTTCCGCGGACCCTCTTGATTGAAATATATCTTCCCTCAATACCCACCAGAGCTGATAGCAAATCGTCGATAACTAAAAGCTCCTGCATTTCAATTAGGGCAGTAATGTTGAACAAATTTTTATGTTTTGCAGCTAATAAGCTCCACTAATTTAGCATTTCTAACAACTGAAAATGTCGGCGAATGGCTATTTTCGAAAATGGTGTAAAAATATCAGCATAAAAAATGTTCAGTGAAATTATCGCACTGAGCGATATATTGAGTGCACCATTTCATGAAGCACCACAAACCTACCAACCCTTCTAGTCCAAATGCAAAATTGCAACTACATTTGACCGGAAACCGCACATTTGTAAGAGAAACTGTCTCAAACTATTTCCAATCCCACACCAAATTGGACAGACAACCCAAAAAAATAAGATAAATGTCTAAGTAACAACTGCAGCATTATTGAAAAAAAGGCACATCAGTTACTCAACTACAGGAAGTAAGACAATCTCAAAAAACACAGTCCCATGCTTCAACATAACTCCCAGCACTGCGACTACAATCTCAAACCACGATTAGCTAAGAATTTAAGTTCGCGTGCTAGCAGAAAATAATAAAACACATCAAACCCCTTCTAATTACCAAATCACTGAGGTCAAATTCAAAACCGAAACCCTAGCTCCAGTGCACACACAAAAAAGTAAAGTCAAGTTCAATTTCGCCGCTTGAAATTTTTCGAAACCCCAATTCCGCTTACCTGAACAGAAACAGCATACGACCCGATGACACTCCCAGCGCCGCCGCCAGCACCGCGGCTGCAGATTCAAACCAAGTGCAGGCATCAGAGACCAACCGGGGCAACAGAACCTCGAGGCAAGCATCAAAACGGCACGAAATTATCCACCAGGACGTACCTGAAGGAGTCGAGGGAGAAAGGCTTGGATCCAGGCGCCTGTGCCGCCGCGGACACCTTCGCCTCCTGCCAGGGCGCGAGGGAGGGGTGTCAGGCCGGGGGCAGCAATGTGGGCGGGATGGGTGTTGCAGGAAGAGGAAGGGCGTACCTGGTGGAAGCGTCCGGTGAGGTAGGGGCGCTCGAGGTTCCAGCGAGGGGTCGCCGGCGCGGGATCCATTTTGAGGCGAGGCGGGGAGTGGTGGCGGTGGCGGGTGGCGACTGGGACAAGTGTGGAAGAAGAGGTGAGTTTAGACAGCAGATCCCGGCCGTATGTTTGAAATCAACGGTACAAGCCCATCAGAGCAGGAACATAAGGTTGACGATGTTGACAATCATTATAAGTTTGACCAATTTTATAGAAAAATATAGCAATATATACAGCATCAAATTCATATCATGTTGTGTTTGGATGTAGGAAAGTTTTCTTGGAATTGAATTGGACTAGTAATTCCATTTTCCAAGATGGAAATGAAATGGCTCAAATTCGAATTATGTTGTTTGGTTGTAAATGGAATTTACGTTTGGAATCAAAGGGTAGCACACGATTCCAATTCCTGTTTGGATGTGTACACGGGGCCGCGTTTCCAAGCCTTTCCAGGCCCAATACCTAGACCACCCAAACAGCTGAATTTGGTTTGCCAATTCCAAATTGACGATTTCGAGGCCCAATTCTTACATCCAAACACAACATCAGTATATGCATATTGAAATGTATTTACATAATATACTAATTCAGTGTCATAAATATTGCTATATTCTTTTATTAAATTTGTCAAACTTAAAAGGTTTGACTTAACACAAAACTAGCGGTACACTTATTAGGGGATGGAAGAAGTAAACGTATATCATATCCAACTGTGTTTGCATACACAGCATCTAAACTACAAGGACTGAAATCCATGATGAACACTACATCTTCCAAGAACAGATCAGAAAGAGCCACACAAAGAATCCTCTCGGGAAGGAAGAAACGGCCTGGAATGGCTCATCTCGGGAGCGTGTTGTAGCCATAGGTGCTCCCCGTGGGTGAGCGCGACGACGAGCACGGTGGCGGCCGAGAGGACGGCGAGCACGACAAAGAGGGCAGGAGAACGCCATCTCGCCGCAGATCTCCGGGCCTCGCCGCAGCTATACGGGCTCGAGAACACCGTCCTGTGCAGCACCTCCCGCCGCTGCTAATCCCACCGCCCTTCCCATCCCCGCCATCCCCGGTCGATCTAGGGTTACGTCGCCGGGAGGGGGCACGAGGGGAGACGAGCGGAGCCGACATCAGCGAGAGGACGGCGGGGAAGAGGATAGGAGAGAGGAGCACGGGGAAGGAGGGAGATCGAGAGGAGGCGGGATTCACCAGGGAGTGGCCGCCGTCGTCAAGGCGAGCAGAGAGGGAACAGACGGGGCGGTGCCAAGGCGAGCAGAGAGGCGAAGGAGGGAGAAAGCACGGCGGCGCTCGAAGGAGAGGGAGGGGAGAGGGGGTTACCTGGCCGCCGGCGCCGGCGCCGCCGTTTCGCGAGGGAAGGAAGAGGTCCTCTCGCTCGCCTTCTGTTTCGCGAGGAGGACGACTCGCGAGCGAGCTCGATTCCGCGTGATTCCCAGGCTGGAGGGTCCGAAAGATTTGGGCCAACCGGTCACTTGCGCGGGGGTGCGCTGGAAATTGCTCCTAACTTTCCAGGCCCAAATTCCCTGACCAGTCCAAACAACGGAAACTGCTGTCCAATTCCAGATTCCCTAATTTCAGGGCCCAATTCCTACATCCAAACACAGTGTTAAAATGTCATACCATGAATGGTATACCTTAAAATGTCATACCATGAAATCTGTTTGGATATACCGTAAACCGATTTTAAGATATGAGAAGCGTCTTTCTTGAACAGATACCTTAAAAAAAACTGGCCCCAACATGACGTGGGACCCATAAGTTTACATTTTCTTCTTTCTTTTGTAAGGACAAGGATGTCGTCTAGAGGGGGGTTGAATAGACGATTTAAAACTTTTCCGGTTTAGCCTTGATAAATGTGGAATAAAACTAGATGTTTAAATTAACAAGCCAACAACCTAAATAAACTAGGTCACCTATGTGCACCAACAACTTATACTTAGCAAGACAAGCAACAAGGTGATAGCAATAAAGGATACTTCAAGCACGAAGGCTATCACAATGTAAATTGCATAAGTAAAGAGCTCGGGTATAGAAATAACCGAGGCACGCGGAGACGACGATGTATTCTCGAGTTCCTCCATTTTAGGGGAGTACGTCTCGTTGGAGGGGTGTGAGTTTCAACCTCAACACGCCACAAATGGCCTCACCCTATTCTCCGATGAATCTTGCCCAAAAGCTCGATTCACCTTCCACTATTGATTTTATTTTTAGGCGGAAATCGAGTCCCTTACAACAATCTTGAAGCACAACCCACAAAAGAATTGGGAGCTCCCAAGTGACCACAAAAGGCCTCAACCGCCACAAAAGGCGTCTAGGGTCCAAAGACCCAAGAGTAACAAGCTCACAAACTTTCACTTCCACGAATCCTCGTGAAGAGCACAAACCGATGCACAGAAGCAATGGCAAGAACACAAGAAGTGATCAAGTCATTCACTCTCAAACCCACCAAAAACAACTAATTCTTGTGGGGGGAAGAGAGGAAGAACAAAGAAAAACTCAACAAATGGAACTCTAAGATCAAGATCTACTAGATTCCTCTCACTTAGAGGGGGAATGGATTGGTGGAATTGTAGATCTAGATCTCCTCTCTCAAATTCCTCAAAGATATGCAAGAATCATGGGAGGAATTGAGAGAACTCAAAGCTTTGGAGGTCAACAATGGAGGAGGAGAGAGAGTGCCAAAGCATGAGAACCATTGGGGAAGAAGACCCCTTAAATAGGTCCCCACTAAATCCAACCGTTGGGGCATTTTTCTGCCAGAAATCGAGAGCCCGGCCTTGGGCCCGGCCTCGGCCCGGTCAGGCCGGCCTGGAAACTTTGGAGGCCGGTTGTGGCTAGAGAGGCCGGCCTTGAGCCCGGCCTCGGGTTGGTGAAGAAGGCCGGCCAGGCACTCGAGGCGCCTGGCCTTGGGCCCGGCCTCGAGTTGGCAAAGGAGGCCGGCAGGGTGCCCGAGGCGGCCGGCCTTGAGCCCGGCCTAGGCTGGCCAACCAGAAACTTAGAGGAAAACAACAATATCTTTTTCGTTCGAACCCCAAAACAGGTGAAACCAATTTTGTTGGAAAGGTAACAACAAGAGATTTCCTACAAAAGGTGGAAATATTAAGAACCATAAAATAGAGTTAAGTTACCACACATGGGAAAGTTTGGAACTTTCCTCAAGGATAAACCGATAATATTTCTAACATGAAAACACAACAAGTTTTCATCCGGACTCTATTTTCTATGATCTTGGGCTTGTTTCGAAGATAATCACAAGCCCTACAAGATCATGCATATACACATCATAGTCCATCATGTGAGGAGGAAACCAGAAGGAGAGAGTTTGACCTCTCTAGCAAAGATAAGCCGGTAAAACCTCCAACATAAAAAACACAACAAGATATGCATATGAAATCCGTTTTTGATGAACTAGAGCTTGGTATGGAGATGAACACAAGCTCTAAATCCTCACATGGATAAAAGCCAAATAAGAATCAAGAAAGATGATATGCCAAATATGCAAATGTTTGAGCTCTGCACAAAGATGCGATCAAGTTACTTACTTGAGAGCCCCTCTTGATAGAACGCCGTCTATCCTTTAACCCGGTCTCCCACAAACACCAAGAGACCGGTAAAATAAAAACTCTATCAAGATCATACCTTTGCCTTGCGCATTCCACTTTAGCTAGATGATGGCGATCTTGACTCCCTCAAGTAGGAACACCTTTCTTGATTGTGCTTGCTAGCACATGCTTGATGAAGACTTCTCCAAATACTTCCCCATGCACCATTATGGGAGAGCCTTGCTAAGCTCCATCTTCATGAATCCATTTGCACTTCATCTTCTTCTCTTGATAAAAATATGATGGCTTGGAGATAAACACGAAAGATCACTCAATCTTCTTTTTCAAGCCATGCTTGCAATAAGCTCAACTACATGACCAATCTTCATATAAACTCTTGGATAGAACCTTGGTCATCATATACTCTTCTAGAGTCCAACACATGAACTCCAAGCTTTTCCCATGGACAAGATCTATAAAGATATCTCAATGCAAACATTAGTACAGAGAGATTGTCATTAATTACCAAAACCACACATGAGGGCACATGCACTTTCATCTTTTCCCTCCAACCATTTTCCGCAGATCTCCCGTCTTTCCCACAATACCAGCGCACCCAACCTCCACGCAAAGCAGCCTCGGCGAAGTTACAGTCAGTACTGGCCCTGCTTCGCCAAGCCTCTGCCTTCTGCTCGTCCGTGCGTCTAGTGATAATCTACAAGTGTAGGAAATATATTGTAACCTTTTGGACAGATAAGTGTCGAAACCAACAAGAATCTAAAGGTGGGATTAGCATTCTTTCAAGTTATATCAACCACTAATACAGATCTACGCACACCGAACATTTGATTTATCTAGAAAACAAAACTAAAAGAACTTTGCAAATATAGAACGACAGATTTGCAATATAATAAAGAAAGAATAAATAAAGGTTAGTAGCCACAGCATAAAAGAACCATAAAGCAACATAATATGAGTGTGGGACAATGGTGATAGGTGTGGAGAAATTATCCATAAGCAATTATTCGAGTTATTAGGGAATATCATAATTGCAGTTTTTAAGTGGGAGGGGCCATAAATTACATGTGTGCAACTTTTTGTGATTACACATACTTATGATTGGAATCTATAGCAAGCATCCGCAAATAATAAAATATTCATTAAGGTAACACCCTACCACAGCCTTAAGTTCAAAAGGTCCCCAATTAATCCCATATGCTTTCAATCACTGAAGTGAGGAAAGTTATTATGTCACTTCCGCTTCCAATGTATAGTTTACTTAAGCATACTACTAAAAACGATCCATTCACGCTTAACATATGATGGGCACCATAGGACAACAACATAATAACCTACAACTCAAATCGTACCCGCAAAAAAAAGAATACAACTCAAATCAATCATAGAGATATCACCATTTATCATATGACCAAAAAGAACTATGCAAAACATAACATAGAGGGACGATGGTCGTTTGTGTTTTCCTTCCATATATTATATTTTGCCGATGACAGAGCATGATAGAGTACGATGATCTCGACGAGGAGATAAATCATTTGCGTACCTTATGTTCATTACCTATTTTCTTGCGTCCTTTATATGTTAGTGGAGACAATTCTATTCTCTATGTATACGTCAATATGTTCTATGTGTTTCATACAACTTATTATAGATGTATATGCTATGTAGTACTTAAAAACTACTGTTAAAGGACATCAATACACACATGCATATATTAAAACCGTCTCTAGAGTACCACTATGTGTAATGGGTCAACCTTATTTTGTCTTCTTCCCTATTCTTCTTGCATATTCCTTCGAACCAATAAAGTCATTTATACCACAATTTATATGTGTCATGGTTTTGTTGTATGTGCTCTCTTGGTTGTCCTAATTTTATAAACTCTCACGTGACACAAGCTATTAGGATACACGACAAATGGCAAAAAAATGGCTCATCGATTTAATTTCCGAGGATACGATAATCATATATATAAGAAGTTTTTTAGTACGAGTTCTTTATAACTTCCATACAGGGTTGTATGAAACATGATTGCGTTAACTAAGATAAACTATCTAAAGTTGTCCGCACATGTGTATCTAAATGGTTGAAGACGTCGTAATTATGGTGGCTAGGTCGTATAGCTATCTCACTCATGCACTCAATAAGCATCTATGACAACCAAAGATAACAAGTTTCATTATGAAATGGCCTTTCAAATAAGTTTCACGAAATTATACCAATTTAATATTCTCCCGCGCATCTCCATCAAATAGATGGAAAATTATTGCAAAAGAGAACCCTCCATACACCCTAGCAGTGTGACCTTATTTCCTTATCATCGCATGATTTACAAACAAACAAATTCACAATTATAACCCCATCATGTCCTGTAACTACACAAAGTTCATATTTACAGCCTAGTCGACAACAAAATTAACTTTGACCCACATTTAAAAGTCCAGACGCCAAGTTTGCATATACAACAAGAGAAATCTTTCAAATTATTTCTAGTTCACATCTACAACCATAGCTGCCACAAAAATACTCTAGATTCATATTTAAAATCTGAGTCACCACATAAATCTGCATATACAACCCTGTCAACCTTCAAATTACTCTGATTTCACATTCACAGCCGTAACAACCACGCAAATACATTATATTTACATAAAAAACCTACTTGACACTACAATTCACATTTTCAGCCTCTGACAACCTCACACGTGTATCAAAAGTTGTCCCAAACGATTGCATCAACTAAGTTAAACTATCAAAAGTTGCCCTTCACACGTGTATCATGATAGTTGAAAATGTTATAATTGTGGTGGTCGGTTTTAATAAATATCTCATATTGCATTTAATACATTTGTAACAGCAAGAGACGACAAAATTAATTACGAAAGGAGCTTATGGAAGAGCTTCACGTAATTCTAGTGCTGTTGTGATACTTTCCCGCGCATCTCCGACATTGTTTTATGGAAAATTACATAAACCCTAGCCGTGACCATATTTCCCACCATCCCATCATTTAAAATAAAACTACACACTTACAACCTACCATGTAATGAAATTACACATAGTTCACATTTACAACCCTAGCCGACACAAAAAAGGTTGATTCACGTTTAAAACCCTAGTCGACAATAAAGATTCACATTTACAACCCGACAACCTTGAACAAATTTGCGTTCGAATTACATCTCTAGCCGACACAAATACTCAGGCCCGAGCCCCATGGGTGTGCGACCCGTGCGGCCGCACTGGGCCACAATTTTTTTGGGGGCCAAAATTTGAAGTTTTTACATAGATAAAATAATAGTCCTAGTAGTAGCACACAAGAAGTAGCAGCAGCGTAGTGGTTAGGACAAAATTATTTTTTCCACCAGGTAGGCTGTTCGAGCCATTCTTACCGCATGTTATTGTTTTGTTGGACTACTTTCTCACATTGCTCACCTTGCCGCATGTGTTTTTATTTTCATTGTTTTAACCATGAAAAACAGAACTGAAGTTCAAAACTTTGTCGTTACCGTAGAGGGAAATCGATACTTCCATTATTTTCGAAACGGTAGCGATATTTTTTATGGAGAGGTACGAAATTAAGAATTATCACTATACGTTATGCAAATTCGAAGGCCCTAATCTGGGCGCCTGGATGCGTGGTGGCCTCGTACAACTTCATAATAGAGCGAGACCCCCTTGTTGATCGACCAGCCTAACGGCGCGAGCAAGCTGACGAGAAGCGTCGAGCCCTAGTTCGCCTTATGTTCCTTCTCGACATCAACCACGCTTACGATCGGCCTATCGTCATATCCCCGATCGACACTTTCGTAGGGACTCATCGCGAATTTTGACAAAGAGGAAGGAGGGCCCCATTTTTTAGTTTGGCACAGGGCCCGGATTTACTGGCCCGACCCTGAAAATACGACGGGCTCGCATTTAAAACCTTAGTCGCCACTAAAATTTGCACATACCCTGTCAACTTTTCAAATTACTCGATTCACATTTACAACCCTAGCAGCAACAAAAATACCCACGTTCACATAGAAAACCTACTCGACACAAAACCTGCACTTTCATCCCTGACAGCCTCAAATTACTCGCGTTCAAATTCACAACCCTAGCCGCCACTCGTGTCAATCTATTCTCCACCGCTAATTTTCCCTTGTCGATATCCTTAGCAAGCATTTATAGCATCCTTTTCAAGATTTACCCCAGCGAGTATATAATTTCAACCTCCGGCCCAAGCCGAACCCAAACCCAGAACCAGAATCGAGAGAAACCGTCCGCAGCACGATGCGCACTCGCAGTTAGAGAAGCGAAAAAATCGAGTAGAAATCCATCTCTCGTTCGTCTCTCTATCGCCTCCAAAACTTCCCTCCCCAACAACCAGGCTTTCGTTCGTGCTCTCGGCTAACCCCTCCCCAAACCCTAACCACCTGCCCCCGCCGAGTAGATCTCTCCACCGTCCTCCGGCTGGGGCGGCGCGCGAGCCCTCCCTGATGGCGACGGGGGGCGCGCAGGTGGAGGTCGAGCGGCGGCTGCGCGACATCGGCGCCCGCCTCGTCTCGCTCCCGGCCTCCAGCAAGGACCTGCTCCCGCTAGTCGAGGTGCGAATTCGAATCTACCGCTTGCTTTTGCTGCCGCTGTTATCATTGTTCTCGTATCCGCAGTTTATTTAAGATAAGGGTAGAGAGAGAGATTTATTTCCCCCCGGCCCCTGCATAGTTCGAATCTACCACTTGCTTTTGCAAGTATAGTTTTTTTCTTAGATAATAAGGGTATAGATTTCATTTATTTCCTCCCGCCCCACTGCATAGAACCGACGCGCACATCCACAAACCCATTGTCCGGTTTCGGAGTTATCCGTGCTAGTACAATTTAGCGTTAGATTGTATCTGTACTGCGTCTGTGGTCTACCCTAGCTCTATCTGGTTACTCATTTAACTTGTCTTGCTAGAAACTAAGAATTGCTGTTTCGTTTTCGCAGGAAGCAGAAGTCTGGTTGTCCAGGGTGGACCAGTCCCCGCCACAGAGCATGGTCGATGCACTCAAGCCCACGATGGATGCTTTGGTTACAAAGCATATACTGAACCACCCTTCCCAGGCCGTTAAGGTTGCTGTTGCCTGCTGCTTAACTGAGGTTACCAGGATCACCGCGCCAGAACCCCCCTATGGGGATGATGTGATGAGGGTGAGTCTTCCTCTTCTTATTCGTTTGATGAAGCGGTGTTGTCTAGATGTACTTACCCTTCTTATTTACCTGGCTCCAGGATGTGTTTACAGTAGTTGTGCAGTCTTTTGCTAAGTTGGATGATATGGAAGGCCCCTTGTTTGCAAAGAGGGTTTCGATGCTCGAAACCGTAGCAAAGGTGCGGTCCTGTGTACTGATGTTGGACCTTGACTGCGATGACCTGATACTGCACACGTTTGACCATTTCTTCAGCACCGTAAGGTATGGAATTTATTTTTCTGTTTCTCTTTTAGTTTCAATAGTTTATCTATATTTTCAGTATGGGAGATGCCAAGGAGAAGAGATAATGTAGTTATTATCCATTTATCCTTACTTTGAAATAATATGGATGATGTCAAATGAATAGGTAGGGGATATAACGCATTTGTAGCCTTTGCTTTGAAAGTTGTATGGATGATGGCAAATTGATTAGGGAGAGGATACAACATATTGGTCTCGACTTCGAGAGATCACAAGGATTAACTGCATCACTCACATGACATGATTATAAATGTAGTGTACACTGTACTACTTTTCTGCAGAACACGTTGTACTAATATGGATATTATAATGTTTCAGTTTTGGCTTTGGTTATAATGTATCAGTGACTTAAATTGCCAACTCATCGGTCACACTGGCCCTAACAATGAAAACATTCATATTTAATCCCCCACTATTCTCGTGTAGCATCTTTTTTATATCCGTGTCAATAATTTGTATTTTGGTTATAAAATTAGTGATTAGATATCCTTACTTAGGATTTCCAATTTTTCATCCTATTTCCCCTTTATTTTATAGCTTCTGAACATCACTTAGGTCCAGTTCAGGCCACGCCATAAACAAGATGATAAGCCATATCAAATATTTGTTATTCCCTTTATTGCTATACATTTATTTGTTCTGCGTTTGTTAGCATTTTTTCTCTAAGATAATAAATGTGCAAAGTACACATGATTACTTGAATTGCTGCATGTTGAAGTTGATGCAACATCTCAGTGTTTTTTTATGAATTGAAATTGTTTTTGAATTAGGAACTTGGTAAGTCATAACAGATTGCTATTTCAAGAATCTCTATGTTTGTGTGTGCGTGTGTATTTTCTTGTGCATGTTCCTCCTATATGTGGCATGTCTGTTTTTCTAGTTCAGTTCTATTTTTGTTAACTGCGTTTTTGTGCATTTTTGTTCTCTGTCTCATTCATTTGCTTGATTTACTTCAGCTCATCACATCAAGAAAACGTCATCACCTCTATGGAAACAATAATGATGTTTGTAATTCAAGAGAGTGAGCCTGTCCATTCAGATCTGGCATCCTGCCTCCTTCAGTATCTTAAAAAGGAAAAGAAAGTAATGTCACTAACACATTGTTAGCATTAAGTATACAATTCATTAATTCTTATCATCTTCACTAATCCCTTTTAACTTGATTTTCCAGGATTCTTTCCCAGCATCTTTTATGCTTGCAGAGAGGATAGTAGGTCTATGTCCTGAAAAGTTAAAGCCGGCATTTATTGAGTTACTTCAGGGCACTCCTTTAAATGATTATAGTGAAACTGTTGCATCGTTGGTAGAAGGTTCTTCAGATACTGGAAGAGATGATGAAGTTGATGCTGTTGGAGAGGACACGGTCAGTTAAACTTCTAACAATTTACAAATCGTATTCAAATATTGACGAATTTACTATTGAAATTTGTTGATCGAAGAGTTTTTTTTGTGCCACATACACTTAATGCATTTATGATTTATGTATATTGGTATTGGATGAGCAAAGCTGCTCTGCATAAATTTTCTTTTTCACTAGAATGGTCACAAGCAGGGTCGGGCATTGCAATTTATTTCTTCTGGATTCTATTAAATTGTTTTGCTACTAGAAATTGGGTTATACAACAGATCATACTTGAAAAGGTTTGCACTCTGTTCAACAAATTCTCCTTCCCTTTTCAACACAAAACCCGGGTACTTGTGACTAGCACTTAATATCTTCAGCTTGCGCGATGTAGTAATACAAGTTTCCTAAACATCTGGGTCAGATTCTCAGCTGCATGAGTTAGTCAAAAAGAGCGTTAGGGTATATCGTCTACTAATTCTATTTCAGTGCACACGAAAAGGGAATTTCGGAGAAATTTTATCTGTCAGTGGAAAGTTTTTTGAATGCTTCATAGCCCCCCTCACCTGGGAATGGCTTGTTGCTCACTGGAGGTAATACAATAGGTTTCTGCTATCTGGGTACTCGTAGTGGCAGGAGAGGGATTTAAACTGTTTTGCCAGGCATTCAATGGCAATTTGTTAGGGTCTACTATAATTTGGTTTAAAAGATCAGATTTCCTGGGAATGGGGTTCATGGACGAAAACCGAATTTTGAACCATTGAACTTTCACTTTTGCCTTTAGAGTCCAAGTATCTGCCAGAATAGGATTAACTGTCATATTTCGTAGATTAAGTTTCTGGTGATATAGAAAGTAAGATATCATAACTCTGCATATTGTATATTTTCAGGAGTCTCCACGATCAGATAAAGGCGTCAATTCCCCTGGACAAGATGGAAGTACTCCACACATTACCCCTGCAGCTTCGTTGAGCAATGGTGGTGCTTCAGTCCATAATGGCAAGCCTCCAAATGGACCAGCTTCTTCTAAACAGAAGCCTGAACTACCTTCTGACGCCAAGCAGACAAAAGTTTCTGATGGATCAATATCTGATGACAAGGAAGTGCCAGAATCAGTCACCACAGAGCCTGAAAAGCTATCTGGTGTCAGTTCAAAGAAGAGTCGTAAGCATGGCACTTCCACTGAGTCTAAGGTGACTGAACATTCTAAGGTTGTTAGCGACAATGAGGGCCTTGTTGCATCTGGGGAGTTATCTCCAGAGACGAATGACGGTAATAATAAGCTGACACTAGAGACTTGCAAAAAAGGTGCTGATGACACATCAAAGCCTGTTGATATTACACCGGCTGTAGATAAACCAAAACGAGGCCGACCTCCTGCATTAAAGTCGCAGGAAAAGAAGCCTGTTGGTAAAAGCCAAGGGTCAGGTCTAGAATCTAAAGAAGTCCGCTCTGGCAGTACTTCTGGAGGAAGACCTGCAAGACGATTGGCTAAAGATGTCAAATTATCACCAAGGAAGACTGGTGAAGAAGAATCTTCAAAGAAGCAACCAAAGGGCAGTTCTAATAATCTGCAGAAAGAAGACACTATATCTGATGAAGACACTGATGAAGATCTCAGTTTGAAGGTATTTTCTTACTACCAGCAGACGTTCAGGTGTTTGCTTTTTGCACATAAGTCATGCATGGGTATTGTTTGCTAAAGGGTTGCTTTGCCTATTTATGATTTTGTGTGTATGTGATTTTACTAGACTAGATTGTTTGGAAGAAACATGTCATTATCTGATGTTATGTCTTTTGAACTTTTCTACTTATTGTGTTTAACATAATTTTTCTTAATGTTAATGACATTTTTACACCAAGTATGCTCTAGTTACATTGAAACTTAAAAAAGGGTCAGTTACATTAGCAAAATTAATTTTAACGGGCAACTAATATTTTTAGCATGTTATAATGGTCTAACTTGGTTATCTTCCATTACTATTTTATAACAATCCAGGAAATGGTGCCTCCTAAATCATTGACCAAGGTGGGAAAAACCAAAGGCCAACCAGGAGACAGTGGATCATCAAAAAGGAAAAGTGTGCAGGAAGTTGAAGAGGTATAGTGCTTTATTAATTATTAGTAATGGTGGATAGTCATAGTCTTATTGCAATCTGATTATAATTTCAGTTTTTAATGCCCTTTCCATGCCATTGACAGGTTCCTCAGTCAAAGAAGAACAAAGTTCTTGACGAAAGCCTTGTTGGCTCAAGAGTCAAAGTATGGTGGCCCGACGACAAAAAGTGAGTGCTACGACAATCTTACATATTTCTTGGGTATAGGATTGTTCCTACCATTGTCAGTTTGTAGTCACTGTGTTCGCCACTGCTTCAATGTGGACTAATAGTATTCGCTTCCTGGATGTGTGGTTATGCATTCCTTTTTTTTCAAGGTTTATATCAATGGGTTGTGGTGGAGCTACACACATACTACTTATTTGTCCTCTTAAATTCTTTTTTGCTAGTTATGCATTATGTCATTTGCTCCATGAGTTATGTTAGTTTGTTCTTTAGGCTAATTTTGAAGCTGTTTCTTGTTCTGCAGGTACTACAAGGGTCTTGTTAAGGCATTTGACAAGTCTTCAAAAAGGCACAAGGTGTACATTGAGTAGATGGGCATTATTTGCCATCTCCACTTTTTTTGGGGCTGTCTCAAGAGCTACTAACAAGATCCCTTTATTCTTTCCTTTGTGTAATTTTTGGCATCCAGGTTGTGTATGATGATGGCGATGTTGAAAAATTGAAACTTAAGGATGAAAAATGGGATTTCATTGCTGAGGTATGCTCATGCAGACTAATGCGGTGATGCTGCTATTACCCCTTTCGTTTCGTTCTAATTCGTTTGCTGTCCTGCAGGAGCAAGACATGGATACTAATGCAACATCTGATACGTAAGCATAATATTCTAGCTGACCTTTAGCTGGCAATTTGATCATTTTCGCACTTAAAACTATGTCGCTGCTTTGGTGATCCATCCTATAAAAGTTCAGTATGCCATCTCATATATTAGAACTGACGTGCCTCGAGATGCTCAGAGTAACTAATTATATTATCTGGGGTAGTAAATTCAAAATAAGGTGCTGTAGCATGTCTGCGGTTGGTTGTCCAAAGCACCAATATTTTCTTTTGTTGAGGCTTTACCGCTTTAGGTGGATCCTTAGATGTGCTTGTCTTGATGGCGCCCATCCTTTGTTAATCTCCAATTTTATGTTCTGGCATGACCATCCAAACAAATTGTTGTTTTGGGGTTTCCTGTTTTGTTCTATCATGTTGCATGTTTACCAGAGATTTCCATCCAAAAGAATAAGTTGGTTTGTTTGTACCGCTGCCTTTTTGTTCTGCTCAGTTGTAGAAATACTTCTGAATCAATATAACTTGATACTCCCATATAGTACGCTGATATTAGGTGATCCAACACTCCATTCCTGTTGATGATTTATGCTCAATATTGAGTTTCTGCCCATTTTAACCAGGCCTCGTGGCGGAAGAGGTAGAGGGAATTGGGGTCCGAGGAAAAAAGTAGGAAAGGCAGAAACACCTAAGAGGTAAGGGTTTTACCGACGTGCCATCTTAATTCAGCTTACATGCCACAGTTTATGTGAAACTGTTACTTTTTTTCTACACAGTAGCAAAGAGGACAGCGCTGAGGATAGCGACCCTCCCAAGAAGAGAGGGCGTCCAAAGGGTCTGCGTATGTCAAATGATGATAGCCCTGTGACTTCAGCCAGATCGAAGGCAAAAAGCGCAGAGAAGGATGCTGAAGAAACACCTAAAGCTGGTGGGAGATGGCCTCGATCCACTGGCAAGGCAGGCAACAAGGATGAGACTGGCAGCAAGCGCAATGAAGGATCCAAGACAAATGGTGTTTCGTCAACCAAAAGAAAGCCAAAGGAGAAAGAAGTGGAGTCATCTGAAGAGGAAGAGCCGGAGTCTGCTAAAGCATCAACTGGAAAACGCAGAAGAAAGTTGCTTAACTAGTTTCTCTGGACGTGCAGCTCCGAGGTGTAATCCAGCCTTAACCGCTGCCAGTCTCTAGGTGTGTTGGCATGAGGCAACCTGCCATGTGTCGGCTGGTTCTCCTGAACCTGCTAGCTAGCAGTTGACAGTAGTATCTGTAATTTAGGTGTTACTTTTGTTGCTTGTTGTCGGCTTTGAAACCTCTTGGAAGAATGGATATTGATGCTTGCTGTGGTTCAAGCCTTTTATCTATCGCATTGTAGTTGGATCTGTGCGAATGGATGCTAGTTCATAGTAGTATGAATGGAAAGCATGGAAGGGAGTTGCCCAACTTCATATCTGATTTGTTCTGTTGACCTGTTGCGACCTGTCAATTGTCATACATACCTATCTGTTGATCTGTGCTCTCTCTGTTTGCGGCATGATGAGTACGTGATGCAAAGTGTAAAAGCCACTATTGTCTCTACATTTCTATGCTGACTGATATGGTGGTTTTTTTTTTTTTTTTTTTTTGAACGAGGAGCGGCTCCGAAGGGCCTGGATGCTTTATATTCCAATGAAGCATGTACAATTTACAGAAAGGACCTTCAAGAAAAAGAAAATTACAATGCAGTCCCTTCTAATAACAAGAAAGATCTTACACAACTGATAAGAAAAGCAATTAGGTCCTCTGCTTCTTGCGATGAACATCGAGCTCGAGCCATGGCCATCCGCGACATCTCCGGGGACAGAACCACTTGGAGTTGAAGGGAAGGGAATTGCCGTCGCGAGCTTGTAGAGAGGCCTCCACTTGGAGGTTGGAAATTCGCTAGCCATCAAAGCCAGCATAGTTGACCACCAGATGGTCTCCAGAGTCGGACGCCAAAGGCTCCGATAGTGTTCTTCAATCAACAACACCTCTACTCCCAGGTCGCCAGAGACGAAACGACGCTGCACCTTCATCTTCCTTCTGCAGCCACCATGGTGCCTTGAAGGAGAGAGCTCGGTACAGCAATCAGCACATCTCCAGCTCCCTATAAACCCAATCCTCCGCTGCTTAACCGTGCGAGCAAGTCCGCCGTCGAACTCCAGAATCCCGCCACGATCCGGAGGAGGTAGACCGAGAAGATCAGGGACCCGACCTTTATGAAGAAGCCGCCAGCACTCCGCATCGTCGCCGCTTTCGATTCCCACCACAGGAACACCGCCGCGAAGAGCAGAAGAACAGCGAAGAGGCAGGGCTGGTCGGGGCGCCCCATCTCCATGCTTCCCCTGCGCACCTTATTCGGAGGGATGCGAGCTCCCTTGCGACCTCGCTTGCCACCATCGAGACGCAGCGAGGCAGTTGGAAGCCACGGTGCGGCGGATCTGGCCGCCGAGATCCGCCGTCCTACCCTCATACGCCATATAGGCACACGCCCTAAGGGCAAAAGCTAGACCTAAGCTTACTATTACTATGTACAGAAGGCCGCGAGCACCTCTCTCATCCCTTCTCCGGCCAGCGACGCCGGCGGCGGAGGAGATCCGAGATCGGGCCGGGCGAGAGGAAAAGTCGCCTACGACTCTCAAGGGGGGCAAGGTGGGGGAAAATGACGGGATATGGTGGCTTAGATAGCGACGCTGCTAAAGCCACGCCATGAGACTATGAGAGGATTGTTCATGGCAAGCCCTACGTGAAGGCACCGGGATGTTGAACTCGTGCCTGTCCGTGCACCTCAGTCATAGCCAGCGGGTCCTTAGCGCCATCCATATAGTTTCCAATGCAAACTTAAGCGCGCTAAACTTTCCACCATTTTCTACGGTACGACTCTAATTTTTAGTAAATGTTAAGTTGTTTTTCCTATTTGTTTTTCTTTTCTCCCAATCCAGCGGTGTACCACAGGAGAGTGCTGTTTTGATGTGTATAGTATAAAACGAAAGTTCTGAACCTGGGCACTCCCCATTCGGAATGAACAGTAATCTGGGTAACAACGTGAGATACATTATTTGTTTAAAGAAAAAAACATGCTTGTAAAGAATGGATGCAAATTTTGAAACTTACTCCCTCTGTTTTTATTTACACTGCATTCATAATTTTTTACTTTGACTAAATCCAGAACGAAAGATAATCGTGAAAGGGAGTATAAACCCGAAAGTATGTAAATTGGAAAAAAGTAACAAAATGCCCGAGGAACGGTGGATACTCCCTAGTCCCTACCTTGGACTGTGGGAGTTCCATTTTTATTTTTGTAATTGGATTTATTCACGAAAATTTGCACCAATAAACTTCAAGCTCAATCCGTATGTTCCTATTTATTTTATTTTTTTGATACTTAAAATACATTTTTAATCAAGTTTTGAAACTTGGGATCTGGAGTAGGCATGTTCATTCACATGTTTTTCCAAGCCAATCGTATTTATTTTTTAGCCATGAGTTTAACCAACACATTTCATTATTACTAATTAACCAAGATGATTAGCCCAGGTAGTAAGAGCATCTCCAAGCGAGGCCCGCAAAGCCAGCCCAAACGCTCGGGCGGTCCGCCCGAACAACGTTAGGGCCAAAAACCGCCACCCAAGCGAGACCCCCAAGGCCATCCCAAACGACCGGGCGGTCCGGCTACCCCCAAACCCAGCCCATATCTGGGGCGGGTTTGGGGACGCCCGGACGCGCCGGCCGGCTGTCGCTGACAGCTCGGGCCCAGCCGGAGAGAAGGCTGACCGGCGGCGTCCACACGTCAGGCGACTCGCCGGCGTTACAATGCCGCATCCTCTATCCCCTCCGAACCCTAGATTCATTTCGCTCCGCTCCGCTTCGCCTCCTCTCCTCTCATCCACAATGTCGGACAGCGTCGGGAGCGTGAACTGGGAGGATGCAGAGAGCAAGGCGCCGGCGGTGAAGAAGGCGGTAGAGGAAGTCGACGACGAGGACGAGCTTGCCCTCCGCCTCGGCATCCTCCGGTCGCCGAAGGACACAGGAGGCTCGAGCTCGGCGGCGCCGCGAGCGGCCAGTGGCGACTGCAGCCGCTGGTCAACTCCAACGCGTGGATATGCGCTACCCACCTCCGCGGGAGGGTTTCCCCCTCGAGCCATAGATCGGCTACGTCCTCTGCCCCGCCGCGGCGGGCTCGGGCCCCGCTGGTCCAGGCACCGCCAGGGTGGTGGATCCTTCCGGATGGGGACGACTGGTGGAGGTTCCGCCGCAGCGGGCGCCGGAGACAGTGGGACGCACGTTCCGCCAGGCGAGGCGGGCGGGCGAAACCCTCACTGTGGCGGCTGCCATCGCGGGAGCTGACGAAGGCATCCCCCTCCAGGTGGTGGCGCGGTCCTTCACGTTCGCTGAATCAGACGCCCGCCGCCGCCACCGCCGCAAAGATCAAGAAGCTCTGGAGGTGGCCATCGCACTGTCGAAGAAGGACGCGGGCAAGAAGAAGATGTTGGCGGCCAATACGAGCCGCCACGCGGAGGAGCAGGCCCGCGCCGTGCGGATCCTCGCCGGCCAAGTCGACGAGGAAGACGAAGATCCATACTTCGCCTTCCGCAAGCGCTTCAAGGACGACGCCGCCTGTGGCTTCGGCAAGGGAATTGGCAAGTCTCCGATTTGTGATTTGTCCATTTTTATGTTTATATATTACTTTTGTTCTATGTATGTCAATCCGGCATCTTCTGTCGGATGAATGGATGAAATTATCTATCTAACTATGAGTAGGATGAATCAATGATCTACGTTGCATGGTTGTGTATGGATTTGGGGGTTTGTTTTGAGGAGGACGGCTAGAGTGGCACATTTTTGGGGGTTGTCCGGTCGCTGTCCGCGGACATGCTCGGGCGTTTCCGCGGACAGTTTGGGGGCCATATTTGGCAATTGTGGTTGGAGATGCTCTAACAAACTCTGAGCGCCTGTCCCTGGAAAGATGTACAGACCCAGCCAGTGCTCTCGCGATGAGAGTGCCACCCTCCCTCCCTTTAAATGCAAGTGACTGCCAAACCAAAGCCTCTGGCCGCTTCTTCGCTCTGACGGTGCGACGGTCAGGTCCTGGATCAGAAAGCAGCTCGGCCAAGGTCGACGATGTCGGTGACTGGACCCAACCGTCACCGCGCTCCTCTACAACGCAGCGTGGTTCGTGTATGGCTAGACCCAGAAGAGCTACTAGGTATTCTGCCTAAATCTCTATGGTGGCGTCTTCCAGATGGTATATCGTGATCCACCGGCGGAGCGGCGTGGGAGACACAACTATGTGCACCTTCGTTCCTTCCTTCCTTTATGGAAATGATCCCTTCTTTGATCTCTTTGTTCGTCGTCTGGGCTCGTCGTCGGTCGCTATGGGTCGGTCCAAAGCTCGGGCAAATAGGGTGATCGCCCTGAGCCCGAGAGGAGGAGGGCCCACATTGTAAATATATTAATAAAATTATCTATTACACTTAAACACCATTGTTGAATATATTAAAATAAATAAATTCTCTATTTATTGGAGAAGTTTATAGCATTAACCGTGTACCATAACCATGTAGAAGCAAAAGAATTAGACCGTCAACAACATGTTTGTTAGGTCATACTGAAATCTTTGCTGATATAATTACAATTTTTAATCTCATACAATCTATTTTATTTTAGAGACTGGCGGAGGGACTTGTATATGCTAGATGATAAAACACGATATTACAAGTAAGAAAATAATTAAATTATATGTCTATTTAGTAGAATTCACACCATTTTATGTTTGTTGATTTAACTACAAGCGATTTATAAAAATATAGGTGGCATGCAAAAAATTCAACTCATTAATCATCTAACTTATAAGACACATTTTACCAGGAAAATATCAATAGAGGAATCATGATAATAGTTTAATTTATTTTCAAGATTTTTTAGATATTTTTACGCAGTCATATACTAGAAAACACTATTACGATTTTTGTTAGGTAATAATCTTTAGATATTTTTATTTTGAATAAGTGAAAATTATAAGTTTGTACAATTGTTGAAACATGATTAAAAATACTAAATTTTGTTGTAAACAAAAATGCGTGTGTGATACAAAATAAGACACACGATTAAGCCTATGCAAACCGTGTGCAGTGCCTTGATTATCGTACACGAGAAATTTATCAAAATCATGTGCATTCACTCGGTTATCGCACACGGTTTATAAATCGTGTGTGATGTCTCACCCTCATCGCCTACCAATGAATATCGACGGGCTATAATCGTGTGTGATACAAAACAAACACACACGATTAAGTCTATGCAAAATCCCAGGCTGAACCAGGAATTAGGCATAAAGGCATGGATAAATTCCGTAGCTCCCATGCTAAACGACCCATTGTAAATGCCCTTAAGCCATGCTATCTGAGTATGCTATCAACACTTCCAGAAGCTATTATGTTCCATACGCTAAAGTATATTGAGGGGGTTAATTGATTCTGATCGACCTTGCTCCACCCGTTTTAAAATGTACGTTGTTTTCTTTATTTTTACTTTGCACAAACTTCTGACTTTTGACTAAGTTTGTATGTAAATTTGTTTCACCATCGAAGTCTGTGTAGGGTTCCTCAACTAGTTGCTCTGAATCTGCAGGTCCGAGAGATGATCCACCCTCAGCTGTCTGCTCGGTCTCAAGGTGTTCGCACAAGGCAACCTGCCATGTGTTGTGTTTTTTTTTCTTGAAACAAGTCAAAAGTTTTGACTTTCACTTTCCTCATTATCGTTGCCTGCTAAGAGCTCTCTGCTCATTCAACATCCGGAGCCATCTAGACATCTAGAAGCTGTTCTAGCCAGTATCTCTCCGTCAGTAGCAGCTGCAATTTTAGGCGTAATGGTCGGCTCTGAAACCTTTGGAAGAAAAGAGCCTCCTAAATCGTGACCTAGTTGGGCTAGGCTACTCGATTTCAGGAACTGAATTTTGTGGCAAGTATCGAGTAGTATGAATGGGAAGTATGGAAGGGAGTTGCCCAACCTCATGAGAATGTTAGATTGTACTAATCTGTTGCGAGACCTATCACATTGTCTGCGCTCTCTATCTTTGCCTGCGCATGATGAGAATGTGGGTTCCTGCAAAGTGTAGTCCACTGTTGTTCATCCCCAAGGAAGCAAGGACCGCTGATTAGGAAGAGAAAAAAAAACGTGCAGGCCGCCGACTCGCCGTGCGATTTCCTGCCACGACGCCGACAAGCCTACCTTCTTATCAAAGGAGCGGTAGTAGAGGCCAACAGAAAGCGGGTCTGCAAGAATTTAGAATCAGGAAAGGCAGGAAGATTTCCCTGTCGGGCCGTGTGAATTCAATGATTGGACTCCTCCCGTTGAACTTTCCCAGACCAGAATTGTTGGAAGAACGGCCGTGTTTGTCCCCAGATGTTGTATATCCTACGAGCTCCCGGGGTAGCCCAGGTCGGTGCTAACGAACTTGTCCAACAGTTCGGCAGTTGCGCCTACCGTCTTCTGGTGCTGTCGTGGTGGTGTCACGGCAGATGCCATAGGATGGCTTAAGTTGTGGGCTCGCTAGGACGTTGGGGGATCCGGAGGGTTTGCGCGCTCACGAAGCACGCATGGAGAACAACCAAGAACTCGCAAGAACAAACAAGAACAAGCAGAACCAAGAAGAAAAGAACACCACGATGTACCCTGCTTCGGGGCCCTCTTGTGGAGGTAACACCCCTACTGCAGCAATAGCCTACTCTCTTTATATCTCAAGTGGTTACAAGTACAGAGTGCTCCTTGAGCTGTATGAAGAACAATGGTGGAGCTCTAGAAGAAGATGGAGCTTGGGGGATAATGCCTTTCTCTTTTGCCGTTCTCTCCCCTCCTTCGTCCGTCCGTCCGTCCTCCTCTCTGGAGGATTTGGTAGCTTACTTATACACTAACCGAATTACCATTTTGCCCCTGGCTGGAAGTGATAATGGCATGGACAAGAGGAACAGGACAAGCCTCTGCCCCCTGTCAACCCAACGGCCGGACTGTCAGGCCCTAGCAGGCCTATCTTGCCACTTTGGGCAATGGCAGGTGTAACCCACCGGGTCTCGGTCATATCCTCTTTCCCGAATTGGCCGGGTCAGCTCCTAGGTTGCTGCGCTCCCAGGAATCCCGTGACCTGACCTGGCCGTCAAGTCCCTAGCAGGCCTATCTTGCCACTTTGGGCAATGGCAGCCGTAGCCCCCCGGGTCTCGGTCGTATCCTCTTTCCCGAATTGGCCAAGTCAGCGCCTAGGGCCTTGCGACCCGAAAACCTGCGACTTGACCCGGCTGTCTTCTCAGCCTCTGGCAGGAGACACCCGTGAACCTTTCTGACATTACTTGGCCCTTGTGCAATATCCGGATTACCTTATCCGGGTCCTTCCTGACCAACCCGGCTAACTTAACCGGTTTCCTTCCTCTGATTCGGTTAAGCTTTACCGGATCCTCTCTGGCATCTTCTCGCACTTTAGCTTGATCAAGTGCTAACCGACTCTCACGAGAGATCCGGCCCAAGTGACCCGGCTATATGTTGATCCGGCTAGCTCTTTGCAACACTTAACACCACATCTTTGCCCTACCCGGGGGCAGCCCCCCGACAGTAGTCCCCGAAGCTGGTGCGGTTCTACAGCCTCGGCTGAAGAGCCGTAGCAGGTTAAAAATAAACATCACTAACCGAATCTCATATCATATAATCTTGTCTCAGGATTTCCCGGGACACTTGGCAGTGAATCTCTGCGCAAAGCCCCATAATCCGGATCTCTGATCTGACATGCCACTGACAGCACCTCATCCGGATTCTCCGGGTACTTGAGTGCATTTGACCAAACGACCGCGTCTTCTCGTTTTCTCCGTTGACCGGCACACAGGATCCGTGCAACTGCTTCCAATTCTATGGCCCAACATGTGCTTGGAACACACGGCCACAGAGGTGGCCACAGAGTTCCAGGATGCAGTTACCGTGCGACGCTCCGAAAACCGTGCAGTAGTGCGCCCGTTACCGCTGGGCGCTATAAATATGGGCGCAGGGGGTTTCCTCTTCTTCTCCGCTCGTTCCCCACTCCGAAAACTTCCATCTGCGCCACCGCCGCCGCCGCAATCTCGCCCTCGTAACCTTGCCGCGCCGGAGACGTCCTCAACGCACCGGAGGAAAACGACCGGGGCCGCGCACCGTGCCCAGCGCCGCCGTTCCTTCATCGAGCTTCTTCCCCGTCGCGTCATCACCGTGAGTTTTCTTTTTCTCCGGTCATGGCGAACTCGAGGAGTTCATATGCCACGGGAAACTCGCATTTGTTTCTTGTAGATTTATCCGCATATTAGTCCGTCGCCCAGCCTCAGTGCATCTAGTAGATCTCCTGTCTAGATTTTGCACTACACTGCCCTAGTTTTGTTTGCCACCGTATGAGCAGTTCAACCATATTTTTACTCTTGATTTCCTTTCTTTTTTACTGCTGCAGTAGATCTTGTGTAACCCTAGACCTTTGCGGAAGGTGTTTGTGATTGCCACCCGAATCACCTTCTCTGCTGAATCCGGCTAGTTTCATCCGGGATAATATTAGCCGAATCACTCTAGATCTGGTTCGATTATACCATTATCCGATTCATTTTGACTCGGCCCTATCCGACCTCTTGCAGGATTGATCCGGATATGGCGAAGCTTCCTCCCGGCAGATGGGAGGGTTCTGATGTGACCAAGGACGATCTGGAATGGCTATTAAGCACCCGGCGTATAACCTCTCAAGTTATATGCCGCAAACCGGGGAAGGAACTCGTCCCGGTTCCCGAACCTGGTGAACGTGTGGTGTTTCTAGCGCATTTTGAGCGCGGATTCGGATTGCCGGCGAGTGATTTCTTCCGGGCTTTCCTGGATTTCTTTGGCCTACAGCCTCATCACCTCCCGGCTAATGCCTTCGTTTCTCTATCGGCTTTTAGCTCCTTTTGCGAGGGCTATCTCGGTGTCTGGCCGACCGTCGATATTTGGGCAAAGTATTTCCACCTCCGCAAACATACTATTCCAGGCACTAAGCCGAAGCTGATGACTGCTTGCGGTCCGGTTAGCATCACGCCAAGGCAGGGATCCATCTTTCCCCGTATCACTGGCCTAGACACTGTCAGGAAGTGGCAAAGGTCTTTCCTTTATGTGAAGAGTGCAGAAGGCCATGACGCCCTTAATCTGCCCGAGTTCACGATCGAGCCACCCACAGCCGAATTGAACTTCGGATACAATCCGGCCGAGACTATTGTAGAACTTCAGACTGTACATGAAACTCTGGAGGACTTCTGAAGAAGGGCCTGGCCTCGGATGATCTGCTCCGGACCTTCATCGGTCGCCGGGTCTGCCCTCTTCAAAGACGTGAACACAAGATATGCCACATGGGTGGTGTGCTAGATCCTACCCGGATCAGCAGGCATGACCTTAACAAAGTCTCCATCAGGCGACGGGTAAACGCCATTGCCGCCACCGAGATGTCGGATAAATGGCGGTGGGGCGTAAAGCCGTTTTTCCGAGAGCGCCTTCCACCACAGGTTAGTTCGCCATTTTCCGAATCTAACCATATTTCGTCAAAATGGCATCGGCCTAATCCGGATTTGCCCCGACTTTTCTGTAGCTGTTTGATCGCCAACTTACCGAAGATGGAGACCTCTCCACCAAAGAATGGGGACCGGATCTCAGCCCGCCGCGCGAGGACGAAGAAGATCCGGATACGGATGATTATCTGCCTATCCCGCGCGCCAAGCCAGTCCGCAAGGGTAAGCAATCAACTATTCACAACATCTCCGACGAGGAAGATGATGATTGCAGGATCTTAGATCCCATCGACGCTATTCCGATTTCATGGTCACCACCTTGTGTTCCAGCCAAACAAGATGCTGAAGGGACATCTCGGAAACGCAGTGACGCGCCCGGATCTGATTCCCCTAAAGCCAAGAGAATAAAGAAGTCTGGCTCCAAGTTGAATCGCGTCAAGCCGATGCCTACCACCAAGGGGTAATACTGACTTAACTTCATTTGCTTTCTTCCTCTGTTAACCGAGTCATATCTATCCGAGTTAACTGTTTGCTTTGCTTTATGCAGTGATGTCCTCATCACCGCGCAGACTCATTCATCCATCTCTTCTCCCATTCCTCCGCTGGATACGGTCATGGAAACCCAGTCTCCTGATCGAACTGCCACCTCACCAATGCGTGTCACCACTGCCAATATTCCTCAGCCGACTCCCATTTCAAAGCCGGTTATTGACTTGGAGAGTGAGGAAACCTCGGCTCCAATCCGAGATTCAAGTTGGCCACGCCCTCTCAAGGAGCTGGAGAAGGAAAAGGCCAAGACATCGGCTACATCCTTGCCTAAGCCGGATCCTCGCCCTACTCCCGCAGCGCAAACCCTGCTGAATCAAGAGCAGAAGAAGAAAAAGCAGAAGCAGCAACAGCAACAGCAAGTTTCCGAGAAGCAGCACAAGGAGCCACATCCGAAGCAGACTCCGGGTGCGTCACCGCAACCCAAGCCGACTCAAGGTGCCTCTGGCACACCTCCAACCACCTCGGATAAGCAGGTGGTTGCTAGCAAGAAGGTTTCTGCCGCCCCATCAGCGATTCGATTCGGCCAGTCCCTGTCGAATCCCCGCCCTCCGAGCAGCGATAAGCTCGAGTCCGCCAAGCAATTCATTGAAGCTTGGAATGATGCTGACCTCGCCAAAGATTTTTCTACTTCAGCGCCACATCCGGCTGGGCCTAGTCGGATGTTTCAATCATTACACTCTGTACAGACCTCGGTCACTGAAGCTAACCGGGTGTTTGAGGTAAATTTTTCCGAATCTTGCTTTTATTTCAACATGATCAAATAGTACTATACCCAGTCCCCGAGATTCGGGTCGAACGACTGATACTCCTCCGAGTAAGAAAGTCATTCGGCTTGAATCTCTAAAAAACTTATCATGAATGTTGCCGTAACCGAGGACACCGTGGGACTTCCAGTCCCCGAGTCTCTTTTCCAACTGATTCGGTTAATCTCGGGCCAGTCCCCGAGATTCTTTTGACGCCATTTGCCTGTTTTCTTTCAGGAAACCATGACCGCTCGCGGCAAGCTCTTTAAGCAGCTCGCCCATCAGCATCAGAAGCTCCAAACTTCCTTTGATGGGCTCTGTCTTGAAATGGACAAGAAAGAAGAAGAGCACAAGCGCGCTTTATCCGAGGAAAAATCAGAGGTGACTCGGCTCCAGCGAGAGCTTGACCGAGTTGAAAAAGTGAAGAACAAGGTTAAAGGAGAGCGGGATACGCTGAAGCGTGAAAAAGACACAATCCAGAAGGAGCGGGATACTTTCAAAGCCGGACTTGCGGAGCGGGCCAAACTGGACAAGCAAATTCAAACGAACATTGCCGAATCTGAAGCCGAAGTCAAAGCGGCTAAAGAAGAACTGAGTGCTCACAAAGCGGCCAGTGCGAAATGGCTTGCTGCACTTGCTAGCCTTAACGATGACATGGATCGTAAGTTCACCGAATCTCCTCTTTTCTTTCTGCTCTTAACCAATACATATGCTTGTGTTCCTTCTCGCTGAACTCAGTATTAGCTTATTTGTTTGTAGGAGAGTTTACTAGCATCCGGCTTCAAGCCGCCAAGGCTGTGAGAAACGCCCGAGCTGAGAGAGCTAAATTAACCGAGGCTCCCCTACCAGAGACATGGGACATCGAAGATCATATTACAGCACTTAAGGCTCGGATTGCTCCTTTGAAGGATTCCCATATTGGTCTGCTCAATGCAAGTCTCAAGGCTCACCGAATCTTGTTTCCTGAAGCGCGGCAAGTTGTGCCTGTGGAGGAGCTGATCCGAGACCTGGATCAAGCAATGACCCGGTTACAGCAGTGGAGGTCTTCGTCCGCCCGCGCTGGTGCTGACGCAGCTTTGCTATTCATCATGTCCTGGTATGAGCTAATTGATCTTGCCAAAGTGCGCTCATTTCGCGAGGGTTCTCCGTGGGCTACAGACCCTACCCGGATTAAGATCCGTGAAGAAGCCGCCAACTTCATGGCCGAATTTGCACGCACCAAGCATCTTGATCTGGAGGCTCCGGTCTACTCGGATGGAGAAGAAACTGAAGAAGAGGAATCGGACGACGCCTCCGCTGAAGAATACGCCGATTCTGAGGGCGAGTCTGGATTCGGCTAACTCTGCCGAACACGCTCCTATCAAGATCCCAGCTTCTGACTCGGCTAAGAATACCGAAGCAACTCCGGCCCAGACTTCGGAGATACCAGCAACTGATTCGGCAGAGATTACTAAACAAGCTCAGCTGATCCGGATACCTCCGAATCGCCCAGCCTTCAAGCTCTCCACGCAAGGTTACCCCTGAAGTTCCTCCATCTGAGCCATCCTTGCAACCGAGCCCCTGCAACCGAATCTACTCCAACCGAAGCTCCTGTAACCGAGGCTCGCGCGCCCGAGGTTCCTTCAACCAAAGCTCCTGCCACCGAACCTGCTACAACCGAGTCTGCTGCTTCCTGAAGTAACTTAGTGAAAAAACGTTAAATCCCCGGTATGCCGGGAGCAGATGTAATAGACTATTTTAAGTTCTTTCGAGACTACTTTAAATTTGCTTAACATGATCCGGACGAGGTTTATGTTGGATCATTTTAAACCGAGTCCCCGAGTCTGTTTTCTTGTTTACTATTTTTGCCGAATCTCTGCTCTTGTCTACCTTTTAGGTGTTTGACAGTCGAGTCACAAGATAGGAATCATAGCATACAATACTTGAAACATGCGAGTTGTGGTTTAGAATCATTCAACATAAACGAAAAATAAATAACAGGGGTTAGTAAACGACATGTGCCGAATCGGTTTTGGACCGAGTCCCCGAGTCCATTTTCATGTTTCCCACATTCCTCATCTCTGCTCTTGACTACCATTTTGGTGTTTGTCAGTCGAGTCACGAGATCAACAACACAACATACATTACTTGAATTTTGGGACGAGGTTCAAAGCAATTCGGCACACGAACGGTATGGACAAAACAGTAAAAAACACATGCATGAGTACGAACAGTCCCCGAGTCCAGACTCGGATTGCTGCAACTTCATTTATGATAAACTGAAATACATACATTGCGCCCTTAGGAGTAAAAGGGTCGAAGCAGAGCTACATTCCAAGGTCTCTTAGTTTCTTGTCCGGGTCTGTCCAGGCCATCCTTCCTTGGTTCCTGTGCATCTACAAGGTAGTACGAGTCATTGTGCATAGCCCTGCTCACAATGAAAGGTCCCTCCCATGGAGGTGACAACTTGTGTCGGCCTTTGCTGCGCTGCACCAGCCTTAGCACAAGATCACCCTCATGAAACACTCGAGGGCTGATCTTTCGACTATGATATCGTCGTAGATTCTGCTGGTATATTGCTGTCCGAGATAGAGCCAATTCTCTTGCTTCCTCTAGCAGATCCACTGCATCTTCCCGAGCCTCTTTTGCCTCGGTTTCAGTATACATTGCCACCCTTGGTGCATCATGTTCTATGTCTGTGGGTAGCACAGCTTCTGCCCCATAAACCAGAAAAAATGGCGTATAGCCAGTTGACCGATTCGGCGTGGTCCTTAGACCCCACAGTACTGATGGTATCTCGTCTATCCAGCATCCCGGAGTTTTCAGCAATGGTTCAATGAGACGAGCCTTGATGCCGGCCAACACCAGGGCATTTGATCTTTCCACTTGCCCATTAGACTCCGGATGTGCCACCGAGGCTATATCTAGCCGGATTCCCTTATTCATGCAAAACCGAGCAAACTCTCCGACAGCAAAGTTTGTGCCGTTATCCGAGATGATGCTATGAGGGTACCGTATCTCAAAATAATTTCTTTCAGAAAGTTACAGCCGAACGACCATCTACTTCCGGATTGGTTTCACCTCTATCCACTTGGTGAACTTATCCACCATCACCAGCATATGTGTCATGTTGCCCCTAGCCGGCTTGAAATCTCCCACCATATCCAAACACCACACAGCAAATGGCCAAGTGATAGGAATTGTTTCAGTGCCGATGCGGGTAAGTGTGTCTGCTTGGCAAACCTTTGGCATCCTTCACATTTTCGGACTATGTCCTCTGCATCCGCGTGAGCAGTGGGCCAGTAAAATCCATGCCGGAATACTTAGCCACCAGGGCTCTTGTACTGCAATGATGTCCACATTCACCCTGATGTATCTCAAGGAGCATCTCCTTGCCCTCGGCTGGCTCCACACAACGCTGTAGCACCTCGGTTGCACTCCTCTTGTATAACTCCTTGTTGATGATGGTGTAAGCCTTGGACCTCCTCTGCACTCGCCTAGCTTCGGTTTCATCATTTGGCAAACTCCCCTCCGACATGAACTTCATGATTTCTTCAGCCCATTCCGGTACTGGATGCAAAGGGAATAAGTGCTCATCTACTTCCACTGGTTCGGCCGCCATTATTTCTTCTATCAGCTTCTGCCCATTCCCTAAGATTCGGTTATCACCACCTTCTTCTCTGCTCCTCTTTCCTAAGATCCGGTTAGCAGTCCCCGGGTCTCGCCATGCAGTCCCCGGGTCTTCCCCAATGTACTCGACATCAACATTCATAGGGACAGCCTCAGATTCTTGCTTTGGGATAAAAATTGACTCGGAATCAGGCGAAGGTTTGATTGAAGGGACCCTTAGGTGATTCAAGGATATCCCGGGTGGAATTGCATCCCTAGACGACCCGAGTTTTGACAGGACATCAGCAGCTTCGTTCTCCAACCGAGGTATGTGCTTGTACTCGCAGCCTTCAAAAAATCCTGAAATTTTCTGGACATGAAACCGATATAGTGCCATATTGGCATCAAGAGCATCCCAATTTCCAGAAGATTGCTGCACAACTAAATCCGAATCACCAAAACATTCTATTCGGCGGATGCCGATGTCCCTGGCCACATTAAGCCCATGGATCAGTGCCTCATCGGCCACATTGTTTGATGCTGAGAAATGAATCTGCAACACATATCGCAATTGATCTTGCTTCGGTGACGTGAGTACCACCCCAGCACCTAATCCGATTTTGGTTTTGGAGCCATCAAAGTGCAACTTCCAGTAATTGTAATCCGGCTTGGGTGGCTCATACTGCATTTCGGCCCAGTCACAAAGGAAATCTGGTAAAGCCTGAGACTTGATAGCATCCCTTCTCTCATAATGCGGGGTGTAAGGAGATACTTCTATTGCCCACTTGGCAACCCGGCCAGTCGCATCTTTGCACCCAATGATTTCCGCGATTGGAGCTTCACATACCACGGTAATCGGGTGTTCTTGGAAATAATGTTTCAACTTTTTGGCCGCCAGGTATACCCGTATGTCATCTTCTGGTAGTGGGATAATTTTGCTTTGAGGTTGAGATCACCTCACTTAAATAGTACACCGGTCTCTGCACGGATTTACCCTCCTCTTCTCGTTCTACCACTATGACCACACTCACGACCCGGTTAGTGGCCGCAATGTAAAGTAGCATTGGCTCATTCGGCAAAGGTGACGCCAGAATTGGTGCAGTGGACAACATCTTTTTTAATTCGTTGAAAGCCGAATCTGCCTGCGGGGTCCACGTGAACCCGGTGCTCTTTTTCATCAATTGATACAAGGGCAAGGCTTTTTCTCCTAGCCGACTCACAAACCGACTTAACGAGGCTAAACACCCTGTGAATTTTTGTACATCTTTTAGACATCTAGGCAATTTCATTCTTTCTATGGCTCGGATTTTAGCCGGATTCACCTCAATACCTCGGCTTGATACAAGGAAACCGAGCAACTTTCCAGCCGGGACACCAAAGGTGCATTTATCCGGATTCAATTTCAACCGATATTTTCTCAAGTTCACAAATGTTTCCTCGAGATCCTCGAGGAGAGTGTGTTTTTCTTTAGTTTTGATGACGATATCATCGACATACACCTGCACATTCTTGCCCATTTGGGAGTGTAAGCATTTCTGCATACATCTCTGATAAGTTGCACCGGCATTTCTCAAACCGAAACACATGACACGATAGCAATACGCCCCGTACGGGGTAATAAAAGCAGTCTTTATTTGATCTTTAGGGTTCAGTGGTATCTGGTGAAAACCAGAGTACGCATCAATAAAAGACAACAACTCACACCCCGCAGTAGAATCGATCACTTGATCAATCCGAGGTAAAGGAAATGGATCCTTCGGGCACGCCTTGTTTAGGTTGGTGAAATCGATGCACATGCGCCACACCTTGACCACCGCTGGTTCGTCCTTCTTCTTCTCTACCAGAACCGGATTGGATATCCAGTCTGGATGCAACACCTCCATAATGAATCCGGCTGCAAGCAACTTAGCCAGCTCATCCAGCACCACTTTTCTTCGATCATCTGAGAGACGCCGAGTCGGTTGCCTCACCGGTTTTACATCCGGCCTGACAAATAAAGAGTGCTCTGCCAACTCCCTCGGAACACCAGGCAGGTCCTTAGCCGACCATGCAAAGATATCCCGATTCTCACGGAGGAAGTGACAGAGCGCGCTTTCCTATTTCTCATCCAGCCCGGCACCAATGATGGCCATGCGCTCCGGGTTCTCCGGGTCAATGGGATCTTCTTTGTTCCTTGGGCATCTCAAATGTTGCACCTCCATCCGGATTGGTCATAGCCAGCACACCGAGCTGAGCTGACTTCGCCATTGCCACCACCTCATGCATCTTGCTCTTCTCAGCTTGGATCACCAATGATTCGGCTAAGGTGGAACCGATCGTGGCACACTGTATGGCTTTTGTAATCTCCCGCAACAGTGATAATACCATTCGGGCCTGGCATCTTTATCTTGAGGTAGGCCACATGGGTGGATATCATGAACTTGGCTAACGCAGGCCGGCCAAGTAGAGCATGGTATGGGCTCTCCAAATCTACCACCTCGAACTCGAGACTTTCAAGCCGGTGATTGTCCTTGGTACCAAACAGCACATCTACCCAGATCTTACCCATTGGGGAACAAGACACCCCGGGTACTATACCATGGAAGGTACAACTGCTCTGCTGCAACTGATTCGGCGAAATACCCAACTTGACCATTGTGTCCCGATACATGATGTTTATGGCACTGCCATTGTCAATCAAGACTCGGCTAAACCTCACGTTAAGCTTGGGTCCTACCAAAGTCGGATCCACCACTAGTGCATAGTTTCCTGGACTTGGCATAATTCTGGGGTTATCAGCCCTGCTCCACGTGATCTCCTGCTCGGACCAATTCAGGTATTTTGGGACTGCTGGTATGACTGCATTCACCTCCTTCGCCCTTCGCAGCTGACTTTTCTTGTCAGTTGGCTCGGTCACAAAAACCACATAACTTTGATGAGCCTCCTTGTACTCATTACCGGGGTATCCACCTTGCCGACTTGGACCAGCACCATTGTCATTGCCTCCCATGTTTACCAGGTTAACCGGCTTTGTGGCTGCCGGTCTCGGAGCTCCTGCGTTCACCGGGATTGTATTGGCTCCGGTTAAAGGCATATTCGGCCTGAAATTCGGTCTAGGAGCACCTCTCTGAGGTGGTCCTCTCTGACCCTCCGCCTGAATGCGATGATGCCAGCTACAATTCCGAGTTGAATGATTGGCCGGCTTGCGTGGGTCTGTTGTGTGATAACAGCAAGGCCCGTCCAATCTTGCCTCAAAGGTTAGAGGAGGACTCGATCCATCCCACACCTTCTTTGGCCAGGCACCTTGATTCGGCCTCCAAGCTGGACCCTCAGTCTTTTGTCTCTGACCATCTCCTGCTCCAGGATGATCCATATTCACTGCAGCCACCTGATCTGAACCGTATCTATAATCCGGATCTCTTCTTTTGTAACCGAATTCATGTCGGTCATTGGGCCTCAATGGTCCTACTCGGTTATTAACCGGTTGCCTCCTGCTTGTTCCCACTGCATCCAATGCGGGCTGTGTCGGATCACCTAGAGCGTACGTATCTGCTATCCGGATCGTTTCCGCCAGTGTCTTGGGCATATCCCTCTGGAGCTTCTGCCAGAGCGGGGTGCCATGTCGGCAACCCTGCGCAAACCAAGAAATCGCCTGCTCCTCCACGACACCTTCGCAAGAGTTGCGAATGTTGCTCCACCGAGTTAAGAATTCTCGGTCTGTTTCCCGTTCTTCCTGCTTGCACGCAGCCAGGAGCTGAGGTCGGTTAGGCCTCTTGTAGGTGCTGGAGAAATTACTGTAAAATGCCTCCTCCAAGTCCATCCAAGAGTTGATACTACCCGGCGGTAAGTTGTTCAGCCAAATCCGGGCTGGCCCTTCCAACATGTGCGGGAGATACCGGACCGCCCATCGGCGATTGCCCCCCGCAATGTGCACTGACGATACATAGTCTATTAGCCAATCTTGTGGCTTTGTGTTGCCATTATATGGCTTTGTGCTTCGGCCAAGCTGAAATAACGGCACACTCGGTTCGTTCATGATCCGAGGTCCAAAACATGGAGGACCCGGTGGGCCTTGCTCTTCTAGCTTCTCGGACTGGTAAATTCTATCCAACTTGAGACGCTGATCATTCGGATCTAATGCCCGAGGTCCCAGTCTTGATGCAAGTGCATTATCATACGTCTGGTATCCGGCTCGCGCCATAGCCGAATTTCCGTCATCATAGCGGTAACCCGCCTGGCCACCACCTTGCTGTTGCGCTCGCACAATCACTTGCTGCCCAGGAGGACGAGGTGGTTGACCTCGGCCAGCCGAATTGCCCCTTCCAGCTCCCGGGTAACCTCGTCCACCACTGTTTCTACTTTGGCCACCTCTTCCTTGAGCGGCTAGCTGCTTGCCGGCATACTCAGCATCATAGGTCTGCAGCTGCTTGCTCTTACCCGAGTTCACGCTCTGGGCCCGGTCAACTCCGACGTGCGGGGATGACGCCTGCCCCTTGGATCTCTGGCTAACAGCCTTAACCTACTACCGAGAAACACCTGCATCCGGATTGGCTTTCCGGTAAGCCTCATTCTGCCGGTTACACACATCTACTAGCTCATTGACTCTCTCTGCCTGCTTCCGCCAGGCGTCCCCGGTTAGTGTGCTCAACTCGGCTCGCGCTGCCGCTGCAGCCCTAAGATTCTTAGCCGGGGAGCTATACACCGGCTTGCCTGTGCCAGATCTATGACTAGTAGCCTTACTGGAGCTCGATCCTGCAGCTCTAGCTAACTCGTCATTGAGGTCCTTACCCCGGTTACGCAACTCGGCTTTTTTGCGCGAGCGATGCACTACAGGAGTAAAACCCTCGGTGATACCATTGGCAGCATTGTACTCTCTCATATCTCTATCAAAGGCTTGCCTAGACTCCACCACTAACCGGGCTTCTTTTTGCAACCTCAGGCGCTCTGCCTCTAGCTGAGCTACAGTGAGCTCTACATCTGCCCCAGGTGCCACTGGCCGAGATAGCTTCTCCAGGACATCCTCTAAGGGAGCCTCCCTACTTGACATGCCAAGCGGGCCAACCGGATCTGGTCTCTCCTTTGGGAACTTAGCTGTCCGAGTCGGCTTGCCAACCGGATCAACTGGCGTGGCCAGCTCCTCGGGCATGCTTTTGCTGGCATCTCCTTTGCCAGCTGCTGCACTTGGCCCGGTCATCATCACCTCCACGCTACTCCCGGGGCGAGCGCTACGCCGTCCGAGAGCTGCGCGGAAAGAGGGAGGATCCTCAGCCACGAGCACCTGCGCCGGGTACTCGCGGACAGGCTCGGTGGCGACGTAGGTGACGAAGCTGCCGAGCGTCATGAGGAAACCGTCTGCGGGGAAGGGCTTGTTGGCGAAGCACCCCGCGTTGTCGCTGATGAAGTTGAACTCGCCGATCTTGCAAACGAGCCCAGAGAGGACCCGCTCGCCGGAGCCAGCGACGGTGCCCGTCCGGAAGGAAACCCCAGCCAACGCCACTGCTTGCCCCACGGTGGGCGCCAACTGTCGTGGTGGTGTCACGGCAGATGCCATAGGATGGCTTAAGTTGTGGGCTCGCTAGGACGTTGGGGGATCCGGGGAGGGTTTGCGCGCTCACGAAGCACGCATGGAGAACAACCAAGAACTCGCAAGAACAAACAAGAACAAGCAGAACCAAGAAGAAGCAAAGAACACCACGATGTACCCTGCTTCGGGGCCCTCTTGTGGAGGTAACACCCCTACTGCAGCACTAGCCTACTCTCTTTATATCTCAAGTGGTTACAAGTACAGAGTGCTCCTTGAGCTGTATGAAGAACAATGGTGGGAGCTCTAGAAGAAGATGGAGCTTGGGGGGATAATGCCTTTCTCTTTTGCCGTTCTCTCCCTCTTCCGTCCGTCCGTCCGTCCCTCCTCTCTACTGGAGGATTTGGTAGCTTACTTATACACTAACCGAATTACCATTTTGCCCCTGGCTGGAAGTGATAATGGCATGGACAAGAGGAACAGGACAAGCCTCTGCCCCCTGTCAACCCAACGGCCGGACTGTCAGGCCCTAGCAGGCCTATCTTGCCACTTTGGGCAATGGCAGGTGTAGCCCACCGGGTCTCGGTCATATCCTCTTTCCCGAATTGGCCGGGTCAGCTCCTAGGTTGCTGCGCTCCCAGGAATCCCGTGACCTGACCTGGCCGTCAAGTCCCTAGCAGGCCTATCTTGCCACTTTGGGCAATGGCAGCCGTAGCCCCCCGGGTCTCGGTCGTATCCTCTTTCCCGAATTGGCCAAGTCAGCGCCTAGGGCCTTGCGACCCGGAAAACCTGCGACTTGACCCGGCTGTCTTCTCAGCCTCTGGCAGGAGACACCCGTGAACCTTTCTGACATTACTTGGCCCTTGTGCAATATCCGGATTACCTTATCCGGGTCCTTCCTGACCAACCCGGCTAACTTAACCGGTTTCCTTCCTCTGATTCGGTTAAGCTTTACCGGATCCTCTCTGGCATCTTCTCGCACTTTAGCTTGATCAAGTGCTAACCGACTCTCACGAGAGATCCGGCCCAAGTGACCCGGCTATATGTTGATCCGGCTAGCTCTTTGCAACACTTAACACCACATCTTTGCCCTACCCGGGGGCAGCCCCCCGACAGGTGCTCACTGCTCAGGTTGTGCCGAGCATATGTAATATTGATTTTTGCGTGTAACAAGTGTAGATCATCGTTGTGAACCAGCTCGCCGCCGGCGATTCATCAGATTCCTCGCCCTCCGGCGGCCGCTCCGGCGGCGGGAGGACGGGGAATCAACGGATCCCGGCGTGTACATAGCCTAAGTGTGCGTGGGGTGCTTGCCGGCGGCTGTGGAGGTGGTGGCGTGGCCAGAGAGGCTTTTGTCGACGGCGGTCCTCTCCTCTGCTCTGGGTGCTCCGGTGGAGGCTCATGGCAGATCTGCCGTCCCCAGCGCGTTCGCCGCTTCTCGGAGCCGCGGCGTGCTTTCCCTCGGGCCGGCGTTCGTGATGGCGGAGCTGGAACCTGAAGATCTTCATGAAGATGGTGTTGACCGAGTTGCCCCTGGTCGTGGTGCGGGATGGAGGCGCTTTGGTGCCGAGTGCCGTTGACTTCCTGGCTGCCGGAGGGCTCCTCCCAGTCCAAGGTCTATTGGAGGAGAAGGCGGCGGGTTCCGCCGGCGGAACATGCTGCGCGACGAAGAAGGCGCCGGAGCTCAGAAGGACCTAGTTGTATTTTTCTTTGTTTCTGGGCTTATCTGTAAGGTGCTCGGTTGATGTAATCTTCATCCGCAAAAAAAAAGTGTGGATCATCAATATATTACGAACTAATTACTGAACTCACTTTAACTTGTAAGACATATTTGGCCACAAGCACAATGATAATGCCACCTTGTAGTCTAGAATTTTCTATACATTTGGTTACATAGCCATACACTATACACTGTAAGGTGATTGTTATGCCACATGCTTTGGAATTTGTATCAATATGTTGAATGATATTTAAAATTGAGAATAATAGTCACATAATATACATTTATGCTTTATAATTCATAAATTGTAAAATAAATCTTCCTTTTCTATTACTTTAAGGTGATTATGTATATTATAAAGGGCAATATCCCACAAAGTAAAAAAAATTGCGCAACACGGACATAGTTTTCAATGATATACATTGAAACCATATAACATAAACAATTGACAATATTTAAAATTGAGAATAATAATCACACAATAATATATATACACTATATAATTCATAAATTGTAAAACAAATCAATGAGGCGTGCATTTTTCTGTTTTACATGTAAGGTGATTATGTATATTATAAAGGGCAATATTTCACTAAGTAAAAAAAATTGCGCAACTCGGATATATTTTCAATGATATACATTGAAACCATATAACAAAGACAATTGAGAAAACTAGTTTATGATTAACAATGCTAACTAATTAGTATAGTTTATATATTTGTGAAAACCATAATATGATAAAAAATATGAATAAGTATAAAATTTCAGTACAATTATATTTACTTTAACTTGAACCGGATCAAAAGATTAGTTGGAATAGCCCCGGGAAGATATGAGAGAGTGATACACGTTGGTGCATGCAATCTGCAGCAACACACGGTGGAATATTTTCCTTCACCACTGTTCTGAAGAAGATGAACGTCAAAACCGGTGACGACGACATGGTCGGCGTCAATAAGATCTGAGCGGAGGAGGATGGGGGTACCAAGCCATCCAATATAAATAAGAATCCAGCGAACGATGATTTCGACACCAACGCGATCGAAACCAACAAGAACTCAGAGGATTTGGGCACCACTATGCTGAAAAACTCGGCCTCCATCAAAATCATTAAGACCGACTCCTTGATGATCAATCAAAATATTAGCAAGGTGGAGAACCTCCCCCAAAGCCGGAGCTTGTAGAGGTCGGTGGAAACAATGACTTCTCGAAGAAGTCCGCACTGGAGGCTGCCTCCTCAGCTATTGCACATGCAATATCGAAGATGTAAGACTAGAGGCGTGCAACAAGTCTTCCGTCCCCCACGCACTTGCGTCCATCTTTGTGAATTATCACTGTGATGGCCTCTATCTCTGTTTGAAAAGAAGGATGCATTTTGGGGCTCATTAGAAGTGATACTACTCAAAGTTTGTTTCGGAAAAGTTGGTAGCACTCGAAGTTGGTTTCAGACAACTTGCACTATCCTTGTTGCATTGCCGGAGTCATTCTAGAAAAGTTGTCACTGATTCAGTAAATACTAGATGATAGTATCTAAAACTCCTTTACTCGTTCAAAGCTTCATATAGTGTAGTGGGCACAAATAACATTCTAATTTGCAAATTCATCGGTAGACTTTTTACTTCCTCTACCAAAAAATAGTCCAAACGAGATAAATTTTCAGAGTTCTAAGTGTGGATGTAGATTTTTTTACCCCTTTCTTTTTGTGTCTCATAGGTTTAGCACTTAAGCTTCATAGGTCCCATTTCTGAATTTTTTTCCTTCTCCTTGTTTGTTTTTAGTAAACATAATGTATTAGTATAAAAAATATACCAAATACACCCGACCTATGCAACAACTCAATACCATGAGCAACTCAAGATATGGAGAATGCATACAAACAAATTAGTAAAAGGAAAAAATGAACAAAATAACAAACAAGATAAAAAACACCCAGCAAACACCGACAACATCAACCACTGTCCCGACAGCACACGGTTCACGAGAATGTTAAAAAAACGCCTTCTAAAAGCTACGACACCGGTGTCATAGTCATCGAATCCAATAAATATTAGATCATGAGATTTTTCACCCAAAGAAGTAAGTTACATGTAATGCCTTTAGCAACTTAACAATGACGATGTACCACCATTGCGAGGTATGACCGAACAAAGGTCAGACCGATTTCGCTCTAAAGCTCTAGTCTCACTAGTGAAGTAGCACCACCAAAAACGAAACCATGATGTGTTGTCGCATCTATTGATCACCACCTTCAGGGTCCATTTGATTCAATGGAATGGTATAAGATTTTTGAAGGATTGGTTCCTATAGGAAATTTTCCTATAGATGTTGATTCATAGGATCACATCCTATAGGAATTATTCCCATAGGAATCTTGTAGTGTAAATCCTATAGGAAAAAAACATGAGGTCCAACCTCATGGAAAATTCCTTTGCCACAATCAGGGCTCCTTCGATTCATAGGATATAAAATGTAGGAATAGGAATCCTATAGAAATGGAATGACATGGCTAATTGAATCCTATGGGAAGATCAAGTTTCTTTGATTGGGTGAAGGAATTTTTTCATTAGGTTGGACCTCATATTATTTTTCTACAAAGTTTACACTACAAGATTTCTATATGATTTTTTCCCGTAGGATTTGATCCTATGGATCAAACGGCGCCCAAAGAAATTTTTTCCATAGGATTTCAATGCTACATGAATCGTTTACAAATCCTGTGAATCAAACAAGTCCCGAAAATCTCTCTTATTATAGGATTTAATTAGACATGCCATGCTAATCCAATATGATTAATCAGGGAGCTCTCAGTGAAAAAGGTATAAAAACAAACAGAGTCGGGAATGTAGCAGGAAGGTTTTCCTTGCCTGGCCGTGCCAATGAGATGATTGGACTCCTCCCGTTGATTCTCTCCAGACCAGAATTGTTGGAGGAACGGCCGTGTTTGTCCCGGAATATCATACGAGCTCGCGCGGTAGCCCGAGTGGGTGCTACCGTCTACGTACTGGTGCTCAGATTGTGCAGAGCATGTGGTGGTCGTGTTGGTATCCCACACGATACCACGGCGACTTCTCCTCTTTGCTTAGAATATTACTACGTTGACTACCGACGGCGGCTCACTTTCCCCTTTTCTTTCTCTCTCCTCTTTCCCTCGCTTGAGAGCTCTTCACCAGTTTCTGCACCGATCAGAAGCCCTCTCCGGCGGTGCCGCCGCTCGGAGATGGTGGAGGAGAGGTGCTAGTAGTTGTAGGATGTATAGTAGGCTTCGTCTGCGTCCCCGTGTGGCGCCTTGGAGTAGGTCGCCGGACCTCATCGGCTGGATCTGGCGCGCCCTCGCCTTGCTGCTCTGGTTTGCTTTGCTCTGGTGGGCATGGCAGGTGGAGGAGTCTGGCCGAGGCATCTCTGCAAATAAAGCTGTCTTCCCCTCTTGTTTTCTGGTGTGGCTACCAACGAGCGGTGGCCATGCCTTGGCGTTGACTCTCGGTGGTGAGCTCCCACGGTGGGAGACACACTGGAGGCACAAAGGTGAAGGCAGCAGCTCCAATAAGCTTAAGCTCGGGTTTTGCAGCAGATTGGGCATCGTCGCTGGGGGATTGGATTCCTCTCTCCTTTCTTATCTCGGTGATGAGAAGGAAGTGGGATCTGATGCTCTAGCCTACCGATGCTTCGATCTGCAGCAGGGGAGTGCTAGTGCTTCTCTAGGGAGTTTCCTCACGGCGGCGCCTTTTTCGTCGTCGTTCTCCATGGCCGAAAGGCGGCCACTTCCGCCTCGGACGTCGACGGTTTCCTGGTCGGCGTTGGATGGTAAGAATCAACCTCCAGGCCTTGTTGCCGCTGCGGAGGCCCTTCGACTCGTGCGCATCATGCTCCCATCTCCTCATCCCAAGTGGTGCGTCCCCGGCGAGGTGGAGATTGGCTGTGTCGAGCTCAGAGTTCGTCGTGCTGGAGAAGGATCAGGACCTGATTGCTTTTTCTTTTTTATGTTCCGAGGTCCTTTCTGCAAATATATGGGCCGGTTTGTAATTTCTAAGTTCTGTGCGGCCTTATCTGTAAGTTGTAACTCCAGTGTTGACTTTGAATGAAGCTCTCGGTCCTTCTGGACCGACCCCTGTGCAAAAAAAAAAAGACTACCGACAACTACAAGCTTCGCGCAACAAGTCAGTGGCACTTGATTCTCAGTTTGTCACCGTTTATGAATAATTATGAGACGGTGAAAGATGTAGGGCATTGTTTTTACGAGTGTGGACTTTCTTTGGGGTGAAAACATATGATCTACGATCAGGGCGACGACGGCGCTTGAGCACTGGTCCCTTCTTGGAGGCGTCGCTTTTGGAGAAGTTGGACATCTGGTACTGTTTTGGTGGGGTTAGGTCTGCTGTAACAAGGATTGGATCACTGTAGCGGGACTTTTTTTTTTGTAATTCTTCTTTTTATTCTGTGCTGTGTGCATCCGTGGGGCCGCTAGGGCACGCGTTGTTACAGAGTCTGGGTGTAATTGGTATCATCGCGATATTAATATATGCTCTTTATCAAAAAAAAGGTGCCAACAATGTTCACCGCAGATGGAAATTTAGCACCAGCAAGTTCTCAGAGAACGAGACTTGCCTCCCCGTCCGTTCAGGCAGCGCCGTCGTCACACCAAAGCAACAACGCCGTCTTCCCCTCCGTCGGTGTCTGGGGCCGTCGACGCTGCGCCGTCACACTCCTCTTCGTCGGCATCGGCTTCAGCTTTGTCGTCGGCAACCGCAACAACATCGCGTCGAGAGGCCTATTCGGCCCTACACTGGAGCAGGTGCTGCCGCTCCGCGACAATTCCTTGCACCTTGGAGCATGTTAAGGCCGGCGAGTTCGGCGACGGCGGTGTATGGAGTACTTCGAGTCGAAACGTAAAGACGAGAAGGAAGTTTGCAGAGAGTGAGATCACAATCGTTTATTCAGTTGATGAATTTGGCATCCGGCTCGTTGATGTGCGCCGGTTCCATCTTTTTGGAATTTGGCACTACCTCTACAATGTACGGAGCGGCTCTCAAAAGCCAAATTCTCAATTTTGGCACCTCGATTTGGCATGTCCTATGGATGTTACCCGCTACGTAGCACCACTAATATTTGTGGCAACTGGCTACGTGGTATTGATCATAAGTTTAAAATTCTGCCTAGGGTGGGATCACTTGCCGTAATTTGATTGTTATGGTTATGTAGAAATGACAAGATTTTTAATGATAATAATTTCTCTCGGACACACAGGCCATCTACTGATGTAGTCATATGCTTTGTTCATGGTCGTGGAGTTTCGAGACCTGTTTATGGAGGTATCTACTCAATTGGATGATATGATGAGAGATAATTTATCCCACATGGGTGGCAGCGTGATATTCGGATTGGCCTTGGCGTTTCACGAGCTCTATGAATCTTGCACTACGCTGCCATTATTTTATTTTACGTGTGCCTTTTTTTAGTGTATCCTAATTATGTAGAGCTCGGATGTTTTCTATCCCGCTTTAATAATAAAATACCCTTTATGGAATAAATAGCAAGTCAGTGTTGCACTAGATCCTCACTGTCTATGAAACGGTAAAAGATGCAGGCAGGCCCCAACAATTTCCAGCGAACAGAAATTTGGCACCAGCACTAGAGACCGTTCGGACGACGCCGTCGTGACGCCAAAGCAACAGCGCCATCTTCCCCTCCGTCCCGCCACGACAGCGTCAACAGAAACTGCAGCGGCATCATCATCAAGCTGCATTCTCCATTAACTATCCCAACCCCCAGCGATAGAATCGATACCGACACGATTCCCCACCCGATTCAGAGCCAGCCGATCCCTGTCCTATCTCCTCGACGGATCGATCCATTCGAGGTTACTCGATCGGAAAGGGGGAAAGAATGGCGCGGTGATCAGATCGTTTCGATGGCGGCGAGGCCGGGAGTTGGCGGCCGCGTGCGGTTCAACGTGGGCGGGCAGGCGTTTGAGACGACCACCACCACGCTCGCCAACGCCGGCCGCGACTCCATGCTCGGCGCGCTGCTCGACTCCTCCTGGAACGCGCCCGAACCCTCCGCCTCCGCCTCCGGGGAAGCAGCACCAACCCCCCACGAGTACTTCATCGACCGCAACCCGGCGTGCTTCGCGGTGCTCCTCGACCTTCTCCGCACGGGCAGCCTCCACGTCCCGCCGCACCTCCCGGAGAAGCTGCTCTACCGGGAGGCGCTCTACTACGGCCTCCTCGACCACGTCCGCGCCGCGCGCTGGGGCGCCTTCGACGGCGACCGCCTCCGCCTCGCCGCCTCCGTGCCAGGCCGCGCGCCGGGGGACGGGACCGCCGTCCGCGCGTCCCCCGACGGCGGCTGCTGCGTCGCGCACGGGGGCGCCGTGCGCGTCTACAACTGGATGCTCGACGAGCGCCGCCCGGTCTCGCTCGACCACTCGCAGGTCAACGACGTCGCCTACCTCGACGCCGCCACGCTCCTCATCGCGGCGCGCGAGCGGCTCGGCAAGTGCGACGGCGGGATGGCCGCCTTCTCCGCCGTCTCCGGGGACCTCCGCCACCGCTTCCGCGTCAGCCACGACCGCGAGCCCAAGTCCTTCACCGCCGGCGCGCTGGCCTTCGACCGGGAGGACTCGAGGATCTTCGCCAGCTGCAAGGGCCGGCTCAACGAGTACGGCGTCGGCGTCTGGGACGCCGCCACGGGAGAACAAACCGACTTCTTCTATGAGACGCCCGGCGTCGCCCTCGGCGAGGCCGACAGGCTGCAGTGGCTCGACGCCACCAACGCGCTCATGGTGGCCACGCTGTTCCCCAAGACGGACAACTGCTCCATCGGCCTGCTGGACTTCCGGGACAAGAGCGTGGCGTGGTCCTGGTCCGACGCCGGCACGGCCGCGTCGCTCGAGGACAAGCGCGTGCTCCACGCCATCGCCATGGACGACGAGCGGTCCGTCTGCGTCATCAACCAGTACGACGACCTCGGGTTCCTCGACCTCAGGAGCACCGCGGGCAGCGGCGGCGTGCGGTGGAGCTCCCGGAGCAAGCTCATGAACCGGAAGGCGCCCGGCGAGGAGAGCTGCTACCCGAAGCTGGCCACGCACGGCGGGCAGCTCTTCTCCTCCATGAACGACAGCATCTCGGTGTTCAGCGGCCCCGAGCACGTGCTCACGTCCACGCTCAGGCGGAGCTACGGCGGCGCCATCTGCGATTTCTCCATCGGGGGCGACCGCCTCTTCGCCCTGCACAACGAGGAGAACGTCTTCGACGTCTGGGAGACGCCGCCGCCGCCGATCATCTGATCGCCACTCTGCTCTGCTCTGCGTGATCAGTGCGCCGTGGCACCGTCTGTACGCTTCTCTCGTACTACTTCTGTTCTTGCGTGTCGCAATGCTCACTCAACAGAATGAAACTGTATATTCAGGAGGGAATTGTCTCACCAACTGATGGTTACTCATCTGTAGCTTTCCATCTTAACCACTAGAATGTACCTGAGCTATGGTTTCTAATCTAGAAAAGAGACATTCGTGTGCATTTCTGGTCTGTACACTGCACGGCCGGGGCATGATCTTCTTGCACGGAGATTTGCGCCTTCTGCTGACATTGTGTGCCCTTGTCGTCCTCGACATCTCGTTTACAGAAAATTCATAAAAGGGAAGAATTCAGTGGCCTGGAAGCACTGTGATTATGAGAATACTTCAGATTACAAGTGTACTGTCTAACCGATGGGCAAGTGTTGTCGGTATCAGGCGTTGTCCTGCCAAAATCATCACGGATTGATTCTCAGCTAAGCATGTTTGTGAATGAATGCTAATGAGCACCGAAAAGAGATCTTCCACTGCACTTAATAAGGGAGGCCCCGTACTATCATATCCATCTGAGGCACGCTAGGAGTCTGCATTTTTAATTAGTGGATCAAGGACAGATTTGGCTATCCTGTTTGTTTGTTTGTCAGGTCGGCTTGATTTGCAATTGGAACCAGGGCCACTCTGTTCCATGGATGCATTGTCTTTCTTCTGAAAGAACCTTGTTATTTATAAAAAAAAAACAAACATCCAAATAAATCCATTTTAAGGGTCTGGTTTCTTCTCTGTTCTTCAGAAGCAGCCATAGGTTCTGAACCTCCTGACGTTACAGTAGCAGCAACACCGCCACTGCCAATGTGATTGTGATGCTGCTTCGAGATCCATCAGGGACAGGGAGATGCTGCAGAAGTTCATGGTGAGAATAAGAATTGAGAGTCTCAATTGAGACGCACTAGGGCCGATAAGCAAGTGGGTGAGCTTTTGATTTCTGAGTTGGTGAACAGTATCAGCACTTGCGCGTATCCGGTCCAACTTCTTGTCCTGTACTTCGAATTGGAATGGAGAGCATGTGACAGGGTCGGACTTCGGAGTGTGGGTGTGCCCGAAGCACATCTTTGCCGGGCTACTCGTGCTCGTGGATATATTTTCTTTATTAATATGAAGGAAAAAATAGTGTGCTATAGTAAAATAGCGACAGATTTAAAATATGCTACTAGCGTGCAATATCGTCATATAGTGTGCTATTTGCGAAGCCTTTTTTCCATGACTAATATATATAGTTGGTGTAAATAGCCGTTCTGCTTAGTACATCCGAAATGAACGCTGCTATCGTGACAAGAGCAAGGTTTTGGATACCGAATAGAAGAAAAATCCCGAGGGGGGGGGGGGGGGGGGGGGTCCGGATTTGAGGTTACCGAAAAAACCGGAGAATTACCGGCCGAAATTTCAAAACAAAATTTGTATTCAAATTTTCACAGAGCAGGTAAGAGCATCTCTAGCAGAGCCCGCAAAACGCGGACCCGCGTCGCGAAACGCGCGTTTTTAGGCTCGAAACGAGTCGCGGCGGAACAGAAACCGTAAATCCGAAACTCAAAACAGAATATTCTCTACCATCTTCTTCTTCCTCCCAACGCCACCGTACATTTTTCAATCTCCACTGCTAAATTAAGAAGACTGAGCTAGCTAGGTAATACGATAAAAGCCAGCGGATTGATCCTTTGAGGTATGTAGCTACTACCGCGGATCGATTGATCGATCGTTTGAGTGGATCGAGCTAGCTGAGCTAGCCAGCTAGCTAGTTGATCGGATCGATCGATCCTTGTAGCTCGGCATCGCCGGCCGGCCGGGAGGAAGCCCACCGCGACACGGACGCTCCGTTCCTGGCACTGAGGAAGGCCGCACGAATCCCCCCAGCTGCGCAGCAGCTCCGCCGCCGGCGGACACGACGGACGTCGGAAGCCCCTCCGTCCCTGGCAAGTACAAAGCCCCCGGCGTGTAGAAAGCCCGCAGGAAGTTCCCCGACGTCCAGGACGGAAGCGGGTAGCTTGCCACGGCGGAGCTGGCGAGCGCGCAGCGACGGCGATGGGGAGCGCACCGCCGAATTCTCTTGTCGTGTAGTGTTGACGGTTTGCAGGTACCCTTATATTTTTGCCTCAAATCAGTAGATACAAGGGTCGTGGGGTTGGATTTGCAGGCCCCCTCAAAACGTTTACGGGTTTGACCAGTTTTGCAGGCTCTGCTCGGGGCGTTTTTTGGCAACAAAAACTGTAAACTTCGGATTTTTGCGGGTTTTAACCAGTTTTGCGGGCTCTGCCAGTACCTACGTTGTATGTGCAGGTTCGATGTATGCATGCCACACTTTTTGCATGTTGTTTCGATCAACCAAGGAATTTTTTTTTACTGGGCGCAGGTGTCGAAAGGGAGACGTCCAGGCTACAGGAGAATACCTTCCGTGCCGTCACTACCACTGCGCCTAGTAGTGGTTCGTTGCTTGGAATACATACGGTTTATTTATGTAGTTTCTAGCGTTTAAATTCAAAAATGTAAATAATTTCGGTATTTTTTACTCGGTAATCTGATTTACCGAGGGGCACGGGAAATGCGGTTACCGGGCGGTAACCAGATTTACCGTTGGGTTACCCAAACCGTGGACAAGAGTAGGAGCTGTTTAAATCAGATTGAGATCAAAACGCATCTTGGAGCGTCACCTCTCCCCGTCTACAGTCGAGAGCGACGACTTTTGGAACTCCAGCTCGCGCCACCGTCTCCGCCGTCGATCCGCTTGATTCCCCGCCCTCCGGCGGCCGCTCCGGCGGCGGGAGGACGGGGAATCGACGGATCTGTGCATAGTAGTGTAGGTGTGTGTTGGGTGTCAGCCGAGGTCGCCATGGCGGAGGAGGCGTGCTCGGTGTTGTTTTTGCAGGTGGCGGTCCTTCCCCTCGACGGTGGTGCTCCGAGGAGCTCCGGTGTCGACCTGCCGCCTACAGCGAGGCCGCGGCTCTGCGGAGTTGTTCGCCTAGTTTCCCCCCTCGCCGGAGTCCGCGGGACGGCGGATCTGGCTCAGGAACCTCTGATGGATGCAGGTGTGCAGCGACACGACGACGACGGCGGTCTCTGGCGTAGCTCCTTCGGGATCGATGCTCGGCGACTTCCCGTTTGCTTGGGGGGGGGGGGGGCTCCGATTCCAAGACATGCGGAGCTTGAGCAGCGGCGCGTCACCGACAGCGCTCGTCTTCTCCGGCGTGGTCGAGTTGCTCAAGGGCTGGGCTGTAATTTCTTTTCTTCTGAGGGCCTTTGTGTAACTTGTCGTTGTACTCTGTGTTTGTCTCCGCAAAAAAAAAATCAGATTGAGATCAAGCACCGTGTGGTAATCCAGCAGCCAAATATTGATCATCATGCATAGACTAGTCATAGTGGGGACTGGGGAGTACATATATATATCGTGCATGTATAATGCATAGTATCATGTAGTAGTACCATATCCACATTATATTTATTTGTTTTTAGCATTTCAATACAAATATGTGCACAAGATTTACCTGCTATTAAAATATTTTAAATAACGGGTACATCCGCACCCGTGACTCGAAACGGCGTGTCCTACTTTTACATGCTATGATACTGTAACATAGGTAGATACCACCATCATCTCTTTCTTAATTAATTGTTGTGCCACCGCCCCCATCTCCGACCTGTGATGACTACGTGTTGGTGAACCCCAAGAAGAAGGTTATGATGTAGACATCAGAAGTTTTCCCTTGAATAATCTACCCAAGGTTATCAATCCAGTATGACTTGATGATCTATCGGAAGGTTGTTGATGTTGACTCCCCCTGGCGCTAGGGAGCTTACACCAACGTGGAATCTGCACAGACACAAACCAGAACTTTGCCCAACACGAAACAGAGAGGTTGTCAATCTCTCCGGTCTTGCAGAAACAAAGAGTTAAATGTATGGTGTGGAAAACAGCAGGAAAAACAGCAAGTAACAGGAAACAGATAATTGCAGCAGGTTGTGTAAACATATGAGAAAATTGGACCAGGGTCCACAGTTCACTAGTGGTGTCTCTCTCAGAACAGATAACTAGCATGCTGGGTAAACAAATTACAGCTGCGCAATTGACAAATAGAGAGGGCATAACAATGCATTACATACCAAGATGTCTACTATGAAATCTAGTTGGGCATTACAACAAAGTACATAGACCGTTATTCCAACAACATCTATGCCTAAATAATTCACCTTCAAGGCAGCATCCGCATCCCATTCAGTATTAAGTTGCTAACAACAGATTATTGCATGAAGTAAAGTGTGTAATGTAATCAATACAAGTGCCCTTGGACACTGCACCAATGTTTTATCCCTAGTAGCAACAGCACATCTACCATCTTAGACCTTTCTATCACTGATCCAGATATCTAGAGACTGAACCCACTATCGAGCATAAATACCCCTCTTGGAGTCACAAGCATCTACTTGGCCAAAGCATCTACTAGCAACGGAGAGCATGCAAGATCAAGAGCACATAGATAAATAACTTGAATAAACATGGTATCAATATTCATCGGATCCCAGCAAACACAACATCTAGCATTACAATAAGATGATCTTGATCATGTTAGGCAGCTCACAAGATCTAAACATGGAGGCACAAGGTAGAGAGACAACCATCTAGCTACTGCTATGGACCCGTAGTCCAGGGGTGGACTACTCACGCATCACTCCGGAGGCATGCATGGTGATGTAGAGCCCTCCGGTGATGATCTCTCTTCCCGGCAGGGTGCCGGGAAGAGCTTCAGAACTCCTCCGATCTGAGATTGACGATGACGGCCGCGACGGAAATTTTCGTGGAATATGATCGACCGTAATAGGGTTTTCGCGTCGCGGAAATATATAGGCGAAGAGGCGGTGTCGGTGGCCGAGGGGGGCCACCACGCCATAGGGGGGCGCGGGCCCACCCTGGGCCGCGCCCTAGTGTGGCGTGGCCCCTGGTGGGTCTGCTCCGACTCCCCTTTGGACTCCGTGATCTCCTCGTGATATTATTGACGATGTCTTTTGTTTCGTCCAATTCCGAGAATATTTCCTTAATAGATTTTCTGAAACCAAAAACAGCAGAAAACAGGGAACTGGCACTGTGGCATCTTGTTAATAGGTTAGTCCAGAAAATGCATAAAAATGCTATAAAGTGTAACCAAAAGATGTAGCAATTGATATAATAACATCATGGAACATCAAAAATTATAGATACGTTTGAGACATATCAACCTGCAGCGTCAACGGTCTCCTTGCTCCAGGCGGCAGAAGCTGCATCAACGGCAACCTTGCTCCTGCCGGCGCTGCTGCGTCGACGACCACCTTGCTCCAGCCTGTAAAAGCTACGCCGATGCTGATCAAGCGCTCCAGGGCTGTGGCCATCATGGCCCCGTCGCCAGCTGCCTCGGCTCCCCTTTCGGATGGGGGACTTGGGTCCGACCCTGCCGTGGTTATAGAGGGCCTAGGGTTCTTGTCGCTGTCGCCGGCTGCCTCGGGCGGCCCAGTTGCGGAGGTGCCACTTCCTGCTGATGCTTCTTCTTTGGGCTCCGTCGAGGACGATGAAGGGCTGGCTATTTCTGGCTCTGTTCACGACAACGTTGATGTGCGCCATGTTGAGTAGGTGCCCGTGGAGCCCTGCTGTGGCCTCTCTGCTGCTGCTGGTGCCGCTCTTGATGGTGAGGATGGTTGGGTGCAGGTGGGTCGGGACGGTCGTCCCGGCCGCGGGCCATCGTCTCCGCTTCAGGAAGAAGGTCTCGGCCGGGGTCTCGCCTTCAAGCGTTGGGCTCGAGGGAGGTGTTTTCGGTGCCTCGAGTGTGGCCACCAGGTCCGCACATGTCGAGGGCCCTTCAGATGCATCCGATGTCGTCGTCCTGGTCACCGGGAGCGCTTCTGCCGTGCGCGCTCTCCTGGTGCTTGTTCTTGCTCTCCGGATGCTCGTGCTCCTTGTCAGAAAAGCCATTCTCCCTCCGCTCAGCCTCATCGTCCCTCGTCACCTCAGAGTTGGGCCGAGGTTGTGGGCCACTCGTCGTTGCGTGCTGCGGTGCAGCCATGTTGCAAGGATTCAAACACCAACGCATTTTCATTCTCTACCGTGGAGTCCCAGTTTGCCCCGCTACGCATGGAGGTCCTTCAGAAGTTTGAGCTGCTTCGCTCTGAGGTCCACGACGCTCTTGCCAAGCTTCAGCTTGCGTCGGTTGTGCCTCTGCCACCAGAGGTACAGATTGGTTCTGTTGATGAGGGGTCTGAATGTTGCTTTGGAGAATTTTCTCCCCGTGCAGAGCATGCGTCGTCTGTCCTGAGAAGGGTTGTCACCACCGAGGTTGTGGCTCCAGTTGTGGAGATCTTGCCTGAGCTGCAGGATCCTTGTGGGGAATCATCTGTTGTGCTTCCAATTGAGATGGGCCTGTTGGAGCCTTTGGCGGTGGACATTGCGCCATCCCCACCTTCGTCTGAGTCTTGCCAGCTGCCCTCCTCTGTGGATAGTGGGGGTCTTGTTGGTTCAGTCACCTTATCATCCTTGAGTGACCAGTTTGTTGATGAGATAACTATGTTGGTGCCTAACTCTGAGGCACTGTTTGGCAAAGATGTTTGCGACTTGCTTGTTGATTTGGAGGCGGCTTGCCCTGGATATGGCAAGGATATTGCTTCCGTCTTGGCGGGGACAGCTTCAGACGGTGTATTCATGAAGGTGGAGAAGTCGCTCAAAAGGAGGGCAAGGAAGAAGCTTGCCTTCGGATGGAAATCTTCTGCCGTTTCTTGATTGTTGAGCTCATTTGAGATTGTTGTGTTGTCGGTTCATGGTTGTGATAGGTCGGACGAGTAGTTGTTTGGTTGTGTGGGCTCCTCCCTGTGATCTTGGTTGTCGGTGTTTGTTGTATGGTTTTCACCCGGTTTCTTCCACTAATAAACCGGACACCTACTTCTTAATTAATATTTAAGGCAAAGCTTTTGCCTTCGTTTCAAAAAAAATTGTTGTGCCACAACTGATTTTTGTCAACATGCCAATACATGATTCTAGATATGCTACCTGGTACGTACGCTTGTGGAATGAAAATGACCACTCTTGATTTTGCACACCGTTAGAGTTCGATACTTTTTAAAATGCTCCCTCTTCTTTTGTTGCTCCCTCCACCCGTTCGGTATTATTATTAGGGTGGAGGCTTTTAGGTAGTTTGAAATTATAAGAAAGGAGTCTTGGTTATTCTTAAATTGTGTGCATACACTATTTTTATTTCCCTCCTAGCCAATGCTTGCACCGCTTCTTTTCCTATATCCTATATTTTAGGGAGATTTTGGTTGAGTCCAACTAACCATTGCATGCATCATATTTAGAAAATTGGAACAATTAAATGGGAGAAATGTCGTGTTTTCAAGGAAGAGTTAATTAATACTTGTCTAAATCCGCACGTTTTGGCCCTCCACCCTTACTTTCCCGAACAGAGAGAGTATCCCTCTCCCGTCGGGAGAAACCAGGTGGCAACATCCTCCGATGCCACTTCTGTGCTGATGCCCTTTCTCGGTTACCCAGTGGCATGGCTCTGTAGACGAGATGGGTTGAAGTTCAGGTTTCAAGCGGTGCGGGCCGGCCCGCAGCGCCGCCCCGCGACTCTGTCCCGCGAAACGCCTAGCGGGCCTCCCGATCAAGTCTAGCGGGCCGTAGCTGTCGAGCCCGCCAGCCTGATGCATACCCGCATCCCAGAGAAAAAAACAATCACCGCATCCTCCCCAAATCCCCGAGGTCGACGATGGGGCTCCCGGCGGCGCTGACCTGAAATCCGCCGCATCCTGCATATCCGCCGGAGTTCTCCAGGCAGCCAGAGATGCTGGGGTCGACGGAAGAGCTTCCGCCATCGCCGCCCCCCGCACATGCCCCTGATATTGGATTGCATCTCCGCCCGCCTGCAGTCGTCGTCACCGCTCCACCTTCGGCGCCCGACCAAGCTCCGCCGAGTCCCTCGCCGCCACTGCTCCTCCTCCGCCCCGTGCCTATGTCCCTGTCCCAGCCGCTGCAGGTAACATCCGCCTCTTCCCTTGTTTCTTGTGCGTGTGCATGTGTATATTCAGTCAACTAGCACTACCTAGCATGTGTATATTCAGTCAACTAGCACTACCTAGCCTAGCCCCATGATCGCCATGATCCCCATGATCGTTAGTTCAACTGAATGTTTAACTGCACAGTCATACATATCTGCACCCAAAGCACTACATACTACAATATAAAGTGGAGGAATGCCTAACTGAATGTTTGCATCCTCTTGATCCATTACATGCCTAACTGAATGTTTGCATGCTACACAGTCATACATATTTCGTGTGGGAAATATGGAACGTACCATTACATGTCCTTTGCATCTTCTTGATCCATAGTTATTGTTAGCTCCCAGCTTGTCGTTGGAGGAATGCCTAACTGAATGTTTTAGTTTCTAATCGGCTGTGCAATTATATTGAAATGTTCAGGAGAGAAAAAAAGACCTCCAAACGCACCACCAAAGAAAAGGCTGAGGTCACCACTTGTACCTTTAGTGGGATCCCCAGGAATAAATATAATCTTATCTCAATCATCACCAAGGACAATAGGTGTCAAACGGCCCTCGCCAGAACCGGCTGCGAATCCTTGTAAGTCCTTGTACCACTTCATTATTGTAAGCTAAATACTTCTTTTAAGCTTCATTACTTGTAATAATATTTACTTAAGGGATATTTAAATTAGATCATGTCTTTCTGCATTTAAATTAGATGTATGCCTTAAATAGCAATTTGCTTAGCATAATTATTGGTTTCTATCAAATTTTGTAGGCCTTTCACGTAGATCAAAACGAACAAAACTTAAATCTCAAATTTGGAATGATTTTGATCCGGTGTACAATGGTAACAAACTCAAGGAAGCCAAATGTAAGCATTGTAATAGAGTTTTTGTTGCTACAAGAGAAGCTGGCACAAGTCATTGCTCTAGGCATTTGTTGGTTTGTGAAGAAAGAGCCAAGGTCAATGAATTTCTCGAGTCCGTGAAATCAGCTACAGATCCAAATAAGTCGGAAAATTGGAAGTATGATCCAGAGAGAGCGCATTGGGATTTGGTTAGAATGATTGTATTGCATGAATTGCCTTTCAGGATAGTGGAATATGTAGGATTTAGGCAATTTGTGCATAGTTTGAATCCAACATTTGAGTTGGTGTCCAGATCAACCATAAGACATGATTGTGTTGACCTATATAATGAAATAAAGATCAAGCTCAAAGAGTCTCTAGGTCAACTGAACTCTTGTGTCTCTTTCACTTCGGACTTGTGGACGTCAAGTCAAGTTGTGAGTTATATGTGCATAACTTGCCATTTTCTTGATGCGAAGTGGATTTTGAAAAAAAAAAGGTGATTTGGTTTTCCGAGGCTGAAACTCCGCATGATGGTTGATGTCTTGGGTTTGCATGACTGAATTGTGGTCGCTACATTGCTATGCTGAATGAAAATGTCCAGTTCTGGAGTCATTTGTATGTGAAAGATATGCTAAGTGAAACTGTCTTAAAATGTTCAAAAAAATTGAAAAAAATACGTGGATGTAGCCAATCATATGCACTAAAATTCTGGAAAATTACAATGTAAAATACATTGTATTTTTTGCTCAGCAAAAAAAATCGAAGAGATTTGTGCACTGCAGGCCGAAGCGGGCCGTCGCTCTATCCCGCTTTAATTGCAGCGGATCGCTGCATCGTCCCGCGACCTCCCGCTGGCGAAAAGCTGCCGCCAGCGGAGCGTAGCGGCTAGCCGCGGCCCACCCCGCTTACAACCTGAGTTGAAGTTCAGGTTAGTATACTGACTTGTTGAGGTTGTCGGTTTGACTAGTCGAGGTCGGATAGCTCGATTAGGACGGCCATGGCACCGGTGGATCCGGGCTCGGTGCATAGACAACACTCGCTGGCAGCCGAGATAGCGGCTCCATCGTTCGGTTCTTGGTGGCAGCTTCTAGAAATCTAGACCCGGCCTTGGAGGTATTTCACCGTCGGATCAGGGCTTATGCTTGCGGAGCATTGACAGAGTCATGTGTGGATATACAACGTAGCATACATACCATCACAACCGCAGATTCCAATTTAATAGTATAGATATATAGTCATATACATACCCTCAATTGGTTCGACGGTAGTGCAGTCGGACCTCGCATTTATTCCTGCTCAAGGGAAGGTTTCCCATCTTGACCAAGACAATCGCGATGTCCGCCGTGAATTTTGCCGCCTTGGCGTCGTACACCCGCACGAACCCACTCGTGGTGTCGTTGCTACCATACAACTCCTGATTGGAGTGCAGAAGCACGCGGCAACTGGTGAGGTCACTAGCGTAGCTGTTGGCGAACTTGTTACCCCACTGCAGCTCAAGCGGCGCAAGATTGTCGTCGCCACCAGCCAAGGGGCAGACACTTGCGCTCGGGAAGTCGTAATGTTGGTCTCGGCATGTTCTTTTCCGGAACGGCCTTGCTCGCAGTGAGAGCATCCCGACCCCTTGGCAACAAAGGCGGAGCTACGTTCAAGTCATGTGGTGGTGGTGTGGGGGGGGGGGGGGGGGGGTGGAGCCCCCCTCCCACTACCCACACACAGACCTACATTCAAGCTACTTTCAAAAAAATGTCTTTTTTTTTCATGAAATTTTGTGCCCCTTCATAAAATGTCTATATGTACACACCATGATTTGTTTTAGAATTTTTTGATATTGCGAAATATATTTTTTCACAATAGGAGCATCTATTCCCACAACCCAAAATGGATTTTCTGGATATACCTTGTTTTTGAATGCGAAAAGACACACGCACACACACATACTTTCAACTAAAAAGTGGAAATATTTGACTCTAGATCTCAAGTGCTCACTCCATTAAAAAAATCGAAAAATGTATTTATGAGTTTCAAAAAAAATACTTCTGATTTTTTTGGATGTAGCAAATGGTATACCACAAATGTCGATCTTGCTAGGGTTTTGGTGGTTCAAGTATTGCGTGTCCTGGATCGGCGGCCCTCCCAGCCTTTATATAAATAGGCTGGGTCTCGAGAGTTCGCAACCGACCCTGTTTACATGTAAGGAAAGTTAAGTCGACTATACCTATGTCTAATCTTGGAGGGTACTCCATCTTATTGGGTCTTTGGTCATGGGCTTCATGTATACTCTTGATAGTTGGGACTCAGTCGACACGTGCACCAGGTACCCTTATGGTAGGGTACCCGGGATGTATATCCTTGTCACATGCATATGTGTATTGGCGAGTAATTTACTAAATATTTTTACTTCCCAACGAAACTATTTCATCTAGTATTTGAGTATGTCATGAAGATTATATATTGCAATGCATATTTTTTTACAGCTGTATAAGTTGGCTTTTTTGTTGCGTATCTAATAATTAAGACAAATTAATTCCGGAGATTGTAGATATCTTGCTGCGTTGTATCTTCGGGATTTCTTCTCTCGTGAGCAAATTATTTTGTGCTTTTGAACCACTTAAAATATTTGCTTTCTTTATTGCATATCGGAAAAAGATACATATTGATTTCCTACAGAGATCCAGGATATGCGGATTGCAAACAATTACTCCATTTTACTGGTACTATAAAAGCCGTCGGTTCCTGTTATTTGGCCTCAACGGTCGATTTCGCTAGCAATCACACACATCGAACAACATAGAGAAGAAGAAAAATGAATAGCATAGAGATTATATCTCTCGTCCTTGTCTTGTCTCTAGCCACCGGCAGCAATGCATGCGAGGATGATCCGGTCATGACCATCGCAGCCGCATGTCGTCAGGCGACCCCGCCGGCCATGTTGGAGCTCTGCATGAAGACGTTGGATGGTTCCTATGAGGACATTGAGGTAAGCGAGTATGCCTGGACTGGTGCGATGGCGGCCATAGATTCGTGTGAAGCTACCCAACGCAGTGGCAAACAGTTGCTGCAGAACCCGTCGCTCCCAAAAGAGCTGCGAGCGGCGTACAATCACTGCATGAACCAGTATGGCATCGTGCATAAGAGGATCACAGCCATATATAGGTGATGCCTTATACGTTTGCAGGTTCCCACACTTGAAGCAGGACTGCAGGGATGCTGCCGCTGCAATCGACGATTGTGCTCGTAAGTTGAAGCCCGTGGACTCATCTTCGCCTTTCCACAAGATGGTCTTAGGTGACCGGGATAGGACCATGCTTGCTTGCTCCCTGGCAAGCCTAGGCGTCGCTAGTCAACCGGGGACAAAACTAGTTGTGTAAACTAGCTTCTCATAAAAAAATTGTTGCATTTTTTTTCCGGGACAAAGTAATTGCATGTTCAGTTTGGATGGTAAGATTTGTTAACTTCAATAAAAATTCGTTGGGAACCGATAGTATTTGATGGCACACATCAGTTGCCATTCCACAAGAGGCTGCTTCGAGCTCAGTTCGACGGCCTCGGCTGGTGTCGCCCTAGCTGCACAGGCCCGAACCTCTGGATGTCGCCTCTTGTTCATTTATTTGAATACATTGCATGGCAGTCTAGCACTAGCAAAGCTCCTCTCAAATCTCGCCATTCTTTCTGGTGCATAGCGTACGGCGACCCCGGACTACTAAAAATCTCTAAGTCCACAACAACTATACTACTCTAGTATTTTCTTGCAGGCTCTAACTCAGATTTCAGATCACATGTCCCAAGTTTGACACAAAATTTTGACGCCTGTCTTTTTTCAAAATAGAAATGAGATGATGAAGCATTTTGACGTCTGCTACTAATGCGAAATTATGCTCCGTTGTTTCTGTTACCTCTCGGTCACTCTCACCTCGCTATCCAACTGAATATAACCCAGTCAGCTGATCGATCCTAGTGAATTATATTCTTGATTAATTTTATTATTACAATTACCAAACACAAAATGGAAATAACGATACGATTACTCTAGATCCATATTTAGGTAAACAACCCTTTTGACTAGTTTCATATTCCAAAATCCTGAAGACAGCCTCGTGTGTTCGACCGGACTGGTGGACTCCAGTCGTCGTCACCACACACTGCCTTAGCCTCCAGTGACCTTAGTTGATCTTCTTGCAGTTCAATCTGACCTTCGTGGGCGTATCTGCCGACGACTGGGAGTATCGTCCAGCAAGACGGAGGGGTCGCACCCCTGTAAACACTAGACTAATTGAAGGGGGTCATTTAGTCAATTTATGATAAATTTAGCTATCAAATCACATATTATATAGGGGGGTTTTCCTAAAAAAAACTCCAGCATGCATAGGGGGGTGGGGGGACATGGCCCCCTGCCCGCACCCCTGGCTCTGTCCCTGTAGGCCAGAACATTCAAAGGCGTCGCAAGCTGTGACTTACATTTACGAATCAGTCGTGGAAGAACAGGCGCAGGATGGAGACGATTCGTTTGGAAGAAGATTCGTTTGGTCATTGCAAAATTGAGCAGTGGTTTGTTCGGAATGAGCAAATCAAGATTTCCTTCTGCATTAATCCGACTCCATCAGTTATTTGGGAAGAAAACAAGTAGGAGAGAGGAGAAAATGACGCGGGTGTGGTGAATTGATAGATGCGTACATGCCCGGCCTACCCAGGTTTTTTGGGCAATGAGGCCTACGCAGTTAGTCCTCCCATGGGTTCATTTGGTCCAACTGCGTTTTTAACGGGAGTAGCAAAGCAATTTCATGATTCTAAAAAAAAAGTAGGGCAATTTCAAAAAAACAAGAGTAGTACAGCGACTAATGTTATCTAGGCTGGAGCCCTGTGCGGGGATCCAAATTTGTTGACTGCCTAAAAGGCAAAGTCGCGTGACTTTTGAGTCATTGATATGTGGGACCCACCATATGTGGGGTCCACATGTCAGTGATTCAAAGTCAGCCCAAATTAGCCGGGGCAAACTCAGCTAATCTCAATCCCCTTGGCAGGTGCACCTGTTGAGTGTTGCAGGTACTGGTAAGGTTAGGAGGTTTTTTCAAGAATACACCGCAGGAGAGGTGTATTAATCATAAGAAGTCTCATGCGACATGTACAATGTCGCAAGGTGGCATAATGTTGCAACAAGAGGTGACACCTCCTCTCACTCACACAAACCGCTCAGTCTACCACCTACAACCAATAAATCCAGAGATACATGGGTTGAGTCTCTCCAAACATTTGAAAGTGGGCAAAACTCTTCCCCATATTACAAAGCCCAACTTTTTGTTATTTTGTTTTAATATGGGCTTTGCTTTTTTGATACATGTGAGATACATTGCAAATAGCAGTCTTTCGTAGCTGTACTATGATTTCTTTTAGGGAAAATTGGGTCCACGCCACTAGTTCTCGCCATTACTCGTGTGTGGCACTAAAGTTCTAGGAATTGGGTACGCGCCGCTAACTCTTGCCACGTTGTTGGTTCTACACCAGTAGACACATTATACGGTGGTTGCCGTTAGGTCAGACAAACTAGTCGTTTCTTTGGCTCCATGTGGGACCGACAAAATAGCCATGCCAACATAGACGAAATAGTCGTTTTTTGATCGGTTTTCTTACATGTGGGACCCATCACTATGCCCTGTCACCATAGACAAAAAAAAGGTCAAACCCTGGCAAGGAAGCAAATCCAGTCCACCCCTAAGGTTTAGCCATGTCATATCTTTAATTGACATACTCCGGCGTCAACCGGTTCGTCATTGCGGCTACCGGCACGTCCAAGTTACCCTCCTAGTTCCCCCGCATCCACGTTGTGTTCCATCGGGGTGAGTGGCATAGCCCGCACACAAGGGGGATCGATGATGGAGGTGAAAAGGACAGAAACACAATGGGAAAGACCATGCCATTTCTGCTCTTTTGACAAGGTTGTTCGGGCTGCTGGCTTCGGTGCGTGACATGCTTGCCTTCTTCCTCCCCGGCGGCGTGCTGCTGGTGTTTGGATCAGGTTCGCGGTGTGGTGGTTCCTGGCTTCGCTGGGGTGTGAGTTCTTCCCTGTCTCTGTTCGTGTGTGCGTGTGTGTTGTATCTCTGAGGATCACGAACTCCCTTAAAAAAAACATAATGAATAGAACACGTCTAGACATTAAAAAAGTACACATCTAAAAAAATTAAAGATTAAAATAAAATTATATATGCAGCATGTCCCGATGAGGCAACCTGGGTTCACTTTATGCAAAAAGACCACTAGTGATCTGCTCAAATTACATATATTGTATGGTCCGACACCGAATTATGTATTTCATTTGTAGCTAAAGTCGATCTATGTCAAGATAGCCGATATTATAGCATACTTTCATCAACCAATCAATGATGTCCCCTCCTTAATGTGTTGCACGCTCTGACACTAGGCGGGATGAAGAGGAGTCGGGGTGGGGGTGGCACTAGGGTTTTTGCCTCCTGAGTCGTCCAACCAAGCGACTTCACATTGTGTATATAATTTAGCCTACATCGTCGAACATAGTGACTTCATTTCCCTTGTGACGACTCTAATAGACACTTCAAAGATCAAACCATATGGTGAATTATTGTGTTTAACTACCCATAGCTAACTAAGTTTGGAACAAAACATGAATTGAGCAAAGATAGGGGGGCTTGGCTGAACAATTCGATTTGCGAGTTGACATCGATGACAATGGTTAATTGCCACAGAACTGCAAGTATGATTAGACTAACCAGTCTCACAATTTGTTTAGGGGTGAGGACAATGACCGGCAAAGATGCCATGCCGAAAATGACATGTCTTGATGATGCGGTGTAGTCCCGTGCATGCATCAGTGGCTACCCAGTACCCACCCTACTCCGTTATTGACCAATACCACAAGTTACATTACTGCTTACACAAAGGATGATAGTACAACAAACAACATTGATTAGTAGCCGAACGGCAAGCTATGACCTTGTAGCCAATTAGTCACAAGGAAGCACTGAAAATGTTTACAAATCATGCGATGCTCTGGGTGGGAACTATACCGACAGCTTTGCTTCCATGCACCCATCCAGGATTGGTTTGACCTTCTTCCTGTCATCAGCGCCGATCCATGGGGTTTAACATCAATTCCTGTCAGTTTCACGTGTACTGACCCCAGTTAATCTCTTCATGTCAACTCATGCATCTTTCCAATCCCCAGCATACGAGAACTCATGCTTCCCATCAGCAAGAAAAGGCACATTGCATATCCAATTACAGAAGCAATATTGTGATGTGAATTGTGAGGACGGCTCCGTACTTTGATGTTGGTTGTTGAATTGTTCCAGGAAATCGATTAATATGTGCCGATTACAGACTTGTTCCAGATCCATCGCTGCGAGCTCTACAACCCTGACCCTGAGGCCTGAACTCGCTACATGTCGCCGGTTGCGACAAATGCCGTGATCTGGAGTGTTTCAGAACAAGCCTGATCAAGTTCGTTCGCCGAGAAAGTTAGCAGCTCATTCATTCCTCTTTCAGGGTGGTAGATCAAATGCTCGATGAGTGGACTGCATTAACAACGCGCGTATCCGCATCAACGGCGTACGCCAACAAGTACTAGTATAATTTTCCCTCCAAAAAAGAAGTATAAATATGTGCATCGACGTCTGGCACCATGTCCCCTTGTTTAATATGCGCGAAGAAGTGGATCTGATTGGGGTATATACCGGTGCATCAACGTCACCGGCGAGAATCTCCGATAGTTTATGCTTGATGCTCTCTTGCTTACCTTGATCTAATGTCTGATGTGCCAGCCACGCATTAGTCCCACGCAGCATGACCATTACAATTATCAGCTTAGTTATGTATGGTTTTCAGAGATGTGCTGGATTTTTAGAATTTATTCATAGATTCAATTATCTGGGTCCACTCTTGTGAAATTCCCCTAATTTATTTCTCTGATGTTGTCTGAATGCTTCAGATATGGACAGATGTGTTACTTGTTTAGCCACGGAGCCATCATGAATCACCATAGCGTGTGAATTCCTTCGCACCAGTTTGGAACTGAAGCCATGTCATGTCACAGGTGTTTGATCCTGCAAGTGATTCGCCTTATGCATCCACTCAAACAGCTTGATTCGCCTTGTTTCCCCCCATACTTTTCGATTGTGCGAAAACTCATCAGGACCTAAAGATAAGATATGACAGAAACAGAACATGGTAAAGACAGATTCATACTACGAAGCCCAGTGTAAATTAGGATAAGATAGCGTGCACACCACAAGACTGGTCAAGTGACTGCATGAAAGATGGAGTACTTGAGAGTGTTACTGGAAGATCTCAAGGCTCAATTGTCAAAGGTATCACTGTCACTTGGGTACTTAACTGCAACTCTGCAAGTCGCTAGTTAAAAATGTGCAACTATGACATGCAGTTGCCAGAATCTGAACTAGATTCATGCAGCCTTGGCAAACACACTTTTTTTCTACGGACTACTTCAATTTTGTTTTGATAAACAAAAATGAAAGAAGTGAAGCCACTGAAAGCTACGGAGACTCTTATCTCGTTTCGACAGAAAAAGATGAATAAACGATTGTACATGGTAACATATTTGGACATAAGTGAAGAGATTTGTGTTCATGATTACAAGGGAATTGGCTTGATGCCTACGGATAAAACTGTTGGCTTTGAGTAATATTAGGCATCATTGTGCACATCAAAATACAACAAATAAGTGCCTGTCGCACAGTATAGTATCTGGTATTAAACACACAGGTCTGATGGACTGCAGTAAGATATGAATAGAAACCAACAATATAGAAGAGATACTGCCGTCCAAACAGTACTGAAATACTGCTTTTGTGCATCTCTGATGACAATTCTACGGTCTCGGGTTTGCAAAAAAAAATTATACCATCACCATCTGCATAATTTCATCCTTCTATAAGTAATCCGTGTAAGAAAGCTATAATTTTGTCTCTCCATGCTCACTGATATTTTTTGCTTCTTATTGGAATCTCGTACCTTTTGACAACACTGAAAGAGTCACTCTGTCATCTCTCCAGCTGCGCAGGAGTTACTTGAGATGTTCAAGCTTGTTTTGCACTTGCATAAATACTAAGATAATCGCAATTTGCATTCTCCAAATGTACTTTCAGTGGCATAACAAATTCAGAAGAAAGCGATTTAATTTCTAACTTTCCAAGCACTAATTATTTTGGGTCCTAGCTCGATACCACCAATTAACAAAGAGTACAAGGAAGAATCATTGTAAAATACATGTCGCCATTTTTCATACGAACATTTGTCGACTCCTGATAGCCCGGATCGAGCCTCAGCCTTGTCATCAGAACTAAAGAATGAGGAATTGCTGGAGGAAGCAGTGCAAGAAGTATAATTTGCAGGGTTGCGGCTGTCCCCACAGGAGGCCACATGCAATTGTGATGGTGTCATTTGGACCCCAATTAATCATTGAGATTTAGTCTGGATCCAAGGAACAAGTTACATAGGCATACCAACTAACAACTAGCAATCATCTCTGTCGCCCTCCAACCAAACTGTTGATTTCTGTACCAAAATGCTGTGACAGACACACTACTTGCAGCATTTTTTTTTTTTTTGAAATGGGGAAGCTCCAGCTGCATCGATTGATGGATGCAGCATTTCTGTAGCCTGCTAGTCTTAATATTTCAAAGCGATATCTGCTCAAATGTGAACAAATCAGCTTGGTTGCAACAGTTACTGAGCAGCTAAAAGTCTCTACGTTGTAAGGCAGCGAGGGGTGTTATAAGTTTTGGCTTATAACTGGTATAATAAGTGAAATGTTCCTGGCATATAAACTTTGACTTTTAAATAAATCAAGTCAATTCCCATGGAGTAGGAGTAGGCCGTGCTCCACCTGTTAACTTTGCGAGGTGGACGACGACTTTCGCACAAGGCCCCGTGCACATTCTCTAGTTGTCTCCACGACATCAAGTTGTATTGAGCAGCTAAAAGTCTAGATTAGAGAGGTAGTGAGGGAGCTAAAAGTTTTAGTACGAAGTGGTTTATCAGGAAAACATTAATCTAATGAAATGATTTTTCAAATGTGTTATGCTATTTTGTCATCTGAGCAAGGCTTGTCCCATACAAGTCAGTAGCATAGAACTTTGATTTTTAGATAAATCAATCTGTCCAAGCATCCAATTACTAGTGGCAGTAGGGAGAAGCTTTTTTTTTAGACCGGGCGCTCCCGCGACCCGCGCCTCTCGCGACCCGCGCCGCCGCCGCCGAGGCCGGGCCGCCGCCTTCCCCACCCCAGCCCCTCCCTCCTCTCCTCCCTCCGCCGGCGAGTTCCCTTCTCTCCCGCGACCCCAGCCCTTCTCCTTCCACGACCCGCGCCGTCCCCGCGGCGGCCGGGCCGCGCCGCAGCCCTCCGGCCCCAGCCTCTCCCTCCTCTCCTCCCTCCCGCCGTCGCCGGTTGCTGCTCCGGCCCCTCGTCGGGCGGCGCCGGTGGCGGCGGACCTCGGCTTCTACCCTCCTAGTCTAGGGCGGCGCGGGGCAGCCATGGATTAGGTGGTGCAGCTCGGCGGCAACGGTCCGGCGCCGCGGCGGGTTTCCTGGTGCAGCGCTGGTGGCCGATGTGGTGAGGGCGCCGCCGTTGGTGGCAGGGGCGGCGGTGGTGGAGCTCCGGCCCGGCAGGCCCAGATCTGGGCCCTTCGGGCCCGATCTGGGTCAGGGCGGGCTCTGCCCTGCTACCTCCGGTTGGCCTGCTGAGCGGCTTGTGACGAAGATGGCAGTGTTGACACCGCGTCTGTCTGCAGCGTGGCGGCGGGAGCTTCACGGGCCTGTTTGGGTCCGGCTGAGCCTATGGACCGATCAAGACGGCAGCGGCGGTGACGGCTTACGTGCAGCAGCATGGAGGCGGGGACTTTACGAGCCCCCTGGGGCTCGGCCGGGCCTGCTCGGCCTGGTGTGTCCCTGCTGCCGTGTCCGGTCGGCACCCGCCGATGGCGGTGGAGGATGTTCTCCATGTGGCTGTGCTGCTGCCGACCTCCGGCTCCAATGGCCCGGTGTGCTCTTGCCGATGCGTCCGGTCGGCTACCGTCTATGGCGGTGGAGGTTGTTCCCTCCCACGTGGTTGTGAGGCTGTCAGACATTGTCTATGGCTGCTTCGTCGGGCTGGCCGGCCTTGCAACGTTTGCCTTGGTGAGACGACGATGATGACTTCAAGACCGTGGTGGCGTGTGTTGGTGGATGGCAAGATTGGTGGAGCGCTACAGCTTGTCTAGGATGTGGTTTTTTGGGGGTCGGGAGAAATCCCTGCCGTTTGGCACTGACGCGGTGACGCTTGAGAGTGTCACCCTTCCTTCCTGGAGGGCGTCGGATGTACCTCTTCCCCACACCTCAGAGCGTACCGGGGAAACCCTAGGACCACTCCGGGTAGCAGTGTCGTCATCGTCGCCTTCCTTCTTGGAGGTGCTGCTTGGTACGCGGCTTCAGAGTGCTAGATCGTGGTGGGAATACTCCGGAGAGTACGCAACGGTTGCGAGTCATTTTCGTTTTCGTTGATCCGCCGTTGTCGGCCTTTTTTCTTTTCTTTGTTCTCTTTCTTTTCTTTTGGTCTTGTTTGTGCTGTTTTGCCCCAGCAGTGGACTCAAAGTTATACCGTGGTTGCTATATTTATATAGCGGGGCGAAAACCTAGTTCTTCCAATTACTAGTTGGGAAACCTGCCCTGCGTCCCGTTCTGACGAGAGCATAGCCCAACAGAAGATTGCTCTGCCCTCCAGCATATCACGAGTCTACGACCATGCCATTTCTGCTCTTTTGGCTTCTTCATGTTAGATTCGCTTCCACTGCGGTTACTGCAACCTGGTATCATGGCTATAGCGTAGATTATCAGCATTAGGATATTTGTTGCTGCGTGTTGCTGGAGCCACATCGTCGGTGGATGTGCCCAGGGATGTCTTCGGGTCCGCGGTGTGTGGTGAATCGAGGGGTGGCACCCCAATGACTCGGCAAAAAATTCTCTGGGGCAGGGCCTCAGCTCCTCCCGTGTGAGGCCCCTCTCCAGATTTCACCACGTAGGTCATTAGCGCGAATCACAAAGCAATCAGATGCCCCACCTCTGTGTCTTCGTGAACCTCAGAAAATCCCCACTCGCCTTTGAGTCTCACACGAACAAGATGCAAGCGCAGCGCCGCCGGCGACGTGAAAAGTAGGCTCTCGCGACTGATGCAGCGTAGGCTAGCCCTTGCTCCCGGGGACCTTTCGACGGTGAGGCTTTGGCGCTCTCGCTCGGCGGGGACGCCGGCAGCGCCGCCCTCTGCGTTTCGACGTCCTCCATGAAGAAACCGACAGCCGGGGAGAGATGGAAGGGCAAGGGACGGAGGCGGACGCGGAGGTGATCGCGGTGAGCGTTGCGGAGTAGGCGCTCTCGGATGGATGGGCCGTCTCGATGCTCGCCGGCCGCCCAAATCCAACACGATTCTTTGTGTACGTTTTAGATTAAATTCACTGGCGTAGCGTCACTTGTAGATTCTGAGTGCTTTTGTAGCAATTTCGTTCCTCTAGTAGGTGGATTAAGAAGAGAAATTATGAGGCTACATATGTGCGCCGGAAACCATGAATGGTCATTGAAATTTAACATGCGGGCTCTCCTATCATTGTTTCGTCATTTGTGGACTAGGGCGTCGGAGATTCGGAGGGGACGTGCTACTAGCTAGCCGGCCTGAGCAGTCGCCAGACCTTGGCGATGGAGGCAGTTGTCCGACGCCTCCATGGCGACGACTGGATCGTCCTCCTGTTTCTGTCGAGCGTGGAGCGAATGACCCAGACTTTGTGGGAATTTTCAGAGGTGGAAGATGACACAGAGGTGGGGCGTCTGATTGCCTTGTGATTCGCGCTAATGTGCTACGTGGTGAAATCTGGAGAGGGGCCTCACACGGGAGGAGCTGAGGCCCTGCCCCAGAGAATTTTTCTCCCACCGTGTTTTCTCCGTCTCCATGCCGGCCCCCACCGTGTGCCGGTCAACGGCATCAACTACATGCAGAACCAGAGTGTGCATGCCTTTGTAGCGATTTTCTGAAGTGCAAGCTTAGCCACGTTCATTCAGTTCAGGCTTTTTCGCATGCCAATGGCACGGTTTAGCGTATCATAGGCTTTAGCCGCCCAATTGTTCCCGGATGATACCAGGCTGCGTGTCACTGAAGTAGATGGGAGGTGGCTAGGTTCCATGCAAAAAAAAAAAAAAAAAAAAACAGCTTCTTATCAGCCGCTGGAAGTTCACACCAGACTTCAATATGACCAATATAACCACAAAATATACAGAACAAGACATAATATATAGAACCACAGAATCACCTTAATACAATTGTTAAAATAATAATCGATATATATAATATAAATTCTTATCAAGAAAAAATTGGAGTGTATCTAAAAACTTATTCATATATCAAATATGTGATCATGACCACTAAAATCGTTTACATCTGTGTTTATGTCAACTTTCTCTTATGCAAGGTCCTCATCTTCTAGTTCAACATCAGTTATTCTTACACAAGAGCTACCTCAACTCGTCTAGATTTATGAAGCGCTTGTGTTACTCTCACAAAAATGGTCAGGGAACTTCTCCGCTTGAACAGATTTTTTTGTTAGATTCCCCGCTTGAACAGAAAATCAATTAGACATTATAATTAAAATTATGCATGCCGGCATAGACTAACCTTACACAGATTAGAGGCCCCATATTCCCAGAACCTTCTCTAGCACTTGAGTTTGCGGGAGATTGTCGCTCATCCTTGGACAAACAAATTGTCGAGGGGCGAGTAAAGGGAGGAGACTAGAGAAGCGAAAAGGAGAAAAACATCCAGCCTGAAAATGTCTCGCGGGCGCTCCTATATACCGCGCGGAGGCGGCGCGCTGCCAGAAGGAATAGCTACATTTACTGCTCCAAAATGTGGCCCGACGCAAGAGGTACTACTTTTTTGGTACGTTTTTCAAAAGATGAATATTTTTAAATCTAAATAGAAAATAGAAAAGAAAAAAGAAGAAAATGAAAAATTCGTAGGTTTCTGAGAGTGAACAACAAAGTGATGATTTGGATGATGTGTTGTACAACAATGACGAGGGAATCAAGGCCATGAAACTGCTAAGCAACCATTTGTGTGAAGACAAGGTTGATATTCCAGAGGTGCGTGAATCTGAATATCACCACTGAATGCAACTGCTGTTTCAATGCCCTTCCCTTCTGGTCATCCGCAGTGGGATGGAGAAGCAACCTGGTCTATGGTGTCCTATTCCAAAAAGAAGAAACGACAGGTGGAGGCGGCAAAACTAAAAGGCCCAACAATAATAGCCAAGAGGCAGTGCTTTTGCAGTCCCTCCTCGCCCAAACATATAGACATAGAATGTCCTGTGCTTTGTTTAGGTGTTGGTCGCATCCCTAGTTCCTCGGCCATGTGTTGGTGCACAATTCCAACACCCTGCGTCCCATTTTGACGAGAGCAGAGCCCAGCAGAAGATTGCTCTGCCAGGGGGCTACGTAGGAGGGGGGGCGCCGCCCCCCAACCCACGCAATTTTCGCTAAAAATTGGTGTAATTTGGCCCATTGTTTTCCAAAAACCGAGCTCCGCCACTGGCTCTGCCCTCCAGCACATCACGAATCAACGACCATGCCATTTCCGCTTTTTTGGCTTCTTCATGTTAGATTCGCTTCCACTGCGGTTACTGAACCCTGGTATTATGGCTATACCGTAGCATTAGATTTTTTTTTGAGGAAGGATCCGATCCATTTATACAAGATACTCAATACAAATTACAAGGAAGTCCAACAAAGACAAGAAAATTACAAAAGGATCCTGAAATTTGCACGAAGCACCCTGAGCAACTTGAAGGAATCACAATCGGATCCAAGAGCCGGCTCCCAAGAACCTAGAGCTCGCCGTCGTCGCCGTACCTCAAACCGCCGGAGAAGAAGCGCCGCCACATGTCGTAGATGGCCGCAAAAGCCGTCCGCCGCCACGCAACGGAACCTAGACGCGTTGAACGCGCACGGCCACAGCGCCCACACCCCAGCACCGCCGAACCTCCAGCCGACGAGGCGTCATCCATGCCAGCCACCACCACCCGCACCCATCCGCCACCGGCCACTGCTCCCCTCGCCACCAAGGCCAGCCAGAGCAGACACACCGAGGAAGAAAACCATCTCCATCCAAAGCACCAAAACCGGAGCACCTTCCACCACCAGCTCCTCCCCTCGCCGCCACGGCCGGCCAGAGAAGCAGAGGAAAAGAAGCTCACCGGAGAACACAAACCCCAGTTCCTCCACAGCAGAGCTGTGACGAAGAGAGGAACAGGGTACAGAAGCTCCACGCGAGGCCCGCCATCTCCGCAGCGACGAGCACCCACCGAGCACAGAAGGCCTCCGGCCACGAGTACAGAACGACACATCGGATACCCCTCTATGGCAATGGCAAGAGTTAGGCGACGGAAAAATGAGCTCCGCGCGCTTCCGCGAGTGTGCGCGCGTCGATGGGCCCGACACAATGGTAACAGAGGCTGAAAAGATCTCAGTTGCTCATATATAGGCAACGGAGGAAAGAATATCTCCGTTGCTGATATTTCCACATCAGAAACGGAGATCGGTATATCTCTGTTTCCCATGTGAAGGCACATTAAGAGGTGCCAGTATTAATATCTCCCACTCCAGTACTATATCTCACTCTCACTCTCAGTCTCACTCTCCCCAGTTCCTAACCCTAGCCGCACACGCTCTCCTCCTACTTCACCCATCAATGGCGAACCCCTCCGGCGCCGACGGAAGTCAGGATGGAGCATCTTCCTCCTCCCACCCTCCGAGGTGCAGCCCGGATCTCCCCTACAACTGGGGCGAGATCCCCGGCGACTGCGGTCGCGAGTTCATTATGAGCCGTCAAATCCCATCCGGATCCACGGTGGCGGCGGCCACCGACGCCCGGACCTCGTCCTCATCGTCCTCCTCGGACGATGAGGACGAGGATCTGGAGGTCGGTCTCCTCCTCTCTCGCGCCTCCTTTGAGCGCGAGCGCGCCGAGGGTGTCATTCGGGCGTCTGCGATGCAGAGAGCTATCTGCATCTCCGCCGCCGAGCACGCGATAGAAGCCGCCGAGGAGGCGTTGTTCCAGACGCGGCTCCGGGCGGCCATAGACCGCTCTCTTCTCCTGGCCAGGGCCCTGGGCCAGATGCGGTGGCGGTGGCGGAGGAGGAGGAGGATGAGGAGGAGGAGGAGGAGGAGGACGCTCCGGTGTTCGAGCAGGATGAGGTCTTCTCTGACGTCTCCTCTGGAAGTGGCTCCGGCGCCGACGCCGACGCCTGGAACGCAATCGGCGACGGAAAGCGACCCTGCCTCGCCTAAGGTAAATGACCGCTCTGTTAGCTACTTATTTAGCTCGGTTTGCTCTGTTAGTTAGCTCTGTTCAGCTATGTATTTGCTATGTTAGCTACTTATTTAGATCGGTTTGCTTTGTTTAGCTATGTATTTGCTATGTTAGCTACTTATTTAGCTCGGTTTGCTCTGTTAGTTAGCTCTGTTCAGCTATGTATTTACTATGTTAGCTACTTATTTAGCTCGGTTTGATTTGTTTAGCTATGTATTTGCTATGTTAGCTACTTATTTAGCTCAGTTTGTTCTGTTAGTTAGCTCTGTTCAGCTATGTATTTGCAATGTTAGCTACTTATTTAGATCGGTTTGTTTTGTTTAGCTATGTATTTGCTATGTTAGCTACTTATTTAGCTCAGTTTGCTCTGTTAGTTAGATCTGTTCAGGTATGTATTTGCTATGTTAGCTACTTATTTAGCTCGGTTTGCTTTGTTTAGCTATGTATTTGCTATGTTTGCTACTTATTTAGCTCAATTTGCTCTGTTAGTTAGATCTGTTCAGCTATGTATTTGCTATGTTAGCTACTTATTTAGCTCGGTTTGCTTTATTTAGCTATGTATTTGCTATGTTAGCTACTTATTTAGCTCGGGTTGCTCTGTTAGTTAGCTCTGTTCAGCTATGTATTTGCTATGTTAGCTAATTATTTAGCTCGGTTTGCTTTGTTTAGCTATGTATTTGCTATGTTAGCTACTTATTTAGCTCGGTTTGATTTGTTTAGCTACGTATTTGCTTTGTTTACTGCTTATTGGCTCTGTTTATTAGCTTTGTTTGCTGTTTTTAACAAAGAATATTCGTTGTTTCAAGGGCTTGGTGGATGCTTGGTGACGATGTTGCTGCCGTGAAGACCTAGGAGCGGGGCTCCATACACGGTGCCGTCACCAGGAGCAGTACATTTTGCGCAGCAGGAAAGACAGTAGATGTTCATCTAACGGCCGTGAAGACATAGGAGCAGAGCTCCAGCAGGGCGTACAGGAATACGGTGACGACCGGGCGGCCGTCTAGTCGCATGGAGCGGGGCTCCATCGACGGCACAGCCCGTCACCGTGTTTTTTTTGTTTTCCTGTAACCCTTATTAGAAACGGTTATTAGCAAAACTCCGTGTCTAATGTTAAATACATCAGAAGCGGTTTATCTCCTCCGTTGCCATTGTGAGGCTTCACATCAATGACAGAGGCGGGGACACGGACCCTTTCTCCGTTGCCGAAGGGGTTTTTGTCCCGTTTCCGATGTGTCGTTCTGTACTAGTGGGCCACAGCACGGAAGCAGAACCAATCCGCTCTCACCTCGGCACCGCCGGAAACCGCACCGAGGGAAGGAGAGAGCCGCACCTTATTTACCGTACGCGGTCGCCGAGCCTTCCTCTCGCCGCCGCCAGGACCTAAACTACCCCTATCTACACACCAGGAGACGAGGAACCAGATCCCCACCTCACCCCGTCGCCGGAGCGACGGGAGAGGCAGAGATCCAGCCTCGCTCCGGCGAGGAGACGGGAAACTCGGGTTCGCCCTTTTTCGCCGCTCTCTACTGTAGAGAAGGAGAGGGGAACGGCGAAACGGCAAGAGTACCGGCGTAGCATTAGAATATTTGTTGCTGCGTGTCGCTGGATGTGCCCAAGGATGTCTTCAGATCCATTCAGAACCAGAGTGTTGCTGCAACCTGGTATCAACGGCACCAACCACATGTAGAACGAGAGTATGCACGTCTTTGTCGCGATTTTCTGAAGTGCAAGCTTCGCCACGTTCATTCAGTTTAGGTTTTTTCGCACGCCAATGGCACGGTTAGCGTATCCTGGGCTTTAGCCCGCCCTATTGTTCCAGGATGATACCAGGCCGCATGTCATTGAAGTAGAGGGGAGGTGGCTAGGTTCCATGCCAAAAAAAACAGCTTCTTATCAGCTGCCGGAAGTTCACACCAAGCTTCAATGTGACCAATATAACCACAGAATATACAGAACAACACGTCATATATAGAACCTAAGAATCAACTTAAGACAATTATTAAAATAAGAATCGATATATGTAATATAAATTCTTATCAAGAAAAAATTGCAGTGTATCTAAAAAAGTATTCATATCGAATATGTGATCATGATCACTAACATCGTTTACATTTGTGTTTATGTCAGAGTTCTCTTATGCAAGGTCCTCCTCTTCTAGTTCAACATCAGTTTATTCTTACACAAGGGCTACGCCAACTCATCTAGATTTTTGAAGTGCTTGTGTTACTCTAACAAAAATGGTCGGGGATCCTCTCTGTGATGTTATCAACTAATTTGTCTTTTCGCACAACCAGATGAAGACTTTTTGGAAAACATAATCACGCTCGAACATAAAATCAATTAGTAGTTACAATTAAAATTAGTCATGCGGGCATAGACTAACCTTACATAGATTAGAGGGCCCATATTCCAAGAACCTTCTCTAGCATTTGAGTTTGTGGGAGACCGTCGCCCGTACTTCGACAAATAAATTTGTGACGGGCGAGTAGACGGGAGGAGACTAGAGAAGCGAAAGCGACACGGTCACGCGGCGATGGGCGACGTCACCGTGCTTGCGAGTTGCGTTTGAGCCCTTTCAAGTGGAACAAAAAGCATATACCGATTTTGTAGCGAAAAGGAGAAATATGTCCAGCCTGAAAACGTATCGCGGGCGCTCCTATATACTGCGCGGAGGCGTCGCGCTGCCCGAAGAAGCTACATGTGTTGCTCCAAAATATGGCCCAATAAAGAGGTACTACTTTTTTTTGTATGTTTTTCAAAAGATGAATATTTTTGAATCTAAACATAAACAGAAAAAAGAAAAAAGAAAAAGAAGAAAATGAAAAGACGGCCAGATGGCTTGACCCATTGGAAGGGGCCTTCAGGCGGCGCGAGCGCGTAGCGCGGCTAAGAGCGGTATATAGGAATTGCGGAAAAACCTAACCAACGCTCATTGCGTCGGTTGGCGCTCTCAACACGTCCCCTCCTTGTATACCAAGCTCCACCCGAAATGACTGTTGGGCCGACCCATTGTTTATTTTTTCAAACTGAACATTTCTCAAATTTGAAAAACGAAAAAATAGAAAAACAAAAAACAAAAAAACAAAAAAAAACAAAAAACAAACAAAAAAACAAAAAAACAAAAACAAAAACAAAATAGAAAAACGGACCGAAAAGGCCGGTTAACCACCGACTGACCCGACCCAACAAGGGTACGCAGACGTTACTGCGGTAGGTGCGTTACAGGGTTTTCCAAGCGACACTTAAAACTCAAAAATAAAAGCGACACTTAACGCGTTCAATCCTAGTGGACGACCACTGCGGAGCCCTTTAGCTCCCGCACACCCCTTCGTGGGCCGGCCCAGTTTATTCTGCTCTTTCTTGTTCTTTCCTATTTGTTTTGCTCTGTTTTTTGTTTCCGTTATTCTTTTTTGGTTGTTTCGTTTTTCTTTCTTCCTTTCTATTTACTTTTTAGGTATTATTTTTCAGAATTGAAAATTATTCAGTTTTTTAAAAAATGTTTAAAACTAAAAATTGTTCAAATTTGAAAATGTTCAGTTTTTGAAAAAAAATCAAAATTTAAAAAAATGTTCAGAATTAAAAAATTGTGAATTTCAAAATTCAGTTTTTGAAAAATGTTCCGTTTTCGAAAAGTGTTCAAATTTAAAAAATGTTCACATTTGGAAAATCAACAATTTTTTAAAAATCTTCAAAATTAAAAATTCTTCAAATTTTAAAAAATGTTCATTTTTGAAAAATATTCAAATTTGGAAAATGTTAAGTTTTTGAAAAATGTTCAGAATTAAAATTCTTCAGATTTTAAAAAATGTTCATTTTTTGATAAATATTCATATTTGGAAAATGTCAAATTTTTAAAAAATGTTCAGAATTAAAAAACAATTAACAAATATTCAAAATTAAAATTGTTCAAAATTTAAAAAATTTACAAAAATCACAATTAAAGGTTGTTCGAATTTAAAAATGTGTTCGCTTTTTGAAAAATGTTCAAATTTAAAAAATGTTCAGTTTTTGAAAATTTTCCAGTTTGGAAAATGTTCAAATTTTAATAATGTTTAAATTTGAAAAACAATGTTCATAAACATAAATTGTTCAATTTTTTAAAAAAAATCATAATTGTAAATTGTTCGAAAATAGAAAATGTTCATAATTAAATATTACGTAGATTTCAAAAAAAGTCAAAATATGAAAATGTTCAAATTTTGGAAAATGTTCATTTTTATATAAAAATAAAAAGGAAAGAAACATAACCTCTGTTATTGGGCCGCGGTTCGAGCGGCCCTCGAAGGAAAGGCAGCGGGCGAAGCGCATTGGCTCCCCGCCAGCGGGGCGGGAATCAACTTTCCGTACGGGCCGGCGGGCCACATTCTTCATCGAAAATGTTCAGTTTTTGAAAAATATACAAATTTTGAAAAATGTTCAGAATTAAAAAATTGTGAATTTCAAATTTTTGTTTTCAAAAAATGTTTCGTTTTCGAAAAGTGCTCAAATTTGAAAAATGTTCACATTTGGAAAATCAACAATTTTTGAAAAGTGTTCAAAATTAAAATTCTTCAAATTTTAAAAAATGTTCATTTTCGATAAATATTCAAATTTGGAAAATATTAAGTGTTTGAAAAATGTTCAGAATTAAAATTCTTCAAATTTTAAAAAATGTTCATTTTTTATGAATATTCAAATTTGGAAAAGGTTAAGTTTTTGAAAAATGTGCAGAATTAAAAAACAATTAACAAATGTTCAGAATTAAAATTGTTCAAAATTTAAAAATGTTCAAAAAAAATTAATTTGAAAAAAATCACAATTAAAGGTTGTTCGGATTTAAAATTTTGTTTGTTTTTCGAAAAATGTTCAAATTTTAAAAAAGTTCACTTTTTGAAAATGTTACAATTTGGAAAATGTTCAGATTTTAATAATGTTTAAATTTGAAAACAATGTTCATAAACAAAAATTGTTCAAATTTAAAAAAATCATAATTGTAAATTGTTTGAATTTAGAAAATGTTCATAATTAAATATTACGCAGTTTTCGAAAAAAGCGTCGAAATATGAAAATGTTCAAATTTTGGAAAATGTTTATTTTTATATTAAAAAATAAAAACGGAAAGAAACAGAACCTCTGTTATTGGGCCGCGGTTCGAGCGGCCCTCGAAGGAAAGGCAGCGGGCGGAGGGCTCCCCATCAGCGGAGCGGGAATCAACTTTCCGTACGGGTCGGCGGGCCACATTCTTCATCGAAGGGTGCAGTAGACTGTTGGCAAATGGAGATCGGAAGCTGAGCCCATGATAGAGCCTATAGGCCTGTACCTCTGAAATTCAGCATCGCAATCTCCCCAGGAATCATCAATCAAGGCCGTTTAACTCAAAAAAAATATCAATCAAGGCCGTGGTTCCCGTCCAGTTCAAACGAGAGAAACCTTTCTTTCTCATTTGCTGAAGTTCTTTGTCTCAAAAAAAAAAATTTGCTGGAGTTCTTTTTGTGGAGATTAGCCAGACTATCATTGCCAACGGCAGATTTACTTCGACATCGCAACAAATATCTACATCGAGTACTTGTGCTATTTGCGCGGCTGTAGACTCGTGGCGCCATTCGTTGCTTGTATGTCGAATGTCTAGGTGTGTGTGTGGCTTAATCTGATGAGGAACTTGTAGAACACATAAGTTCAAACAGTGAACCCAATGCTAAGCACTGGCTGTTCTTCATGAATGAGACGCTAAGCTCGAGTGAATTTACAAGGTTGGCGATTACCCTCCGGGCTACTTGGACAGCGAGGGCCGAGGAGGAAGGCTATTCGTGTGGAAATCTTTCAGTCTACCCATGGTTTCATCGAGTCATACGTTGAGAAACTGAATAGCTTGCCATTTGTTGCACCTCAGTGGACTCGACAGCGTGGTACCATCCCAAGTAGATGGATTCCATCTGCTGCTGGTTCCTTCAAATTCAATGCAGACAGAACTCGACAGCGTGGTACCATCCCAAGTAGATGGATTCCATCTGCTGCTGGTTCCTTCAAATTCAATGCAGACAGAACTCGACAGCGTGCGTGGTACCATCCCAAGTAGATGGATTCCATCTGCTGCTGGTTCCTTCAAATTCAGTGCAGACAGAGCGTTTCCGCTCGGAGGTTCAGCTCTGATTTTGGAAGGTTTTAACGCACCCTGGTACGGTGGAAGCCCTTGCTTGTAGTTGTAGAGAAGCTCTTAATCTCGCTGCTGATCTAAACCTGAATAATTTGCATATAGCATCGGATTGCAAAGAGGTGATTGATGATATGAAGATGGGAACCCTGGGTCGTTGTGGTCCTGTTATTCGTGAGATTGTCGGACGAGCTACAACCTTGGATAGACGGTCTTTTGTGCATGAATTTGGAAACTCAAATTTCGAAGCCCATAAACTTGCTAACATTGGTTCCTATAGGGGTGGGACGCCATTTGCGGCTCGGGACCCCTGATGATTTAATCTCTGTACATTTGAACATTCTGCATGAATAAAGCTTAGCAAGTATCCCTCAAAAAAAAAAAAAAACATGCGAAATATGGCGCCCAGCCCAGCCTGTTACAGTCGTACTACATGACAGGGCTACAGAGCAGAGAGGTACGACGTATGGGGCGCTGGTTGGTTGGCAGATGAAGCGCGATCGAACACACATGCACAGATTTGGGTGTCATGTGACACTACCGCAAATAGAAACGCCCACACGCGCATAAACGTACGTTTGGAGGCCAGCCATGAGAGCGTACCCGAGCGGAGCACATGTACTAGTACTAGCTAGTTGCTGGACTGGTCCATGCAATGGCCGGGGCCGGTGAGCTACGCGGCCAGGCCACCAATTATTGTACAATCTACAGTTTTTTTTTTCTTTTGCAGGCAGGTTATTTTTGATGAATAGTACTCCCTCTGTTTTTTAATATAACATGTTTTAGCTTTTGTCCACATGCATATGCACATAAATGTATATAGACATATTTTTATGTGCATGTTCACTCATTTTAGTGTGCATATAGACAACAAGCACCTAAAACATCTTATATTAAAAAACGGAGTGAGAATATGCGTAGCACTGCGTGCGCATGCCTTGCCCCTGTGGGAAAGTGTCGACTATGTTCAAATATTAGAGTAGCCAATGGACCACGGAGGACGGCATGCAAAAGCTCTTTAAGCTGGATGGATCTCTTTAAACCTCCACATGCACCATCGTCTACGTCTGATACGGAGAGGCCGGTCGATCGGTGACCTTTGAGTACTCCTGGGGACAGCCAAAAGAACCCACGACGCCCACGGGGGAGGCTGTTGGTTCTTCCTCTGCGAGCATCCATCGCGTCAAATCGCCGCAGCAACGGATGCCGCACGCGTGCACTTTGATCAGCAGCTCCGGCTGGGGGGCCTTCTATTCTGTAGGTGTAGGTGCATTATATCTCTCTCTCTCGCGTCACCTCACACAAACTAGCTGCATGTGTCGTGCGTACGTGCTCAACCATTATGCAAATATATGTTACGGGGAAATGATATACTAGTACTCCTACAATAGTAGCAATAGTTAAGCCATTATCTTTATTTATAGGACCCACGTGTCAACTCCATGTTTATTATAATTTTATTTACTAGCAATAGTTGCACTGGACATGGAAAGAAATCGCGCCAAGTAGTAGTTCATCGCAAAACAACGAAGAAGGTAGCCACGGCAGAGTTTTGTGCCACGACAGAAAAAGCGGCAGAAACTATGTCATTCTCTACTGTGGCAGAACTGATGGGAGGAAAGTCCTGCCACGACATGATTTTGTCACTATTTTCTGCCGCGGCAGGATTTCATGAAAATGGAGATTTTCAACGACGATGTGCCCAGACTTCTTCAACTATAAGGGGCAATACCATATCACATGATAATTATGAATTGCCTGTGTTGTTTGCGAAAAGTCACTTTGTAGCCCATCCTACATGTAGCGCGTTTTTTTTAAAATCAACAGTTTGAAGTTTCAAAAAATTCCGAGATAAATCATAGAGATTGCCAATGATGTGATCTAATGTTCTGCAAATTTTCAACTCGAAATGTTTCGAATCCCGGCCAACACAAAAATGAAAATTTTGACAAATCTGAAGAAAATAAATCAAAATTTGTACTTTTCACCACCTCAGATTTAGTAATTTGTTTCCTTTACACCAGACCCAAATACATAGTATTTCGGATTGATTTTTTTTTTTCCACACTGCTAGAAGTAAACAATATCTTCATCTAGGATTATTTTAGATTTTTTTTTTGAAACTGTAAAGTACCGTTTCTGGATTTTTCAAAAAATTGGGCTACATGTAGCCAACCCTACAAAATGCTACTCTCTTGTTGTTTATCCCTTTGTTGTTTGCACCCTGTTTGCGCATTAGATGTTTAATATGGTGAATCCTCACTAAAAAAAATTGATAGTGTTCTCCCAAAGTGTAGCACCGTCTGCAATATGTGTCACTTTGAAGTACACCATGTCACATGGTACGCTAGATTTGTCACGTATCAGGCGGATGCGAACTGTTCGCGCAACAAGTTCTCTAGGTTTTCTTGATGCTCAGCCATGATCATCATGAGCTCGGAACACACCCATCGAAAGATGAACCTGAGTTGCAAATTATTCTAGCTGGCAAGGTCACCTACAGGATAAAGTTATTTTCATTAGTGATGTGACATCCATCACAATATTCTTCTCTCGAATTTTGAATCACTTATTTCCTATTTTGAGGATTACTGGTCTTAGTGGGAGCTTATCTTAATTTAAAATGTTTAACTTAAGTAGTGCAACTTTAAGTTTGAGCAAATCTCTAAATGAACATGTTTCTTATGTCGTATAGAATACGGGCCACCTTGAAACTAGTAACACCAGTATATGACCTGCTCAGGAGTCTTCTACCGTGGAAGGGCACAACTTTTATGACTGGGTTCACGAGCTGAGGAAAGTCCTCAAAAGTATGAAAAAAGAACATATCTTGGATGCATGATTCCCTGACAAAGCATTCTACCTTTGGGAATTGATGAGTATGAAGTTTTTGTCCTGATGCAAGCTTGTATAGATTTAGAGTTATGCGACCGTTTCCCAAACTTTCGCCCCTTCGCTCTCATGAAAGCGTTGATGTCTCTGTTTCATAATCAAGTTTTCTTCGAGCATTATAAGATAACCGGGGCATTACTGGATTGCAAGCTTGCCAAGGGAGAGTCCATAGGCCAGAATGAAATCAAGTTTATCAGTTTGGAAAGGAATCGAGAACATTGGTAAACCAATATGCACAAAGTACACAATTGACTTGGTACTTAAATCACTTCCACCGTCTTATCACGGGTTTGTTGTGTGTTAGAACTTGATGGAAATGGACAAGTCAGTCAGCGAGCTATTTGCAATGCTTAAAGCAGCGGAAGTGGAGTTGCACTTGGACAAGCAACGTTATGTTAGCTATCAGAAGATAATGACAAAGAACACCTCGAGAGTCCATATAAGATATAATGGTTATACCGAATTATTGACGTGCTTTTCTTGTCTGGGGTTCATTTTGGTATTGGATCAAATGGATATTTCATTTGCAAATGTTGCAGGAGAAGAAGGAAAAGAGGCTAGAGAGGAAGGAGAGGCATGAGGCGCAGTGGAAGACACTTCTGATGCGCAGCCCCGTTGCTCCGGATGAAAGACCAATTTGATAATCAAGATCCACGTTATAACTTAAATAAGTGATATTTTAGTTCAATCATTATTGTAATTAATATCTTTAAAGTTTGGAACAATACCTTTTCAAGGTTTTCTTTTGTTAAAGATATGTGTGAGGAATTTAATACCCTCTTTAAGGGTTAATTCGGATTGATCTTGATCATTGAATTTATGTCCTTAATTGGGAATTTTGTTGCAAATACTGCTTTAAAGTAGCAATGTTCCCTTATCATAATTTTAGAGAAGTCACTTGTGTTATTTAATTATGAATTTAATGAACGCACATGTTAATGTCTCGAATGATTAAAATGAGAAGGTAGTCCAATGGTGCATTTGGACATATGTGCGAATTAAAACCCAGACACATATAGTGGGTGATTTCACTTATTGATTTTACTGACAAATCTATATAAATGGAGATATCAAATTGATGAAGTACGATGACTGAAACAATTGAAGAGTTCAATATTTCACGAGTTGAGTGGTAGATCATTGTGTCAAAATAAAATCAATGAGATTGAATCATGTAGCATGTCGATGTTTTGATCAAGATTTAACGAACACATCATAGCGATTATGAGAGTGTCTCATAAACATACTAATCTCAAGAATCCCGGTTGTGGAACGGTGTTGATTGGGATAACAGTCATTCCTCGTATGACAAGGAATATATCTATGGTGTAAACGTCATTATTAGTGTGTAAGGTAACACTACACTTACTTTAATTAAAACAATGGTTAATGCCTATTGAAACGGCTCCATATGAGTAATGGCAATGGGGTTATTGGAAACCCATCATTTCTTAAATAATTGGTGATATCGTTCTAGTGGAAAGTGCTTACCATTAGTCAAATCACAAATCAGATACGTAGTGTTTGCACTCTTTCGAGCTTTGCTTTAATATAAAAGGCTAAAAGCCGTGTGCATCGTTTCGATAGAGGCTGGGTAGCCCATTTCTTAAAAATATTGTCCTTGCAGAATAGATCCAAAACGTTTTTGGTATTCCTTTTATTACCACAGTATCAATTACAAAAATGTTTTGTCAACAATAAACGGGATCTTTCCGACAAATATGTTTTTTCTGAAATAAGTGGGAGTAGAGTGCGATTTGGTGAGAATATTGGTGAATCTTCGGCGACAAGTTTAATGGATTGAGATAACAAATATGATTATAGTATCCATTCCATTACCCTAACCGGATGTTCGTGTATGTGATACAGAGAACTTCAGTAAAAGTATGTCACTCGACCATCTGGGACAAACAAAACTACACATTCACTCAAACTAATGTGGGAAAGCGTTGTTTATCATGATGATCATACATGCAAATAATTATCGAGTGTTTATAACCTCTAAATGGCTTATAGCCATAACATCCCAGTTGGAAGTTCACAACTCCAAATTTTGAATTTGGTTGTAGTCTCACATGATCCGTATGATGGTAAATGAATTTTCTGAAGGAAACAAATAGAATGCTATGAAAATACATTCATAAAGTAAGACTTGAATGAAGCTTAAAATTGATAATGACAAGATCATCTAGTGATGATCAATGCTTGAGGTTGTTCGGATTTTGCTAGATATGTTGCTAGAAGGGAATGCAGACATCACATTACATATGTGATATGTAACTGGCATTAAAAGGAACTAGAGTTTTTGCGTAGATGAAACACACAAAGAATTTGGTTTCATTAAATTGAAGAAGAAACTTGAAAGTCACTTGGAGTTGTTATCATTCCTAATCTAGTATGAAATCAAACATTACTAATTGGAGATGATATGATATATCTTAATGGGTTTTAAAGGTGTTCAAAATGAAAGACTCGGATTGGGGCATTATTGAGAAACGAGACCTATGTGATAGATTAAAATTTCAGTAAGCGCATTTCTTAAGTAAGGTACATTGACAAGGTTCTAAAGAAGCTCAGAATGGACTAAATCGAATCATTGGTTCCTCCCGGAAGTCACATGGCACAATAATTCACAAGATACCGTGTCAGTTCGTCACTGGTGAGCAGGTAGAAGGATTGTTGCTCCAATTACCTTGAGCGATTGGACCAATTGCATGATTTATACAAGACCGGATGTTTCCAATGTGCTAAGTCATAGCCACCGGTATTTGTGAGACCTTTAAAGGTTACTTATAGACACCCATGCAATAGGACACTGCGTCAACACCGGTTCCATGCGGCCTTTGCCCCCGACGATGGCCGGGGAGGAGGTTAGGTAGGAGACGACTAGGGTCATGGTGCTAGGGTTTCCACCTGGGTAGCTCGGGAGGAGTAGCACGAGGGATTTTTATGGGTGACATAATGGGCTCGTCTTCTTTGTCTCATTTGGACCGTGATACATTTTGTTGTATTATGGTCCTTAACTTTGACATCGAGATCTACTGCGAGGTCAACCGAGCATAGGCTACCATATTAGAGATTGATTGAGCAGATAAGGAAGAAAATGAAGCAATCGGTAATAGAGCACACACACACTATGATATCCATGATCCATGCATAGTTTCATGGGTTGGAAAAACTCTAACGACTCTCCAACATGCTCTTTATAGTGACCCTGTTAAGATGGCGGGCAGCTCTTCCATCCAATGGATGCATCCAAGTATCCCAGAAAAAGTTCTTGCATTCTCAATAGCCAAGAAGGCGGTCGTGTCCTGAACATTTGGTTCTCTCAAGTATTTTTTGCGGAACACCTTACCAACTCTTTGCAGGACTTGTACATGGCATCAATACATGTGGAATCTCCCATGCGAATGTACTCATCAACAATCAATAACAACTCCATATGTAAGCATATGAGTAGCAGCAATGCATTTTTGAACGGAATAAAGACCAAGCATACTAGGAAATATATCTTCGGTCTGAAGTAGTCGGCCCTACACCCTTCACAAGACATGTGAACACATGCTTGGACATCCCGAAGCATCACTGAAACTCATCTAGAGGGAAAGTTGGAGTAATCATCTTGAAATATTCATTATATAGGACAACATGTTACGATTGGTAATGTCGTATTACATTATCGATCCCTTGAATTTGGGCAGCACATTTTGTTGTTCCTCATGGAGTAGAAGAGTCATGGAGATCAAAATGTCTTCATCATCATTGGACGAATCATTGGGCGATGTTTCCATAAACTCGTGGTAGAAAACTCACCATCGCTATCCATGATGATCTACGCATCCAAGTAATGTAAGAAAGATCACATAAATGTCCATATATAATCATCGGGAAGAGTTTGCGCAATTTTTTACCTAAAACTTCTTAGGTGAAACCACCGAAATACATTGTGTGCAAACGAGACCGAGGTGGAGCTCAACGCATTGTAGGCCGATGATACGTCTCAAACGTATCTATAATTTTAATGTTTCATGCTTGTTTTATATCAATGTCACATGTTTTATATACACTTTATTTCATATTATGACATTTATTGGACTAACCTATTAAAAAGATGCCACAGTGCCAGTTTCTGTTTATTATGTCTGTGCACTGCAGAAAAGGTCCAAAAATGAAAGTGCTCAGAAAAATCCGAAAAAATTACAGAAATTCTATTTCGCCAGAAGACTCCGGGAGCCAGAAGGACAAGTCTGGGGGAGGCCCACAGCCTCCACGCCAGGCCTCCGCGCGGCCTGGAGGGGGGTGGCGCCGAGGGGTGGCGTGGCCACCTCGTGCACCGCCTCGCGACGCCCTTTGGACTATATATTGCCTCCGCGGTGAAAACCCTAAAAGAATCGACGATTTCTCCAAAAAGGTTCCGTAGCTCCGCCGCCACCAAAAACCAAGTTTCGGGGGTCAGAAGTTCCTGTTCCGGCACCCTGTCGGGACGGGGATTGACCCCCGAAGCCTTCTCCATCGACGCCACCGCCTCCATCATGCTCCGTGAGTAGTTCCCCCATGGACTACGGGTTCTAGCTGTAGCTAGTTGGTACTCTCTCCCATGTATTTCAATACAATGATCTCATGAGCAGCCTTACATGATTGAGATCCATATGATGTAATCGGTGTTGTGTTTGTTGGGATCCGATGAATTGTTACATTATGATCAGTCTATCTATTAAAGTTTGTGAAGTTATTGTTGCTGCAATCTTGTTTTGTTTAATGCTTGTCACTAGTGCACGAGTGGCATGATTTTAGATTTAAGCTCTACAATTATTGTTTAGATTGTATCTACAAGTTGTTTGCACATGTCTCTATCCGAAACCGAGGCCCCAGAGTGACAGCAACTGGGATAACTGGAGCGGATGGTTTAGATATGAGGATCACATGTTTTCACTAAGTGCTAATGCTTTGCTCTGGTACTCTATTAAAAGGAGTACCTTAATTACCAGTAGTTTTCCTTCAGGCCCCGCTGCAAACGAGCTGGTAGGACAAAAAATGTTATGCAAGTTTCTTATTGCGAGCACGTATGACTATATATGGAAAGCATGCCTACATAATTAATAGACTGAATGTTCTGTCTTAATGCTATTTTAATTCTGTCAATTGTCCAACTGTAATTTATTCATCCAACACTTGTTATTGGAGAGTTACCTCTAGTGTAGATAGCTGGGAACCCTGATCCATTTGCCATCATCATTGCTTTCCGGTCCATATACACGCCATCAAAGTAGTACCAACTATTTTCTGGTGCCATTGCCTCTGTGTTACTGATACTATTGCTCTCATATTACTGCTGCTTTCACATCACGTTTGTTACTAGTGCTTTTCCAGGTGCAGCTGAATTGACAACTCCGCTGTTAAGGCTTATAAGTATTCTTCGTCTCCCCTTGTGTCGAATCAATAAATTTGGGTTTTACTTCCCTTGAAGACTGTTGTGATCCCCTATACTTGTGGGTCATCAGCCGATGATTCCGAGTAGCCACGACATTAGGAAGAGGTAGAACTGTTGCTCGAGCTAGGGTCGAGCTTGCTCGTACTTGCTTGGTGGCAACAGGGCCGGTCCTGAGATTTTTGGTGCCCGGGGCGAAACTAAAATTTAGGGCCCCTAGTATACAAGTAAACAATTTTTTACGTTAAAAACCTTTATGGGAAAAAAATCACGACGCACGAAAGCGTAATTTCACTATAATGAAGGAGTGTTACAATTTCAACATATCCTAAAATTTTATTCTTACATTTCTACATGCAAAGTCGTCGATAATGGAATCTATATCAATCTTGTCCAATAACTTCTTCTCGATGCACATAGTTGTCAAACCATTTAACCTCTGTTGTGACATTACAGATCTCAAATAGTTCTTCAGGACTAGGGTATAAACCACTTACACTAGTAGAAAAGTAGAGAAGACCGGGATCGAACTTAATCAATCAATTACCTGATTCCGGCGGGCGGCGGCGCGGCGCTTGGAGTTTGGGCGATCACAAATAGGCGAACAATCAGTCGATCGGGCCTGTGTGCGGTGGCGACGGGCGAGACGAAACACGACGGGAGATGCTCCTTGTTTTTCTGATCGGACGAGTGTCGAGCGTTAAAATATCTAATTGAATCGAGCAATTGGTCCGTGTCCTTCGGCCTGTCAATTCCCAGCAACAAGCGCACAACGGAGATAAAAAGTCCTAGCTGGCCCAATACGCTAGCAGCCCTATTAGAGCCACGGACAGGGAATAGGCCATTTGCCTTTTATTTTCTCTACGTGTTACTATGCCTAGTATACGTATACATATACCTGGGGGCCCCAAAATTTGTGGGCCCAGGGCGGCCGCCCCTCCAGACCTCCCCCCCCAGGGCCGGCCCTAGGTGGCAACTTCCGTCGATTCCTTGCGCCGCCCAGAAAACTGCGACAACAATGACGGTGTTCGGCGGCGGCGCAGTGACAGGGATGGAGGCGATGGTGAGGATACGCGGTGTGGCAGCGGTGGGAGAGAGAGACATGGTGGCAATAATAAGTCTGGTGGGTAATCGGTGTTAGCTAGAGGTTGGCAAACTTGGGATCGATTTGGTGCCAAATAGACACAATTCAAACATTGTATCCGTTGAACTGAAGGACGTGGGCTATATGGTATTGTCCGTCGAGCTCAGACGGACCGAGATCGATGGGGGCCGCAATAGGGGGCTTAGCTAGCGGTAGACACCAGGGTCGGCTCCACCCATATCAAAGTCTGCATCAAATACCAGAACGTCACATGAGGTTTCCCTGGCCACTATCGGGCCACGTACGTACTGTAGCTCGTCGCTGCAACCTTAAAACCTCCTACCGTCTCTCTCGAGCCCCAGCCTCCCCAAAAAAGCTCACTGCAAAGGACATGTGCTGCGTGTCAAGCCCCTACTGGTGCTGCCTTGTTTAATACTATGTTATCTCTCTCCCGCTGCAGCCCCACTGCCCACACTGATGATCCCCCGATTTTCGACCAAACCCGGTGAGCGGCCAGCCTAGCTCTAGTTAGTGGAGGGGTACGGGCAGATCGAGGAGGGCAGACGCCATGGCCGATGATCTCCCCGCAGCCAGAGACGTCGCGGGCGTCGGTGTCGCGCGCGCCTGGTGCCTGACTTTGGCCCACCTCCACCTCGACCCCTTTGCTATAAATCAGTACGGCCGGCCGCTACATTACACACACCACCTCTCCTCGTCCATGTTTCCTAGCCAAAACTAACACCCGCTTCTTTCGCGTTTCCTTTCGGCCATGGTCGTTGAGCGGCGCCGGCCGGAGAGGTGATGCAGTGGGGCGGTTGGAGCGCGGCGAGCGGGAGGGGCGTCGGTTGGGCGCGCGCGCGGTGACAGAAGAGAGTGAGCACACGGCCGGGCGGGACGGCACCCGGCGGGCGGTGCCGTCGCGGCTGCGTGCTCACTGCTCTATCTGTCACCCAGCAGCCTTCTTCGGATCGCCCCGCCGGCGTTCGTCCTCCTCCGCCGTGCCCAACCCCCCTCGGCCGACGCTCAACCGTAGTCACCTTTTGGGGTCGTTTAGGCAAGCGCTTTTTGCCCTTTTTGCTTCGGTTAACGCTAATGGGGAATTTCTGGACGCTAGACCCTGTAGGCAGCGCCGTACTAGCTGGCTGGTTTTCCCTCTCTCGCCTCGTACGTCGCCCGCCGTTCATCTTTCCCGAGGAGAGCCTGCCTGCCCTATTCCGCCTTTTCTGCTGCCCTTTCTCGGGATATTCATTGCGCCATGGACGGAGGGAGGCATCTCGGAGCACGCGTGCCGTGGCTGGGTATCCATCGACGCACGCAGGAGCGACACCTCGGCATGCAGGACTGAACTGTTGACCAGATCTGTTCACTTATTGCCCCTGTTCTTCTTCTTCTTCTTCTTCTCACATCCGTTTTCCTCTTCCAGGGTACAGTACGACGACGACGACGACCACGACGAGGAGCTCACATGCAGCTCAGGACTGACTGATGACAATCCGATGTGGTGGATTGATAGCGCTAGCACGCCGCAGCCACACAGATCTGCAGCTCCCATTTTCCATTATCATCATCTGGTCAGTTATCTTCTGCTGTCTCCTGTCCTTTCTGTTCTTCAGAGTTACTACTGCAACGCTAGCTGGGTATTCAAAGTATGAGTAATGGTGCAACGATCCCTTGTCCCCCAGCTGCGGCTCCACAAATGTAGGATACACTGTTCCATTCATGGCCCCCGTACATGCTATCGTCACCGTGTCCCTCGCCCCACTTCCATGTTTGACTCGTACGCCTGGGCCGGCCTCCTGTGCTGACAAAGAAGCTGTTTCCAGTGGATCGATCATACTGTACATGCCTTGCAGAGTTGCAGGTACACAAAACTGATGAGTTTTCTGAATTTTTTGTTTTGAAGAGCTAGCCTGAATCTTTGGGATTAGGAGACTTAACAAGATTATAGTCAAGTCGGCTGTTTCTAGTAATTAGTCTGCCTGCAAATTAAGTTAATACTTAGGATCTTCGTCGTAAATGCATGGTATGAAATTTGTTATGGTATTGTTCCATTTGTTATGTTATGGGGTTTCTCTTGTTTTTTTAAGAAGTTTGCTGTGCAAAGTCATGGATAGTATACACAAGTTAAGCTCACCAAATTCCCTGGGTTTTCATTCTCCAGTAGCTCTCATCTCTGGGTAGTTTTGTATTTCCAAAATGAGAGCCAAGTTGAGTATGGTAAACTATCTAACTTAGACCTTACAATTTTTTCAATATTTCATGCTTTATGATTATGTAGCTAGAAATTGGTCTTTTAACTGCCATGTGCATGCATGTCTAATTAGCATGATTTGTTTTCTAAACAAGCTCCGTAAGAATTGTAGTTTTTTTCTTTTCTGCAGTACACAATTGCAGTTAGTACATATGCATATGGCCCTTGAATTTTTTGAATTAGCTAGACCACATCATACATATGCAAAACCTGAGATTCTCTTCAGGTTCTTGTCCAGGTTGTGCTCGGTCTCTTGTTATCATCAAATTAACATTGGTGCATGAATTTTGCATGCATGCATTTGAGTGGGTGTACTGGTTTATATATAACTTTAAGTTCCATGCATAGCATTCGTGTGATTCTTACTATTTCGAACTGTGTGTTCTGTTTGCAAGCATGTTAATACGAAAACTTTGTTGCATCTCGTGCCTAGCAAGTGAATTTATCATTCACACTGTCAGCTGTAATGGAATAAACTTATTGTTCACCTATAAAGTATCATGCTGTTATGTTGCGCCGTTTGGGAAGAAACAAAAAAAAGAGAGTCTGTGTAGCTTAAAGTAAAGCTCGATGAATTTATATTCATATAGTATATATTAACTATCACTAGTATTTCAGTATGGGCCATATGCTATCAAATTTTCATCTAATTCTTGTTTAGTTGTTTGACATTTTATAATTTTGTAGTACACTTATAATTCTTCTAAAAAAAATATCGCGGCTATAATGCCACTAAAGTTATGTCCAAAGTTAGTGGGTGTTTAGGACTCAATCACAACTAGCCTCATTCACAACTTTCCCATTAGTAGTAGTATATGATAGATAGTCTGAGGATATTGAACTGTCTCTTTACTCCTAATGTGTGTTATCAACTTCATCAACTTGCAAGATGAAATGCACGCGTTTAGCAGGTTTGAGGTGGCTGGTTGTTACGTATTAAAAGAAGAAAACTAGGGGAATTTTGACTTTTAATAAGTGAGTGGAAACTGAAACTCATGATCCCACCACATCATTGTGCATTGTCACTATGGTGAATTGGAGTTAGTACCAAATCTGCAGCTATTCCGCCCGCGCTATGGAGTCTGCTAAATCCAGAACATTAATTTTGTTGTTATGGCTACAATAAATATGCTTCTAATTACCAAATTTATGTACCCTCATTCCAATTTTGAATAAACATATGTGCTTTTGAAAAACCTCCACGATTCCATGAAAGATTAATTAATGCAACATTCTAACATGTATTCTCTTCAGTAAGTTTGAACAGCACAACATGATGTATTTGTTAAAATATATTACCGGCCCTAAACCATCGGTCCGAACTTTTGGGTGAATTGGCTGGTTCATCAATTCAATATGGTATGAGAGCGTAGCTGTCTTAAATTCAAGACCCGGTCAATGCACTATTAAATCTAAAATAGCTGCAGCCTTTTCATCGATCCCACGTCTAAGATCATCCCATATGTCATTTCAAAAATTTCAAAAAAAAAAAGATCATCCCATATGTCCAGCCTTAATCATCCCATATTGAAATATATTAGCAACCATAATCTATCAGTATGTATTCTTGGTGCATGTATGCATATATGCTATGTCTTGGATATGCCCACACACGTGATCACATAAATGAATCAAGCGTGTCCTCTATTTAGTAGTTACACTTTGAAGCAAAACCGCAAGAAACATTGCATTGTTGAGTCTCACACTACATATATTGGATATTTTTTATGCTGATTTTTTTGCAAGTATTCAAGTACAATAGGGTTAGCTATAGTTGCACACCAAGTTGGGGGCATATAATTCGCTTGCCAAGCAGTTGGTTCAACTGTCTAGTTAAATCCACATGAATTTGTGAAAGGGATTAATAAGGGTTAAAATTGGAATAGTCAAGTAATGCAGTTTTGCCTTGTGTTGTGTCTTATGCTTAATTTCAGCATTTTTTGTGTGCTTCTAGCTATACATGCATAGGTCTATACCCTTAATTAGCTTTTTGTGAAACATTGAAATGTTCTGGCCAATGAAGGGATTTTGGCATCTGCTTTTGTTTATGAAATGGTTGTATCTATATTAATTCTCCGTCCTCTAATTAGAAATCAACCTTTTGGGAAGAAGGTAGGCTGCAGATAACTTGACCATTGAGAGATTCTTTTTATATTTCGTTACTTCATTCTCAACCATTTACTCGCGATTAGTTTGATAAATAAAGAAAAAAAGGTGCATGCTAAAATGCAGCATAAAGTACTTATACAAGAAAAACTATCTTTTTGTCAATTAAAACTATTAACGATATTGTATCATACCAATTTATCTACTCATGATGAATTTTGGTAACTTGTTCTTCTTTCCTAGCGATTGTGCATGCCAAAGCGTGTTCAACTAACAAAAACCTAACATGAAAAATAGTTCTCGATATTTACGTGCATAATTTGAAAATGTCATGGATACTTGTTCTGGATACAGAACTGCGTATTAGGTACCATCTTGACATCAGATTTGTTAAGCATAGATACAACATTTTGTATGCATACAAAATGACGTAGGGGAATAATTAAGAGTTGATAAATATAATTAGAAGGCAACAGGTACTGGGTGTAGATTATGGGATTGCTTATTAATTAAAGATATCGGACGCTCGGACAATGGAAAATATCTCACATTAACTTATGTTGTGTTGTGGACTGTGGTGCTGCCAGAGACGGTTTGGTCGTGCACAAATCTGAAGGAGAGGGTGGTGCTTCGGGTGAAAACCTGCACATGCGTGAGGGGGACTTCCCTTATTCCTCATTTTTTCACTCAGCTGGATGCTGAGTTTCAAGCTGTGCAATGGAGTTTGCGGATGGCCATGAGTCGGGTCTGCTGCTGGAGGCGTCTGTGCAATGACGATGTGTATTATCATTTGCTGATGACGGCCCTCTCTGCCTACTGCAAGCACTGCGGCATCAATGGTGAGCGCATGTCTTGGAGGTTCCTATACCTTGCCACCATGGTAGTGGCTGGTAGGTGATTCGGTTTGGGAAGCTCAACTCTGGACTGTTGTTGCTGCTATGCTTTGCTTAAATATGCAGTGGGATAATATGGAATATGTGAACTGGTCGAACCAAGATGATCAGATTGTCATATCTTTGATGGATGTTTCTGTTCACATACAACAAAGAAGAATTGGTGGCAGCGCAATACGTTCTATGAAGCAGGATGATAATCAAGGTATATGCTGGACAGTGAATGATGGCAACAAATGGAAGCTGATGCTAGATGAGGCCACGAGGGATCTGCTGTATACTTTCAAAGAGCGGCATTTTCTTTCTTACTTTAGTTGCACTTGCTTGTCATTGTCACATGATCGTCATGTTGGAGATGTAGTCTCCATACTGTTCGGGCTGTGTCACCGGAGGTGAACGACAACTCCTCCGTTGTTGATCTTCAGATTCAACAGTGGGGACGCTCTGAGTTTGAGCTCGGTTAAGGATACTCAACATCTACAACTCAACTCTAAACTTCGTGTCCATGCTCCAGATAGACCGTCGGGAGAGCCACCCACAGGGCATCAACTGGATCGCATCTCTATCGAGGCCCTCGGAGATCGTAGATGCAGCAAGTGGGAGTCCGAGTTGTTGACGGATGAACGTTGCTATATGGTTCCATTTGTAATCTTCAGCATCTTCTTCATGAGTTTAGATCATCTTCTTATTCTGTTGTGCAGCTAGGCACCTATCTTTCTTGTTTGTTCAAAAAAAAAAGGTGTATATCAAAACGGGTAAATTGTTCTTTTTCTCATTGTCGATCTTTGTTTCCAAAGTAATGGGCTCAATTTTTACAACAATGGGGATTTTTGGCTCTTGACATTCCTCCATTTAATACATTAGAAAATCATATTTATGAGTTTCAAAAAATTCTGAAAAACATCCAGATGTAGCTAAAGGTATATCCCACAAACGTGTAAAATAATTATTTCAAATATTTTGTATCCTGAGGTACACAAAAAAAAGTGTTGATCCAAATTTAGCACCGATTTGTTGTTAACTTCATCTCCCGCCCAAGGAATCCTGTAAACTGTGCATGAAAATTTTATTTGGTCAAATGCGTCGCACTGATGGAGTACGTGTATCGTACACGACCAGGTTAGTAGTAAATAGTGAACAACTTAGCTGATTTGAGGTGACATCTTGAGTGTGCGGCACACACTGTTCTTTGTTGACGATCAACAAAGAACCGTAGAGCTTGTATCGTGTACATTGCATTCACAGACCAAATCAAATCAACAAAAAAAACTAATGGATAAATTCTTAACATATCTATGGAAAATGATTAATATATTACCCAAGAATATGGAAATCTTGTATATAAGACTATAAGAGTATAGATCAACACAACAAGAACTAGGCGAATCTTATGAGAGTTTAGTTGGATGATACTATTTCAATGCCAAGTGCAAAGTAAGAATGCAATGGCAACTAATTATCTAACCCAAAAGGGCATGAGCGGACAAGTAACTAAGCAATGCAACAACTATTGGAAATGAAACTTCATAGATATCTCGTATATTCTAGAATTTCATTTACACATTGATTGCTATCTCTTCTATTTAGTTACAGCTACAATAGACAAGCGTGCATTCGAGAAATCTCTTTCAACTTTAGAGGTCATCATCATGATATTTAAGAAAACTAAAAAATACAAATAAACACGTATCATATATTTGTAGTTCGACTAATTGGCATGAATTAATTTGTGAAGACATCAATTTTTTTATTTTTCGTTGATTGAGAAGAATTCAGTGTGAACAAAGAATTTTATGAAGTATTGTGTCAAAAAGGAAACTTTAGTTCCGCTGTAGTAAGTGCTTCGAATTTAGTGTAAGTACAATTTTAAATGCCAAAGTTAAAATTACGTACTAGAAACGATTGTATCTTCATATATATAGCTGTACTATGGCGTCATAAATTTGATAACTATAATAAAATAAAATGGTTTAAATCATATGTTGAGAGATTGTGTTGTAAGTGCAAAAGTAAAAATGTTTAGTATAAATGAATGATAGCTGTCTATTTTATGTCACCCTAGACTTATTTATTAGACTGACCTTGCTCAACCCCCAAATATCTTCAACTCTAGTAGTGGACCTAGTTTTTAACCCTCAAAAAACTAGAGTCCTGCACATATAAAAGCTTTGTTGTGTACTGTTTCTCCTTGCGAGGCCCGACGAGATCGAGAGCGACAAGGTCGCAACTACTAATACTTTGTAAGATCTCGTCCGCCATCGCAGTCACCATGTCCGACGATATGTCGATTTCCACTATTCATCCAGTGTTACTTCACACCTCTAGGGACTGAAGAAGCTCCCGAAATTGTGACGTATCCAATATTCAATTCCAGTGTTATGGAAAATTTCAACAACATACTAGAAGTAAATAAGGTAGTGACATATCTGCCAGGGAGGTTGATTATCTTCAACATGGTTAGGAGCTGCAGACTTGTTAGTTGTTGCAAGCAACCAGATGACACTTGATGAGCCTTGAACTACCTATGATCCACTGGCAAAATCCCCAATTAATCTTTGTGTGTGTTGTGAAAGTTTTCACCTTGGCACAGGATGTCACTCGAATGGATGCAGGTCGCCTGCCAGGCGCTTATCCAATTACTGATTTCATCAACGACATTCCCATCCAGCATCTCTCTGATTGGGTAACTTGTTGACACCTTCACCTTGTGACCTCCAGTGTAATGCTTGAACTTTTTTGGTGTCCATAAAAAGTTCATATGTGATCTTATCCATTTTGGATTACATCAGCCGCAATCCTTGAACGCTTTGGGAATGTAAAAAATTGAGTGTTGTTTCCTTCTTCTTTCTTGAAGCGGATTGTGCACACAACTGCAGGTGTGGTGGCCAGATAGAGTATCAGCTCCTCCCCATGTTTCGGCGCTTGAGCATAGGTGGTGTCAAGACATGTCTTGAGATCTTCGACACCCGCTGTCTCTCCTGGTCCAGTTAAATCCTTTCCTCCTCTGGGTCTCCCCGATGTTGTCATTCGCCGTTATCTGTTTTATGGCGATCTAGGCCAGCGAGGGCACAAGGTTGCATGCAGTGACAAGCGCGGGAGATGCATTGTCCTCACCCATAACTCTCTTGTCACCACTCTCTTAATGCACTCCACTCCTCTCAACCCTTTTATTACCCATTCGTCTCTTAAATGGATCCTCGGACTTGAGCTCCTCTTTTTCACCAATCTATCAAGGTGGATTATATCGGCCGCACCAATGGTAAGCTTGAGAGAAGCTCTACGATTTCTCAGGTGGGAATCCTCCTCCCCTTTGGTTCCTCTCCCTCAAGAAGTCATCGCCACTTTTGATTCGACCAAGCAAATCGAAGACTGGCACGATGAGGCCAACCGCATCGACATGGGGACAACGATCATAGGAATATCATCTTTGGGAACAGGGGCGGTGGTTGGGCCGTTGTTAGTGGCGGCGGCCTCTTCTCCATGCCCGGTGGAACCCCTTTCTTCCCCGGTGAAAACTAGAAGTAAACTGATTAGATTTACATTTGGTAAATCGGGGTTTGGGTTTTATCTTGTATCCGATTCTTGATTGTTATCAGATCGACATTGTTTATGTGCTTGTGTACGAATGTGGGTGTGCATGATTTGCAACATTGTACTTGTGTATGAATGTATGGTCCTTTTTGATGATGTTAATGTCGAGAACATCTTAACATGCATGCTAATTCCAATTTTGGATTCACATCAATGGTGATGCTGAGCTCGGCTTGACATGCATATCGATGGCAAGAATGGCTTGGCATGCATTTCAATCCCGAGATTCGCTTGACAACAATGGCAATGCCGACCATCTCTTGACATGCATGTCGATCATGGATTGATAGCAACGTCGATGGCGACCGAGCTTGGCTTGACATCAATGTTACCTTGTATGACTAGGACTTGGAGGCACCACCAAGCCTGGAGGACGTGATCCTGATGAGCCAGGCGAACAGGATTATGGTGTTGGGCATGCGAGTGGTGGTGGTGGTGTGGGTGACGAGAACAAGGATATCCACTTTTTCATACCTGCTTCTATGACCAGTTGGACGAGGGTGACCTTCACATGTTGGTCATCTTAACGTCCTACAATGCCTCCATCACGGCCTCCGTCAGGAATTGGCTGTGGAGTTCGTCTTCGAGGCTGGCATAACTTTGCCACGGGTAGAATTCGTGTAGGCGACATCCTGGTGTTCAACCTCCAGAACGGTGGCTTCAAGGTGAAAGTGTTCAACGCTGCCTCCTCCTCTCAGATGGCGTGTCCTTTAAATGCTACGGGTAGGCGGCGAGGTGAATGACTCTTGTCTTTTAAATTAGGTCATTGACCTTGATATAATCAATAGTGATGTACGTTTCAAACGGATGTCACCTGCTGCTGGTGTCTATTTCAAACTTAACCAGATTTTTGAATCAGGGGTGTGTACCCCGCATGTTAGTATGCAAGGAACATGGGATGCCCATGATGTAAGTATGTCTTAAGGTAGAGTATGTTGCATCTTGTTGCTAGTGTGTCGTTTTAATTCAGTCAACTATGGTGTGTGTGTGTAACTGTGTATTACTCCTTGGACAACCAATACACGTGGTTCGCATCAGTCCAACCTATGTAGGCAATCAAACAACAAGTACTACTCTCTCCGTTTTTATTTAGTTCGCGTTCGGGGTTTTTTCAAAGTCAAACTTTTCAAAGTTTGAGCAAAATATATGAAAAAATATCAACATCTATAATATAGAATATATATAATATGAAAATATATCTTATGAAGATTCTAATAATGTTAAAATTTTATTGTAAATTTTTATATTTTTCATCATATATTTGATCAAACGTTACAAAGTTTGACTTTGACTAAACCCAGAACGCAAACTAATTGTAAACGGAGGGAGTGCTAAGTTAGCGTCTCATGCAATAAAGCCAACTAAACACGTTGCAAAACGTGAACCTAAACGTGCACTTGCTCAACCAGGCCCGTGAAAGCCTTGTTGCCGAAATGCATGTAATCAATGCAAGTAACCAAACAGGCTCTTGAAGACTGCCATTGAGCTTCCCATAGGGGCAGTAGCTAGTTGATGTCACATATCGCTGGCATGACTGACTCTTGTTATCTTGTACTAGTTGAATCCGGCGCGTCGGCACGCCGCGCCCTTGGTGGATGTATCTGTGATTTTTTTTTGTTACCTAATATATTTTGTGAGTAGAAATGGTGGCGTTGTTTGTATAATGCATTTATATTTGCAGGCATTGTGACTTATAGCAAAAAAGCAAAAGTTTATTTTTTAATAATGGCATTAGCTAAATTGCGGGGTGCTCACATTTACCATTGCAGACATTGTGGTTTGTCTTTTTACAAATCTATTACAGCAAATTGAAATCGAAAAAGGGAATTTATAATTGTTTTGTGAACTAAAATGCCTTGCATTTATGTTTCTGCTTTTTGATTATTATTCCAATATTGTTTTGCTGCAGAGGAAAAGGAAAGCAAAAAACAGAAGAAAACATTGTTAGTAAAATTCAAATTTGAAAATGTCGACATTTAGAAGTTGTGAAGATTTGAATATTTTTGAAATGTGAAGAAAGTGCACGTTTAAGAATTGGAAAATTGTTACGATTTGAATTACTTTACAGTTTGTAAAATAATCAGATTTGAGGGACTTTTAAAATTCTGAAATACTCAAATTTGAATTTTGAATTAAAATTCTCCAATATGGTTGTACTTTTCCATAAAATTAGCAAATATTGACCAAATCAAATGTTTGCAAACATGTTTGTTTTCTGTCATGAATAGTTTTTTTTCTGAGCATTTTGATATTTTTTTGTATACAAATGGGTATTTACAGAATTGTTTTCATTTTCTGTTTTTTCTGAGTGAAAACCTGGCAGCATGGGCCCACTGTGATGTCAGGGTGACATCAGCAGGGGACACGGCGGCGATGGTGAGCACGCCGGCGACGCGTCCGTGCGAGCTGGGACGCGCGCGTACGCGCCCCGGACGCGCGTGCATGCGTGCTGGCCGGAAGTGGCGGCGCCGCTCCAGTTAGGCCGTCGGAACGCCGCCGGCGGCGAGCAGACGCGGTGGATGGAGGAAGCGGACGCCGGCGACGATTCCGCCGCGCACGCAGCGACCCAGCACGCGATTTCCGGCGAGGAGGGAGAGGGCGCGGCGACGAAGCTCGGAAAAATGTGGGAGAGAGGGAGGGGGGTTTCGTGGACATTTTTGCACAGAAGTCCTTGGGCTTTTCTGTAATTTTAAGTTAGTCCTTCTCGTAAAAATGTGGGCTACGGAGTTATTTCTCGGCTTGCGAGGGGCATTTTTGCAAATGTACTGCAGAGGCTTCGCTCGGACCGTTCGATCGGGAGTGGACGGCGCGGAGAGGGCGAGAAAATCTCGCGCTGTTATATATAGTAGGTATACGTGGAGGTGGAAAACAAAGATAAATTTTCATAGAAAAACTCTGACACGAGCTGTATCGGGGCGTTTGCCTGCCGATCTGCTCTGATTGCCACAAAGCTCCAGAACGAAGCCTACGTACCTGCTGCCTGGGTCTGCCCAAGCTAGCATTCAGACTGTACATGTTAGCAGTTCTCAGATGGAACAAACAATGACAAAGAGGGGTCGACCCTCTACAGAATTCGGAAAACAAACACATACATCAGTACATGCTGCCGTTCAACCGTCTTCACACACGCAGACAAACTACCCTAAGATACACAAAATACACACACTTATACATCACTCGAGCGTCCCTCCTAACCGCTGCTACGAGATGCTGAGTTCATCCATCGTTCTGGACAGCTCCATATCATTAGCTAGTCCGTTGGCTCCATTTGTCTTCTGTTCCATGGCATGATTGCTTACACTTGTATCTGCTTCGGTGACTGGTTCCGTAAGCTTAGCACCAGCTGAAGCTGTGGCGCATTCAGCAAACCGGTAGCAGGAGACGAGGTGGTCATTCGTCATGCCGGAGACTTGCATGAAGGTGTACACCACTGTTGGGCCTACGCTACGGAAACCCCTTCGGACCAAATCTTTGCTTATCGCGTCTGCTTTAGATGTCTTCACAGGGACCTGCCGGGGATACCTGAATGTGCTCAGAATAGGTCTGTGGTTCACAAAGCTCCAACAGTACTTATCAAATGACCCAAACTCATCTATAACCTGCAATGGTAAGAACATGCTGATGAGAAAACACATAATTTAAGAATATCTTGGGGCGAAGGTCATGTGCAGCTTTTTTTTCCCAGTAAAAGTGCTGCAGGAAGCTGAATCCAAAATATCTGTATGAAAAGTTTTGCTTTATACAGAGTTACGAAAACTTTGGTAGACTTAAGTACAGCATATCACATTTCACTTGTTCTAATCCAAAAGCAGCTCTTAGATTCAACAATCTATTCTATACTGACATTACTGTGCCATAGCATCATTATGAGTAAAGGGGCCAGGCTAACCTTCAGTATTTGTCGTGCATTCTCAATAACACCGCGAAGTTTTTGTTCAGATAACAAGGAGCTGCTAGGACTTCCCGGTGCAATGATCTTCCTCTCACTCAATTTAGAGACCAATGCTGGGTCAAAATCCATGAAAACCTCCCTGTAAAGCACAACTTGAAGATGTTACCAGGGTCGTCATATGCCAACATTAAAGATCCAAGCACATCAAAAGTATAAAGAACTACCTAAATATAGATCTCTTGTTCAAAATTGTTGGCCATGTAAGTTCAGCTAATGAACCTGAGAGCACCAGCAACTCAAACAACTTCCTGTAAGTAACATATAGCAGTTCATAAGACATTCTCTGAAGAAACATAAATAGTGCACATGCATATACAAACTAGTAAGCTTTAGCAAGGTTCATGTTTGCATACTTGTCATCATGAACTGGGACTCCCCATTCTTCATCATGAAATGCAATATAACATGGATCTGCACTTGTAAGCGAATATGAATTAATCGTGATCACACTAAACAATAAGATTTTGAAAGGTAAGAATGCAGCATGGATTATACGAAGCAAATGATGCACCAATCGGCAATAAGATAGGACAACATTTACAGATGATGGATTTTCAAAATAAATAACAGATTACTGGTACAAGCAGCTTGATCTCAATGCACCTAATTTGCACTTTAAATTAAAATAATGAAAAAGAAGGCTATCCAGGTATGTAAAAATGCTAACAAATGCAATCCTACACTGCACTCAGGAATATAAGTTAATTTCCCCAAATTTAGGATGGTCCTGCACTGGATTTCAGTTGCAGCTTTGCACTATCACTGTTAAAGGGGTGACTCACATGACAAGATAAAATTGTTATTACATATTACCAGGACCTTAGTAATGACAATAACAATAGTGGGGCAAAGAGAGGCAGGAAAGAAAAGGACCCAGTCCTGTCTACTTTAATATCAAGCGTATGAACATGCAAGCATGTGAAAAAACATTTCTCGAACTTGCATTCCAATTTGTGAGATCTGTAAGTTTCTAGTAACTTCTTCAGAGTTCAGATTAGTTTATAGGTTCATGAAGGTCTCAATGACTATCATCCATATTTGCGGTTAGTAAAATTTGCTGAATTAGGCTCCATGTATCACTATTGGCAAACAACAGAAGTAGAGCCCATGTGCAGCACTGTGTAACAGAATGCTAGCCATTATAATCAAAACTCATGGGAATTCAACTGCAACCTTCTTTGGATAGGTCACACAAATAGTCACATACAAACATGAAAAGAAGTTCCTAGCTTGCTAAAATAAGATACCTACCAATTTTTCATTTTCACCTACTTTGTTCAATAAGATCAGCAGTAGGTCTATATGTAGCATGACAGATATTGCTCCTACATGTTCTCGAAAAACAATGCTAGTCTGACAAAACATTGTTTCACATTTGTTAGATAATGATCATGCTTTCATGGTACATGATCTTACAGAATATCCATGTATATGTTGTTTCAGCAAGTAGAAGTAGAAAATACCATTCACGAAACACCAATGTGTGAAGCTTTTCCAGAGTAAAATTCTTGTGTGATTAAAACCACCATGGCATGATTCTACACTTTCCTAGTCGCATCTAGCAATACCTATTTTTTGCATACAAAATCACACCAATTCCATTTGACACATTGAAGTAAACAAGAATGCTGATGCACTGAGTAACTTCTAAAGGTAGAATGGTAAGCTTTTAGCAATAATAGCTCCGTGTTGTGATGCACATTACTAGCTACATAATCATAAGATCTCTTAGTAATAGCAACTTAAGTATCGTAACACACAGAAATAACATCTCTTCATAACATTTGGAATCCTAAAGATCAGAGAGCCATGAAAGGATTCAGCCATAGATGAATGATAAAGTTCTGGTCCCGGTTCGCGTCATTTAGGATCTAGCATTTTGAACTAAAGAAAAATAGACCTCCTGATCTGAATTTTAGATCTGATGCAGATTGCATCTTCTTCCTACAACAAAACCACTACTGCAGTACTAAAAACGGCTGCGATAGACGAATTGCAGGTTTATAAGTTCAAGAAAATACAAGCAATGGAACAAGACGCACCAGTAGTGGCCGTCACCCACGCGCACCTCCTCTTGAGACCACAAGCGTAACTCAGAGAAGCCGATCCAGCCTCCCTTTCAAGCATGGCAGCAAGCTTATGATCCGTGTGAGAAACAGCCTTCTTCTTCCTGGGCCCAAACACCGGCCTCCCGATCCGCCCCGTGGACGCCCGGCTGCAGAACGAGTCCGTGGACGCGTCCGACGAGCACGACGCGTCGAGAGAGAACCCCGAGCGCAGCAGCAGCTCCTGCCGGCGCATCCCCGCGGGCACGCTGAGCGACGGCAGCAATGTAGGCACGGCAGCCGGCTTCTTCTCCTCCGCCGTTGCTGCTGCTGCAGCATCCCGCCCAGGCCTCGGCGACGCCTTCCGGCCCCGGGTAGCAGACACGGACCGCGTCCTGCTCCCCACGGACCTCGGCTCCGAGTCCCCACCGCCGGACGCCGGGGACAGCCGCCCCCTCGCGCTAGACCCGGACATTGCAGCCAAATTCTCCCAGCCTCCCCAAAACCCCTCCTCCCCGCCTTCACAAGCTTAGCAGCAGAAAACCAAATCGAGGAGGCGCTGCTCGGGGAACGCCAAGCTCCGTGAAACCAAGCACCGGACTGCGGGCACCCCGCCGCATTCGAGACGATCCCCGGCTCCCCCTCCGCAAATCCGCGAGCAAAACCCTAGCAATCGACGCCCAACCTGAGCGGCATTGCGGGCGGCGAGCTCGGAGACGTCGATCTAGGCCCCAGAAACACCCGAATCTCCCCGCGGCGAGCTCCCGGAGACGGAAACCGGAGCTCAATCGCAGAATCTCGCGAACATCGGCGGCGGGCGAGGAAAGAGCTCCCGCGAGGCCCGATTCGAGCAGCGAGCGGCACAACCCTTCTGAGAGTCCTGGCGACGGCGACGCGGCGCGCGAGCGGGCGAGAGGGAGGGAACCCTAGGAGGCTAGGAGCACTGGCTGGGGGAAGCGGAGGCGGGGGAAGGGGGTGGAGTAGGGCTGGACTAACGAGCTGCTCGGCTCGTTAAGGCTCGGCTCGTTAAGACTCGTGATCGTTAAGGCTCGAATCGTTAAGCTCGTTAAAGGTAACGAGCTAAATATAAAGCTCGGCTCGGTTCGTTAAGTGTTCGCGAGCGCTCGCGAGCAGCTCGTTAAGAAAATAAATCTGAATATAGAGATGACGAGGTAATTGACGATTAACAGGAAGTAAAAGGGATTCGATGTTTCCTACATTGGTTGACTATAGATCTCGGTTGTGATATGGGCTTGCTAAAAAAAAGTTGAGTCGTCACTTGTTAGGTTGCTAGTTAGATGAGATCTACCTTTAAAAAGACATGGGATCCAAATTAACGAGCTTAACGATCTGTTCGTGAGCCTCGTTAGCTCGCTCATTTAGCTCATTAGTAATAACGAGCCAAAATCATTGCTCGGCTCTGTTCGTTAGCATAACGAGCCGAGCTAAACGAGTCGACCAAACGAGTGCTCGTTGAGCTTGTCGAGCATCGAGCTTTATGTCCAGCCCTAGGGTGGAGTGAGGTGTCCGGAGCAGGAAGGAAGCAGAGCAGCTCGAAATTTACTGCCGCTGGTATTGTATTGGTTGGTGGTGGGTAGGCATGCAGGCGGACGTCCGCCAAAATAAAAAAATTGTCCGCCAGGCCAACTCGTGTGGTGATTATCTGCTTAGCTAGACAGGATTAGCTGAAGAAGATTAGCATGAAGTGTGCCTGACGGATTGTCCGTCACGTCCGCCGGATCGTCCGTCGACATCCCTGGTGGTGGGTGCCTGGCCTGGTGTTTAGCAGCAGTAGATTTGGGTTAGCGAGGCGTGTTTGGGTCCCGGTGCTTCCGTGTTTTAACACGACTTTTGGAGCACGGAACGATGAAAAATGATACAGTAGGAGCCAGGAGATCTGGGAGTGAAAAATGGGTCTAGATGTAGGGGAAAATATCTTGTGATCCTAGATGTTAAATGATACTCTCTTCATCTCAAAATATAAGGCGCGCTATTTTTATGCTAGTCTTCGGTTTCAACTTTGACCATCAATATATAATGAATTAAGTGGATCTAGAATGTATAAATGGTATCATTGGATTTGTCTTGCAAAATTCTTTTGTTTCATATATTTTTATAATAATTTTGTGATCATATTATAATTACAAATCATGGTCAAAGTTGGACGTCGTTGACCAACGAAATTAAAGGGCGCCTTGTATTTTAGGATGGAGGGAGTACCATGATACCGTCCTCCAAAATTCAAATTTACAAGTGTCAAGAAATTCTGAAAAAAATAGTGGGTGCTCACAATATGGGTGTTCACATTTCCCAAAAGTTTCAGGACCAAATACAAAATACACAAGGAGAAACAAAAAAGAGAAATTGCTATGTGAATAGTGTCACTTTGCGATTTTGTCTTTTTGTGACACTATTCATGTTCAATTTGTCTTTTTTGTTTCTATTCGTATATTTTGAATTTGGTTCTGAAAAGTCTAAATGCATTTTAAACGCATTTCGGAATGTTAAACAAATTGAAAAAATGTTCGCACATAGATCTGAACATTCGATGTGTTTACAAAGTCGTTTCACGAAAAAAATTATATTTTTGTGGCTTGTATAAAAAGACAAAATTTGATGCTAAAAGAAGGCTTTTCACAAGATTTTTTTGTCATTCTTACACAAGATACAAATTTTTCTCCCCTCCCCTCCCCCCTGAACTCTACATAGTTCCGCCACTGCGGGTGCATATGCATCCGGGTGTCAAAATGGATTTCACGTGTTTTTTTGTGCTCCTTTGCTCTCCGTGCTTTGTTCGCGTCTTGTTAGGCTGAAGCTCCACCACCCTGCCTGACACGCAGATGCATTGCTCGTCAGGGACGAAGATAGGAAATGGCAATGGGGTCAGGTCTAAATGTTCCCTCTATTTGGCTGGGGTCATCTTCTCTAATTAATCATTAGCTAATGCTATTTATTGAAGGTTTTGGTGTTTGCCATTGGGGTCAGCTGACCCCAACTCCTTCAAGGCAGCTCCGTCCCTGTTGCTCGCTTGACTTTGGCATTCAGTTTGTGTTGATTCTAGAGGAAATGGCAGATTTCATCATGTCCACCTCATTTCCGGAAACATATCATTTACTCTCCACCAGGTGTAAGTATAATAAGTTATAACCCCACACACACTATTGACAACAAAATTTGACACTAACCACCCGGCAAGTACAAGTTACATCACACTTTCTAGACAGTTTCTCTCTCCCTACTTATAAAACGTTTGTTAAGTTAAATTAGGTTAATAAACCGAATGGAGATTTTTGGGTCCCGGCCTCCAGTGCTCCCTCCGGTTTAATTTTTTTTTAAATGAGTTTCAAAAAATTCTGATAAAAATCCGGCTGTAGCCAATAGTTTATCCTACGAACGTGCAAAATATCAACTTTAAAAACTTTATATTCTAAGCTACACAAAATAACAAAGGTGTGGATCTAAGTATGCATATTTTCAAATCTCCAAGTTTTAGGTGATTTTGTTATTTTTGTGTAGCTCGGAATATGAGTTGATATTTCACACGATCGTGGGATATAATATTGTCTACAACCATTTTTTTCAGAATTTTTTGAAACTCACAAATATGATTTTCGAAATTTGTAAGCCGGAGGGAGCACTGGAACTCGGGAGCCAAAAGTAGTTTCCGCTAACAAAACGTCTTATATAAGGGACTGAGTAGCCTACCAAAATGTCTTATAGTTAGATACAAAGGTAATATATTTTGATATATTGACAATATCACAGCACTCAGGTCACCTGATTAGAAACAAAACGGTTCGGCTTATCCACGTAGAACCCGGCCGTCACGTCAGCTGTCAACCGTGATTAACAGACTGGGTTGCAACGAATTAGACGTTAATGTGGCGGAGAATGCAAAAAATGTTTAGAGCTGGTGGTTTGCGAACGAAATGACGTGAGCATGGTGAAATCTACAATTTCCTCGTTTATTCTATGCACAAGCTCAAACGAATACTGTACTTATTTGCAAACAACACTTGCACGACTTGCACTGAAACAAAAACAGAGCACCCGCCCACCAAACGTATCACTGCAGCATGGTTACTCGGCCAGGAGATCGGTAACCTGTGTATGTGTTCTCACACCGGCCTGATCATCGTACACTCAATTAAATGTTTTTTCAGAGAGCGTACAATGATTATTAGCTGATCTGATCCAGTACAGTGGCTGGACTTCACAGATCAGAGAGTGCCTTCGCAAATAGCCACTATCACAGCGTCGTACTTGTCCTCGTCAGCACCACAGGCAACGCCACCACGAGCAGGAGCGAAAACTTGGACCGAAGGTCCATCTCTTCCACGCCACAAGTTTATAAGGGGTTGAGATTCGCTGACTTCAACGTCAGCGGGAGCAAAGTCAGCGAATCCGCGCCCATTTATAAGACGAGGCAATGCAGAGTACTACAGAACAAGACTCGCCACGGTAATACTACTACTCACTCTGTACAGCGTGCTATTTTTTTTCTGATCTTTGATGTTCAAATTTGACATTAATATATACAAAATTCATATTGATTGACAATTTATAATTGGTATTTTGGATTTGTATTGCAAAATTTTGCGCACATATTATAAGTACAGATTATGGTCAACATTGTACATCGTTGACCAGCGAAATTTAAGGACGACTTATATTTTGGGACAGAGCAAGTACTTCCAACCTTTTTCTCTTTCAACTCTTTCAAGAGGGAACAGTGCAACACACCTAACACCACAGCAAAAAACACGTGTTCAGAGACGTGAAGCTAACCGATCGCGACTACTCCCTCCGTTCATTTTTATAAGACTTTTTAGTGTTTAGTAGGTTCATCTACTTTAGTATGTATCTAGTCTACTTTTAGTGTGTAGATCCACTCATTAGAGTATGTATCTAGTTTACTTAAAAAAGTCTAAAACGTCTTATATTTGTGCACAGAGGGAGTAGAAGATTCAAAAAGTGAGCTCACATGTACAGTGTGCAGCCCCAGCTGAGTGTAACCTAGATATATTTCCTCACTACTTCTAGAACAAAGGAGACTGTATGTACAGTTGCATACCAGCAAAGCTGGAAAAAATGACGAACTTCTATACAAATGCCGATTGGTGTCGATGCGGTATAAGGTTGCAGGACTGCATTTTATAAGGGGAGGAACCTTCTCTTCTTGAAGTACCACAGGAGACAGGCGAATATGACCGCGCCGCAGACACCAGTTATGATGAGCGTCCACTCGAATGCGTGCGGCACCTCAAACACGCCGACCCCTTCGAAGTTCATGCCGAACACTCCCGAGACAATGCCGAAAATGGCCACCACGAATGTAGCGGTGGTCAGCAGCAGCTCGAACTGGATCAGCTGGTTCCGGACGTTAGCCTGCAAGAACAGCATTATGATGATCATAATTCCTTGGGTTCAGATTACCAAAAAAAGAGACACATGAAAGAACATCCATTTATCTAGTTTAATGACCATAGCTACAGTTTGATGTTCCTCTCGTCATAGATAGTCTTAAAACCATTAATGCATCAAACATAAAAATATGAAAGGCGTGATGTGTGTAATAACTAATAAGTCGCCCACCAGTTATCGCCAGCTACCATAATACGGCAAACACAGATTAGCATGCTCCCAAATAAAGTTATTGCTTGGTTCCCCATTTGTCATAATGGTCAAATAAGATAGCCCTTCTGCTTTTCTTTTCCCTTTATCAAACAATGTTGTTTTGTGCAAAGGTAACCCCCGCGGCATCCAAGAAAGGTCAACCGAAGCTAGTAACTCTTACATAACTAGCATCTCATCATGCCAGGCTATTAGTGAGTAGTGACTATATGAGAACAGCTACTGTTTATCAAAAATCAGAAACAAAAGAGTGGTCGAAGAAAAGAAAAAAGGCTAAACTAGTTCAGGGCTAGTTAACTTGTACTCCCTCCGTCCATCCATATCTAGATATATGTGAGTCGATTAAAATGGAACGGAGGGAGTATTGGTTATCAACCATTTACGGTATACTTGTTACATGTCTACCTTACCTATATCATGTTATTCTATAATATTTCCAAGTTAACTTATCATTTCCATTTGAGCGGAGATAGACATTTAGTCTGTCAAACTGAATTTATTGGTGTGTTTTAACAAATAAATGTTATATGGAGTACTGGAGTTCAAAAGGAAGCTAAAATGCCCCTGAAAGATTAACTGTCAAGAAATGTGCCATTGAGAAGCTGCATATCATTCTTGTAACTAACACATGGTAACCGGCAGATCATTTTCTCGCTTTGGTCTAAAACTACTGAACTAGACAAAATGCAATTTGCAGATTTGTTATCTGAACTCTGATCGATGGCCACGTTCAAATAATAGAAAGGAATATGTGAACTATACCAGTTGGATGTTGATGAAATCCTCTGTGTCATCAATATACTCCTTCAGCTGATTTTTTAAATGTAAATAGCAAAATTGTCAGCCAATGTTTAATTAAACGAAAAAGCAAACAGGAACAAGAGGCTACTGTGACTATAATTCATGCTTCATACCGAAGTTAATTTGTTGAGAGTGTAGTCAATAACCACAAAGTAAGCCTCCAATAACATTTCCAGTTCTTCTATGTTATACTGACTGCTCTCTGAGCTGTTGAAGCTGTCATGTCTGCTTCTAGCAAAACTAAATTGCTTCTCAAGCCGCCGAGATGCAGCGGGTGACGATACTGGGGAAACTGGGGCAGAAAGGGAAACTGGAGCAGAGAAGGACGAACCAAACACATTATTGCCAATTCCTTGAACGCCCTGCTCGTCTAACAATGATGCTTCCATCCTCCTCTTCTTCTCGGTGAGGTACATTTCAGCCATATCACCATCATCATCCATCAGCTGCTCTATTTCGTCTCTGACCTTAATAGTGAAAACTGGATATTCTTAAGACTGAAATGGATCTTATTGACAACTGTCCAATTAAACAGGGGAAACATAACGAAAGTCCATTTACCTTTTGGACCCTCCTAGTCAATGCAAGAAGCTTGCTCTTCAGACGTCGAGCACGCTCCAAGCCAAGGGTACTGATTTTTGCTGTTAACTCGTCTAGCAGCGGATAAGCTTCGGCCTCCAATTCAACAGCCTGAGAAAATTTGCAATATTTTTAGTTCTCCAATCAGATGCCAAATCATTATGCTAGAAACAGAACAGAAAGTAGAGAATTAAAACTGCTCACAACAGGGGTGATAGACAAATTTGTGATTGTGGCTTAATTTTCATGGAGAATTGGTGGTAATAGTTAATTCCATGTCTGGAAATCAAACAAAGTTACAGTTGCTGTTTTGTTCTAGGACTAACAATGCCAAACAACTGATGCTGTGTCGGTTATCTTTACTCCTATAAAGATATCAATCTGTGAGTGGTTCATTCACCTCATCCTCCCCTTATGTGAGCAATTCTAGCAAACATGACCACTCAAAAAAAAAAAATCTAGCAAACAAGTGAGATGATGGCCATATTTGTCAGCAAAGTTTGGCTAAAATTGCCACAAATGACAATAATATATACAACAATAATGATGAGAGTGTCAAATACGTTAGTTTGGCATCACCACGGGTTGTGGCTCGACTTATTTGGTAGTCTAATTTGCATCATTGGCAACAACCTGTGGGCAATCTAATTTGTTTTATACGTAGCAATCCACGGGCATTTAGTTATTAGAGTTTTCATTACATAAGAGATTGGGCATTAACAAATTTCAGATGGTGCTACGCAACCTCATTTGATAATTTTGATGGGGCAAACCCAACTTCATATATACAGGATAATCTACTCCACGGGTTATATCAACATCGAATACCTTCCTGTCACCACTACAATAAGGGCAGGAGGAAATCTATTCCGAACACATTGTGAAATTGTGGATGTTAAGTACATCATAAGATATGACTGTTCAACCAATCACACAGTGTAAACGACGTTACACTCTAACTATGGAATGCTAGCCCAATGCAAGAATCCACCAAAATAACAATCCATAGCCATCATTAGTTAAATCCTCACATACTCGCGAAGGACAGGACTGATCAACCACACCATGCTCTAAAACTGTAGGTGGGCCGGCGGACCGGCGGAGGAGATGGGGGCAGGGCGGGGCGGCGAGGCGTCGCGGCAGCGCGCCGGCCGCGGGCGGGGAGGCAGGCGGTTAGGCCGGCGGTGGCTGCGGGGGGAGGCGCCGGAGGGGAAGAAGAAGACCAGCCGGCGGCGGCGGCGATTGAGAACTTAATAAGTTCTCAGTCGAATGGGAGCTAGAGACACCCTAATAGATTACTCAATTTACTCCATTAGCTGAGACAGGAGTACAGGACCACAAGTCAATCCTAAACCATAAGTAATGTCGGTAGAGCGGCGATGTGGCACCTGCGCGTCGAGGAAGGAGCAGGCGGCTTCGATGGCGACCTCTAGAGCGATGAACTCGAACGGCAGGTCGTCGGCACGGTCGACGAGGCGGCGCTGCAGCTCGTGGACGTACATCCGCACGGCCGCCTCCGCGGCGGCGCCGCCGTCGGCGTCGGGGTCGCGCAGGAAGAGCGCCTCGTCGGCGGTGATGATGCACCGTATCCGCTCGAGGTTGCAGACGACGGCGCGCTCGCGGCCGAGGATGGCGGAGGGGTAGACGAAGAGCGGGTCGAGGAGGCGGAGGTCCCGCGCGGGCAGGTCGAGCCGCCGCATGAGAGCCGGCTTGGCGACCTCCACCGCCTCGGACGCGCCCGTCGCCGCGTCCACCCGCACCCACGAGCGCCGCCCGCCACCGCGCTTCTTCAGGCCGTCTACGTCGATGGCCACGCCGCCCCCTCCGCCGCCGCCGACGCCGACGCTGTCTGGCGCCGCGGGCTTGCCGCGGCGGTGGGGCCCGTTCGCCGCGGCGCGGGGCGGGAGGAGCAGGCGCTCCTTGGGGTCTTGGTCCATGACGGCCGGGATCTGTGGTGGGGCCGGCGTATCAGCGACGGCGTCGGGCTAGGTAGGAAGAGTCGCGTAGGTGGTCGAGGAAGGGATCTCCATGGTGGATTGGTTTTTTTTTTTTTTTGGTTTTTATCACGGCAGTGGCGGATCCAGGAATTGAGACAAGGGGCAAACACAAAAAGGTCTAAAAAATTTAAGGCACAAAAATGAGTCTAATCAACAAAATAAAGGGTCTACGAATAGCTAATTTTCATAACTCATAAATTACAACAACCAACATCATGAAAATAACATATAGACAACTTATAAACTACTAGCATGTACTCAATTAGAGATTGCCAGGAGCATTTTCATGGATTACATTGGCTACATCCTTGCATCTGCGCCATACTAAGCCAACATTTGGAGGAAATTAACTCTGTTCATGAAAGTGATAGACTCATCGTGCTTTTGCTTTCTAAAATCTTCATAAGAACTTTTTACATTATTGTGAAAGCTATTTGGTCCACAAGTCTTGAAATTTTCTAGCCCCTTCTTCCGATTTTTAAACCAACTTTTGTGAAAGGTTTAAAGTGTAAGCTCATGAGGAGCGAGCTAGCCTGTGGCGGTCGAGCGAGCTGGTCCTGGTCCTGATTGGGGGAATCGAATGGTGGGTCAAACCACTCGAAACGTAGGTAGGTCGTCCTATGGCCATGGTCTTTCTCTAGTTAAGTGAAGTTTGGCCCAATTAAGGCCCATATACCAGGCCAGCATAACTCTTCCTAAAAAAAATCAACGAAGACCTTCTCTGTCGCTAATGGCGAGGCGCCGCCGCTGGATACGATGAAGGGGGGTGCCTGCTCCGCCCCTGTGGAGGGGGGGAGGCCGCCCCTCCTCGCCCCCTGGTGGCGCCGCCACTGCGTTAACCTAGTTTTGTCATTTCACCAACTGAAAATATCAATCTTGTCAGTGTTTCGTTAGTCCGCTTCTCAGTTGTGCCAATCCGTTACTCCACCGTTGTCGGATTAACTTTTTTTTGAATTTAAACCACAATATATTAAGCTAGCAAGTTGCCTCATTAAAAACCTTCCAATCATCTTAGATAACCTGGTAAGGAAAAGAGCACGTCTGAAACTTGCTGCCTCAAACAACCATAGTTACATCATTTAGTAGGGTTTGTAATAAAAAGCCAGGGGGTTCATCGACCCAATTACAGGAAAATTTCAAAATAAACAGTTCCTAGCTATTTAATGAGCAGCAGAATTTGTATCTCTCCCACAATGTAAAAATTCAACCTTCCCAATAGCTCCTGAGGTGGAAATGATGTCGGCATATACAGCAGCAGCTTCGTTCCAGATTCTACCTTCTCCCGAGCACAACTGGACTACTTCCATGTTATCTGACTCTGCTTCAATCCTACTATAACCAAGAGAGTTAGCTAGCTTTAGACCATGAAGCATAGCTAGGAATTCTGCCATCACCGCCGACGCCACATGCGGTATTAAAACAGACACCGCAGCAACAAAAACTCCCTGACTATTTCGCAATATGGCCCCTGAAGCACCAGCTTGTTCTTCAGCCGAGAAAGTTGTGTCTACATTTAATTTTAAATTATCAGCTCTTGGTTTTTGCCATACCTTCTTGCTCACTGAGACGCATGATTGTTGTACTGATTAAATTGTTTACCGAGAGTGCTCGAAAGGCTTTTAGGGTGATCATAGTGGGAAGAATGTGTGCATACCTCAGGTCGGGTTTCGGGCCAGGCTTGTTAAAGGCCGGCAAAAGTCAAGCTCGGGCCTGGCCCAAGACATGTATAAAACGCCTATTTGTATATATTAAATAAATCATTTTTGGAGTATTATAATACCTATTTTTCTGTAAAATGCTAGAAATCACCAATTTCCGGGCTTTCGGGCCGGGCTTGTTGCGCAAAAGGAAGCCCGGGCCTGGCCTGACATCGGGCTTTTCGGATCAGGCTGCCCATGCGCAGGTTTAGAAGTAAGTGGTATCAGTATCATTCACATGATACTACTAGATACTAGATACTACTTTATGTTACTAATTTCATATTGGATAGTAACATATGTGTAGAGAGAGGAGTTTTGGAGCCCGAGCTACATGGAGCTCGTTTTTTAAAAATTTCAAAATCGACATTTTCTTGTTTTGAAAAATCGTAAAAAAACCCAGATTTAGATGGTTTCAAGATCTACAAGCATGCAAATTATAACTCGAAATTCTTTGTATCGCAAAAATGACAAATGGGTGGATCTGGGTGGTAAACAGTACAATTTCAAAATTGAAATTTTTCTCGATTTATCTTTTTTGTGTAGCTCGGCGTACAACGAATTTTGATTTCACATTTTGCAATCTTGTAGATCTATACAGTATCTACATCTGGATTTTTTCGCGATTTTTGGAAACTAAAAGGTACCGATTTTGAAAAAAAAAACGAGCTACATGTAGCTATCCATTTGAACGTTTTGGTAATAGTACGTTTATTAAATTTGTAGACTCGGTTTGCATTGGAATGCATTATGTTACGGTATCTATCTGTGATACCACTACCTACTCTCTTAGCTATTTGCATGCATATAATGCAAAGACATGATACCACCTATAATACCCCCACTGGGTAGTCTTACTGAGGATGCTCGAGAATTCCGGTTACCGCTCGGTGACCGGATTTCTTGCTCGGTAACCCAAACCGCGGTAAGGATTACAGCACGGTCCACCATTGACTATATTTTTTTAACAAAATGGTCAATTTGCCTTAGTTTAAATTTCAGTTTGATGGCGATGGCCATCCTAGACTGCTTCAAGCATATGGAGTCCATGAAGGCGAAGGTGGCGTCGGGGCCGTGGTTGTGGGTCATCGGGTCCTATCTGGGCTCTCGTTCCATCGCCGCCGTCGTCAGGTCAGGAGTGCGAGAGCGTGGCTACATGCCGGTGGACGACAGGCGGGTGCATCATCGAAGCGATTAAATAGAGTAGTGCTAAATGTAGAAAGAAGTTCTGGTACGTGTAGAATTCAAATTTCTGAACATCCTAGTATTCCGAATGCAATATGGATACTCCCTGTGTTCCCTTTTATAAGGCATCCTAAATTTCTGAACATCCTACTTCCTCCGTTTTTTAATATAAGATGTTTTAGCTTTTGTCCACATGCAAATGCACACAAATGTATGTAGACACATTTTTGTGTGCATGCACACTCATTTTAGTATGCACCTAGACAACATGTGTACCACCTAAAACATTTTTATATTAAAAAACGGACGAAGTAGTATTTTAATGTGAGCTGGATACGGATCAAAAAGAGTAATCTACACACTAAATACTTGTAGATATATGTATTTTTAAAAGCTAAAAGATTATAAAAGTGAACGAGGGAGTATGTATTTTAGGAAGCATTGTTTGTTCACGTATTTCCCTTGTTCTGTCGAGCTGGCTTTCTCACCGCGGTCAGAACTCGGAAGTCAGCTCGGCCACGATCACGCGTAGAATAGCTTGTTTTAACCTGGCCAGGCCCAAATCGTTCTGGGCTTTCGCTAAACGTATGTCCTAGCCTAGCAAGGCCATAAGCCCATAACTGATTTCGCCTAGGATCCAAACGAACCCTACGTTGCCAGCCCATCTATAAATTGTGCGCCCCTAACACAAAAACTTCCCTAACAAACTACAAGACACAATCCCTAACAAACTCCAAGTAGAACTCTCTGCCCTCAAAACTTTCCTAACAAACTCTCCCTCGCCGCGCCGCTCGGTTACAATCAAGCTCCATCTTGGCCGCCATGGCGCCCACCGCCGCGCCCGTACTGCCGACGGGCTCCTCCGAGTTCAAGCCCAGCGGCCAGCAGATCATCGCGCAGTACCTCGCCCCCAAGGCGCTCCGCGGCACCACCGCCGACCCCGACCTTGTCGCGGACGACGTCGACGTCTTCTCCGCCGAGAGCCCCGCGGCGCTCCCCTTCCACGACAGCTGCAGGACGGACCACGGGAGGCGTGGGGCTACTTCTACGGGGACTACCCCATCGACGACGTGCGGCCGGTGCCGGGTGGATGTTGGGCGCGGTACGGGCCCGAGAAGGAGTACATGCACGGCCACGAGGCGGTCGCGTTCCGGCGCAGCTTCGCGTTCCACGTGACCTGTTGGGGAGACGACGGCGGGGTGGACGTGCTCCCGACGCCATGGCTGATGAAGGAGTACCGGCTCAACAAGGGCGCCGCCGCCTTCCGCGCAGTCGCCAAGCGGCCCGGCCCCAAGGCGGACATGGACTGCGTGGTCCGCAAGATCTTCGCCAAGTCGCCGCCTCCTCCGCCTGCAACTTCCGCGGAGGAGGAGGAGATCCCGGCGTCCAGGTACGTGGACGAGGAAGCCGGATACTCCAGCGACGAGGACTGGAGGCGTGTCGGCTGCCACAACGAGGAAGAACCGGCGAGGAAGTGCGGACGGTTATGTATTGTGTGATCGATCGTATCGGCCGATTGGTTCGTGTATCGCTGCGATCGATATGTGCCGCTTGGTTGGTATATTCATCAGAAATCTTTTGATATGTTTGTACGTGGATGGATCTTGGATAGTTGCAGTCCTCAATTCTTAGTGTAGAAACATCTTGATTGTTTTTGCTGCTTCTGCAACATCTTGATTATGTTGCTCTTTCAAGAACAGTTTTATTCAGGCCCTGAACTTCAGAGTGTTGCTCTTTTAACTGGAAGTTAATTAGTTCTAGACTTCTACTACAAGTGGTAAAAACCTGGTTTTGGAGAAGTGACTTATAAACCTAGACGGAGAGAGTAGTACTACTACTGGAGTAGAAATTTGTTTGTAGGATGTACAAGTGGTAGTCCCTCATCAATGCAATGCCGAGCAGTTTCAGAAGCTGTCTTCTTTGTCCACCGCATTATTTTTCTGCAACAAATGGCAATTGTCCAATGTCCACTGCAACAATGTCTGGTTCCAATTTCAGTCCCAAAATCTTCGTGTGGTATGGAACTCAAAGGAATCACTTTATCACAAACGTTCCATGAAAATATAAACAAAAAAGAGCTAAAGATGCAAATTACCTAGTAGGGGACCAATGTATTGCCTTCCCTAGTAAATTTGGGGTACTAAAATACCATAGCAATAGAAGATTATGGTTTGCATGCTATCTTTAATGTAAAATTAATTCCTCTAGCCGTTTTTTTTCGAGAATCTTCCGTTGCAATGGTATTTTAGTACCCCAAATTTCCTAGGGTCTCGCTTGGTTTGGAGTTTGGAATTACGGAGCGGAAATCCCCATCCCCCTCACGCAGGAATTTTAGCAGGACCTCAAGTGGTCCGTAAACTTTACGTGTCGTTTTGTCTAATTTCCGGTGAACCAATCGGGGCCTAGGGAAGGCAATACATGGGTCCCCTATTGGTTCTGGCATCAAAACTTTCAGAACTGGAAGCTCCAGGCTGAAATGTCTGTGAGTATCTCTTGCCATGGGCAAATAAGCAAATGCTGACCAAGAAGGCACAGAAGTTCCCTACTAATTAGACAATGCGTTCAACACATACTTGGGAATTGCAGGTTGCTTTGCAGGTGAAGGTGTCCAACTTAAAATCTTAGCTTCCAATCCTACAAAATCCCAAATGTTGAACATTAGATTGTTTGTGCTCTCGTTTCCAAAAAAAAGTCATTTGTAGAGAACGATTAATATGCAAATCCTGGGTATAATGTAGGTGTAGCTCAATCAACCTGCTGCCCGCTCACTACTGTTGTCTACATAAGCAGGAAATTGTTTTAACGGTTACTGGGTGTTTGGGGGCACAACCAGGGATTTGGTTGTCCGTTGAAATATCGTGGTTACCGAATTCTCGGTTCCCCCGATAGATGACATTATCCGGCGAAAAGGCCCGGTCGTTTGAATTTGGGCCAGATTCTTTCTGCCAAAATCGTTTATTAATTTTCTTTAACGTTTTAAGTTTCAATTTTAAATTTTGGTAGAAAATCTCGTATGGTAACCGACCGGTAATTTGGAAATGCCCGGCCCCTCCGTGATTTTTTTGGAACGGTAACCAAATCCTTGGGCACAACACTGAACATGTTCGGCGAGTTTTACTGGCATTTGAATCTCGATATGAGAATGGGAGCCGCTAGGCTCCTTTTGTTGGAAAAAGGAACGTTGGCAAGCGATCGTGCTTCAGAGCCTGAATATCCATGGAATTTCTTATTGTTTCCACGAAAATTTTAGCTACTGAAATGGAAAAGACAATGATACGAGAGAGTGAACAATTGAATGACAATTTATTCCATCTAGCAAACAAAAATGTTGAATGATCTAATGCACCCCCCCCCCCCCCCCCCCCCCCCCCGCCGCCGCAGTTCTCCGGAGGGGCGTTCAGCTGGAATGCCTAGTTGTTGCCCACACCACCCCCTCCACTCTCATTGTCGGGCAAAGCCTGCCCTCAAACAGTGTGCGGGACACACGAATCAGGTGGTGGTGCGTGTGCGTAACTACGGGTCAGGTGCAACTACTAGTGGCACTCTGGTGGGTGCATCAACATCTCGGTTTTGAGCAGGTTGGTTGGGAGGCGAGGCAGCGCTTCCAACAGTGGTGCCCTGTCGATGTGCTTGCGGGTGTGGATTGATGCGGCGCTTGACAATGCGATAATCTTCTCTTTGAGGATGAGGTCATTTCCTTGGGGACGTGGTGACAACTAGATGGTCTGGGCGGGGGCGATGCTCTAGTGTGACGACATTATGGGTTGGCTCAATCTGGCAGTTTCTGTCCCAAGGGGCTTGTTGGTGGCCCGACTAATGCTTGAGGTGTAGGTTTTGCGAAGAATGAACTAGGCGAAGGATTTTACTTTTCCGGTGGCTAACCACCATGCTCTCGGGCTTCATTCATTTCTTAATGGCATCCTAGAGGTGAGGTGCTCCTTCATCCACCCGGAGCAGCTCCGTGGAGAACATTCGATCCGTGCAATCAAATGATGGAGGCGATATGCGTCATCTCCCTCCTCGATGGTACCATTTTCGGAGTCGAGCATTGACTGGAGGGACCAGTGCAAGTAGGCGGTCCTTAGATTTTGGGTGTTTGTGACATAGATGGTAGGAATGGGCTAGATTGGTGTCGTGGCAAGGTTTTGTTAGTTTTCTATACATCATGTCCATGGGGTCTTCGTGATGTATGTTTTATGTGAATTCAGAGCTGCAATGGCGAGGACCGGGTGGTGAATATGACAAGGGCCGTGCTGAGCGTCCTCCGGAAGATCGATCGGCGCGATCCTCCGCCTCCCGAGCCGTCCGATTGAGGCGCGAGGGACCGTCCGATCTCTTTCTTCCTCGCACCTCCTGCGCGCATGCTATCTCCTGCACAAAACATCCCCGCACATGGCCCGAGCCCCCAACCCCAATCCCGCGCCCAGCACACATCCCGCATGACTCGAGGGCGGGGGCCTGATAGCCGCTCGTCACCCTCACCGTCCCGTGGATCACAGAGAGAGGTGAGGTGAGGGGCGAGTCGGCCGGTGAACACGGCCGGCAGCACCACCACATGTCGCTCATGGCGCCGCTGCTTCCTCCTTGCAGCAACCCTGCCCGCCGACGGCAGCATCGCCGCCCAGCTACGGCAGCACCGCCGCACGCCGACGGCAGCAACGCCGCCCACCTATGGCAGCTTCGCCTCCCGCCGACGGCAGCATCGCCGCCCAGCTACGGCAGCACCGCCGCACGTCGACAGCAGCAACGCCGCCCACCTATGGCAGCTCCGCCTCCCGCCGACAGTAGCATCGCCGCCCAGCTACGGCAGCAGCGCCGCACGTCGATGGCAGCAACGCCGCCCACCTATGGCAGCTTCGCCTCCCGCCGACAGTAGCATCGCCGCCCAGCTACGGCAGCACCGCCGCACGTCGACGGCAGCAACGCCGCCCACCTATGGCAGCTTCGCCTCCCGCCGACAGTAGCATCGCCGCCCAGCTACGGCAGCACCGCCGCACGTCGACGGCTGAACGCCGCCCACCTATGGCAGCTCCGCCTCCCGCCGACAGTAGCATCGCCGCCCACCGTCCTGCATTGGCAGCACCGCCGCCCGCCGTGTTGCTCCTCACCTTGTCGGGCGGCCATGTTGGGAGGTAGGCACTCCATGTGTGCAACGCTGGATCCCGGCGCACGGGGCCGGAGAAATGCAGGCGGCGCGCGGACGGTGGCGTCGGTTGAAGGAGGAGGGAGTACGCCGGCGCGCGGTGGAGGGAGGTGGAGGTGGGCGGCGCCCGGTGGAGGGAGCTGGAGCTACGGCCTGAGCTCACTCATGGAGTTCGTCGTGCGATTGGGGGTCGGTGATGGAAAAGGAAACGGAAGAGATAAGGGAGAGCGAGGATTAGGAGCGGTGGGTGTGGGGCCAGCAGGACGCGTGGCACACGCACGATGCGGAGGACGCGCGCTCGGATCCTCCGGGGCTTGGAAGCGTTTTCCATATGACAAGCAATGGGTGGTCCGACTCGGTGATCCTCTACGGCTCTATTCTTGCATATTCTTTTTTGTAGATCGCTTTAGAATCAGAGCAGCCCTATTGCCTCCGCATGTGGCCGACCATTTGGCATATTTTTAGCTTGCCTTGACGCGGGTGTTGCTGTGGGGGCTTCATCACTAGTCGTATGCGGTGAATTCAGATTTGAATGCTCGAGGAACAGCGATAACAATGACACTTGCGGGCGACTTCGGCATTTTTTTTGCAAGGTTGTGTGTGTGGTATATCTGTTGTGAGCCAGGTTCGGTTTGCACTCGAGTATGTCATGCTCTGCGATAATCAGTGTGCGAATTTGCATCAGTTTACGCCTGATCGTTTGGTCATTAATTTGGTCCTTATCTTCACAATTAATAAAGCATCGTTCTAAAAAAGAAAAGAAAAAAACCACGAACCACAATCTTTTTCTTAGCACTAATATGATAATTAGGCTACTAGATACGCTCGACCGAAATGACCATACCTTGAAACCAGGGATAATCATTGCATAATAGAGTTTAGACATGTCAGGCCGATCAAAGGGTATCCACAATAAATAAGGTCATTTTTTCATAAGGTGGGACCCACATATGTGGTAATATATAGTACACCACATGTAAGAGATACTAGGGGATTAAGCGCGGCCTTCGCCGCACCCGTGGGCAAAATTTTTGATTTTTTTTAATTGTAAAAGTGTTGAAATTCATTTAGAAACGATATGGAAATTTGGAATTTATATTAGAAACGATATGGAAAGTTTAAATTTAAATTTTGGTCGTGCATATGTAATTTGATGTGATCCCGCTGATATATTTGTAATTTTTTTGTATGAACATGTTTAAAATTGATGGTTTGCATTATTTAGAATTACTTCAAAATCATATGGATAGGTTGGATTATTTAAAAAAAATGGGGCATTCTTGAAATTATTAGTTTGCATTATTTTGAATTATTGCAAAAAAAACATATTTAGAACTACTTACAATTATTCAAAAAGAAATGTCCACATTTTTGTTGGATTGTTTTCTATTTTTTAGTTTGGATTTTTCTTTTTGGACTATTTTCAAAAAAAAAGGGGTATTTTCAAATTGCTAGTTTGCATTATTTAGAATCATTGCAAAATTATATTTAGAATTGTTTGCAATTATTTCCGAAAAATGTCAACATTTTTTTGCTACTTTTTATTTTTTTAGTTTTCGCGGCTTTGCCGCGCCCGTGGGCTAAATTTTTGAATTGTTCGATCGTAAAATTATTGAAATTCAAAAATTGTCTAGGTTGTGAAGTTGTTAATTTTTTTGAAATGTCCATATTCAAAAGTTATTCTGGAACCGTTGAATTTTTCTAAAAAATACATGTGTAAATTGTTTAGTTTTTGGAATTTGTTAAAATTGGTGACTTATTTGTATGTAAATTTGTTTTTTAGTTTGTTAAATATTTGAATTTTGTAGGAATAAATGATTTTAGTATATGCAAATTGAAATTTGATCGTATTTTGAATTATTGTTTTTCCATATCTGTAGGTTCGAAATACTGTTGTAGTTATTGTTCAAATATTTATAAAACATTTTTGCATTTTTTTCATGTTTATATATTTGTTTCATATTTTCCTCACGAAACAGCGAAAATAAGTTGATTAATTAAAATTTGTAAATACATAATGGCTTTAAGGTTGTTTCCAAATATTTTTCAAATTGGAATGTTCCAAAATGTATGGATTTTAACACAAACAAATTAGGTTTATTTTTCTGAACATTTTGATATATAATTCATATTTTTCTGATAAACCAGTGAGAAGATATTGTTTTTTGCAAATTTAATGTTTTTTGGATTTTATATAATAAACCGGGCCCACCTGTCAGGGTTTTTCTATTTTTTAACCATTTTCCGAAATTCCACAGTCGCTGACAGGAGGGGCCCACGCTGACGTCGTACTGACGTCAGCAATGGCGCGAACGGATCTGGCCGCGGATCCGCCGGCGACGGCGCGGCCGCTGCAGTGCGTTCTGGGCCGCGCTGATCGACGCGTTCGACGCGCCTCGACGCGGGCTGCCAGAAGGTGGCGGCTCCGCCCCTTCTGGGTCGTCGGAGCGTCGCCGGAGAGCCGCAGACGCGGCGGAGGATAGCCAGCATGGCGGCCGCGATTCCGGCGAGATTAGGGCGTCCCAGCACCTGATCTCCGGCGAGGAGGGAGAGGCGGAGGCGGCGGAGCTCGAAGTGGCCGTGGATTTGGCCGGGGAGGCGTGGAGCGGCCGCGATGCGCGGCGGCGTCGGCGGCGATTTCGGCGTCGCGGGAGAGAGAGAGAGGGAGGGGGCTGTGGCGTTTTTTTTCAGGAAGGTCCCTGAAGTTTTTTTATTCGCGTTTCAGTCCTCCCGCCATCACAGACAGGTCCTTCCGCGGGGGTTTTTTTGAAAAATCCGCGGCGACCGGCTGGCGCGACCGGCGCGTGACCGGGCGACGTGGCGACGTCCCATTGGAAGAAAATCGTCTGCTACAGTGCAGCGGGGTCTGGGGGCGACGTGGGCGCATCTCGGCCGTCGATTTCGCGGATCGAACGGCTGCAGTTTGCCCGCGACGTGGAGGGCTGGAGAAGGCTGGGATCCCACCATCTTTTATATATAGTAGAATATGGGCATCCACAATGTTGACTATAATATAGAAAATCTCTTACGGAAAGCTATATACATTGAGGTATTTAATCTTAAGAGATATCTTCTTATCTGGAGCCCATAAATTTATCTATACCTACTAATAAAGGAAAAGGAAGCAAAGCTTCTTGCCGTCCAACCCTGAAAAGACAATTTTGCCCCTGATTGTTTGGTTCTTTTACAATGCATTGCCACCGCCGAGTGAACATACCGGTTCAAAACACCTTTTTTGCACAAAACCCCCTGACAAACTGGGAAACTGACCCGCAGTCCACAGAGCGGCGGACGTCCTACTGACTTAGTCGTGATTTACTGAAAATCCGCGGACCGTTTTGCAAAAACGCCACCAAAGAGGTACAGGAGAATCTGGAGCGTCCGTTTAAGTTACAACGGACGGCCGAGATTACCCAGTTTTCTAAATTTTGTTTAAATAAACATAGAACAAACTAAACTTCGTAAATTCATAACTTTCAAACCACAACTCCAAATTTAACAAACTTTATATCAATGCAAAGCTCTGACCATGTAGTTTAATTTGGCATCATTACTTTTCCTTTTTGCATCTATTTTGGTTGATCAAAATACAGAGATGCATTTCGGCCGTACAATTCAAGACTTGAGTTATAAAAATGTTTTCAAAATGAATCATTTTGTTAAATGTCAAGAAATACACCCTCTGTCCACGGGAAGCAAACTTATAAATTTGAAAATTGATTTAATGACCCAGTTAATCTGCTACCATTTTCTTTCCCTTTTAAAACAATTCACAAGTAATTCGTTACGGGATTTAAAATAAAGGAAGCAAAGCTTCTTGCCGTCCAACCTGAAAAGACGATTTTGCCCCTGAGTGTTTGGTTCTTTTACAATGCATTGCCACCGCCGAGTGAACATACCGGTTCAAAACACCTTTTTTGCACAAAACCCCCTGACAAACTGGGAAACTGACCCGTAGTCCACAGAGCGGACGTCCTACTGACTTAGTCGCGATTTACTTAAAATCCGCGGACCGTTTTGCAAAATGCCACCGAAGAGGTACAGGAGAATCTGGAGAGTCCGTTTAAGTTACAACGGACGGCCGAGATTACCCAGTTTTCTAAATTTTGTTTAAATAAACATTGAACAAACTAAACTTCGTAAATTCATAACTTTCAAACCACAACTCCAAATTTAACAAACTTTACATCAATGCAAAGCTCTGACCATGTAGTTTAATTTGGCATGATTACTTTTCCTTTTTGCATCTATTTTGGTTGATCAAAATACAGAGATGCATTTCGGCCGTACAATTCAAGACTTGAGTTATAAAAATGTTTTCGAAATGAATCATTTTGTTAAATGTCAAGAAATACACCCTCTGTCCACGGGAACCAAAGTTATAAATTTGAAAAATGATTTAATGACCCAGTTAATCCGCTACCATTTTCTTTCCCTTTTAAGACAATTCACAAGTAATTCGTTACGGGGTTTAAATCCAAACTGAAACTCGGTTTTTTTCTCCCGTAGCGAAGCACGGGAATTGGGCATTTTGCTAGTAGGTAATAATAACCAAAAAAATCTCTCCTATATATCTACCCTCTTTCTCTCTCGAATATTGGGTGCTTCAACATGCACTAGCTTATAGCAAATGTGACCTCATACATTATAGTCATTTTAAAGTTAAGTGGGTCATATTTTATGGGAAAATTGTCCAAAATTGTTGGTGCTGTCATATAAGATATTTTTATTTCTTGTGGGATTCCCTTAAGAAGATTTCATTATGTTCAGCTTCCATGATGTAAATTTCATAGCAACGTCGTCTCCACCTCATGTGTCTCTCTTTATTCTTCTCTTCTTCCCTTGAGCTCGTGGCAGCATCAGCAACTATCCAACCATCGGATCCACGTTGTCGCACGGCGTATCCAAGCAACAAGGTGATGGCGGTGTTTACCCTGCCTATATGATTCTTCGTTAGTATTTCTAGGCTGCTGATACGTGCATTTTATATCATCATTTATACAACTTATATTATCATATTAGAATGTTATTGGCATTGTTATATCATTGTTTTTTACATGTTTTAGATGATTTATGGGACTTTCATACAAAGTCCCTATTTTTGGTATTTAATTTCTGGGAGGCAGAAAACCTCCTTTTTCTTGTTTTTAATGTTTCAGGAGCTACGGGGACCCAAATGGAAAAAGGAAAATTGCACAGCTGGTTTTTCATCGGGAGAACAGCAGTGGGAAGAAGATCGAAGGGAGGAGAGCCACGAGGCCCAAAAGAGGGGGGCCCACGCGGCCAGATTCTTTGGCCGCATGGGGCCCACCATCTGGAGCCTCGGGCACTTCCTCGCCTGGGGCTTTTTAACGAGGTCTCCGTCTCGCCCGAAAAGTAACGCCCTAATTTTTACGAGACTATCCGAGGTCGCGGCGGCGGCGAAACTCCTGATTCCCTCCGAGGGGGATCAGATCCTGCTGCTCCGGAGCTCCGGAGAAGGGGGAAATCATCGTCATCGTCATCACCTCTCCTCCTTGGCGTGGGAGGAGGCCTCTACATCATCACCATCACCAAGACCAGCACCATCTCCATCATCATCTCCGTGATCCACTCCGTCCCCTCGTAGTTTGAGAGTTGCTATACCCTAGATACTTGTCTTGTGCTACTATTCATGTTTGTGATTGAGTACTTGTCATTATTTGGTGGTGAAGTTATATTTTCAGATTGTGTTGTACCACTTATGCCACTGAATATCACCATGTTTGCACGTTGTGAGTAGTTCCCGTATGTTCCTGAGGGCATAGGATGAATTGGCAATGATTTATATATGACATGTGTTGGTATTTTGTCTAGTGTTTATCTTTTTGTGTGATTCTATGATGGTGTTGTGCGAACGTCGACTGCACAACACTTCACCTATATGGGCTCATAGGAGAACACCGTAGTGTAATGGCGTGAGGGAGACTTGGGAGGACACGAAAGCCTGAGACCGAATCATTAAGTTACTTTACGGGGTATTAGTATCGGGGACCTAGAGCGTAATGCTATGGTGGGATTTTATATCTTAATAATTCTTGTGCTGTCATTTAATTGGCCACATGATCCATCATAAGGGGTTTAGTCTATTTATTTAGCTGTACCTAATAATAGCTCCGTCCGAAGAAGATTAAAACTAGACAAGATATTCAACGTGTTGTTTAATAAATCTATATGCCTAGCAATATCCATGCCGCCCTCGGGAACGTTTTCCACATATAAGTTACACATCACTTGAGCTTGTCCTCTTACACATAGAGGATTGGGCTTTCTCTCTCTTTGAGAGCTTTTACTTGTTACCATTTACCTGCTGCATTGTTACTGTCTTGCAATTATACAATCGAAAATACCAAAAACACTTGCATCTTTTATTGTCTATTTATCATTTCTAATAACCAATACCTTCAGCTCCTCGTGGGTTCGACAACCTTTTCTATTCGAAAGGTACTACAATTGATCTCCTGCACTTGGGAGTCATCAAGATACTTTTCTGGCGCCGTTGCCGGGGAGCGTAGCGCTATTGGTAAGAAGTTTGGTAAGGAAACTTGAAAGGTGAATTTTATTTACTGTTTTATCTCATTGCTACTATGGCATTTATGAATCGTGCCTCGCTACATCTTGCTTATATGAAAGTGCTTATGCTCCTAAAACTGTTGAAACTACTGTGCCTGAGATACCTAAAGTGGGATATAAAATTCCCGTTGGTCATGTTAAAAGAGTTATGAAAAATCCATTTACAGGGATGGAACTAAATCTGCACGTGAACACATGGAAACAATTGAGGCTATATGTGGTTTATTTAGACTTCCTGGTATTTCTGAAGATCAGGTAAAAAGGAAGCTGTTATATCTGTCTTTATCTGGTAATGCTCGTATTTGGTTCAGGTCTTTAGATGAAGAAGTCACTATGGACTGGAGTATTTTGAGGAAGGTTTTCTTTCTTAAGTATTTTACTCCTAGAGAAGCTTATGAGAACCGCTGCTATATATTTAATTTCTGGCCACATCTGGGAGAAAGTATTACTCAAGCTTGGGGGAGGTTAAAGGAACTCCTCCGCAAGAATCCTTGTCATGATCTTACAAGGAAAATTATTCTGATAAACTTTTATGTGAGGCTACCAAGGCAACAAAAGGAATTTCTGGATAATTCATCTAGTGGAAGCTTTACAAATAATACTGAAGAAGAAGCATGGAATTTATTGGAGACTATTTCTGAGAATACTGGTCATTGGGATCTTGATAAAGGTAATGAGCCCTATCTGGACTATGAGTATTCATGTGTAGAGAATTTCTCTACTTCTACCTTGTTTAAAAATCTGAGTGATACTTTTAATCTTGATCCTTATGTTATAATTGAGGTAGCTAAATCTTTTGCTAATCATATTGGTATTCCTAAAACTGGGTTTGAAGTTTATGTTGAACCTGTTAAACAATCTATTGTTGTACCCAAAGTTATTAAACAGGTAGAACCAGTGTCATCCTTGACAATTGAGGAGTATGTTGAGGCACCACCATATCCAAACCAAGTCAAGGAAAATTTACTTATTGCTGTTTCTAACAAGAGTAAAAGAAGAAGATCTCAGCCTTATGAACAGATGGAAGTCAACAGTCAAATCTCTATTATCAAACAATTAAATGAAGAAGATCCTGTTGATGTTTATCTATGTGAAGATGCTACTAAAGTTGTTAAAGGCAATTCGGCCAAGGTTGGTAAGCCTGTTATATCATGCACTATTGGGACTTCTAGTTATCATGGCTTATGTGATATTGGAGCAAGCATTAGTGTCATTCCATATTCTCTGTATCTTGAAATCAAGCCTGATATTGATCCTATCATTATGGAAGAGACAGGTATGACAATTCAACTTGCTAATAAAGATTATATTAATCCACTTGGAATTGTTAGAGATGTTGAAGTATTGGTAGGTAAAATTAAATATCCTGCTGATTTTATTGTGCTTGGTTGCCCTCAAGATTCATTTTGTCCTATCATTTTGGTAGACCTTTCTTACATACTGTTGGTGCTGAAATTGATTTGCTTAAAGAGAAAGTGTTTATTAATTGTGCTGGAGAAAAACTTGCATTCAACTTTTCTAAATTTTCTGATAAGCATTCAAAGAAAGAGCCATTTTCTGAAGATGTAATTGAAACTCTTGCTCATGTAGCTGTAGCTTCAACAGACGTGGTGGAAAGATACATGCTTAATCAAGATGAACCATTTAATGAAGAAGAAAAAGATGCTTTAGAACAAATACTTTCACAACAGCCACCACAATTACAATTGCATATCCCACCTGATAATTTAGGAGTGCTACCACCACCTAAAGGGGATCCTAGCTTTGAATTAAAACCTTTGCCTACAAATCTGAAATATGCATATTTGGATGAGAAGAGCATATATCCTGTCATTATTAGTGCTAACCTTTCAGCTGAAGAAGAAGAGAAATTACTTGATGTGCTTAAAGCTCACCGACCAGCCATTGGATACTCTCTTGATGATCTTAAAGGTATAAGCCCAGCTCTATGTATGCATAAAATTAATTTGGAGGAGATGCAAAACCTGTTGTTGATTATCAACGCCGTCTCCATCCAAAAATGAAGGAAGTGGTAAGGAAAGAGGTAATAAGACTTATTGAAGCTGGTATCATTTATCCCATAGCTGATAGTAAGTGGGTTAGTCCTGTTCATTGTGTGCCTAAAAAGGGTGGAATGACTGTTGTTCCAAATGATGAGGATGAACTTGTAGCTCAACGCACTGTTGTTGGTTATAGAATGTGTATTGATTTCAGGAAGTTAAACAAAGCAACTCGTAAAGATCATTACCCATTGCCATTTATTGATCAAATGTTAGAAAGGTTATCTAAACACTCTCACTTTTGCTATTTAGATGGTTATTCAGGTTTCTCCCAAATTCCTGTTCATAAAGATGATCAAGAGAAAACCACTTTTACATGTCCATTTGGTACATTTGCTTATAGGAGAATGCCATTCGGTTTGTGCAATGCTCCTGCTACTTTTCAAAGATGCATGAATGCTATATTTGCTGATTATATTGAAAAGATAATGGAAGTCTTTATGGATGATTTTTCTGTGTATGGTACTTCCTTCGATAATTGCTTGTTCAACCTTAACAAAGTTTTGCAGCGTTGTGAAGACCAACACTTAGTTTTAAACTGGGAGAAGTGTCACTTCATGGTTACTGAAGGTATTGTTCTTGGGCATAAGATTTCTGGAAAGGAATAGAAGTTGACCCAGCAAAGATAGAAGCTATTGAAAAGCTCCCATTCCCAAGGGATCTCAAAGGTATAAGAAGTTTTCTTGGGCATGCAGGTTTTTACCGTAGGTTTATTAAAGATTTCTCCAAAATATCAAAACCCTAACCAATCTTTTGCAAAAGGATGTTCCTTTCTCTTTTAATGATGATTGCATTGAGTCCTTTAATATTTTGAAGAATGCTTTAATAAGTGCTCCTATTATTCAACCTCCTGATTGGAATTGCCTTTTGAAATTATGTGTGATGCTAGTGATTATGCAGTTGGGGCTGTTTTGGGCCAACGTGTTGATAAGAAACTGAATGTTATTTATTATGCTAGTAGAACACTTGATGCTGCTCAAAGGAATTATGCCACAACTGAAAAAGAATTTTTAGCAGTGCTATTTGCTTGTGACAAGTTTAGACCTTATATTACTGATTCGAAAGTCACATTGCATACTGATCATTCTGCCATTAAATACTTAATGCATAAGAAAGATGCTAAGCCTAGATTAATAAGATGGGTACTTCTATTGCAAGAATTTGATTTACACATTGTTGATAGGAAAGGGGAAGATAATCAAGTAGCTGATCATCTTTCTAGAATGGAAAATATACCTGATGATCCTATTCCTATTAATGATAGCTTTGTTAATGAACAACTTGCAATTGTTAATGTTTCTAGTGCTAAAGTTGCATCTCCATGGTTTGCCAATTATGCAAATTTTATTGTTGGTAAAGTTTTACCTCCACACTTCACTACTCAACAAAGAAAGAAATTCTTTTATGATCTTAGACATTATTTCTGGGATGATCCTTTTCTCTATAAGAAGAGTGTGGATGGTATTATTAGACGTTGTGTACCTGAGTATGAACAACAGGCTATTATAAGAGATTGTCATGACAGTCCCTATGGAGGACATCATGCAGGAGATCGTACAGGTGCAAAGGTATTACAGTCTGGTTTTTATTGGCCTACTTTATTTAAGGATTGTGCTGAATATGTTAAATCTTGTGATAAATGTCAAAGAGTAGGAAATATTGGTAGGAGAAATGAAATGCCTATGAACTATTCCTTACCACTTGAACCATTTGATGTGTGGGGTTTTGACTTTATGGGACCTTTCCCGAATCAAAGACAAAGCATACTCATATTTTGGTTGCAGTGGATTATGTTACAAAGTGGGTGGAAGCAATTCCAACCAAAAGTGCAGATCATGCCACGCAATGAAGATGCTTCAGGACATCATTTTCCCCAGGTTTGGTGTTCCTAGGTTTTTAATTACTGATGGTGGTTCTCATTTCTTACATGGTATTCTTAGGAAAACTTTGGCAAAATATGATGTTAACCATAGAATTGCATCACCTTATCATCCCCAAACTAGTTGACGAGGGGTGTCCTCGGCAAATCCCATGGTTAGGTACCTAGGGTTGATTATGTGGTAGAGAACGCGTAGTACTGGTAGACTCGACGGCTGACAAGCGAGAGTTTACCCAGGCTCGGGGCCCTCGATTGAGGTAAAACCCTTACTCCTGCTTGTCTGGATTTGATCTTGTGAATATGCGGTTACAGGGGTCCGGCGAGCTGTTTGTCTCGTCGGGATTGTGGTGGCTATGAATTGCTTGACCTAATCGGTTACCCTCCTGGCCTTTATATAGGAGGCCAGGTCCTGGATACGTAACCGACTAGGCTTACATATGGAAAGTTCTAACCGACTATGATTTATCTAATTTTAGGAAACTTCTCTTCGTCTGGCTTCTTTCTTCACGGGCTTCTTTAACTCTGGGCCTCTACTGGGCTTCGCCTGTACCAGGTACCTTCACGCCGGGGTACCCGAAGGGTATATCCATGTCAGTAGCCCCCGAGTGCTTGCTTGATTATGGAGAATCATGGATGCACTCCACATGTGTTATTTTTCTGAACATTATATATATGTTTTTATGCAATCTTGGGGATTTTAGCATAGTAGGCCCAGAATACTCCAAACTGGTTAACTACACATTTGGGTAAAACCTTACTAGCTTTCAATCAAACCCGAGTCCCCGGACTCGAATCTGGAACATACTCGAAACAACTTTTGCCTGGGGATTACAGCTTGGCAGGCCTGACTCACTCGAAGAAAGTTGAGTTCAGTTAACTACGCATTTGGGTAAAACCATACCAGCTTTCAATCAAACTCGAGTCCCGGACTCGAATCTGGAACATACTCGAAACAACTTTTGCCTGGGGATTATAGCTTGGCAGGCCCGACTCACTCGAAGAAAGTTGAGTTCAGTTAACTACGCATTTGGGTAAAACCATACCAGCTTTCAATCAAACTCGAGTCCCCGGACTCGAATCTGGAACACTTTTGATGTATTTGCCTAGGGATTTTGACTTAGTAGGCCTGAACTTACTCGAATCAACGATGTCAGTTAACTGCTCATTAGGGCAACACCATAGTAGCCTTCAATCAGATTCGAGTCCCCGGACTCGAACCTGGTACACACTGGACAGATTCGACTCAGGCCGCTTGGGGTCTTACTGATTCGTTCTGCAGATCATATTTGCTACCCGACGCGTCCGTCAGGATTTTCATCATGTCTGTTGACACGGAAAAACTTAAGGGAAAACACTGCCGGAGTGTCCCTTAGCCCAGCTCGATTAATATCGGCAGGTCTTATCTTTGCATTTGCGTATGCAGCATCCGAGACTTTTTCGATTGACATAGTCCGGGAATTTTATGAATTATGTTTGTGAAATTAAAGGACTTTGCCGAAATGAATCAGTCGAGTCAACTTTGCCGAGTGAGTAATTTTTACCTTTTTAGAAGCTTTATGGGAGCGCGACAGCGCTCCATGGGAGTAGCCCCGAGATTGTGGTTTATTGTTTGCAATAGAGGACAATCTTAAATTATGTTCTGCATGTCCTCAATCGAAGAATTTTTTGTCGTATGCTCCCATGGGAGTACTTTTTTGTCAATCGTTATTTCAACCGATATATGGTATCAATCGATTTGCGTTTATGTTCATTCCTCTTCTTCTCGTGTGCTTGACGTCATGCATGACACTTGCGGCGTGCCTGTCAAATTTTTGACAGGACATGACCTTGTGGGCCCGTTGTCAGGGTTTTGACCAACAGAAGACGCTATCTCTGCTCCGATTTGACCGTTCGTGGTGAAATTTTTGTGGAATCATGATGACTTCCTTATTTTGCGTGCGTAGTGGGCGGCGTGGGCTGCGATGGTTGTTCTTCGTGGGTGACACGTGTCATCTAGATTTTGCTTGGACGATTGTGATTCTTTTGCGTAACACAGTAAATATCCCATCTTCCGACCCCGGGATTCTTTACCCTGCCATTTGCCTCTTCTTCCTCCGCGCACATCGCCCACCATTGCTCTGCGCTCAAGCTTTGCCTCCATCTGCTTCTTCCCTATGGCACCCAAGAAGACCAAGCGCAGTGCTGCCGCCGAGACGGCCGGGAAGGGGAAGAGTTTGACTGCGGCCGGTGGCGCCACCATTGCCCGCACCAAGTCACCGGGCGATTGGTCACGAACCTCCGTCAATGAGACCCATCTCGAGGAGTTCCGTCAGAAGGGCTGGCTACCACCTTCTGAACAATTTGCTGCTCGCGCCGCTAGATTGGAGGTATGCCCTGCTCCTCGCGCCGGGGAGCGTGTGTGTTTTGCGGAGTTTCTTCCCCGCGGCATCTCGTTCCCCCTGCATGATTTTGTGCGAGGATTGCTGTATGCCTACGGCATACAGCTGCATGATCTGACTCCCAATGGGCTCCTACACATTACATGCTTTGTGGTTCTATGCGAGTGCTTCTTGGGAGTATCTCCAAGCTGGCCGCTGTGGAAGCACCTCTTTCAGGTGCGCGCCAATTGCAGAGGAGGGCGTCCATGCCCTGTTGGGGGTTTCAACATCCAGGCTCTTAGTGGGTCGAATTATTTTGACCTGAAGGCAGTCGACTCCGCACAAGGCTGGAGGACACGATGGTTCTATGTGCCAGTTGATCAGCAGGTTCTTCCTGCCTTTTCGATTGAGACCCAGCCATCCAAGACGGCGGCCTGGGATCATCTGGTGTCTGATGCTGAGGCCAAGGAAGCTGCTCCTCTACTCGCGAAGTTACCTGATCTGCTGACCAGTGTGTCTGGAATTCAGTTGATTAGCACATATATGAAGATGCGAGTGTGGCCCCTGCGTCTCCGTGCCCACCCTATGTGGCAATATGAGGGGCCACTCGACTCAACCAGAATGAGTCAAGAGGAGTTGTCTGAAAAGGAGCTTAGTGCCCAAGTGAAGAAGATCACTAGCATCAAGGCTTCTGAGTCGATTGACTTCTCCTTCAAGTTGTTGCCTTATGGGCCAGGCAACGCGCTACCTGAGGTATGTGTGTGCTTTACGTTACTCGTTGTATTATGCGTATATGAATTTATTTGTTCTGAACTTTGAATTTTGATTGCAGGGTCACTCGACTGCTTCCTCCCTGCCGCCTTTGCCTGAGGCCGGTCCTACTTCAGAAACCATGGCACAAGAAGATCTTCATGTGCCTGCAACCGAGCCTGCTTCAGCGCATACTACTCCAGTCGAAAACTTGGAGGTTGAAGCTGGATATGAAGTTAATCAGCGCACGACTGAAGTTGCAGCTGACTAGGAGGAAATCTTGAACACCCGCAAGGCGAAGCGACTTCGATTGGCGAGTGATTCGCCAAGCGAAGTATCTGATGAACATGGTCAAGCGGGCACCCGCAACTCGGGTACTCACTCGCCTTCGAAAAGTATTCCTCTGGCTGCTTCTCCTCTAGCTTCGCGTCCTCCTCCTCCTTCGGGTAGTGCTCCTTTCCTAGGAGCACTAGCCCTTGACGAAGAGCCCGAATCAGATGATGAGGAGTCCAGGTTTGTTTTGAGTAAATAATTTTTGAGTGACAGTTTTGTTTTGCTGCTTTTCTGCTTTGTAATACTTTCCTTATCGTGTATAGTGGCAAATCACCACCTTCTCCTCCTGCTGTGGACGCCACGAGTGCTCCACAACCTATGATCACCCAGCAGGTCGACACAGCCACTACATCTTTGGTTGCTCCAGCTGCTCCTCTAGTTGAAGCTGCCAACAAGGAGAAGGCTATAATCAACGCTGGTGCCTCAGCATCTTCCTCTGATTCTTGGACTGAGCATGTACGCGCTTCTCCCCCAAGTTTTGAATATGTGTTTTGTACTTTGATTAACTCTGCATTGCTCTTACTTTCCTTTGCAGCCAATGTATGCTTCCCTTTCCACATGGGTGCGAACTCTTGTCCGTGTGGAAAAGGAAAGGGACTCCTTGAAGATTTCTGCATCTGAGCTTTCTGGTAATTTTATGACTCTTTTGCTTACAGTCGAGTGTTTGCTAACTCTTTGATTTGAATAACATTTTTGATGTGATCTTTTGCAGGGAAGCAAAAATCTACTGAAGAGCGAGTAGGCACCCTTGAGAAGGAGCTGAAAAACTTGAAGGCTAAGCTCGAGACCCAAGAGGCTGATTCTAAGAAGGCACTCAAGGAAGCCCAAGATGCAGCTCTCAATCGCGAGAAGGAGATCCTCAGTCGACTGTCTTCATTGGCACGTTCTGCTAGAGGTATGCGTGGTTTTTTCTGTTTATGTTCATAATTTGTCTACTTTTGACATATGCCGACCTTAGTTATTCTCCTTTTGCAGGTCTCGACGCCACTGCTTCTTCTTCGCAACCATCTAATGATGAAGTGTCACTTGAAGATGCGATTGCTGATCTAGAGATGGTCTTGTCCAAGACCTCGACTGATCTTGTTGCCACTTCTGGTGCTCTTGGCTCCCTGCACAAGGAGATAATCCCCGCAGCTGATGTGCCCTCTTCAGTCGATGAGCTTGTGGGCGCTCTTGGCTCCCTGCACAAGGAGATAATCCCCGCAGGTTGACTTCGAGCGCCATTTGTCTGAGTACCCGAAGAGGTCCAATGGGAAACCATTGTCTTTTAAAGATGTGACTGACACGCCACTCGCCTGAGTGAGGTGTGTATCCAGACCATGGAGCGCCGTGCTGAAGTTATTAGGACTCAGTCGCGCAAGACCAAGACAGAATCTGCTTCTCGTGCTTAGGATTAGCATGCACCTTTGCTACTTTCCTTTGTCTTTTGGGATGTAATTATGAACCTACTCGAATCCTTCTGCCCCATGCTTGCATGGTTATATATGTTATGATTTCTTTTGTGCGAGCTTATGTATGATCTCTCATATGTTTGTGATGATGAATTTGTACTCCTTATGAAGCAGGATGAAGTTTGTGCTGTAGATGTTCCTTGCTCTTCTCGAACTGCCAATCGGAATGCTAGCTACTCGAAGAGGAATTCCCGAGCTCTGGATGATGCTAGGAATCGAATAAAAGAACTGGAACAAGAGCTAGTAGAAAAGCAGGCTGAACTTGATCTTCTTAATTCACGCCCAAGCTTTGCTACCCAACGAGAAAATTATGTGATGGAGGAGATGGAATCTGTGAATCGCCAACTCGAAGGTTAGTAACTTGATCTCCCGATCCTCTTTGATTGTTACCCTTGTTTTTTGATCGTTATCCTTATCCTTCTTGCACTTGCAGCATTTGTTCCCAACTTCGAGCAAGAGGATAGGAGAGTTTCTCGATTACTGGAGAAGGCGATTGAAGATCCTTCGAATGGCCGTCAACATTTACTTCTGGACAAAGTTCACGCGCGTGCTTTGCTTACTTTGAAGGACCGAGTATGGAGGAACGCCCAAGTACTCGAGATATGCAGGCGCATCTTTGCCAGTTTGAATCGTGCACTATTTCCTGGTGGGCCGCAGCCTCAAGGATTATTCCCTTTGATTGACATCTTTCGAGTATCAGAATCAGTTAAAGAATCCTTGATGAACCTTGCTGTGCTTGGAGCCAATGCTACCATGGCTTATATACGCAGTCGTAGGCCTAAATTTTCCCTACAGCCACCTGCTCCAGGTGAACTTATCTCTCAATCGTGTCTAGGTGAGACATATCCTGCAGCTGAAAACTTTATAAGCCGTTGTCGAGATCAATTTTTTGGCCCTGTAACGGAGATAAAAAACGAATAGACAATTTCTGTATATGATTTGTGACAAATGTATGTATTCTTTGAGCTTCCAATTGTTATGAGTGAGGTTCGAGTATGAAACATCCCCTGAGTATATCGAGTGGGGTTTTGAATATGAACCCCGCCTCCGAGTATGTCGAGTGGGCTTCTGAATATGAACCCAGCCCCCGAGCATGTCGAGTGGGGTTTTGAATATGAACCCAGCCCCCGAGTATTTCGAGTGGGATTTATGTTACTTTGCTAAAAAGTGTATTTTTGATTGTTAGTTTGCAGAAATGTGAGGAACTTTGAGACAAATATGAAGGAACATATGATTTTATTCCAACTTTTGTTGTTCGACCAGCAGGCCGCCTCATTAAAAACCTTCCAGTCCCCTTAGGTACCCTGGTAAGGGAAAGAGTGCGTCTGAAACCTGCTGGCTCTTCCGACATGTCGAGTATTACATATATGACTAGGAGACCTATGCATAAAACCGACGCAAGTGCGCCACGTTCCACGGATTTGATACTTCTTCTCCAGTCTTGGCATCTTTCAGTCGATATGCTCCTCCATCGCTGATAACTTCTGTGATGATGTAAGGTCCTTCCCATGGTGATGCCAACTTGTGAACCTTTTTCTGCTTCTCGCGTAGCACCAAGTCTCCCACCATGAAAGATCGTGTACGCAATCGACGGCTATGGTAGTTGCGTAGGTCTTGTTGATAAACTGCTGTTCGTGCCAAGGCTGTGTTGCGCGCCTCTTCCAAGAGGTCATTTGCGTCTTCGAGTGCCTTGTTTGCGTCAGTTTCTTCGTATGCTTCCACCCGTGGTGCCTGAAATTTGACGTCTGAAGGCAGTACTGCTTCCGAACCGTAAACCATGAAGAATGGTGTGTATTGGGTAGAGGCGTTTGGCGTAGTTCGCAGGCTCCATAGTACCGCGTCGAGTTCTTCAACCCATGCGCCCGCAGCCCTTTTGAGTGGGACCAGCAGCCTTTTCTTGATGCCACTGCACACGAGACCATTGGCTTTCTCGACCTGTCCGTTCGATTGCGGATGCGCGACTGACGCATAGTTTAGTTTGACTCCTTGCTCCTTGCAAAAAGATTGAAACTCTTCTGCTGTGAAGTTGGTTCCGTTGTCCGTAATGATACTGTCCATCACTCCATACCGATATATGATCGATTGGATGAAACGGACCGCCGTGGAAGCTGTCGAGCTTGTGATAGGGATGGCTTCGATCCACTTTGTAAATTTGTCGACTGCGACGAGTAGGTGCGTGTGACCTCCTTTGGATGACTTTTTGAGTGGCCCCACCATGTCAAGGCCCCACTGGGCGAAGGGCCACGCCAGTGGTATGGTTTTGAGTGCTGATGCGGGTGCATGGGGTCGTGTTGCGAACTTCTGACACCCGATGCACCTTTTGACAATATCTTCTGCGTCGCTTAACGCTGTTGGCCAGTAAAACCCTGCTCGGAAGGCTTTGGCTACGATGGATCGACTGCCTGCATGGTGTCCGCAAGTACCTGCATGAATATCCCGAAGGAGATCTTTGCCGTCTTCGAATGCGATGCATCTTTGGAATATACCTGACGTGCTGCGTTTGTACAGCTCACCGTTAATGATGGTGTATGATTTTGCTCGCCGTATGATGCGTCTGGACTCGTTTATGTCTTCGGGTAGTTCATTGCGGAGAATGTATGCGAGGAAAGGTTGAGTCCATGTAGGTTCGATTAGTAATACCTCGACTGGAGGATCTGTTGTGCTTGGGATATTACCTTTACCCGTGGCGGGTGCCGATGCCGATGGTCGCTTATCGATTGACCTGTGCTCAATTCTTTCGAAGAAAACACCTGGTGGTATTGGCGCTTTTGTGGACGCGATGTTTGCGAGTTTGTCTGCTTCCTCGTTGCTTTCCCTTCCTATGTGCCGCAACTCGCATCCTTCAAAGTTTCCCTCCATGATGTTGTAGAGGTCGTGGTAGAGCGTCATGTTATCTGCGATTGAGTCGCAGGCCTTCATTGTTTGCTGCACCACTAGTTTGGAATCGCCGTAAATCATTAGTCGAGTACACCCCATAGCTTTCGCCATGCGCATGCCGTGAATTAGCGCCTCGTATTCTGCTTCATTGTTTGATGGAAACTCGAATCCCATTTGCAACACGTAGCGTAGCTTGTCTCCTTTTGGTGAGATGAGCACCACTCCTGCTCCTGCTCCTTCGTTCTTCTTGGATCCATCAAAATACATCGTCCATGAATTAGAGACATCAGGTACTCCTGGAAGTTGGGCTTCGATCCACTCGGTATGGAAATCTGGCAGGACTTGTGCTTTGATGGCCTTCGGGTGCTCATACTTGATGCCCAGTGGTCCTAGCTCGATGAGCCATTTTGCTACTCGACCTGTTGCATTGGGGTTTGTGAGGACGTCCCCGATTGCCGACTTGTTGACCACGGTAATCGGGTGATCGGAGAAGTAGTGTGCGAGTTTCCTGGAGGTCATGAACACGGCGTACGCCAGTTTCTGGTATTGCGGGTAGCGTTGTTTGGATGGGGAGAGGACTTCACTTACGTAGTAGACTGGCCGCTGTATGCTCTGGCTATGCCCTTCTTCCATTCTGTCGACTACTAAAACTGTACTGACCACTCGATTGGTAGCAGAGACGTAAAGGTAGAGTGGTTCATTCTTTCTAGGTGCTACCAGAATCGGAGGGCTTGTGAGCATCTTTTTGAGGTCTTGAAGAGCTGCGTCTGCCTCGTCCGTCCACTCGAATTTTTCCGCCTTCTTCATCAGTTTGTAAAACGGGAGTGCTCTTTCTCCTAACTTACTGATGAACCTGCTGAGTGCTGCTACTCGACCAGCTAGCTGTTGCACTTCATGAAGCTTGGTGGGTCTCTTCATCGTGATTATGGCCTGAATCTTTTCGGGGTCTGCTTCGATTCCCCTTGCTGATACCAAATAACCGAGGAGCTGTCCAGCTGGCACACCAAAAGTACACTTCTTCGGGTTAAGTTTGATGTTGTATCGATTGAGGTTGTTGAACGTTTCTTGGAGGTCCTTGATCAGAGTATCCTCGTTTTGAGTTTTGACGACGATATCGTCTACATAAACTTGTACGTTCTTCCCAATTTGCTCGGCGAGGCAGTTTTGCATCATGCGCTGGTAAGTTGCACCCGCGTTTTTGAGACCAAACGGCATTGTCGTGTAGCAAAAGACTCCGAGTGGAGTTATGAACGCTGTTTTCTCTTCATCTTCCTTTTTCATCCGGATCTGGTGATAACCAGAGTATGCATCCAAAAAGGACAATCGTGCGCACCCTGCCGTCGAGTCGATAATCTGGTCGATTCGAGGCAATGGGAAGTGGTCTTTCGGGCAGCATTTGTTCAGGGATGTGAAGTCCACGCACATTCGCTTTATTTCTGAGTTCTTTTTGTCGACCAACACGGGATTTGCTATCCAGTCTGCTTTTTTGAGTTCTCGAATGAATTTGGCTGCACGCAACCTGTCGACTTCTGCTTCGATTGCATCTCTTTTTGGATCAGAAAAACGGCGCATAGTTTGCTTGATTGGCTTGAAACCTGGTTTAATTTGTAAAGAGTGCTCGGCAAATTCCCTGGGAATACCTGGCATGTCAGATGGAGACCATGCAAATATTTCCCAGTTCTCACGGAGGAATTTGACGAGCGCGCTTTCCTATGCGATAGTTAGACTTGACGACACATTGACCGTCTTGGCGGGGTCAGTCGGGTGCACCTGGTGCTTCCTTGTGTCGTCTGTGGCACTGAATTCTCTGTCGGATGCCAGCCTCTTGTGTTCTGGTAGGAGCGTGCGATCATTGGTGATCTCAAGTTCTGCGAGTGTCTGCTCTATCCCGTACATCTCAGAGATTTTGCTGAAGTCTCGATCGCATGAATCCGATCTTTGGAAGTTTCCATTGACTGTGATCACTCCCTTTGGGCCTGGCATCTTGAGCTTGAGATAAGCGTAGTGTGGAACAGCCATGAATCTTGCGAACGTCGGACGCCCAAGTATAGCGTGATATTGTGACTTCCAGTCGACGACTTCGAACTCAATCGACTCGGTTCTGAAGTGTTCAGGGGTTCCGAATGTGACGTCGAGCTGGACTGTACCTTTCGGGTGTACTGCTCTACCTGGGACGATGCCATGGAAGGTGTTTGTCGATTCTGGCAGGTTATCGACTGCCTTGTTCATCCTTCGCAGGGTATCTGTGAAGATTATGTTGAGGCCACTGCCTCCATCCATGAAGACCTTAGTCATGGCGTAGTTGCCAATTTGCGCATCGAGTACAAGGGCTGCGTGCCCTGGTCGGTATACTGCTGGCGGGTGATCCTCTCGGTTGAAGGTAATTGGAACTTCGGATCCTTTCAAGAATTCTGGAATAGCTGGTGGTGCCATGACCGCCATGTTGACGTGTCGTGTGTGCAGTTTCTGTTCTCGATTGGATGGTCGCCCTTTTTGGATCATGTTCACTTGGCCTCGAGTGGGAGGGTATTGCTGCTCCTCTCCCTGGGGTACTTGATGTATGGCTGCTGCCACTTGTGTTCCTCCGTTATGTTGTGTGGGCACCATGTATACTGGTGCTGGTTGCATTTGCTGCTGCGCTGTATATGCCTGAGTAGGCTGTGCTTGCTGTGGAACAGAGTATGCTTGAGTATGCTGTACTTGCTGTGGCGCAGAATATACCTGAGCTTGTTGCACATGTTGCGGTGTAGAGTACGCTTGAGCTGGTACCGCTTGCGTGTGGGTTACTGCGATTGGCTGTGCTTGCGTCAATTGCGGTGGAGCGCGTCCTTCCTTTTGCAGGCGTAGTACGTATTCGATCGCCAATTGGTCGAATTCCCTGCAGTTCTTTAATGAATGATTAGCACGTAACCTACCGTCGTCTCCCTTGTATAGGTGAAATCTGCAGTAATCGTCCATCCGCTCTTCGAGTGAGCGCTCTGGCTCTTTGTCTGCTCGTTTGCGCCATTCAGGCCTTCTGTAACTGTCGCGGTTGTCACGTCCGCGATAATTGTCACGGCGATCATCTGAGCGGCGATCTCGACTGTCTCTTCGGTCGTCTGTACGGTGGTCTCGATTGTCTCGGTTATCTTCAGGATGTTTGACAGTTTGGTCTCGACTATCTCGCGGCTGGGCGAACCCTGCTCCTACGAAACTTGGCTTGTCATCATCATAGTGGCGATATTTGCGCTTGCGCCTTCTATCATCCCGATAGTTGTCTCTACGATCTCGATTATCTCTGTCGTGGTTGTCGTGTGATGGCGTAGGTTGATTGCCTCTTACTGAGTCTTCTCCGTTTGCCCACTTCGTTGCGATTGCCATGAGGGCTGCCATTGTTTTTGGGTCTTCTCGTCCGAGCATCTCCCTGAAATCTTTCCTCCACAAGCCTTCCTTGAAGGCGTCGATTGCCCTATCTTCTGATACATGTCCTATCGAGTTGCGGATGGTGGTCCATCGCCTTATATATGATCGCAACGACTCGTCCGGGCCTTGCTTACATGTTTTGAGTTCTTCAAATGTTTTGGGCCTGTCACATAAGGGTCCGAAGTATCTGACGAAATCATCGCGGAATTGCTCCCACGAGTCGTAATATGACTCGGGTAACGATTTGAGCCAATCGCGAGCTGCTCCTTCCATCATGAGTTGTATGTACTGCATTGCTGTAGTTGTTGTGCCACGCTGACAGCCGACGGCTAATCTGTAATCTTCTAACCAGCCTGAGGGCTCCTGTTTGCAATTGAATTTTGGCGTTGCTGCGAGTGAGAACTTCTTGGGCATGCGAGCTTCCCGAATTCGTCGAGTGAAGCACAATGCTCCGCATGGCCCTATGTCTGCCCCTGAGTCAGAGCTACTGCTATATGACCTTCTAGATCGGCTCCTCCGATGGCGCGAGCTTCTTCGTCGCTTCTTCCCCTAGGGCTTCGACTGCGACGATCCCGATATGTTTCTCGTGCGGGTGTGGTTTGCGTTGGCTGTATGGCCTTTGTCGCAATCGCCAGTTGCTTGTATAGTTGAAGGTGATGATCTCTCTTTGGATCTCCCACTGGAGGTTCGATTGTTTTGAGGTAGTTGCCCAATGTCATCAGTGCTCCAACTGGCTCAGTTGGTATGATCAGTCCTTCCCTATCCACTTCCATAAAAGCTGGGTCAAGGTTTCGAGTGATTGCAGCTCGATCCGCTTCACCCAGGTTGAGCCTTGGCCTATTTGCGGGATCGTGTCTCCCAGTAGAACTCATGGATAGTGCCTTTCGCCTGGCGCTTGATATGCTCGCCTGTTTTCTGCGTTCCTCGAGTGTAGCTCTGTAATTGTTCAGTCGAATATTTTCTTGCCAGTTGAAGTATGCGTAAGTCATCTGTTCTTCTGGAGTTGCGTCGATTGGCATCATCGCGCAATTTTTTATGATTTGATCCACTTTCTCCGCTGTTTCAGCCGTGATGGTTAGGGTGGTCCTTCCGTCAGGCATGGTAACTGTGCATGGAAATTGTGTGGGTCGACGACATGCTGCTGCCGCGGATGTTTCTGCGGCGCTTGCGGTATACACCTGGTAAGGTATTACTTGGTTGGCGATCTCCACGCTGCTGACACGTACCATGGACTCGGCGTCTTCATCCAAACTCATGTCGGAGTTACTCGGTTTGCTGTTGGTTTTGCCGTAGTCGAGTTGATCGTCGATTGTCTTGTCCAAGCTTCTGGTATTGCACGTGAAGATCTCGTGGTTGGCCTGCACCTCAGGGCCATTAAAGTCGGCTAGGTAAATGCTGTCATCGAGGTTTTCCTTGCTTTGCGGGAGGTTTGTGCAGTCGAAGTTGCCTTCGAGTGACTCAGCCGAGTTGTTTGGACGGAACACAGATTCGACTTCGCTTCCTCCAAAGTTTTTGGCCACTGCTTTGCGAAATTCTTCGTCGTCCATCGAAGTTGCAGAGTCACTTGGTGTTTGGATCGGTGCGATCTGTGATGATGTTGCTGCCGAGATTGAAGGTGTTGCGGATGCAGTCGACAGATTGTCGAGTATCTCCATGTCGATTGTGTCCAACAGATCCTGCACACCATCTTTATCAACGAAAAAATTTAAGTCACCAACAGTAACGTCCAAACCTGATTCTAGACTCTCGAAGGCCTGTTGAGCTTCGATTGAATGTGGTTTGAGCCTCCTTGGAGAAATTGGCGAGTGTTCGCTTTTTGAGTTTGCTCCAGTCGATGGGATCGGCGAGTTGCCGTCTGAAGTTATGATCGGCGATCCGCCGTTTGGTGAGGCGATCGGTGAATTACCGTGTGAAGGAGAGGTTGTCGAGTGACCACCTGATGATGAAACCGGCGAGGCCGTGAATCCAGCACTACCTCTTCCCACAGACGGCGCCAATTGACGAGGGGTGTCCTCGGCAAATCCCATGGTTAGGTACCTAGGGTTGATTATGTGGTAGAGAACGCGTAGTACTGGTAGACTCGACGGCTGACAAGCGAGAGTTTACCCAGGTTCGGGGCCCTCGATTGAGGTAAAACCCTTACTCCTGCTTGTCTGGATTTGATCTTGTGAATATGCGGTTACAGGGGTCCGGCGAGCTGTTTGTCTCGTCGGGATTGTGGTGGCTATGAATTGCTTGACCTAATCGGTTACCCTCCTGGCCTTTATATAGGAGGCCAGGTCCTGGATACGTAACCGACTAGGTTTACATATGGAAAGTTCTAACCGACTATGATTTATCTAATTTTAGGAAACTTCTCTTCGTCTGGCTTCTTTCTTCACGGGCTTCTTTAACTCTGGGCCTCTACTGGGCTTCGCCTGTACCAGGTACCTTCACGCCGGGGTACCCGAAGGGTATATCCATGTCACTAGTGGACAAGTTGAATTAAGTAATAGGGAAATTAAACTCATTTTGGAAAAGACAGTGAATAAGTCTAGGTCTGGTTGGCCACTTAAAATTAACGATGCATTATGGGCTTATAGAACTGCTTTTAAAAATCCTATGGGAATGTCTCCTTATAAAATTGTTTATGGAAAAGCTTGTCATTTACCTGTTGAATTAGAACATAAAGCTAGATGGGCTATTAAACAATTGAACTTTGATTTTAAAACTGCTGGAGAGAAGAGAATTCTTGATTTAAACCTACTAGATGAATGGAGAAATGAAGCTTATGAAAGTGCCAGGATGTTTAAAGAAAAAGTTAAGATTTGGCATGACAAGAAAATTAAAAGAAAGAATTCAAAGTAGGTGATCAAGTGCTATTAGACAACCCTCGTTTCAAGTTTTCTGCAGGTAAGTTAGCTTCAAAGTGGCAGCGACCATTAGTGATACAGGAAGTATACCGTTCAGGAGCTATCCGTCTTCATGGGGATATGAAAGGTAAACCTCATGTGGTTAATGGACAACGCCTTAAACATTATATTGCAGGAAAAAGCTTCATTGGAAAGGTGGAGGAATTCATTTTACAGACACCAGAGGAGGTAATTGGAAAGAAGTTTGCAGTTTCAGAAATCCAAAATCAATAAAAGGTAACTTTTACTCTGGGAAGTTTCTCGGAATTGCGTAATATTTTACGGACATCATTTTTTATGGAAATTAACGTGTGGGACAAGAAAATTGGACGTGACGGAGCTTCGAGAAGGAAAAGAGGGGGTCCCACGCGGCCAGATTCCTGACCGCGTGGGCCCACTCCTTTTGTCCCTCGGAGTCCCGTTCCGTCTCGTTTTCGACTCCGACGCTTTGTCTTGACCTAAAAACCGTCAATATATACCCCTTTTCGTTGATCTAATCTCGCACCGAGCGTTCTCGAGCGATCTTTGCTTTTGCTGTTTCTGCCTGTCAGGTTTTTAGCTATGTCTTCGGGAGACTCCTTCCAATGCTCCTCCATGGACAATGATGATGATGAACTCGAGGGCAACATCCCCATGTCTATGTGGAGAAGAAGGTTGAAGAGTACAAGGAGAGGCTGGAGGACTTGGAGAAGAGGTATCTACATGTCACATCTGAGTTGGACAAGCATCAAGCTCTACTGTGGGATGTGGAAAATCAAAACTAGGGCTGAATGGGAGAAAGAATATGAGAAAGAAGAGGCTGCAGCAGAGAAAGCACTGGCAGAACGTCAAGCTTGGGGGAGTTCCACCTAGTCTTTATCTTTTACTAGTTTATCATATCTATCTAGTCATGGTGTGTTTTGCTTTTATCATTTAGTTATCAATCTCTTTTAGGCTTGTGTGAGCTCATGGAGCATTATCATGTATCCCTATCTTATGGTTTATCAATGAATATTAAATTATGGTGTCAACCATGATTCTCTTGTTTGGAGATTTATGGGTAACACTCATGCAAATGAGCGTGGTTTATTTTAGAGGTTTCAGTCACATCTTGCCCTGAATTTAATTAACTTGAGTATGTTGGACAATTGTAGAATCTAGCTCAATATAAATAAGAAAAGTGTGAGTCATTATGACTTGAGAATTAATAAGTTTAAGGTTGAGATATAGTCTTGTAGCATAAAAAGTTGGGAATAGTTAATGAAAAGGATATGAAAACACTCTTGTTAGAATCTAGTATCTTTTGAGCAAATGAATGATCATGGATGTGTCAATACTTATGCTCTTGTAAAGTATATGAAAGGAAGGCACCCGAGGATTCGGTTAGCCATGGGAAGTGTGAGATAAAGGTTGTTTGAGCATAAGAACTTGATTGAAACATCCATGACTAAAGTTTGCACTAGTTACTAGTGAAGCAAGGGTGCAAATAATTTTATATCTGTCTTTTCATTTGTATTCTTTAACTTATTATCCAATGAGAGTTTATCTTGTCTTTAAACTTCAGTAAAGTATTAAAACATTATGATGCTAGCCATAAGAGCAAAAGCATGTTAAAAATAGTGTGATTCAATTGTCCAACATACAATGGTTATTTGCTTTCAAAGTGTAAGGGGTGATTGCTAGAGCTTCTACGTATGCTGCCCTTATGTGTATGAGTTTTAATTCATTAATCTTACATTGCAATTGAATATGATGATGATACAATGCGCATATTTATTTATCAACCATAACTACATCGATGCATGTAATGATCTATGTCCTTACTTACTCGAGGACGAGTAAAGGTTTAAGCTTGGGGGAGTTGATACGTGCATTTTATATCATCATTTATACAACTTATATTATCATATTAGAATGTTATTGCATTGTTATATCATTGTTTTTACATGTTTTAGATGATTTATGGGACTTTCATACAAAGTCCCTATTTTTGGTATTTAATTTCTGGGAGGCAGAAAACCTCCTTTTTCTTGTTTTTAATGTTTCAGGAGCTACGGGGACCCAAATGGAAAAACGAAATTGCACAGCTGGTTTTTCATCGGGAGAACAACAGTGGGAAGAAGATCGAAGGGAGGAGAGCCACGAGTCCCAAAAGAGGGGGGCCCACGCGGCCAGATTCTTTGGCCGCGTGGGGCCCACCATCCTGAGCCTCGGGCACTTCCTCGCCTGGGGCTTTTTAACGAGGTCTCCGTCTCGCCCGAAAAGTAACGCCCTAATTTTTACGAGACTATCCGAGGTCGCGATGGCGGCGAAACTCCTGATTCCCTCCGAGGGGGATCTGATCCTTCTGCTCCGGAGCTCCGGAGAAGGGGGAAATCATCGTCATCGTCATCACCTCTCCTCCTTGGCGTGGGAGGAGGCCTCTACATCATCACCATCACCAAGACCAGCACCAACTCCATCATCATCTCCGTGATCCACTCCGTCCCCCTCGTAGTTTGAGAGTTGCTATACCCTAGATACTTGTCTTGTGCTACTATTCATGTTTGTGATTGAGTACTTGTCATTATTTGGTGGTGAAGTTATATTTTCAGATTGTGTTGTACCACTTATTCCACTGAGTATCACCATGTTTGCACGTTGTGAGTAGTTCCCGTATGTTCCTGAGGGCATATGATGAATTGGCAATGATTTATATATGACATGTGTTGGTATTTTGTCTAGTGTTTATCTTTTTGTGTGATTCTATGATGGTGTTGTGCGAACGTCGACTGCACAACACTTCACCTATATGGGCTCATAGGAGAACACCGTAGTGTAATGGCATGAGGGAGACTTGGGAGGACACGAAAGCCTGAGACCGAATCATTAAGTTACTTTACGGGGTATTAGTATCGGGGACCTAGAGCGTAATGCTATGGTGGGATTTTATATCTTAATAATTCTTGTGCTGTCATTTAATTGGCCACATGATCCATCATAAGGGGTTTAGTCTATTTATTTAGTTGTACCTAATAATAGCTCCGTCCGAAGAAGATTAATACTAGACAAGATATTCAACGTGTTGTTTAATAAATCTATATGCCTAGCAATATCCATGCCGCCCTCGGAATCGTTTTCCACATATAAGTTACACATCACTTGAGCTTTTCCTCTTACACATAGAGGATTGGGCTTTCTCTCTCTTTGAGAGCTTTTACTTGTTACCATCTACCTGCTGCATTGTTACTGTCTTGCAATTATATAATCGAAAATACCAAAAACAATTGCATCTTTTATTGTCTATTTATCATTTCTAATAACCAATACCTTCAGCTCCTCGTGGGTTCGACAACCTTTTCTATTCGAAAGGTACCACAATTGATCTCCTGCACTTGTGAGTCATCAGCTGCCAAAGTAAGGAGGTGGCCCTAATATCATAATCATCTTCCATGACCTAGACGGAGCCAACCACATCGGTCTTCTTCAAGCGTACTGTATCGGGGCGGTACTCTCTGTCTTCACCTGTTCATGCACCGCACACTGCAGAGATCATTCTTCCATCTATGCGTCCAATGAGGAGCATCTTTTATTGCTTATGTGCCACCCATAAACTTGTAAGTTGTCCTCAAGAAGATTTTGTTAGGTCAACCTACACATCGTATATGGCTAGCCATAAGAGCAATCTTTTACTTGTATGCATCCTTATGGCCCACATTGTGGATAAAATAGCGATCACATCTATCAAGGAGTAGTAGTTTTGTTTCTGGTAATAACAAAAAAGATAAATATACATTAGGATGATCATATACGTGTTTGATATATTGTTGAATCATACCTCGAACTTCAGAGGTCATTTTCCATGTATGGCTCACGTGAGCGGCATCTTTATTGCTTATGTACTACCCGTAAACTTATGGAGTTATGGGTTGTCCTTAAGACGATTTCGGTAAATTCAACCTACACATTGTATATGGCTAGCCATAAGAGATTTTTTTGGCTTCTATCCATCCTTATGGCCACATTGTGCATGACCTAGCGGTCACATCTGGTAAGGAGTAGTAGTTCTCTTTTTCGGTAACAACAACAAAAGATAATTATGTTTTCACAATAAGATAATCATGTACGCGTTTGAGATGATGTTGAAGCATATTTCCCAAAAAATCCTAAAATTATTACCTTTTTCAAGGACAACCCACGATTATATTGAATAGTCTTGCTTTCAACAAACGCACCCCTTAGGGTCTATTTGTTTGGGCTGCTATTGTTGAGAAGTACCTATAGCTGGTAGCTATTAGAAAGTAGCTGTTGGAAGCAGCTGCTGGAAGCAAGGATTTTGATGTACGGCTAGGCCCGACCTTCACGGATTTACGGAGGGAAAAGGCAAAGAACGCGATGAACACGAGGAAGAACACGGGGGGGGGGGGGGGGGTGGGGGATCAGGGCCAAACATGGGGAATAGCTAGAAGATCCTGCAAGGGACCCCCCCCCCCCCCCCGCCCCAAACCAACAACCCTTAGGATGACTCCAACGGGGCCGACCCAAACGGACGCGCGTTTGGTCCGCGTTTTGTCCGTTTGGGTCGGGGAACGGACGCGCGTCCGGCTCATGTCCGCCCCTTTCTGGCCAGTACCCCCAACCGGGCCGACGCATTGAGTCCGCTTGCCATTTTTTTAATACTAGGATTACATTTTTAAAACTAAAATTACATAGTAAATTTAGGACTTTCTCCTAACATTAAACCCTAAAACCTAAACCTAAACTTGAAGGAAATTAATAACCGACCACCGGCCGGCAAGGGGGAAGATCAAAGAGAGGCTGCGACCTTGAGGAACGTCACGCAGCATGCCCGTTCTGCAACGGACTTGCTGGCTCTTCCTTCATCGCGCCCATGGCCAGCCAGGGCTGGCTGACTCAATCTTCTTTGATCATTTTGTAGCTACGAAACACGTAGCGGGCACCGGTATTAGTGGAAAATGAGCCACACATAGGCGGCCACGCCGGCGGGGATATGACATCAGGTGGAGCTGCCTGCTCCAAGGCCTCCCGGTGCCGTTTGCGCCTCACCGCGCGCTTCTTGGACTCTTCGGCGCGGCGCATCTGCTTCATCTCCTCCTCCACCGCAGCGTCGGCACAGGCGCGTGCGGCGGACATGAACGCGGCCGCCCTCTGCGCGTTCAGCTGCATGTGGGCTGCATCCACCGCCTCCTCCTCGGTGATGTGAGCAGGGCCGCCCACGCCAATGGGAGGCTCCGGCGGCGCGCCATCCCCCGCGGCACCGGCCGCCACGACAGCAGCCGCCGCGACACCGGCGGCGTACTCTTCTTCGTCGCTGTCGGCGCAGTCTGCGAACGCCGCCTCCACCGCACTCCTCTGGGCATCCGTCAGGTGCGGACGCGACGGCTGGGGAATCATGCCGGCCCATGCCGGGCTGGTCGCCATCCGGCGCGAGAAGCTGCTGCGATAGCGCCCACGCGCGCTCATACGCGCTCGCTCGACCTCGTCCACCAGATGCTGCGGCGGCGGCGGCGGATCCATTCCGGCGCGTGGATCTGAGCTTGGAGATGGTGGCCGCCGTGGCTAGGGTTTGACCGGCCGGCGCGATTGGGGAGGAGTGCCCTAGGGTTTGGCCGGCCGGCGCGATTTATACAGCGGGGCCACAGTTATTACGGGGTGGTGGCCGTTGGGGTCGATGACACGCGGGGCCAGGGCGGACACGGGGAGGATGCAGGAACGGTCCGCTCGCGTCCGGGCCCGACGCATCGGTGATCCAAAATTGGGCCAGGAATGCGTCGCAGCGGACCAAAAAACGGACCGCGGTCCGTTTGCGTCGCCCCGTTGGGCCGTGTTTTTGGCTCCCGCGGACAGGGACGGACGCGCGCGGACTCGATGGGTCGCCCCGTTGGAGTCATCCTTAATAGAGAATCCTTTGGATCAAGAAATCAAACGAATCCAACTCTCTATGAAACCGATTCCTCTTACCGAACGGTCCACCGATCCAATAGAGTCCACAAGGGAAAGATTGGCAAGCACTACTAGAATCTCTATGAGAAAGAGTAGCAACTAGAAGACATCAACTCCATGCAAGGATGCCATGGTATCCATAAGGGGATCTTCTCCACAAGCGGAGGTCTCATCTCCACAAGGGGAGGTTAGGGGAGCAAAGCTCAAGTCTCTATCTCATGTCTTTGCTACCTCTAGATGTGAAGAGGTAGGGTGGTATTTATAGTCTAGGTGAAAAAGGGGGTAAGTGGGGGAGAGATTCAAGGGCAGTTGTCCTGAAACTGCGCGTAGGCAAGAAGTGGCCGGACTATCCGGGGTAGGGGGCCGGACTCGGTGAAGCAGGCAGATGTAGGGGGGCGGTCTATCCGACATAGGAGGGGACGAACAGGGGGCCGGACTGTCCGGGCTAATGTCTGGGTCATTGTGCCCTTCTTCTTCGTCTTCTCGTGTCTTGCCGCTTCCTCCTCTTGTTCCATGCGTACACCTTGGATGTTCTTGAGTCTTGGGGTTCTTCGGCATCTCCCTTGGCGTCTGTACTCATCGTGTCTTACCTAGCAATGCACAAGGCTCGATGCTCAAGTAGTATACCATCCAAAGGAGTGTGAAATGGGTTCTCGTAGAGGAATAAGTACTCAATGGACTTGTCATATGTTGTAGTTCTTGACATGTGGTGATAGCTGTGGGCTGGGCTACATCAGATTTGATGTTTGGCATGATTGTTTTTGATGTCTGTTGTTATTGGTTTGAAGTATGAAATTTCTAAAATGCCCCTAAATTTAAGAACGAAGATGCGGGAAGCACCTCCCGCGATGCTTACGCTCGTTCGCTTCTCCAGTGCATTTTCCAACAACGCTTCTAGGAATCACTTTTCCATTTGAAGTTATTTGTTTGGGCTTCTTCTTTTAAACCTTGAAAGCAGAAGCCCAAACAAACAGAGCCTCAGTCTTATCAGCCCCCTCATAACTCATCCCATCCTCTCTGGTACACGATTAGCGGTTGTTAATCAACAAGTATTTATTACTATCTTATTGGAACACAAGTTAGAATAGAGTTATGGCAACAAGTGTTTCTTCAAACATAGTTAGGTTGTCAAAAACAACTGGGTCGCCAAACCAGCCCCACGCAGTGCGAACATGTTATAATGCGCACTTCATATCGATGATTCTCTCAAATAATTTTCTGAATGCAAAAACCATAGTTGAAATGCAATATTCATGCACAAGTGTCTTAATTTCCGGATTTAGTCGAGACGTGTTAACTCTTTGCGAGGGAAAATGTCCTATAAGTTTTTTTATGGGATTTATTGCTCTAACAGAATATGGGCCGAATCACGAATAACCAAGTGCCTAAACTAAATATGGAAAGTGGGCCCGTCCTCGGCCAGCTGGAACATCACCAGGCAACCAGCCCATCTATATAGGCCCCTACACCTACTCCATCGTTTCCGTGAAATCCAAGTTTCCTCTCCCATCAAAACTTTCCTAACAAACTCTCCTCCACGGCTAATTCGAATTCGGTTACAATCCAGCTCCATCTCAGCGGCAATGGCGCCCACGGCCGCGCCCCTGCAGAGCCCCAGCGGCCAGCAGATCATCGCGCAGTACCTCGCCCCCAAGGCGCTCCGCGGCGACACCACCGCCGACCCCGACCTCGTCGCGGATGACGTCGACGTCTTCTCCGCCGAGAGCCCCGCGGCGCTCCCCTTCCACCCGGCAGCAGGACGGACCACGGGGAGGTGTGGGGCTACTTCTACGGTGACTACCCCGTCGACGACGTGCGGCCGGTGCCGGGCGGCTGCTGGGCGCGGTACGGGCCCGAGAAGGAGTACGTGCACGGCCACGAGGCGGTCGCGTTCCGGCGCAGCTTCGCGTTCCGCGTGACCTGTTGGGGCGACGACGGCGGGGTGGACGTGCTCCCGACGCCGTGGCTGATGAAGGAGTACCGGCTCAACAAGGGCGCCGCCGCCTTCCGCGCCGTCGCCAAGCGGCCTGGCCCCAAGGCGAACATGGACTGCGTGGTCCGCAAGATCTTCGCCAAGTCGCCGCCTCCTCCGCCTGCAAGCTCCGATGAGGAGGAGATCCCGGCGTCCAGGTACGTGGACGAGGAAGCCGGATACTCCAGCGAAGAGGAATGGAGGCGCGTCGGCTGCCGCATCGAGGAAGAACCGAAGAGGAAGCGCGGACGGTTCTGTGTTGTGTGATCGATTGCATCGGTCGATTGGTTCGTGCCTCGCTGCGATAGGTTGATTGGTCAGGAGAACAAATCCAGGTTCCAGGAGTAGGTTGGTATATTCGTCAGAAATCTTTTGATTTGGTGTATATGGATGGATCTTGGATAGTTGCAGTCATCAATTCGTAGTGCAGAACCTTTTCAAGGCGAGAATTTATACTGTATGCATCTCTGTTTGTTATACCGCTTCTGCAACTTCTTGATTTCTGATTGCTCTTCCAAGAACAGTTTGGTTCAGTGTGTTCTCTTTTTACTGGAAGTTAATTAGTTGTACTAGTAGAATTTTTTCTTTAGAAGATTTAATTACTTCTCATCATCATTGAGACATTGTAGCCTGAAGGTAGAGGCGCCTATATCTCAGCAATGCTATCCCGAACAGTTGCAGGAACTGTCTTCTTTGTCCACCGCGTCATTTGTCTGTAACTAGCTATTGTCCACTGCAACAATGTCTGGCTGCAACTTCAGTTTCAGAATCTTCGTGTGGTTTGAAACTCAAAGTATTAGCAAGGAATCACAAACGCCCATGAAGTTAATTATAAACAAAAGGGAGCTTAAAGATCCAAATTATGGCCAGAGGAACTAGTTTTTCATTAAAGATAGCATGCAAATCCTAATCTTCTATTCATTTAGTCTTACAGTACCCCCAAATTTACTACTGTAAAGGTAATACATTGGTTCCCTTTTAGTTTAGGCATCAACATTTTAAGAATTGGAAGCTGCAGGTCATTGTATGGTTGTATGAAATGTCTGTCAGTTGGTGTCTTGCCATGGGCAAACACGCAGCAGACTAAAATGCTGACCAAGAAGGCATAGAAGTTCCTTATACTAATTAAACAATGCGTTTCGACACACACTTGGGAATTGCTCGTTGTTTTGCAGCTGAATTGCTGACCAAGGAGCCCAACTTAAATCTAGCTTCTAATCATACAGAATAGCAGAATTTGAGAAATAAGATCGTTTATGCTTTGTTGAATTCTCTACAGCAGAACGACTAAGACGCAATCAAACTGATGTACGTGTAAATCAATCAATGTGGCGTCTGCAACTGTAATCCTAGGTGTAGTGTACGTGAGCTCAATCAAGCTGCTGTCTGTACTCATAGTCCGAGTGGGAACCATGCCCACTGCTGTCTATTGTCTACATAAACAGAAAGTTGTTAACCGGTACTGGGTGTTTGGGACTCAGCGCTGAACATGTTGGCGAGTGTGCGTGACATACCTGACATTCCAATCTCGATAAAACAATGGCCAATGGGAGCCGTTGGACTCTTTGTGTTGGAAAAAATAACATTGGCAAGCGGTCCATTGTACGGTTGCTTTAGGTCAGTAGGTGTTACCTAAAGTTTAGGTAATATCTTAGGAAAAAGACCAAAAAATACGTTGAACTTATAGACGAAAGATAAATCGAACCCTAAACTCCCAATCCCGGTCTATTTTCAACCTTGAACATGTTTTCCAAATTGTTGCTCCCACTGATAACAGTGACCCACTTGTCATATTTATCTTCAACTTTCCTTCTCCTCCTAATTTTCCCCTCCCCATATTCCCACTGATACCATCAACGGTGTCGCTCTCCGAGTGGCATAGAGGCCCTAGCCCCACGACACCCCAGAGCAAGTGGCCGTGGCGCGCCTGGTCTTCAGCATTGGCGACCCATGACACGGCTCCCTGCAGTTGCCGGCTTCCACGACGACACCGTCCCGAGCATCCCCATTTCCCCATCCCGAGCCCTTTCTTCACATGTTTTTGCATCAACCCTTTCCACGTCTTCCACGGCGACACCGACGAGGCCTCGACGCTAACCCAGCGTGATACATGGGAGGGGTGGTGTGCCAACCGTCGAGTATGAGAGGAGGGGGGACAACACCATCCACCCCGTGAAACGTCCTCGCTGCGGCACGGCGACATGGTCTCGACCTGAACGATGCCAAGCACGGCGAAATGTGACATGCATGGTCGTCGTGCGACGCCTCCATAGCAGACAGGGGCGGAGCAGGACGCGGCAACGCGGCCGTCCGCGCCGGAGCTCGCGCGTAGCGGCATTCAAGCATGCTTCCCGGTGGCTCCGCATGGCGTCGATGTCCCTGGCCGTGCTGAGCATTGCGGATTGTGCACATGTTCGTCTGCAAGTGCTAGTGTCGGGTGGGGTGTGTTACACCACGGGTGTCGTCGTATCGGCATCAGAGACAGGACACAGGGGTGCACTAGCCGACGGTAGAAGGTGGGGGTGAAAGGTGATGTCGTCCAGGACAAGATTGAACACGGTGGTTTACCCAGCTTCGGATCTCACACGGCGGCGAGACCACCCTAATTGCTGCTATAACTCACGACAAGGCAATAGCCGTGTTATAGATTACAATGAGTATGGATGAGAGCGTAGGCCTAAGGCTCCCTCAGGTCAGCTTATATAGGCGGTCGGTCTATGGTTTACAAGGAGAAGCCGTGCCCGGCAAGAATACAAAGTCCTAAACCTAATCCGACTAAATTACCGCCTAAGTTATGGGCTTGGTGGCTTCGTGGACCTCCGTCTTGGACCTTCTTTACCCGGCACGCCTATGTCTTGCATTTCAACGTACTGGGCCGCCCGGCAGGCCTCAAGCCTTACCACCAGTTGGTTACCCTGGCTAAGCCGTATTTATCCATGTTAGAGATACCCCCGTTGGGTATATCCCCAACATTGAGAAATCAGGAAGGGGGAGGTGTGGCAGTGGAGATCTAGGAAGGGGATGGATCTGACATGTGGGAAAGAATTGTCAGTGAGAATAGCACGTTATCCCGGCTAGGATTATATTATTCCCAGTGCGCCAAACAGGTCTAGGGTCTAAAATCGACCGGGATTGATAAGTTTAGAGTGCCAATTTCCAGGATTAGGAGTTCAGGGTTCGATTTATCATTCGTCTACAAGTTCAAGGTTCATTTCGAACGTTTTCCAATATCTTATGTAGCAACTCCAAGAGGATGTGTACTAACGAGGGGGCGACAACGTCGAGCACCACGAGGACGACACATAGCCTCTTATAGCAAGCTATATACATTGAGTAGCTTAAGCTAAAAGTAACATCTTATGTGGAGCCCATAAATTTATATATAATCTATAACCAGTAGTCTCTCTATCTAACCCTATTTCTCTCACACATGTATTGGGTGCTTTCAACAAGCATGAGGGCACTAGCTTATAGCAAATCTGGCCTTATACATTGTGGTCATTTTCAAGTTAAGTGGGTCATAATTTATGAGTAAATTGTTCAGCATTGTTGATGCCCTCAGCTATTTTTATTACTTATGGACTACCATATATATAACTTTATGGGATGCCCTTAAGAAGAATACATTAAGGTCAACATCCACAATTTAAACTGCATAACAACGTCTCCTACGTCCTTCTATTCTTGTCTCCTTCCCCTTGAGCTCGTGGCAACATTAGCATCAGTACGACAGTTAGATCCACGTGACTGCACGACGTATGCGAGCAACAAGGTAATGGCGGCCCTTACACTGCCTATATGATTATTCGTCGGTCTTTCTAGGCGGCCAAACCAAGGAGGTGGCCCTAATCTAGGAATCATCTTCCATGGCTTAGATGGAGTTGGCCGACACCGTCAATCTTCTCCAAGATCGCAGTATCGGGCAGTACTCATTGCCTTCACATGTTCATGTATCTCACATTGTAGAAGCTAGAAGGCATTCTCCTTATCTGTTTCCCGCTAGTAGCATATTCATACTGTCATGTACTACCCATAAACTTATAAACTACCCTTAAGAAGAGTCCCATAAGGTCAACCTAGACAATGTTTTTATGGCTAGCCATAAGAGCGCCCCTTTTTTGCTTACCGCCATCCGAATGGCCAAGATTGTAGATGACTAGCGCTCACATTTGGCAAGGAGTAGTTTTTCCCTTTCCAGTAGCAACAAAAAAGATAATCATATTTTCACAATAAGGTAATCATGTACGCGTTTGATATGATGTTGAAACATACTTTTATCATCAATGCCTAAAAGTTTATGCTTTCAAGTATAACCCATTGATCATATTGACAAGGCACTATGACGAATAGTCTTTATTTCGATAAGCGCATTCCTTAGGCTCTTCAACCCCATCATCACTCCTCCCATCCTTGTGATACCCAATTAGCTATTGTTAATCAACAAGTGTTTCTTAACTTTATTGGAACACAAGTTAAAATAGAGGGGTGACAACAAGTGCCTCTTCAAAATTTAGTTTGGTCCGTCACCAAATAACAGATCGCCAAAGCAATGCCCACGCAGTGTGAACGATGTTGTAGCGCACACTTCGTATCCGCTATTCTCTCAAATTATTTTCTGAATGCAAGAACAGCCCTTGAAATGCAATATCCATGCACAAGTGTCACACATCTCTGGATTTTAGTCGAGATGTGCTAACTTTTTTTGAGAGAAAATATTCTATACGAGTATTTTTTACAGTATTTACTGCTCTAACAGAATATCCCACGAGAGCAGAATCACCAATAAGCCGGATCGACACAATTCACCCTGAGATAAAAGTTTAGCACAAAAAGAAAGTGTACTCCTGATATCCCGAATCTTCTATCTGGACTTGGCCATGTGGAACTGAAGCCAGACCATTTATAAGTTCAGGCCCCTGACCCCTGTTCCATCGTTTCCGTGAATTCGACGTTTCCTTTCCCCTCGAAACTTTCCTAACAAACTCTCCCTCCACGGCTAATTCGGTTACAAGCTAGCTCCATCTTGGCAACAATGGCGCCCACGGCCGCGCCCCTGCGGATGCAGCCGCGGGGCTTCGTGTTGAAGCCCAGCGGCCTCCTGATCATCGGGCGGTACCTCGCCCCCAAGGTGCTCGGCGGGTACACCACCATCGACCCCGGCCTCGTCGAGGAGGGCGTGGACGTCCTCGCCACCGGGTGCCCCGCGGGGCTCCTCTTCCACCCCGTCAGCAGGACGGGCCACGGGAAGGTGGGGGGCTACTTCTACGGGCACTACCCCATCGGCGACGTGTGGCACTGGCAGGTGCCGGGCGGCTGCTGGGCGCGGTACGGGACCGAGAAGGGCTACGTAGTGCGCTGCTACGGCGGAGCCATGGAGACGGTCGCGTTCCGGTGCAGGTTCGCCTTCCACGTGAGCTGTGGGGGCGACGACGGCAGAGAGGTCCTGCGCCCGACGCCGTGGCTGATGAAGGAGTACCGGCTCAACAAGGGCGCCGCCGTCCATCGCGCCGCCGCCGCGCGGGCCCAGGCCCGTCCCTGGGCGAACATGGACTGCGTGGTCCGCAAGGTCTTCGCAATTCTGCCGCCGCCGTTGGGCAAATACATGGTGTGGCAGATCCCGGCGTCCAGATACCCCGGCGGCGGCGGGGAAGCCGGCTACGCCAGCGACAAAGAGTCGAGGACCAGAAGCGCGTCGCCTGCCCGCATCGAGGAAGAACCGGGGAGGAAGCGCGCACGTCTTGTGTGATCGACCGCATCGGTCGATTGGTTCGTGTCTCGCTGCGATCGATTGGCGTCGTTTGATCGGTACTCACATCCTTCAGAAATCTTTTGATTTGCCTGTTCGTGGATGGATCTTGGATAGTATCGTAGTAGCAGTCAGCACCAAATCGTAGGTACAGATCGAGACTTTCCCAGGTGAAGATTTGTACCGTGCGCATCTCCATTTTTGTTCTGCAACATCTTCTGTCTTCCAAGAAGGCAAGAACAGTTCAAGAATGCTTTGCTTCAGTCGATGGACAGCAAAAGCGCTTCTATCTCAGCAATTCTTGCTTCATTTCTGTTAGGCAATGCTACATTAATTTTACAGTTGCAGAGACGTGGTGGTAATGTCTTCTTTGTCCACTACATCATTTATCTGCAACATGAGCTATAACTGTTTACTGCACCAACGTTTGGTTGCAATATCGTTTCAGGCTGCAGTTTTTAGAAAGTTAATGAGCTATGGTAGAATTTTGATTGTGACAGACTTGTTGACTTCTCAAATTCTCATTGTCGTTGATGGGCAGCAAAAGCGCCTCTATCTCAGTACTAATTCTTGCTTCATTTCTGTGAGGCAATGCTATATCAATTTTACAGTTACAGAGAAGTGGTGGTAATTTATGGACACCATTATCTGCAACATTAGCTATAACTGTTTACTGCAACAACGTCTGGTTGCAATTTCGGTTCCTGAATCTTCTTTGGCCACTGCATTATTTTTCTGCAACATTAGTTATTGGCCATGAAAATGTAAACAAGAGAGCTGAAAGATCCCTGTTACTGCTAGAAGAATCGACTTCCAGGCCTTTACAGTGTTCAAAGAGTACCCCAAATTTACCCGCAATATATCGGTTTCCATTTTAGTTTGGGTGCTACTTGTATTGGTCAACTTGACACCGAGACTGGAAGCTGCAGGTCGTTATATGGTTCTGTGAAATGTCTGCCAGTTTTCCTATGATACGATGATCTCCATGCCCTGCAGGGTAAAACCTAGGATTTTTTCTTGTTTCCCGGCCTGAGAATTTATACTGTACGTACCTCCGTTTGTTCTGCTGCTTCTGCATCATCTTGATTACATTGCTCTCCCAAGAACAGTTTGGTTCAGGGTGTTGCTCTTGTTACTGCAAGTTAATCTGTTCTAGCAGAAAGTTGTTTGTAGGAGACTTACTTACTTCTCGTCATCGTTGATGGTAAAGTTGTTTGTAGGAGACTTACTTACTACACGTTGGTTCCGCTTTTAGTTCGGGCATAAAAACTTTCTGAACTGGAAGCTGCGGGCCATTGTATGGTTGTATGAAATGTTTGTCAGTTGGTCTCTTGCCATTGGCAAATACGCACTAGACTGAAATGCTGATCATGAAGGCTTAGAAGTTCTCTACTGATTAACCAGTGCGTTCGACACACACTTGGGTATTGCACGTTGTTTTGCAGCTGAAGGAGCCATACTTAAACCTAGCTTCCAATACAGTATCACAAAATTGGAGGAATAAGATCGTTTACACTTTGTTGAATTATCTGCAGCAGAACGATTAAAATGCAGATCCTGGGTATACTGTAGGTGTAGCTCAATCAACCTGCTGCCGGTACTCACAGTCAGAGTGGGAGGGAAACATGTTCACTGCGGACAAGATGTTTGGCTCGTAGGAGCATCTAATCTCAATCTGTGAGTGCATTTTTAAAAATATTTTAAAATAGCAAAAAAATTGAAATAAAATTTCAGGTGTCTCCAAACATTTTATGTTGACACACAAAGTTTCACGAAAAAATAATATATTTTGTGCTCTGTATAAAAAAGACAAATTAGTTGCTATAAAATAACTTTGTACTAGACATTTTGTTTGTCTTTTTTACACAGGACACAAAAAATATCTTTCTTTGACAAAAATTTGAGGGTCTACATAAAATGTCTATATGTACACCCAAAAAAAAAATTCAATTTTTTTGACATTACGAAATATGATTTTTTTAATAATAGGAGCATCTAGTCCTACAAGCCGAAATGGATTTCCGGTTCACTGCTGTCTTCTCCTAAGGACGAATTAAATGACTATGTAGAAGAAAAAACTTTATTGGAAGACTTGGTTGTTCCTTCAAATTTTGGGAAACCTATCATATTCTCAAGAAAAGGATAGGATCTAACTTCCTACCCCACGTTGTTCCTAAGGGGGTGGCTAGGGCAAAACCCCTTGCTGTCGTGCGCGCCACCCCCTCATTTAAGCTTTGCTTCATGTGATTGTTGCCGAAGGGGCATCATCATTACTTGTCTACGGTGAAGCCAAATTCGCCTGCTCGAGGAGGGTGATGAAGATAACACGTGTGTGCCCTTGACGTTTTTTCTCTTCATGGCGGTGATCTTGGTATATCTGTTGTGAGCCTGGTTTGCATGTGAGTGCCCTTGAATCGTGATGTTCCATGATGATTGGCGTGGGAATTTGTATCAGTCTTTGCCTAATTGTTTTTCTAATTTAATGAGTTATTCTCTTTTTTTTAATTAATGAAAAGGCAAGTCTTTTGTATTGTTTCAAAATAATAAAGAAAGGAAAGCCCAATATCAACCACACTTTTTTTTTCTCAGTACAAAGGTGATAAATAGGCTACTAGATACGCTATGACCCAGATGGCCTAGATTCATAACTAAAATTAGTCATTGCACAATAGATCTTAGCTATGCCAGTCCGATCTAAGGGTACCGGCCAACGTTCAATAAAGTCCATTTTAACATAAGGTTGGACCCACTTAACTTATAAAAATAGGTATAATAATGTATAATGTCACATCTGTCGTAAGTTGGGACCCACATATTTGGTAACACTACACCGCATGCAAGAGAAATATGATCATCCACAATGTTGGTGGCTATATATTAAAAAAGGTCCTTGTATATCCCACCATATACATTGTGGAGGTTAACCTCAATGGTATCTTCTTATGCGCGGCCGATTAATTATAGGTAGTCTATAAGCAATAAAATAGTTCCCCTCATAGTATGCTTTCAACAAGCATGAAGGCTCTATCTTATAGCAAATTAGAACGATACCCCGTGTTTTGCGGCATCAGTCTCGATCCTTAAGAATTATGTAATGTAAATAAAGGGTATAAGACAATGTGACACAAAGTTTTCCTACATAATATACAAGATTCAATTGGTCACAGTAGTCGAGAGGCTTAATTTAATTGATTTGAAATTGTTGGGCATTTGGATGACTGTAAAAAGGATGACGTGAATAGCTTACAAATAGAAATAGACCATCAATAAATATTGTTAGTGGAATGACATGGACAATTAGATGGCTAAAATAATATGTGATGTGGATAGATTGCATATTGAGTAGACTATCATTAAAAAAAGTTAGTGATGGTTTTTCTTTATACAAGATATATATGTGACCTTATACATTATGGTCATTTCCTAGTTAAGTGGGTCATAGCTTGTGCAAAAATTAATCTACATTTCTGGTACCATGAGATAATCTATTGACTACACATAGATAAGCTTATGTAATGCCCTTAGTTTCGTTAAGATTGACCAGCACAATAAAAAAGTGATGGAAAAGAAAGAGGAAATCATGATTTACAATCATACCAAACAGAAAAGTGATGTCCCCCTCGAGTTCATCAAGATACTTGTTCTTCTTGTGTTTGTTGGAAACCCTGGGAGTCTTAGGGTCAAGCATCTAAGGTGTGGGTTTGTGCTCCGGAAATTTTATGAGGCCTTGGAGGTCATAAAAGACCGAACATAAGTAATTGAGTTCCTATTTCATGGAGGAGGCTGAAGGAGAAGAAAGTGAGCATTCAATGGCGTTTGGGGGTCCTTCATGATAACCCACACCTCTCCAAAGGTCATTATTGTCCCTTAAAGAAGTGAAAACCGGTATGATGTTTGCCTCCGTGTTCACCGCATATCTCTTCCGTGCTTACACTTGTGTTTTTATATTATGATATCCTTTATGCTTGAATTTATATATCATTATATAGGTTAATTTCACATAGTTGTATTACGCTCATTTTCTTATCCGCAAAGCATAAAACTTGTGAAGATTTGTTTAGAAACCTATTCACCCCTCTCTAGGTTAACCATCTTGATTCTTCACCTACCAAATGCATTAATCAAGGAGTAGTAGTTCCCTTTACGATAACAACAAAATAAAATAAATATGTTTTCACAATAAGATAAAGCTAGTTGTGTACATTTCTAATGTGATGTTGAAGCATACTTTTCTTAATGACTATCTAAAATGATTCTTACTTTCAAGGACAATTATGGATCATATTGATATGGCCTCGATCGATGAATACTATTGCTTTACATAATAATAATAATAATAGATGAACATGTACCCACACATATAATCAACACACTTTTCAAACCATTCCTCGAATACAAATCACACTAGGGCGGCTCGCAAAGCGGATCCATGCCATAGATCACCGACAACAAGGGCTACTTCAAACATGGTTTAGTGTGCCAACAAAGTGTGTCACCATGTAGTGCGAACAACATTACCATGCGCACTCTCAAATAACTTTTTGAATGCAAGAAAAACATTTGAAATATAATTTTCATGTATAAGTGACTTACATTTCTGGATTTTAGTCGGTACATGTTAATTTTCTGCGAGCGAAAATTATTTACACTTTTTTTTTGAATTTTCCACATATATTAAACAGCAAAGAATACACGATTACATCGATTACAAAAACAAAACTAAAAAAGACTAGCAAATCTATGAGATCTTCAAACCCTTTCTTCATCTATGACACAATCTTGTACTTTTCTGGAGGCAGCCGTAGAACAACGCCAACACCACCAAATCACAGACCTGTGAATACCACCGAAGGTTCTCCCTTTTTAATTTTGAGCCGCAATGTCAAGGCTTTGTGCACGCACGCAGCCATTAAATTAATCAAGCAACATCGGCAAGAGCACCACCACTAATATTTTAGGGACAAATAACCGAACCACTTTGTCGACGTCGTTGGGAGCCGAGAGAACGAATCACCATTGCCGAAGACGTAGTAGCCGGGATAGATATTGCGAGGACAAACCTCCTCACGCCAACCATGAGAAACAATCCAAGATTGATCTGGCGAAGCAAGAGCTGAAGAATCATACCTAGACAGACTTAATTTTTCAAAGCCACCATTAACGTCGGGAAGGGTATGCCATTGTTTTGTTTTAATAGAAAAATCCCATAAGGGTAGAAAGGACTACTATTATCGAAGTGCCTGTAGTAAATTTCGAAAGCTCACTCGCACGTTCTGAAGTCCTGAATTTTTCATTTGGACTTGGCCAGGCCATCTATAAGTTCAGGCATCCATTCCATAGTTTCCTTCAACTCGAAGCCAGTAGTAACAAACTTTCCCTCCTCGTCTTATTCGTTCTTGGCGCGCGGGGCGCGGCAATGGCGCATACGGCCGCTCCCGTGGGGAACCTCCCGCAGGGCTCCGAGTTCGTCAAGCCCAGAGGCCACCAGATCATCGCGCAGTACCTCGAACCCAAGGCGCTCCGCGGCGAGTCCACCACCAGCGTCCCCGGCCTCGTCGTGGAGGGCGTGGACGTCTTCTCCGCCGCGGACCCTGCGGCGCTCCCCTTCCACCCCAGCACCAGGAGGGAGCACGGGGAGGCGTGGGGCTACTTCTGCGGGGACTACCCTATGAACGACGTGCGGACGATGGCGCGCGGCTGCTGGGCGCAGTACGGGCCCGAGAAGGAGTACGTGCGTGGCCACGACGGCGCCATGGAGGCGGTCGCGTTCCGGCGCAGGTTCGCCTTCCTGGTGGTGTGGAGGGGCGACGACGGAAGGCTGGTCATGGAATCGACGCCGAGGCTGATGAAGGAGTACCGGCTCAACAAGGGCGCTGCCGCCTTCCGCGCCGCCGCCGCGCAGCCCGACCCCTGGGCGAACATGGACTGCGTGGTCCGCAAGGTCTTCGCGAAGCCGCCGTCGCCACTGCCATGCATCTCCGACGAGGAGGGTATCCCAGCGTCCAGCTCTCCCGCTCCCGGCGGTGCGAGCGAGGACGCCGGATACTCCACCAACAGGGACCTGAAGCGCGTCGGCTACCGCCTCGAGGATGAACCTGCAGAGAAGCGCGCACGGCTGCCGCCTCGAGGATGAACCTGGTAGATCCCATCATTCGATTCGTTAGTGTTGTTTGATTTACCTGTACGTGGATGGATCTTGGATAGTTGCAGCCACCAAATCGTAGTCCAGAAACTTGTCGATGTGAAAATTTGGACTGTACCTGTAGTCCTGTACGCATCTCCGTTTGTTCTGCAACATCATGGTTTGCTTGTTCTTCCAAGAACAGTTTAGGAAATGCTTGGTTCAGGGCATTGCACTTTGTAGTATAGAAGTTAACTAGTTGTAGTAGAAAGTTGTTTGTAAGTGATTCGCTTACTTCTCATCATCGTTGACGTTGAAGGTAAAAGCGGTAAAAGATTTTCCCTTAATTAGTTATGGGGAACTGTCTTCTTTGTCGACTGCATCATTTTGCTTGTATTGTCCACTCTAACAATATCTGGTTGCAATTTCAGTTCCAGAATCTTCGTGCGGTATGAAACTCAAAGTGTTATCAAGGAATCGCAAACCTTTAAAAACAGTAGAGCTAAAAGATCCAAATTACGGCTAGAGAAATTAGTTTTATATTAAGATAGCAGCAAACCATAATCTTCCCCTCAATTAATTTACTACTGAAGGCAATACATTGGTTCCCGTTTTAGTTATGGCCTCAAAACTTTCAGAACTGGAAGTTACAAGCCATTGTATGGTTCTATGAAATGTCTATCAGTTGGTATTTTGTCATGGGCAAACACCAAGCAAGAGATATATGGGTATCCACAATGTCGGCCATAATAAAAAAAGGTTCTCTTACTACGAGATATATATATTGAGGATTTTGAGCTTAAGATATCTTTTATGTGCAACTCATAGCTTTATAGGAAGTCTATAGACAATAATCTCTCTCACACACACGCACGCACACACAATATATCCCTTTTCATTCTCTCGCATATTGGGTGTGTGTATTTTTGATCCTTGTGGAGGTCCTTTCTGTAAAACCCTTGTTTTAATACAAGTCGTTTCCCGCAAAAAAAAAACAAGCATGAGGGCACTAGCTATACTCCCTCCGTTACTAAATATAAGATGTTTTAGACTTTTGCCAAATTCATGTGCACTCATTTTAGTCCGCATCTAGTCAACATGTGAAATACCTAAACCATCTTATATGAAGGAACGGAGGGAGTAGCCTTCTAGGAAAAGTGAGATGATACATTATGGTCCTTTTCAAGTTAAGTAGGTCATCGTTTATGGAAAAAATATCCTACATTGTCCATGCCCTCATATAAGATATTTGTATTGCGTATGGACTAACCATATAAAAGATTATCCGATGCCCTTAAGAATATTCTATTCAGGTCAACCTCGTGAATTTAAATTGCATAGCAATTCCCTCTTCCAGCGTCTCTCTCTATCCCGCCCCCACCACCCCTTCCGAGCTTGTGGCAACATCAACACCACTCCCAACAGTCGGATCCACGTGGTTGCATGACGTATGCGAGCAACAAGGTGATGGAGGCCCTTACCCTGCCTATCTTATTTTTGTCGGTCTTTCTAGGTGGCCAAATCAAGGAGTGATCGTAATCTGATAACCATATTCCATGGCTTAGATGGAGCCAACGTGTGGCACCGCTAGTCTTCTCCAAGTTCACAGTATCAGGTGGTACTTACGGCCTTCACATGTTCATTTTACCTAACATTGTAAAGGTCATTCTCCATTTCTGCATCTAGCGAGTAGCATATTTTTAATTCTTGTGTACTAACCATAGACTTTGGGTTGTCCTTAAGAAGATTCTGGTAGGGTCAACCTACACAGTGCATATGGCTAGCCCGTAAGCACTTTTTTTGCTTATCCCATCGTTATGGCCAACATTGTGGAGTGACCTAATGGTCACACTTGGCAAGCAGTAGTAGTTCCCTTTCCAATAACAACAAAAAAGATAGATATGTTTTAAGTAAGGTAATCATGTACGCGGTTGATATGATGTTGAAGCATGCTTTTCTAAAAACTACATAAAATGATTATTTCTTTCAATCATATTGACAAGGCACTACAATGAATAGTCTTCCTTTCGGTAAGCGCACCCCTTATACTCTTCTAAACCCTCATCGCGTGTCCCATCCTCTGTGATACACGATTAGCGGTTGTTAATTAACATGTGGCTCTTGCCTCTACTTGAACATAAGTTAAAATAGAGGGGTGGGTGGCAACAAGTGCTCCTTCAAAATTAGTTTGGGTTGTCACAAAAAAAATGGGTCGCCAAAGCAATCATCACGCACTGCGAACATGTTGTAGCTCGCATTTTGTATCTATGAATCTGTGATTCTCTCAATAATTTTGTGAATGCAAGAACCTGATTTGAAATGCAATATTCATGCACAAGCAGTGTTGTACCTTTTCTGGGTTTTAGTCGAGATGTGCTAAATTTTTGTTCTACTCTCTCGGTTCACTAATGTAAGATATTTTTAGCTTTTTCTTCATTCAATTGTATTCAGATTTATTTTCTACATATATTCACTTATTTTAGTATGTATGTAGTTAAAATTGAAATAATGGGTCCAATGTACACCAGTGAACAGAAGGAGTAACAAAATATCCTATAAACGCAGAATCTGTAGTATCCAACTGGCAGGAGTAAATTTGGAAAGGGCAGCCGTCCTGAAATCCCGAATTTTCCATCTCTGGAACATCACCCCGAACTGAACCCAGCCCGTTTATAAGTTCACGACCCTCTTCCATCGTTTCCGTGAACTCCAAGTAGAACTCCTCTCCCCTCAAAACTTTCCTAACAAACTCTCTCTCTCTACCTCCACGGCTCCATTCTGTTAGTAGAGCTCCATCTTGGCGGCAATGGCGCCCACGGCCGCGCCCCTGCGGAGCCTGCCGCCGGGCTCCGAGTTCAAGCCCAGCGGCCACCAGATCATCGCGCAGTGCCTCGCCCCCAAGGCGCTCCGCGGCGACACCACCGCCGTCCGCGGCCTCGTCGCCGAGGGCGTGGACGTCTTCTCCGCCGAGAGCCCCGCGGCGCTCCCCTTCCACCCCGGCAGCAGGACGGACCACGGGAAGGTGTGGGGCTACTTCTTCGGGGACTACCCCATCGACGACGTGCGGCCGGTGCCGGGCGGCTGCTGGGCGCGGTACGGGCCCGAGAAGGGGTACCTGCACGGCCGCGTAGGGGCCATGGTGGAGGCGGTCGCGTTCCGTCGCAGGTTCGCCTTCCACGTGACCTGCTGGGGCGACCACGGCAGGGTGGTCGTGCTCCCGACGCCGTGGCTGATGAAGGAGTACCGGCTCAACAAGGACGCGGCCGCCTTCCGCGCCGCCGCCGCGCGGGCCCAGGCCCACCCCAGGGCGAACATGGACTGCGTGGTCCGTAAGGTCTTCGCGAAGCCGCCGCCGCCTGGCAGCTCCTGCGAGGAGGAGATCCCGGTGTCCAGCTACCCGGAGGCGAGGAATCCGGCTACTCCAGCGACGAGGACCTGAAGCGCGTCGGCTGCTGCCTCGAGGAAGAACGGGGGAGGAAGCGCGCACGGTTCTGTCTTGTGTGACCGGTTGATTGGTTCGTGTCTCGCTGCGATCGATTGGCGTCGTTTGATCGGTACTCACATCCTTCATAGATCTTTTGATTTGCCTGTACGTGGATGGATCTTGGATAGTATCGTAGTAGCAGTCAGCACCAAATCGTAGGTGCAGATCGAGACTTTCCGAGGTGAGGATTGTACCGTAGGCATCTCCATTTTTGTTCTGCAACATCTTCTGTCTTCCAAGAAGGCAAGAACAGTTCAAGAATGCTTGCTTCAGGTTGCACTTTTCTTGGAAGTTAGTTAGTTCTAGTAGAAATTTGTTTGTGACAGACTTGTTCACTTCTAAAGTTCTCATTGTGGTCGATCGGCAGCAAAAGTGCCTCTATCTCAGTACTAATTCTTGCTTCATTTCTGTTAGGCAATGCTATATGAATTTTACAGTTGCAGAGACGTGGTGGTAACCAAAAATATATGGAACTGTCTTGTTTGTCCACTACATTATTTATCTGCAAATCTAGCTATTGCTGTTTACTGCAACAACGTTTGGTTCAATTTCATTTCCAAAATCTTCTTTGGCCACTATCATTTTTCTGCGTCATTGGTTATTGTCCCTGAAATGGTAAACCGAAAGATACATGCATGTTATGCTAGAGGAATCTACTTCCAAGCCTTTACAGTGTTCAAAGAGTACCCCGAATTTCGATTGCAAACTCGCAATATATCGGTTTCCATTTTAGTTCGGGTGCTGCTTGTATTGGTCAACTTGACACCAAAACTGGAAGCTGCAGGTCGTCATTGTATAAAATGTCTGTTAGTTTTCCTATGATACTGGGATAATCTCCATGTCCTGCATTGAATGACTGATTTTTGGTATTTAGGTGTAAAACCTAGGGATTTTTCTTGTTTCCCCGCCTTGTTTTATACACCAAGCAGATTGCAATGCCGACCAAGCAGAAGGTTCAGAAAACCAATACATTCGGCATGCACTTGGTAACGGCATGTTGTTCTGCAGCTCAAGGGGCCTTACTCGCGATCCTTGAGAATCACAATTTTGGGAAATAAGACAGTTTATCCGTTCTTCAATTGTCTATAGCAGAACAATTAGCATGCATACAGATCCTTGGTTTAGGTTCAATTGACCTGCTGCCTGTAGTCACTGTCAGAGCAGGAGCAATGCTCATTCGCAACATGACGGTCGACTGGTAGGAAGTTAGGAACCATGCTCATATTCATGCGTAACAACCTTTGCACAGGCCCAGCTAACCAGGCAATCAGGTACTCAAAATAACTCTCTCTTCTCAATGCAGTGAGGTGAACACATCAGATGTAAAGGAGATCATTGCACTATATTATGAATGCGGTGAATGACTACAGCAGAGTATGCATGCCAACACATATAGCATTTGCACAATGACAACAAACGCATAAGAGGGATGAGAGAGAACAAGAAAAGTTTTGAATGCAGTTGGCATTTCCAAAAAGAATTTGAGTATACGAGAAAAAATTAAGGATCATCCTCCAACCAAAAAGCGAACAAGAAAAAGCGCGTGCGTCCAAGCAGCTCCCAAACCAAATCCACATCCCCGGCACCACAAACTACTAAATCATCATGGAATCATCGTACGTGCGAAGCGAAATCAAGGTTAATTTTCCTCACACTTGGCTCATATCCTGAGGTCAAAAAGAGACTGCAGCGAAAACCAACTCTGTGAGATGTTTGTGTCTTGTATTCAGAAGCTTTTGCGGTGAGGAGCGGCAGCCTTGCGGTTCACTTCCAGGGTGGCTTTGCCCTTATTCTTGCCCTGCATGTCATCACCGGTGCCAGACCTGCCAGGTGCTTGCACGGCGTGCTTGAACCGGACCAGTAGGATGGTCATGTTATCAACCGATGGTTGAGGTGGTTCTACGCACATATCAAGAATGGCCTCACAGTTCTTCCCCAGGTCCATCCCCTGAGTTTGTGTGTGTTGGTCACAGCATATGTCAAGTTAAAGGGAATTAACAGCAAATCTAACCAAAAATATATAAGTACGTAGACATGCTGGTACAGAAAAACTCACAGATTTCATGTTCCCACGTATAATTTCAATCAAACCCTGGTTCAACACTACATCCCTACAATAAATGAACAGGTGTGTAAATTGTTAGAGCACAGAGCTGCTGGGACAAAAAAATCAATTGTGTCTCTTAGTACGTCCAGGCAGGGGCCGCAGGGCATAAATTCCTATCTCCACTTAACCATGTTTCCGTATCTGCAACGATATGCACACCAAGAACATAGTAGGACCCAGGATCTTCAAGTAGGTTTTAACAAAAGTAAACCAAACATATTGCATGATGTTTTTCAACCAACTGATTAATACATTCATGCAATCAGGTTAATAATTTTCTGTACAGTCTCAGGTACTAGCACAACAAGGGAGTGGCAGAGACTGCTCTATTCTATAACTTCGGCAAACCATACAAAAATGACAGGCACAGTGTGTGATGGTGATGGACTGATGATGTTTACCCAAAGCAAAGCAAATTTAACAGAACTATCTGTCATTTGGATTACATATACTCTGCTTGAAATCATGCCTCAAGACATGGAGTAAAGCATAATAGAGCAAAGCTTCTAATACATTTTAGTTGAGCACTTACCAGACTCCATCACATGCCATAACAAGAAACTCAGTATCATCAGTTATATTTTCCTAGCAGAAAAAAAAGGGTCATCTTCCATCACACCATATCCAGTAGGACAAACTTGCCATCTTTAGGAAAGCTAAGTAACTTACAAGGCGAATTTCAGGAGAACAAGTCAATGCTTGTTGTGCAGGGGTTAATCCACTATTGTTTTTGTACCTCATATCACCTGAAATATAAGAACAAATATATCACATCGTGATAAATCGTATAGCCCCCTAAAAAAAAGGAAAATAACTATACCGATTGATCTTGAGACTGCAATTCCATTATCGATACGACTGGCACCTCCAGTAAATGTTACGGAACGTCCTGAGTTTTCTATTCTCCGTCTTTCAGTCGGAACACTTGGTTTGTGATCGGTGGTCAAAATAATTGCCTTTCAATACAACAGAATAAAATTAGGCACCACAAGAGATCACACATAAGAAAATAGCTGATCAGGTACCCAGCCTTAGATTAAGAAGAGAAGTAGTCACTGCACCTGACCATTCCGTGAGAGCACACAACGACAATCACCAGCATTCCCAACAATGATCTGGTCGCCTCTAATGATAGCCACACAGGCGGTACTTCCCACATCTATTGGCCCAGGGTGTTTCTGCAAACAAATAAACAAGCAGAGGTAAACAACAGGTGTTTTTGTAAGTTTAGATTTTCTACATAGAAATAATTATATATGATCTGTAAAAAAGGAGACATCACCTTCAATTTAAAACAAGCACAATTCATTAGCTTATCCTTGAAAGTTAATTTCCTATTAGCAGGACTATACTCAGATAACTCCCTCCGTCCCTCCTCTGTCATCATCATCTGATCCATTCTGCAACAGTAAAGCAGCCACAATGATTACAAATGTCATAATACACATGTGCAAGGGGTACCAGAATGAACAAAAGAATATGTTAGTATTGGTATAACATATTGGAAATAACCTCAAAACATAGAATGCATAACTTAGTTAGCTATTAAATAACCTGACGAAAGCGCTTGCCACTGCAGTAGGCAGATTGTCTTTAAACTCTGGATGGTTCCGAACCTCAACATGAAGGTGTTGTGCACAGTACCTTGATACAGCAGGTCCTGTAACAGAAAAAAATCATCTTACATGATTATCGTAGTAGTTTATGCTACTGATCACAAAAAATAAAGAGACCGATCGACAGAACAAGCGAGTATAATGATATGAATGCCAGTAGCTGAATATCTCTTCAATTTGTATCATAGAATTGAATTATTTTTTGGTTTTCATAATAGGATGAGACTGCATACCAACCTCCATGGCCGTCATAAACACCAAAGAATGATGTGGCAGTGGAAACATCCAAATCTCCAATGGTTGCATGCTGGAGAATAAGAAAAAACAACAAGTTAAGCAGGCTTTTAAGCATTTCACCAAAGTTACTTGCAAGTAATAAACCATAAATATTGTAGCCCTATTTCTCTTAACATTGGTTCTACGTACAGAACAGTGGAAGCAGGATGGTTAATTACTCACAGCATCTTCCATGTTTACACGGTAACCTTGCATAGACGACACAGCGTACTCAAGCCTGTCATTCTCTCCCCTGTGAGTAGTCTTTGATATCACGGGCTCTCTGCTGATTGCACTCACAGCAAAGTTTGGTTCCCTGAAAGATTAAGAGAATCAAAGGTAAACCGATCGATACTGAGTTACAGATGGCACAGACACCAGAAAGAATTGACTAAAATGCAAATGAGACATCACCACACGTTCTTCATGGTGCTTGATGTTCCGGGTTCTTCCTTCTTGGTCTGCAGTGGATGCACAAGTGCACCGCCAGAGTGGGTGCACCAGAGGCTCTCTTGCAAAGGAGCAGACCGTGCCTCCGAGCCGAATATATCCTGCCTGACACCGAATGCACCAGGAACGCAGGTTAGCAATGGCTTGAGAAAAGATATCACCAATTAGGCGCAGCATTTCAATTGCAGCTCAAAGCCTCGAACGCGGTCAGGCTGTACTCAGCAGACAACGGTCGCGAATGAAATACTGCAATGGAAATCACATCGCAAGTCTATGAATTGTCTCGATCAACAACCTAGAGCTAGATATTGGGCACATTGACATTTGTTTGAGCTGGTAATCGGTTGGAGGTAGATCTCTATCCCTCGCACGTACGTTCGGGCACATGCATCGCACTAGCATTAACGATCGAATTAGGCAAATACCTTGACGAATGATCCGGTGGGCGTGCGGCAAAGCGGCAGGGGCGATCAGCGGGAATGCGGCGGCGGCCTTGAACAGAGGGAATGCGGCGGCGGCCGTGAATAGAGGGAATGCGGCGGCGGCTGTGAACAGAGGGAATGCGGCGGCGGTCGTGATCAGCGGCGTGCGGCGGCGGCCGTGATCAGCATCGTGGGGCAGCGGTGATCAGCGGCGCCCGGCTCCTCGTGGCTCGATCGCTGGGTGCCCTAGTCGGGACGAGCAGCGGAGGAGCCGACGCGAAACGATCATGGATGCCTGGTGCGACCCACCACGGCTGCTTGGCGTGGCGGTTTCGATATATGCTTTTGTTGGGCCCACGTGGGCCTGTTCTAGGCTTTTGTCTGTCATTACGCGAAGGTGTCCTAGAACCCGGAATTGGTAGACATGTTTGGTTTACTGAACCTCCAGATGTTGTAAAAAAAGTTGTCAAGGAAATACTGAACCTCCAGATTCTGCTAATGTAATAATGATGAAAATTAATCACTAATATAATTCGTGGGTTTTCTCAGAAAAAGAAACACTCCATGAGAGTCTTCCTCACCAAAAGAAAAGCACTCCATCATCAGAGTAAAAAACATGCGACACAGACCTGAAGTCTCAAACTGCCGAGGAAGATACCCATGATCCTCTGGAGATTGGGTCCCAATAGCCTGCCTCTTCGCCTACAAATCAAGCCTCGAGTGCTGGACATTGACACAGCCTGCCGGTTGTGTGCATAAGGTTTGACGAACATGGCGGACACTCTTTCCTGTTCCTGAAATGCAAGTCTGCAAAGTCTATCCAGAGCCTTGAGCAGCTCCTCCGGGAATCCCTTGTGAATTGTGTCAACGCCAAGAAAAACTGTCGAGGCTCTACTCAAACCGGGCGATGGACGGAGCCACCTTGCCCTGAGAACTTCCTGAAAACCAAAATCGATGCATCGTTCCATCGGCAAACAGGTTCAGGTGGCTGAGGCTTCTGTGTCGGAGACAGGTTCAGGTTGCAATGAGAACTCATTACGGTTTTGCTAAGTCTCAGCTAGCTGAGACATAGGTCTCAGTCACATCCGTGGCCGTCCGATCGTCCTTTTACTTTGCGATCCGTATTTTGGTGGGTTAACCCGTACAATGACATCACCTGACTGAGACATAACTTACGTCTCAGTCAGCTGAGCTGTAGAGAAACCCAACTCATTATGGGTTACTGATTCCTCCAAAAAACACAACTCATTGCTGAATACCCAACACCTGATTATACGTGGTAACATACATATTGCAGTCTATTTCTTTTTGTTTACACATCAACGGTCAGCTTCCCGAACTTCTCCCAAAAAATAAACTGATTGTTGCCCTATAACTTCTTCCCCACAACATACATATTGCAGTATCTTCTTCTTTTTTACACGTCGAGGATCAGCTTCTGGAACTTCTCCATGTGCTCGGCCTGCAATGAGATGGCGATGGACAGGCTGCCGTCCTTGTTCGCGCTCGGGAGGACGAACGCCAGCCCCTCGTAGGCGATGCCGCCAGGACCCATGTACACCGGCCGTCCCCAACCAAAATCGGCGTCGTGGATTGGCAGGCGCACCCAGCTTGTGAGACCCAGGTTAGGGCACCGGAAAGTGTGGGCACCACGGACCAGTGCTGATAAATCCGGTTGTGTCTCCAGGTAGTCCAATGCTGAGCGGCAGTAGTCATCGGACATCCTATCCAGTGCTTCCTGGATGACCGCTGCTCCATCCGCCACGCCACCGGTCACCTTGCCTGCCTCAGCGAGTGGGGTGGCGGTGAAGATGACATTTCCGAAATAACCTTCTGGCAATGGGGGCTGCAGCCGTTGTCGCCCATCAGTGGCACAATACAGCTTCGTGGGCTGGTCAGCAGGCAGGCCGCGTGCAAGGGAGACACAGCGCCAGACATGCGCAGCTAGCACTGCATACGTGCTGAAACGTGGTGCACCTTCACCCGTGGGCAGCTGCGAGCGCAAGCGGCCAAGCTCTGAGCGGGTGAGCTTGAAGATGTCAACTGCAGTTGGAGCCAACGTTGGCTTGCCAGTGAGAGGCTGGGGCACCGACGACAGCATCGCTGGGGCAGGCTGGTACTCAACATGTGGTAGAATGGAGTTGGTGGATCACGGGCACGGAGAAGAGTGCGGTTGATGAAGGGCATGACTGCAATTTGAGCTCCACGGCAGAGGTCAGACCATGAGTTGATGAAATGCAACCCAGACATGCCGTCAGCTACATGGTGCTGCATGCCAACACCAAGGGAGACGCCTCCGCACTTGAAGTAGGTCACCTGGAATAAAAATCAGAACAGAGAAGAATTAGCCTCTGGACATGTTTCTTAGCTTTCTTTACCGAGGTGAACAGAGGGCATATTTCCAGCTTCACCTACCATTCGACTAACTAATGGGTGGCTGATAAAACACTAAGACAAATATATGAAATATAATATGAATGAATCAGACACTTGTTTCGATTCCAATAGGAAAGGTTAACCTAGATACGTGAAATTAACCACATGCTATAGTTTGGTTTTTAAGATTCAACACAGGTATAAGTTGTGAGTCATAGCCATACTTCAGTTGTGCAAAAAATCGCAAATCTTACACGCAACCAAGTAACTGGCAAACGTTCTTAACTTCAGCCATTTAACACAAGATCCCTAAATATCTAATGCAGCACAATACGATTGGTAGTAAATTGATTAGCCTAAAATGCAGTGCATAATCAGTCTGATGTGGGCAAACATGTGAATTTGAAGAGGTATAATAAATTTAAGAACCAAGGTCCAAAACTGTTTCCAAATAACAATACATCATTTTTTTTTTGACAACCAATAACAATACATCATTGTAACTTCAGCGAGACAGCTGCAATCATGTAAGAACCAACAACCTTTTTCTTGTAAGTTGGCAAATTAATAGCACCAACCATAACTACTGTTTGTACAAGTTTTTGTATTAGCTCAACAACAAAATTCAGGCTAGTATTTGGAATAGCTTTCTCAAGGAGTTAAACTGGTAAAAGCATCGATCTGCATATAACTATTTTGTCATAACCGTTGAAAATACGGAAACAGTTCAGTTTTGATAGAAGAGAATTACTGCAGTTTGTTGTACTCAAAATGGTATTTATGTTGTGTAGCATACTTATTGTTTAGTAGTACACATTCGTTACCTTACCAGTTACCACTACTGCTCCAGGCACCACTCTTACTTTTGAGATGGAACATCCTGCTTTGTCCTCTTTTGTTCTTAATGCTGCATTTCTACAATAGTCTGCTTTAAAAGATATGCCTGGCTAATTATCTCAGTTTCATTGAACCTGTTTCTGTATAAGGCCTTGCCTACCCTTGCATAACCAACATGCATAAACATCTGATTGACATATGTGACACATGATTGAAGTCAGCCTGCCACCTAATCAAGTAATCATGCATATACCACATCTAGAGGCACAAACTATAGTAGGTTCTTATACACAAAAATGATCACATGGAAGGAATATGCTCTAATTAGGCAATCATTTCCGTACCAGCATGAAGTGCACATCCAAAGCAAGAATATTCAGAATAATGCATATGGTTGGCAAGAAATTGCAAGCTCGTCACAAACTAGAATTTAGTAACATGATAAATTGTGGTTCAGTTTTACGCTCTGTAAGGTTCGATGCGGACAACTTCAGGTGAAAGAAAATGGTTAGCATGTGCATCAGTTATAAGGATATTCGATCATGTCGATAAAGGTTTAGCTCAGGAGTAAATCATAAGCAACTCTGCATAATCCGATATATCTGAAAGGCAAATGTCATTTTGCAGTATTGTGTTGTTTAAAGGTCAATTTCGATGTAAAGGCAACAATTCAACCTAGCTAATTTGAGTAGTAATTCCAGAATGAAATGTTGCGAAAGAAAACCAGAAGGCGAACCCATGAATTATGTCTCAGTCGAAGAAAACCTCGCAGGGTTCAACAGGGCAAGGGGTCCAGTTTTCAAACAGGATGAAAGAAGCCAACAAATTAGTCTAAGCCTAACATTCAGACATGTCAACATCGCAGTATCGCAGTAAGTTATGACCATTAATGTCAAGATCCAAGACAAATGGTTGACACTGACAGTTTGGCCGGATGCAAAGTCGTACATCGTACAGTTTTAATAAAGATCAAACTAGAACAGGATAAGGTGGTCCGCTTCTAGACACCCCACCATGAACTGGCGATCAAATCAAATGAACACACCCAAACAAAGGTCCCAACGACTATGGGTTATCCAATCAGGCATCAGCTTATCCAAAATCGGAGCCGTGTCGCGTTAGTCATTCTTCAGAAAGCTATCACTACCCTTTTCCGGTTTCGAACTGAGGCTAATTGTACCTGCTATCAGAAATCGAGCTCACCTGAAGCTCATTCAGAAAGCTCTCACAACCCTTATTCGTTCAAACTGTATGTAAGAGTGCTGCCAGAAGCTGGGCTCACCTGAAGCACGAGGAGCGGGAAGGACGAAATGTCGTCGGTGTAGTCGACGGCCGGGATGAGGCGCTTGAGCTCCATGGTGGGCGCGAAGTCGCCGAAGTCGTCGACGGCGGCGTCGGGCGCCTCGGCCTCGACGAAGAGCACCCCTTCCCCGCTGCAGTCGATCTCGACCCTGCCGTCCTCGTCCCGCGCCAGGCGCCCCGCCATCGGGTAGAAGGGCACGAGCGCCTCCGCCAGCGCGCGCCGCATCCTCTCGGCGTCGAAGAAGCCTTCGGCTGCAAAGTCGGGGCGGCGGTAGAAGTAGACGCTGGGCGTGTGGAAGCGCGGCACGACGAGGTCGAGGTTGGAGTTCCAGAGCCGCTCCCGCGGCCTCTCCCCCGCCGGGCGCACCATCGTCGAGCGCTCACCGTGATCGCCGCCATCTGCCGCGGGCACATTCCAACGAACAGCTCGTGAGCAAAACGGAAAACGCGACAGAAACAAGAACGAATAAGCAGGAGAAAGAGAGCGGAGGCTGGCTGACCTTGGTGGCGGTGAAGCAGATCTGCGGAGGGAAAGCAGGCGGGGTGGTTCGGCAGCAACCTGGCAGCAAAAAGGAAAAGCAGCAAGCTCTTGGTGGAGAGCGAGCAGCTGGTTGGCGAGAGGGGGGTGGAGTTGCTTATATAGGCCCCGCTCGGGCGGGTGGGCGGCGTAGTTCCTGTGAACTCCGCTCGGCGGCGACTGGTGAGGAGTTGGTGGGCGATGGGGACCGGAGGCCATAGGTACGGACGGGTGGCGGGTGGGGAAGGCGAGCTGGAGAGGCAGCGGGGTTTGTCTGGTGGTGGATGACACGGTGCACCGCCCCACCTGACTGACATTCGGCGGCGGCTCGGCGTTCTGACCTCTGTCTGTAGCTGACCGGTGTCGTGCACCAGACGCACATGGAGGCAGGTCCGATGAAACGGCCAGCACGGAGGAATGCACGGCCCAATTTTAAATGGCTTCCTCCGCCGTATTCTTTTTTTTTAATGTAAATTACTTGGCAAGATTACACTGGAACCCTCCAGACACGGGACAGCTGTCCCCCTTCTTACAGAAAACACCCTGAAAAACAAGAAAAATACAAATGCAACCCTGGGGATTTCTGCAGCACCGTTTCCGCCGCCGACCAAATCTTCATCATCGCACCGCCGTGGAGGAAGACGAGACGGAGTCGGCCAGCCGCTGATTCGCCTGCACCAGCCTATTGGGAAACCAATCCCGTTGATGTCGCCACATGAATTGCTCGCCGGAATCAACGAGGCTTTGGCGTCGAAGAAGCATCGGCGGGGGGCACGCCCCGACCAAAGCAGACGCTCGAGCCGAGCTCGGCGTGAAACGCCGGCGTCGCAGCTCGGAAGAACTCCACCAAAGGGGAAAGCTTGCAAAATCTCCACTTCCACCCATCTTCTTCCCCACCACGGAGATCTGAAGAAGTCGGATGCAGAGCACGATCGACCTCGAGCTTATTGAAGAACGCATCTTCGGAATCCTTCCTCCACCGCGCCCACCATCATGGGAGCACGCCAGATCAGAGCTTTTCCAGGCCAAGGTCGTCGCTCGGAGACGACCAGACCAGATGCGTAGAGGGGAAAGACGGCATCACGCCACACAACGCCATAGCGGCAAACCCTAACAGTAAACTAACAAGCCTAGATCTACTATATACAGAGGTAGCACAACCACCTACTCCATCTTTACGCCGGCCAGCGAGCCCGCCGGAGCAAAGGAAGGAGAGGGGCGGCGGCGAAAAGCGGGGGTCGACCCTCAAAACAATGTGCGGGAGCGAGAGGGGAAGTCGCGGAGGGGAACTCCCGCCGTATTCTAGTATCAGCGGAATGATTCATGTTAGTTAGACGAGGGCGCTGACGCCATGAATGACATTATCCACGGCCCCTACTCCTACGTCGAGTACGGCCACGGCGACCAACAAGTAGACGTGTATGACCTCGAGACCGGCAAGGATTTGAAGAGACCAAATGGGGTAGTAGAGGAAAGTCGTGGGTGATGAAAAAGTATGAGTTGTTGTGTGATACTTGGATGTCAATAAGTTAAGACGCTACTACCGGCGCATAAAAAAACCCGAGAATCATAGTGGAATAAAATTCACAAGGAATTCAAAAAAAAGGATGGAGTGTCCGTCATACGACGCTTTGTACATTGAGCGCAATGGGAACACAATCGAAAAACGGTGGGTTAACATACTAGACGATTGCAACAAGTTTCATGATTGTCATGATCAAGTTATGACGAGAAACGAGAGTGGCGATACCCACGACAACAAAGTAAGATGCTTTGGTCTCAAATTCCTATCTATTTCAAATGTTCCTTTTATCTAGTTTTGATTTCCTATTTACTTGACATGTGCATGCTCTCTAGTTGAAGGATGCTCTTTTGTTGCATCGAGAAGTGTACAAGAAGCTATATGTTTCGATGCATTGTTGGAGCCGGTTTGGAGATTGTCCAAAGTGGACGACACTTTGAATGTCGAATCGAAAGGGAGGCAAGGGGGCGCCGATGTAGATGAATGCCAACTGTCGGGTACCGGCGTGCTCGATCAGGCAATTGGGAACAAGAAAGCAGAGATGTCCAAGAGTGCGGCCGTATCATCTACTACCTCCCCCCAAGAGTCGATTGACTCGTACATGAAGGAGGTCACCTCGTCCAAGACTCTCAAATCAAAGATGCACGGGGAGAAAAGAAAGGTGGGGCACCTACTTAGGCGTCCAAGACCAAAAGCTCAAGGAGATGCAACTCGATTGGGAGACCAAGCTCAAGGAGATGCAACTCGATATGAAACTCAAGATCCTCTCCACCGACACCACAAACATGAGCTCGGATCAAAAAGATTTCTTTGCCGAGGAGGTGGCGCATCATGGAGAGGAGGGAAAGGGCAATGGATGCCGAGACCCATGAATGATTTGCATATTCTTTCCTTGATGTATTTTGATTACATTTTGGTGGCAGGCCTACATGTTGGCCGAGACTTTGGTGGTCGGCCTTGGTATTGGCCGAGACTTTTGTGGTCGTACTTGTTGTTGGCCGAGCCTTAGTTGGATCTATATTTTGGTAGTCCGATTCGATGTTGGCATCAAATGTTTTGCAAATGCAAAGAGTTGACAAAAATGGGCCTGCCGTTGTGGGGGGGGGGGGGGGGGGGGGTGGGCGGCATCCAGGAATGGGCCGGACAAGTGCCTGGCACCCCCCCCCCCCCCCCCCAAGGCGGATAAAATTTGGGGGGTGCCAGACAGAATTCCGGGGGTGCCGGTGGAGATGCTCTTAGTAATACTATTTTTTAAACCAACTCCAATGCTGATATATTTTAGGCCACGTCAAAACTGGAATAGGGCACCAACATAATGAGTTATAGGGGAACGACGGATGATGTAAAATAGAGCACCAGAAATAGCATCCGGCGATGGATGTGCAGGAGGAGGTCGCGGCCGGCAGTGTCCTGGCGGAGATGACGCCGGAGATGTCAATAGGGAGGATGAGCTGGCCACGTTCACACCGGAATTATTGTCGGTTGCTCGCGGTAGGGGTTCATTCGGCGGCGTTCACAACGGTCGTTTCGACGCTCAAGCCGGGGACAGCGGTCGATACAACGCGTCAACGGAGGCGGGCGTAAGGTCATTGGGTGGGTGAGCAGCCGGAATTGGGCGGAAGGTGTCGCAGTCGGGTTCGGTGGCCGATCCAAATTGGTAAGCTGTGGGGCTGCTGCGGCGGTGTGAATCGGTGGCGGAGAACGGCCGGGAGTTGGGGCTGAGTGGGGGCGGCGTGTCGAACCGACGGTAGTGTCGTTGGTGGTCGGTGTCGGTCAGAGAAATCAGCAGCTTCAGTGGGCGGGAGTAGAAGCTAAAACTTCAGCGCGTTGGTTGGACTGTATGCGGTCACGTTTTGGTTCACATCACCGCTGCACCACAAAAGCCAGCCGCATCGCAAATAATTTACATTGCTATATACGGATGCATCATCTTTTCAGCATGTTTTTAACCTTTGATAGCCTATAAATCATTTTTTGGGCTCGTGCTCTAAAATTAATCATTTATTGAAGATGCTCTTAGCAACATTGCTAGTACTACTAGTAGTTGAAGAAATGACGGAGGACATATTCGGTTGCTTCACACGTTTGGCCATTCTGTGTCACGATTTACGAGAAGGGTAAGAATGCCCGTCGGTACGTCGCAGTGGAGGCTACTGCCCATCGAGATTATCCGACGGAGATTCGACTGAGTTTAGCAAACATGGCCAAAAGAAACCAAGCATGCTCTAGCAGATAGCTTGTGGAGGTTCCAGATATACCTGGTAGCGTAATTAACCTGTCAGCAGAGTAGGTGGACTGGAAGAATCGACATGTTCTGGGTGTAATAGTACGATTTGGTGCGCACGACAGGATATTAAGTGCTTTATTAGTTATTAAGGTTTGGTAGCATGACCATTTGTGAGGAATCATAGTGGTTTAAGATTTTATTTAATTTTCATGACATTCAGATGCCCCCAAATGGTTACTCAAGAACGATAGTTTCCTCTTCTGATCATTGCTTCCGAGTTGATTGAGTGTTGACCAATCTATATTAATTTTGTTGACCACTGCTTTTCGGTAGAGGAATTGTGTATCTTTCTTACGCCAAATAATACATGAACATACTCCATACATGTATACCTAATAATAAATACGTTAAGAGCATCTTTAGTAGATCCTTCAGATGGCAAACCTACTACTGTATTATAAGGTATCTTCAAACCCATTTTAATGGGTAGCAACATGTCTGGCAAAAATAATACGCGAAACCCATATCAAAAACATAATATTTCATTTTATGGGATGTTCTATGGCGTAACCGTGATGTACCTTAAAATCTAATAATTTTCGACATAGTTCATAGCCGACAATAGTTCACCACTTGACAACAATCTAGCGACGATATACCAGTAGTTCATTAAACTTGACAACAATTGAGCCCTTCTATCACACTAGTTCATAAACTTGTTGATGATCTAGTACCATTACTCAATTGGCACCACCGCGGTTGCTCACGTGGGCATCAAAAATCACCCAACAAGCAGTTACTATGCATCACAATATACAACATGATATTGTTCTGCAATTTGAAGAGATATATTCTCATCCTTAAGAGCTACAATCTCTAGCATCCAATGTTTGCTCTAAATAAATATCATATAATTTTTTGGTCCATAAAGTTCTTGACATCTACTTTTTTTATATATACAAGGGGTGGGTCAGAAGACCCCGATGACATCTACTTATATATCTCCATTGGTTTTTCTGAAGACATGCTATCAATCGGATCTTCTACATCCTCATCAAGACTACACAAACTACACAAGGACATCTTCAAATGTGGGCGATAGGGACGGACGAGTAGGAGAAGGCGAGCTGCTGCCTGGTGGTGGTGGATAGCACGGTGCACCATCTGACACTCAGCGCGCTGTCAGGTTTCTGACCTCTGTCAGCCTGTCGTGTGGGACCGGTGCAGCAGAGAAGCGTCTCTGACTCGCTGTTGTGCACGGCAGAATTACAAATATGGCCCTCTGTCCAATGGATTTGTCAAAATTAGCCCCCACCGAAAAATATTGTCAAAAATGGCTCTGGCGGGAGGTAGAAAAAGCAGCACGTGTCTTCCCGCCAACCCAGGTGGCGGGAAGTGACTTTGTGCCATACGGGCTGGCGGGAAGTCACTTTGTGCCGCACCATAAGGCACATGCTGCACAACTGTGTGCCAGCTCAGGGAGCAACACGTGTCTTCCCGCCAGCTAAGACGGCGGAAACTCACTTCCCGCCACTTGGATTGGCGTACGGACGCGTGCCGCTTTTCCTACCTCCTGCCAGGGCCATTTTTGACAAATTTTTTCAGTGGGGGCTAATTATGACAAATCCATTGGATAGGGGGCCATATTTGTAAAAAAATCTTCATGGCATAGACAGAGATGCAGGCCAGTAGGACGAAACGGCCACTCTCCAGCCCGGATCGATCTTCAAATGGCCTTTCTCCGCCGTATCCTGTTTGCAGGGTGATACTACTTGCTAGTACTAGTACGATTTAGAGAACATTTTACTATACTATTTGTAGAAGGGACAAGGACATCTTCGGTTGTCTCGCACCATCTATCGCTCCGTGTCACGGCTTACGAGTGTGACGACCAATTCAGATTTCGTAGCTATGAAAAGAAACTAGGAAACTACTCCAAGTAGGGTAAGACGGCGCATTACAATTGTGGCTACGGCCTAATGAGATTATCTGGCCAAGATTCGGCTGAGTTTAGCAAAATATGGCCAAAAGAAACCATTCAAACCAAACATGCTACTCCGTATATAGTTACTAGACAGCTTGCGGGTACGATATGGTGGCGTAATGAGCCTGTCATCATAGTTGATAGTTGGTACATGTTGGGTGGAAGAATCAACATTTCTGCGCGTAATAATACGATTTGGTGCGAAAGAGAGAGAGAGAGAGAGAGGGTAATTAAATGCTTTTGTTTAGTTCGGTTTGGCAGTACGACTATTTGTGAGGAATCAAAGTCGTTTATGATTTTTTTTCCATGACATCGAGGTGCCCGCAATCTATATTTCCTGACATAATTTTGCTGGTAGTCGATTACCCATCTATATTGATTTCTTGACATAGCTTTTTTACAAAGAAATCGTATATCTTTCTTACGCTAAATGAATATACTCCACCAGCAGAAAAATACTCCATGTGTTCAATAATGTCCATATGTTCATCGATATTTGTCCGGGACGTCCAACAATTGTAGGTCGACAAGTATTTGATGACATTTCCTTATCTTCATCCCAATTTATCTTCTCTCTATGATAGTATTGTCATTTCCAGATTCATTACTCCCAAGCTCCAATGATCATGTTATTTAGAAAAAAGAATCATATTTTATAGGTTTGAAAAAAAATGTAGCCAATAATGTATCCCATGAATGTGCAAAAAATAATTTTAAATAAATTTGTATTCGGAGTTACAAAAACATGACAAAGTGTGGTCTGAGTATGCGGATTTTCAAATTGTTATCAGTTTTTGTGTAGCCCATAATATAAGTAATTTTGCATTGCAATTTTCCATACTTTCAGGATAATATCATTTTTTATGTCCAGAATTTTTTTTCAAACATAAAAAAAATCATTTTTTGAATATTTTGGTTTCACTGCTTTCCTAAGGAGGAGTTTACGGCACCCTTTGAACTAGTATAGGCCGCCATTTTGTATGTAAGATCGTTTCTGTACACCAACATAAGCACATCGGAGTGCCAGGACCAAACATCGAGGCGTACAATTACTCGATGTGTAATCGTCATTGTAGAGAATATTGAACACATAGGCATGGTAATACTCCCTCCATCCAGGAGCCATAGTGAGGAGTAACTTCAACTAGTAACATACACATATTACTAGACTATGTAACTACTATCATAGTGCAAAGTAACATAGAGGTGGTGTCATATATGGTCTCATTTATTACTCTATAGATTCATTTTCTCTTGAAAAGTGTGATGTTACTAGTGTTACAAGTAACTAGCTAAGTTACTCTATTTGTATCTCTCCTCATTAATTACATGTCATATAGGATTTTTTACTTAGGTGGCATCTATGTTACTAATGAAGTTACTCCCACTATGGGTAGTCTTATGCCTTTTAGTAGGAGCACCGTGACCAAGGCAGTAGCTGATTGGAAGGAAAATCCTTACTTTTCTCTTGTTAACTGTGACTATTTATTAGGCGAGACAATAAATATTGCATGCAAAACAGTTTTGCCCAATAAACATGAAGAGGTAATTACATGCAATGGTCCAACGTGTGTTTAGAGGAGGAGGTAGGACGCTGCACACTAATCAAGACGAAAAATTAATGCTAAAGGGGCCTTATTTTCCTGGACAAATAGATTTTTGTTAGGGGACTTATAATTCTGGACGGAGGGAGTAGCTTTTTTTCCCGTATCACGCCTCGCCTCAACCCTCAGTTCCTGATTGGTGACATGGCATGAGTCGTTGCACTGCAACTGCAAGGCGGCGACAAGTCAGCCAGAAGTGCGCACCAATGAGGTGTCCGTGACGTTGAAGCGTCGCGAGCCACGTGAGGGGAAACCGACACACCGGCGATGCACCGGAGCACCCACGCGTCACGGACTCACGGTGATGCCCCTATGCGGTTTGTCTCGGAGAGAATTCCTTATTTGACCCTACCTTAAATTTATCTTCCCTATTTGGCCCTAAATAAAAATGTCTTCCCTATTTGATACCTAAATTTCAATTTCTTCCTTATATGAAAGAACATATTTCTTCCTAAATTTCAATTTCTTCCCTACGCGGTCGGGCTCGGCGCTGCTGCCGGGATCCACGGGGAGGACCTGATGAAAGAACATTTATTTACCCCTCTGTGTTTTGTGTGTTAGATAACAACACTAGTGATAATTTTAATATGATGCTAAGTGTTACAGGTTTGAAATGTATTTCATCTAAATATGCTTCACACCAAAAAGGAGAAAAAGAGGTGTTAAAAAGATGGTCTTGTCGTGCTCTGCCAAGCCAGCCTCAGATGCTGGCAAGGCTGGGCCAAGGCCGGCCCAAGGCCGGCCGCCTCAGGATCCTGGCCGGCCTCGTTTGTCTGCCCAAGGCCGGGCCAAGGCTGGGTGTCTCGGCCACCCTGCCGGCCTCCTGTGCAAGCAATGTCGGGCCAAGGCCGGCCACCCTGCGCCTGAAGACCAGCCTCCAAGATTCTAGGTCAGCCTTGCCGGGCACAAGGCCGGGCCAAGGCCATGCTCACGGGGAAGGAACTTACCCCTTCAACGGCCACATTTTGGGAGGGGGTATAAATATCCCTCCACCTACCTCCAGCTGCCCTCAGCTTCAAATTTTCTCTCCTCCATTAAAGTCAAGCTTCAAGCTCCTAGATCTTCCTACTCCACAACCAATCAAGCTCATACTCAGAGATCTAAAGGAGAAGGCCCCGATCTACAAGTTCACCAAAGCGTTCTTCACTTCCCCCTCATTCACTTGAGGGATTTGAGCCTAGGGTTTCCACTAGGAAAACCTAGGCATCTTGTTGTACTTACTTTCTTGTTACTTTTGTGTAGCAAGTGTTGTGGTGCTTGGGAGCCCCCAATCTTTTTGTGGGTTGAGCCTCAAGTTTGTTGTAAGGGCTCCGGATTCCGCCTTGATGGATTCCGATAGTGGAAGGTGAACCGAGCTTTTGGGCAAGATTCATCGGAGAATAGGGTGAGGCCATTTGTGGCGTTTGAGTTTGAAACTCACACCCCTCCAACGAGACATACTCCCCTAAAAAGGAGAAACATGGGAATACATCCTTGTCTCGGCGTGCTTCCCGTTCGGTTACTCCTTACTCGCTAGTTCTTACTTGTATCGTGCTTAGTCCTGTGTTAACTTGTCATATAGGTAAATTCACCGTAGTTGCATATCTAGACAATTTACCTTTGTGTCAAGCCTAAATTCGAAAAAGAGATAAAAATTGAGTAGCACCTATTCACCCCCCCTCTGCTCTTTATTCGGGCTTAACCGTCTAAGAGAAGTATGGCCATTGACGAGCATGAAAATGAGATTCTCGAGGACCCTATCGAGTCCACTTCAGTTTCCATAGAGGACTTCAATGCCATGAAGAGCTCTATGGAAACTAAAATGGATAAGTTGTAAGAGATGATCTTGAAACTCATGGAGGCGAAGGTATCTCATCTCCGTCCACTCCTCTTTCTTCGGAGCCTCCTAAGAAACCCGAGGAGGAAGAGGTTGATGGGAAGAAGAAGGGGGTTGACCAAGATAAAATTGACACCCCAATTAAACCAACTAATGGTTCAGGAGAATATGGTAGAGTTCCTTTTCCATACTCTCCCGACCTACCTATCCCTCATCCTCCTATACACCTAAGGGGAAACCCACCTAAGCTAAATGCATCTTTGTTTACTAAATGGCAATCTTCTATGAGATCTTATGTGAACAGTGCATCTATTGAGTTTTGGAGGATCATTGAGTAAGGATACCAAGCCGCAAATGAATCTAACAAGACAAGAAAAGAGGTGGTTGATTGTCAACTAAATGCCACCGCTCTTGATTTGATCCGAGATGCCGTGGAAGATGATGATTTGTCTCATATCGAGTATTGCACCACCGCCAAAGAAGCTTGGACATGCCTCATTGAGGTGTTTGTTGGAAATGAAAGCATGAAGAGAAACCAGTTTGAGTAAATGAGCAACAAGGCCGAAGGGTTCTTCATGGAAGATGGAGAAGACCACGAACAAATGTATCAAAGACTCAAGGCCCTTGCCAATGCCTATAGAGCTCTTGGTGCACCTCATGTGAATGATGCTTGGATCAAGAGGAAGTATGTGAATGCTCTCTTGCCCTTTGAACCGGCCGACTTGAAGAATCTTCAAGGAAGGCACAACTATATGATGACGTGAAACACACGTTCGTTGGGAGACCCCAAGAGGAAGGTATGATGTAGTCAGCAGCAAGTTTTCCCTCAGAAAGAAACCAAGGTTATCGAACCAGTAGGAGCAGCAACTCTTCAGAAGGTTGTCAACGGCGCCAGAAAAATAGCTGTCGCAGGGAGTCTGGACTGTTGACGTGGAATCTGCACACAACACAATCAAACTACTTTGCCCCAACGAAACAGTGAGGTTGTCAATCTCACTGGCTTGCTGAAAACAAAGGATTAAACGTATGGTGTGGAAAATGAGTATTAAATTGCAGAGAATGAAAAAGGAACAGTTTGCAGTTTGTGGTTGTTTAATCAGTGTAAAAGAATGGACCGGGGTCCACAGTTCACTAGTGGTGTCTCTCCATAAAAGATAACTAACATGTTGGGTGAACAAATTACAGCTGGGCAATTGACGAATAGTGAGCGCATGACAATGCATATACATGACATGTTGACTACTATGATATTTAATTGGGCATTACGACATAATACATAGATCGTTATCCAACAGCATCTATGACTAATAATCCACCGCCGGGTTGTCATCCGAGTCCCCCGTTGGTATTAAGTTGCAAGCAACGGATAATTGCATTAAGTAAAGTGCGTAATGTAAACAAACACATATGCCCGTGGACATAGCATCGTTAGGTTATCCCTAGTGGCAACAGCACATCCACAACCTTAGAACTTTCTGTCACTGTCCCAGGTTAAACGGAGACATGAACCCACTATCTAGCATAAATACTCTCTCTTGGAGTTACAAGCATCTACTTGGCCAAAGCATCTACGAGTAACGGAAAGCATGCAAGATCTTAAATAACATATAAGATAGATTGATAATCAACTTGACATAATATTCAATATTCATCGGATCCCAGCAAACACAACATGTAGCATTACAATAATATGATCTTGATCATGTAGGGCAGCTCACAAGATCTAAACATGATGGCACAAAGTGGAGAGACAACCATCTAGCTACTGCTATGGACCCGTAGTCCAAGGATGAACTACTCACGCATCACTCCGGAGGCAGGCATGGCGATGTAGAAGCCTCCGGTGACGATTCCCCTCTCCGGCAGGGTGCCGGGAAGAGGTTCTGAACCCTCCCGAGCTAGGGTTGACGACGGCGGCGTCTCTGGAACTTTTCGTGGATATTTGCTCAGGTACTTAGGGTTTTCGCGTCGGGGGGAATAAGTAGGCGAAAGGGCGGCGGCTGCGGACCCCCGAGGGGCCCACACCACCCAGGGCGCGGCAGAGGGGGGCCCGCGCCCTGGTGCGTGTGGCCTCCTGGTGGCCCTCCTCTGCTGCTCCTTCGCTCCGTCAGGCGTGTTCTGGAAAAATAGGCACCCCCGTGTAGTTTCGTCCAATTCCGAGAATATTTCCAGACTAGCTTTTCTGGAATACAAAAACAGCAGAAAACAGGAACTGGCACTTCGGCATCTTGTTAATAGGTTAGTCCCAAAAAATGTATAAAAGTGATATAAAGTAGATGCAAAACATGTAGCAATTGGTATAAAACAAGCATGGAACATCAAAAATTATAGATACGTTTGAGACGTATCAGCATCCCCAAGCTTAGTTCCTACTCGTCCTCGAGTAGGTAAACGATAAAAACAAATAATTTTTGAGGTGACATGCTACTATCATAATCTTGATCATATAATATTGCAAGGCACATGTAAATGAATGAAGTGATCCAAGTCAATGGTCTATAATTTGCTACCAAATAGATAATGAGTAAACAATGAATCACACAAGCTAAACGTTTTCATGAATAGTACTTTCGAGACAAGCATCAAACAGTTTTGCATAAGTGTTAACTCATAAAGCAATAGTTTCTAACAAAAGGTATTTAATCAACACAAAGGAAGAATTTAGTTTCAGCATTTGCTTCAACTTTCAACATATTTATCTCATGGATATTGTCAACACAAAGTAGTATAACAAGTCCAATACATTGCATATAACGCATGTTGTAACAAAGTTGACACTAGTGTTTGCTTGTGGAAGACAGAAAGAATAGGAAAACTGACTCAACATAAAAGTAAAAGAAAGGCCCTTCGCAGAGGGAAGCAGGGATTAAATCATGTGCTAGAGCTTTTAGGTTTTTGAAAGCATATAGAGATTGCATAAAATATTTGATACTCCTCCCAACCTTGCTAACACAAGCCATGGCTAACCGAATCCTCGGGTGCCTTCCATCAATCACATACCATGGAGGAGTATCTATTTTTGAGAGGTGTTTGTTAATTGTCAACGAATGGTAGCGGGTGAGAACAGTATTCTACCTGTCGAACGGACTTTTAAGAGCGGCTCCCATGAAGGACGTTATTTCTACCAGCAAGGCAGATCATCCCTCTTTCTCTTTGGTTTACACACATTCAGGTATTTCACTGTTTGTCATTGCTTACTGATGAATCAGGGCAAAAGTGTGAAGAGAATTAATTGGTTAAAGTTGTAATTAATTGGGACTGGGCACCCCGTTGCCAGCTCTTTTTGCAAGTTATTGGATAAGCGGATGTATATGCCACTAGTCCAGGTGTAAAAGTCCACTCGACAAATAGAATAAAGAATAACCACACTAATTCCTCATGAGCTAGTAAACATTGACACAAAAAGGGAATAATAACATTTTGAATAATTTAAAGGTAGCACATGAAAAATTTACTTGGAGTGGCAAGGAAATACCACATATAGGTAGTTATGGTGGACACAAATGGCATGGATTTTGGCTCAAGGATTTGGATGCACGAGAAGCATTCCCTCTCAGTACAGAGTTTAGGCTAGCAAGGTTATGTAAGCAAACAAGAATATCAACCCGTACACCAAGTTTTATATGACAAACATATTGCAAACGTTATAAGACTTCATACCGTCTTCCTTGTTAACCAAACCCTGTTATTAGAAAATATCTAGACCTTAGAGGTACCACCGATGCAAACCAAATTTTCAACAAGCTTTACGGTAGTTCTTCACTAATAGGCTTAACTCATGTGATGCACAATTTAATCATGATCTACTTGTTAACTCAAAACAATTGACAAGCATCAAGTTATCCATTTTAGTGATCTACAAGATTAAGCAAGTTTTTCCTTATACCAATTACCACATGCAACATTTTCTGAACCAACCAAACACCAATCAATTTATTTCATCAACTCTCCAAACAAATATAAGTGAAGCAAGAGAGTACTTTCTACAAAAGAAAGCTAATAGCTCTGACAAGAGATACATGAAAACAAGAGCTAAAAGCTGAACAGCGCTAGATATGAATACTCAACAAATATAAGTGAAGAATAGGAGTATTCTCATGAAAAAGCGGAGCGTGTCTCTCTCCCAATCAAGAATGCTAGGGTCCAGTCAAGCTTTATTGAAAATAAAATGCAATACTGAAAATAAAAGCACACAGACGCTCCAAGAAAAGCACATATGATGTGAAAGAATTAAAATATAGTTTCACTAGAGATGACCTGATAATTTTGACGATGAAGAAGGGGATGCCTTGGGCATCCCCAAGCTTAGACGCTTGAGTCTTCTTGAAATATGCTGGGGAGATCCATGGGAGCCTCCCCAAGCTTAAGCTCTTCACTCTTCTTGATCCTATTATATCATCCTTCTCTCTTGACCCTTGAAAACTTCCGTCACACCAAACTCAAAGTAGATCTCATTAGAGGGTTAGTGCATAATCAAAAATTCACATGTTCTGTAAAGACGCAATATGATTTGTTACTTTAAACATTAGCTACAGCCACTGATGTTATGTGAAGCTCTTCCACCCAAAAAAGAATTTCACTCAACACTAGTAAAAGAGAGAATGCAAAAATAAAAAGGCATAATCTGTCTAAAACAGAACAGTCCGCAAAGACGAATTTTTTCGAGGCACTTACGACGCTCAGATCGAGAAACTCTGAACTAATGAAAGTTTCAGACATTCATAAAGATTACGCACAAAAATTTCAGATTTTTAACAATCTGGTGATTTTAGGAATTTCGTACAGTGAACAGCAAAAATCTGTTTCTGCGCAGCAATCAAAATTAAGCATCATCTTATCATTAGAGGCTACTCTTGGCACAACAATGCGAGAAAATAAAGATACAAAGGAGTTGCTACAGAAGTAAACAAACTCCTTGACTCAATAAAAGAAAAATTGCAGAAAAATAAAATGGGTTGCCTCCCATAAGCGCTTTTCTTTAACGCCTTTTAGCTAGGCACAAAGCATGCATCAAGTATTACCAAGTGAAGAAGCATCAACATTGTAATTTGTTCGAACAATAGAATCATAAGGTGGCTTAATCTTCTTCCTAGGAAAGTGTTCCATACCTTTCTTGAGAGGAAATTGATATTTTATATTCCCTTCTTTCATATCAATAATAGCACCTACAGTCCTAAGAAAAGGTCTTCCCACACAATAGGGCATGATGGATTGCACTCAATATCCAAGACAATAAAATCAACGGGGACATAATTGTTGTTAACCATGATAAGAACATCATCAATTCTTCCCAAAGGTTTTTTAATAGTAGAATCAACAAGGTGAACATCCAAGTAACAATTTTCCAAAGGTGCTAAATCAAGCATATCATATAATCTTTTAGGCATAACAGAAATACTAGCACCAAGGTCACACAAAGCATTGCAATCAAAGTCATTCAATTTCAATTTAATGATGGGCTCCCAACCATCTTCTAACTTCCTAGGGATAGAAGCTTCATGTTTTAATTTCTCTTCCCTAACTTGTATGAGAGCATTAGTAATATGTTTAGTAAAAGCCATGTTTATAGCACTAGCATTAGGACTTCTAGCTAGCTTTTGCAAGAACTTAATTACTTCAGAAATATTGCAACCATCAAAATCAAAGTCATTATCATCAAAAGTAATGGAATTATTCTCTTCCTTATTGCTAGAAATTTCAGCATCTTTATCAAGGACAGTTTCAGAGTTATCAGGCAATTTAGGACATTTTGCAATAGAAGTGGAAACATTACCAACACCAACTATCTTGCCATTAATGGTAGGAGGTTTGTTAACACTTGAGTTTGAAGCTTTTCAGAAGTAGTAATAGTATAAACTCTAGCAATATTGTTCTTTCTAGCAATTTCATCCTCTCTTTCCCATCTAGCATGCAATTCAGCTAACATCCTCACATTGTTATCAATTTTAACTTGTATAGCATTGAGAGTTTTGCTCTCTTTAACATCATGAGGCATGTTCTTTAGTTTCAATAAGTCAACATCAAGAGCAAGACTATCAACTTTAGAGGAAAGCACATCAATTTTCCCAAATTTCTCCTCAACAGTTTTATTGAAAGCAGTTTGTGTACTAATAAAATCCTTAAGCATAACTTCAAGATCAGAGGGTACACTCTTATTATTATTGTAGGAGTTACTATAGGAATTTCCATAACCATTGCCACTATTAGAAGGATAGGGCCTATAATTGCTATTACCAAAATTATTCCTATAAGCATTGTTGTTGAAATTATTATTTTTAATGAAGTTCACATCAACATGCTCTTCTTGAGCAACCAAAGAAGCTAAAGGAACATTATTTGGATCAACATGTGTTTGACCATTTGCAAGCATAGACATAATAGTATCAATTTTGGCACTCAAGGAGGAGGTTTCCTCAACAGAATTTACCTTCTTACCTGTTGGAGCTCTCTCGGTGTGCCACTCAGAATAATTAATCATCATATCATCAAGAAGCTTTGTTGCAGCACCCAAAGTGATGGACATAAAGGTACCTCCAGCGGCCGAATCCAATAAATTCCTCGAAGAAAAATTTAATCCTGCATAGAAGGTTTGGATGATCATCCAAGTAGTCAGTCCATGAGTGGGACAATTTTTAACCAATGATTTCATTCTCTCCCATGCTTGAGCAACATGTTCATTATCAAATTGCTTAAAATTCATTATGCTACTTCTCAAAGAAATAATCTTAGCAGGAGGATAATATTTTCCAATAAAAGCATCTTTGCATTTAGTCCATGAATCAATACTATTTCTAGGCAAAGATAGCAACCATTCTTTAGCACGTCCTCTCAAGGAGAAAGGAAAAAGTTTCAGTTTAATAATATCACCATCTACTTCCTTGAGCTTTTGCATTTCACAAAGTTCAACAAAGTTATTAAGGTGAACAGCAGCATCATCAGTACTAACACCAGAAAATTGCTCTTTCATAACAAGATTTAAAAGTGCAGGTTTAATTTCATAAAATTCTGCTGAAGCAGCAGGTGGAGCAATAGGTGTGCATATGAAATCATTGTTGTTCGTGCTAGTGAAATCACACAACTTAGTGTTCTCAGGAGTACTCATTTTAGCAGAAATAAAAACAGTACAGAAAATAACTTGAAAGTAAACTAGATGCAAGTAACTAATTTTTTTGTGTTTTTGATAATTGAAAGCAAACAAGATAAAATAAAATAAACTAAGCAAGACAAAAACAAAGTAAAGAGATTGGAAGCGTGAAACTCCCCTTGCAGAAGACTGCTGTCTCCCCGGCAACGGCGCCAGAAAAATAGCTTGATGACGTGAAACACACGTTCGTTGGGAGACCCCAAGAGGAAGGTATGATGTAGTCAGCAGCAAGTTTTCCCTCAGAAAGAAACCAAGGTTATCGAACCAGTAGGAGCAGCAACTCTTCAGAAGGTTGTCAACGGCGCCAGAAAAATAGCTGTCGCAGGGAGTCTGGACTGTTGACGTGGAATCTGCACACAACACAATCAAACTACTTTGCCCCAACGAAACAGTGAGGTTGTCAATCTCACTGGCTTGCTGAAAACAAAGGATTAAACGTATGGTGTGGAAAATGAGTATTAAATTGCAGAGAATGAAAAAGGAACAGTTTGCAGTTTGTGGTTGTTTAATCAGTGTAAAAGAATGGACCGGGGTCCACAGTTCACTAGTGGTGTCTCTCCATAAAAGATAACTAACATGTTGGGTGAACAAATTACAGCTGGGCAATTGACGAATAGTGAGCGCATGACAATGCATATACATGACATGTTGACTACTATGATATTTAATTGGGCATTACGACATAATACATAGATCGTTATCCAACAGCATCTATGACTAATAATCCACCGCCGGGTTGTCATCCGAGTCCCCCGTTGGTATTAAGTTGCAAGCAACGGATAATTGCATTAAGTAAAGTGCGTAATGTAAACAAACACATATGCCGTGGACATAGCATCGTTAGGTTATCCCTAGTGGCAACAGCACATCCACAACCTTAGAACTTTCTGTCACTGTCCCAGGTTAAACGGAGACATGAACCCACTATCTAGCATAAATACTCTCTCTTGGAGTTACAAGCATCTACTTGGCCAAAGCATCTACGAGTAACGGAAAGCATGCAAGATCTTAAATAACATATAAGATAGATTGATAATCAACTTGACATAATATTCAATATTCATCGGATCCCAGCAAACACAACATGTAGCATTACAATAATATGATCTTGATCATGTAGGGCAGCTCACAAGATCTAAACATGATGGCACAAAGTGGAGAGACAACCATCTAGCTACTGCTATGGACCCGTAGTCCAAGGATGAACTACTCACGCATCACTCCGGAGGCAGGCATGGCGATGTAGAAGCCTCCGGTGACGATTCCCCTCTCCGGCAGGGTGCCGGGAAGAGGTTCTGAACCCTCCCGAGCTAGGGTTGACGACGGCGGCGTCTCTGGAACTTTTCGTGGATATTTGCTCAGGTACTTAGGGTTTTCGCGTCGGGGGGAATAAGTAGGCGAAAGGGCGGCGGCTGCGGACCCCCGAGGGGCCCACACCACCCAGGGCGCGGCAGAGGGGGGCCCGCGCCCTGGTGCGTGTGGCCTCCTGGTGGCCCTCCTCTGCTGCTCCTTCGCTCCGTCAGGCGTGTTCTGGAAAAATAGGCACCCCGTGTAGTTTCGTCCAATTCCGAGAATATTTCCAGACTAGCTTTTCTGGAATACAAAAACAGCAGAAAACAGGAACTGGCACTTCGGCATCTTGTTAATAGGTTAGTCCCAAAAAATGTATAAAAGTGATATAAAGTAGATGCAAAACATGTAGCAATTGGTATAAAACAAGCATGGAACATCAAAAATTATAGATACGTTTGAGACGTATCACTATACTAATTGACCTCCAATGAAGTCATGCAAGAGATTCAATCTTTCAAAGTTCAAGCCAAAATTGTACAAAACTCTCGTGCCCGAGCTATTGGAATGCAACAAGGAGCTTCACTTGCTTTGAAGGCCAAGGTGGTTGAACATAATGAAGATCAAGATTGTGAAGGTGTGTCCTCCATGGACCCGAAGAACTCAAGATTGCTCATAGAGACTATGCTGCTCTTGCGGCAAGGACCTTTGGAAGAACCCATCCAAAGTTAAAGCTCAGTGGAGCAAAAGTTCAAATCTAGTGGTTGCAAGGAGGGCAACCCAAAAAATGAAGACTTGCTTCAATTGCCAAGATAGATATCATATGTTGCCGAGTGTCCCTATGAGAACCGTGAAGAACATGGAGGAAGGTTTGTTCTCAAGAATGCCTCAAAATCCCCTAGCAAGAAACCTTTCTTCAAGAAGAACCTTCCCAACAAGAAGCCACCTTCAGAATGGTACTGGTGACAAGAGAGGAGTACATGTCCGGGGGTGAGAGTGATGAAGAAGAAACCACAAGTGAAGTTGTCGCTATTGCTATTACTTCATCAACTCCTCTTCTCTCTTCGAATCCCCAATGAGAACATCCCCATCCAATCCGCCAAGTGTCTCATGGCCAAGGCCGCCGAGGTATCTTGTTCCTCCACTTCCAAGGCTATGAATGAAATGGATGATCTTATTAGTCTTAGAATAAAGGAAGAAATGTGCTTTGGATTGTTTCATGACTAACTTGCAAGGTGAAGCCAAGACATGCTTTGAGGCTCTTATGAGCGATTATGGGCGGACTGAAGAGAAGCTTGAGGAGAAGGAGAGACTTGAAAGAGAGTATGCTAATGACATTGCCGCTCTCACCGTGGCTCTTGAGGAAGAGCATGAGCTTCGTGTCTCTCTTGAAGAGAAACTTGAAAACCTTGATGAGTCACAAAACGCAATTTTCTCAAATCATTAAAGAACGTGACCATGCTATTGTAAAATATAAACTTTACAAGAAAGAAAAGGTAAATTTGGTGTTGGTCATGATAGACTAACCGATGACTAGAGAAGCTCACCAAGGCCCACAAGGCTTTGGAAAGTGAACACTCTATCCTCACCAAGTCTTTTGAACAACTTCAAATTCAATCATCTAAAACTAATGTTCCTAGTCCTACTACTTCTTGTGATCATGCAAATGTTATTGAGGAAAATGCTAGGTTGAAGAACGAACTTGCCAAGGCCTCTAGTTCCAAAGTAAGCCTCTTGATGATCTTTTGCAACGCAAAAGCCACACTTTTGGAAAGAGGGTCTTGGTTATGTTGCTAGAAGAAGAAGAAGAAGAACAAGAAGAAGGCAAGCCCGCACAAGCAAAGAGATACCATTGCGAGTGGTGATGCCACAAGGGGCAACACTCCTCGTAGTGACTTTGCGGGACATGCTAACCCCAACTATATTCTTTATGTTGATTACTATGGGGATGTTTATGCAAAATATGTTGGTCCTTATGATGGTTTTATTGCTTACTCTATTTGGGTTCCTAAGACCCTTGTTGTTAACAAAGAGGACCATTGCGAGATGGGTACCTAAAACCAAGCAATAATTTCTTGTAGGACTATGCGTCCGGTGGGTCGAAATGGGTGATTGATAGTGGATGCACAAGTCATATGATCGAAGCAAGGAGATCATGATAGAGTTGAGACCAAATTCAGATCAATCAACCGTCACTTATGGAGATAATTCTAAAGCGGAGGTAAAGGGTTCTTGGCAAGGTGGTAGTTGCAATGGATATCACCCTTGTGAATGTCATGCTTGTTGAGTCCCTTGGTTACAATTTACTTTCCGTTCGTGTCGTTAATAAGATGGGTTTTGTTGTTCACTTTGATATTGATATTGTGGTACTCATGTGGAGCAAGACTCTAAAGGTCGCTTACGTGGGTATGTCAAAAATGAGTTGTTTGTGGTAGACTTTTCGGAGTCAACCAACTCTCAAGCGATGTGCTTATTCGGAAGGCCGACGTGGGGTGGTTGTGGCATCGCCGCTTGTCCCATGTCAATATGAGAACGTTGCAAAGTCTTCACAATGGTGGCCACATTCTTGGACTAAAAGAGAATGTTTTTTTTTCTAGAGATCGTCTTTGTAGGACTTGTGTTGAAGGAAAGATGCATGATTCTCCCCACCCAAGCAAGACCATCATTTCATCAACAAGGATATTGGAACTTCTTCATGTTGATCTATTTGGTGCCATGCCTCAACCTAGTCTTGGTGGGAAGAAGTATTGCTTGGTGATTGTTGATGACTACTCAAGATTTACATGGGTTTATTTCTTCAAGTCGAAGAGTGAGACCCAACAAGCCGTCATCGACTTCTCCAATGAAGTACAACGTCAACACAATGTTCTATATTGGCCATTAGAAGTGATATGGCTCCGGTTCAAGAACTACCCCTAAATGAGTTTCTTAGTGAAGAGGGAATTCGACATCAATATTTCGCTGCGTATACCCCTCAAAAATGGTGTAGCCGAGAGGAAAAACCAAACCTCATGGATATGGAAAGGTCTATGTTGGCGGAGTTCAAGACCCCCACTTTTCTTGTGGGCCGTGGCCATCTCCATGGCATGTCACTCATCTAACCGGCTCTACTTCCGCACGGGAAAGAAGTTCACTCCATATGAAAAGCTTTCCGGCAACAAGCCCAATATTTCCTACTACCGGGTGTTCGGTTGTAAGTGTTTCTATAAAATCAAAGGTTATCACTTATCTAAATTTGAGTCTAAGGCTTTAGAGGGTACTTTTGTTGGTTACGGTGCCGAATCCAACACTTATAGAATCTACGACAAGTCATTGGGATCGTTGTAGAATCTTGTAGTGTAGTTCGATGAGAATGACGGCTCCCAAGTGGCGCAATTTCATGTTCATGATGTAAATGATGAGGAACCTCAAGATGCAATAGGCGGATGGGCGTGGGATTCTTTCGCCCAATCGAGATCCACCATGAGACGCCTCAAGAAGGACCAAGCTCCACCCATGTGGAGCATACATCATCACAAGTAGAATCTGCACCAACTGGTGGAGCAAATGATGCACCTAGCCAAGAACAAGTTCAAGACCTCCTCATGTTGATCAAGTTGCTACGCAAGAACCAAGTTCTCCAATTGTTGATGCTAGCCATGATCAAGACCAAGGTCCATCCTCTCCTTCTAGTGATGAAGGTGTGCACATTGAAGACCAAGGTCATCATTCGGTCAAGACGGGGACACAAATGATCAAGATGATCAAGAGATACCTCCTAGCTCCCATGAGGATATCGACACCCATCGTCATGCAAGAAATGCCAAGGCCATGGAAAGAAGACAACACTTGTTGGAAAATATTATTGGTGACTTGAAGAGCAAGGTTGTGACTAGAAGACAATGTGCAAACTTTAGTGAACATCAAACACACATATCCATGGTGGAACCAAAGAAGTCTTTGAAGCTATTGAAGATCCGGATTGGTTGAATGAATGCAATGCATGAAGAGCTCAACAACTTCAAGCGCAATAAAGTGTGGAAGCTAGTTGAGAAGCCAAAGGAGTGCCGCAATGTTATAGGCACTAAGTGGATATTTAAGAACAAGCAAGATGAACATGGCATGGTGGTGAGGAACAAGGAAAGATTGGTGGCTCAAGGGTACTCTCAAGTTGAAGGCATTGATTTTGGAGAGACCTATGCTCCCGTGGCTCGCCTTGAGTCCATCTGTATCATCCTTGCATATGCATCTCATCATAATTTTATCTTGCAACAAATGGATGTGAAAATGCTTTTCTAAATGGTCCACTTAAAGAATTAGTATATGTTAAGCAACCACCGGGATTTGAGGATCCCAAACTTCCTAACCATGTCTACAAGCTCGATAAGGCGCTCTATGGTATTAAACAAGCTCCACGTGCATGGTATGAGCACATTAGAGAGCTTCTAGTAGACCGTGGATTTGAGGTTGGGCAAATCGATCCCACTCTTTTTTACCAAGAGAGTAAAAGGGGAGCTTTTCATATGCCAAGTCTACCTGGAAGATATTATCTTTGGCTCAACTAACAAGCTTTCAATGATGAATTTTCAAAGTTTATGACCGATAAGTTTGAGATGTCCATGATGGGAGAGTTGAAGTTCTTCCTTGGTTTTGAGATCAAGCAATTGAAGGGAGGGACTTTCATCTCTCAAACCAAATATATCCAAGACATGCTCAAGAGGTTTGATATGGTTGGTGTTAAGGAGAAGCGCACCCAATGGACACCAAGGTTCATCTACAACTTAACCCAAAGGGTATAGATGTTGATCAAAGGTATACCGTTCCAGGATTGGTTCTTTGCTCTATCTTTGTGCATCTAGACCCGATATTGTGTTTAGTGTAGGGATGTGTGCAAGGTACCAAACCGCTCTAAAGAAAGCCATATGATGGCGGTCAAAAGAATCCTACGATATTTGATTCATACCCAAAGTTTGGTTTGTGGTACCCCAAGGACAAGGTTTTCTCTCTTCATGGGTGCACGGACTCGGATTGGGCCGGTGATCATGATGATAAGAAGTCAACTTTCGAGCTTGGCAATTTCTTGGTGATTCCTTGGTGAGTTGGTCTTCCAAGAAGCAAAATTGTATATCTCTCTCCACCGCCGAAGCCGAGTATGTGGCGGCCGCAAGTGCATGCAGCCAATTGTTATGGATGAGGCAAACTTTAAAGGAATACGGTGTCAATTATGACAAAGTGCCTCTTTTATGTGACAATGAAAGTGCTATCAAGATTGCTCACAACCTGGTGCAACATTCAAGAACCAAGCATATTGAGATTCGTCATCATTTCATTCGAGATCATGTTGCCCGAGGTGATATTGAGCTAGGCCATGTTACCACAAGAGACCAACTTGCCGATATATTCACGAAGCCCCTTGATGAAGCAAGATTCACTTATTTGAGGAATGAGCTAAATATCATGGATTTAAGGAGCTTGACTTGACCATCTTGCATACACACCTATGTCTTGACTATTTATCGTGTTTAGGTGTTGGCATGGACATAGGGGAGTGCGGTCCTAATTCATTGGACTATCCCTCCCCCCATTATGCCGACATCAAGAAATCATTTGCTTCTCTATATTCGTGTTATGAATTGTGAGCTTAAATGACGAGTGTTGGTTGTGAACCCAAGATATATCTTCGCGGTGTCACGCCTTAAACTCATACATGGTGGCCTAGGCCACCGCCCTCTTTTGTGAAGAGTAGATCTTAGTGGAGCTTATTTGAGATTTTATTGCACATTCATTAGCTCTCTATTTTTTCGCCATCACATCCAATGTTGCTTATTTGGATCTTTTAATTTTCCCCATTGGATGTGTGAAGAATTTTCCTTTTTGTTTTTCCTTGTTGCATTTGCCTACATGCATATTATGCTTGCATTCCCCTCTTGACACTCATCTTCCTTCTTGTCACTCTTGAAACCGGTGCAATCCCCAGAAAAGTGCAATTTCCTGCTTGTTCTTTCTCTAAGAGGCCAGCCCTCTTCTCTGGCCGAGGCCGGCTGCTCAGGCGCCTCCCCAGCCTTCACTCCGCGCGAGGCCAGGGCCGAGGCCGGCTGCTCAGGCGCCTGCTTAGCCTTGCCGGGTCGAAGCCGGGCCGAGGCCGGCCTATCGGGACGCCTAAAGGAGGGGAGTTGACCGGTTCCCCACCTCATCTTCTTCCTCCCCCCCCCCCACGAAACCTCTCCTCCCCATGGCCGCCCGACCTCCTCCCTCCTCCTCCTTTCCTCCACTCGCCCACCTCTTTTGCCCTCTGATCTGAGAGATCTCCTCCCGATCTATCTTCCCATCCAAAAGGATTCTCCATTGTTGAAGGATTTGGGGAGTTTTCCTCCATTGTTGGTGTTCTTGGAGTGCTTTTCAAGTTGGATTTCTTTGGGGCTTCTCAAGCAAGGATTGCATCTAGCAAGGACAAGGCCAAGAACAAGAAAGCTTCTGCCTCCAAGGAAAGGTTTGATCTTGTTGTCAACCCTGATGAACCGGTGCATGATTCTTGGAGTAAGCGATCCTCTTATGATTTGAGCATGACCGTCTAGAATTCAATCCCTATGTATTTTGGCAACGCACTAGTCGTGACAATCGTTTCTATTGCAAGATGCATGAGAAAGTTTATGAACATGTGGTATGCGCTTGCAAGAACATTCATGTACCTCAACACTACTTTGATGTGAACATGTTAAGAGAATCTAGACCCGATGTGATGGAGCTCTTGGACTTTCATGGAATTAGTATACTTATGGATTGTGCTATTCCATTTTCACCGGAATTGCTTCGGGAATTCTATGCCACCGTTTATTTTTGGAGGGACCTAGGACTATGACTTGGATGAGTGGTGGTATCAAGTGTGAACCTACACTTGCTGAGTTTGGTGCACTTTTTTGGTCTTGTTGAACTCCCATTCCAGCCCATGACTTCTATCCGTATTCATGTTAGTGCGAACAAGCCTCTGAAGGCCCGAAAAGGAATTGCACATTGCTACCCTCCCGAGGTGGGACTTCTTCACGTTCCCAAGGTCAAAAACTTCACTCCTTTTGGAAAGCTGTCCATGTTATCTTGACAAACACTATCAATGTCAAGTATGGGTAGAAGGGTGAGGTTCTAAGTTGGATGATCAATCTTCTATATCACATTGATCGAATCAAGCAGTGCGCAAGAAATTGGATGTTTTGGATTACATGTGGCAAGAGATGCGCTCCGTAGTTCTCAACAACAAGGTTCCCATCTATGGTCAATATCTCCAGAAACTGTTTAACACCAAGCTTGCTCAAGCTCATCTCAACAACTATGCCTTTGTTACGCCTACTCTCCTTCCTATAGCTGGTCTTGAAGCGGATGAGGAAGATGATGTTGATCCGGTTGTTCCCCCTTGCGGCAAGCGTGCTCGTCGCACACCTTCTAAAGATGTCCCTAGCTCTTCTCAAGCCGAACCTACAGTTGCAGCTCCTAAGAAGAAGCATATCCTCAAGTCCATTTTTCAGAAGATGAATTGCTTCTTTGCTGACAAGCAGGACAAGGAGTTCAAGGCCTACAGAAAGCAAAAGCAGTGCAACCGCAACCAACGAGAGATTATGAATAAGCTTGAACTTCCCTATCCGTCTAGCTCCGAGGAGCTCCCTGAAGATGTTTGGAAATCCAAGAACACTTATTGGCTTGGCGATGATGCCTTCTCTCTGGTCCCTATTGGCCGGGAACCTTGCTGCTTCGAGCTCCGGTCAGGCTGCTGATGATGGCGCTGCTGCTAGAGTTGGTGATTTTGGCCACGACGACTTCATCGAGTGATCAAATGGGCTTCTCACTTCACTTTCTTCCTTTTTGGTGTCTTGATGCCAAAGGGGGAGAAAGTTCATTTGCTTATTTGGCTTTGCAATCGTTTTAGTTGAACTCTATTTGGTTTATGTTCGTGGAACTTGGTTATCATTATTGTATCGTGAACAATTGTATGAGATGGTTAAATTATTGTATGAGACTATGGATTTTGGTATTTGGGTTTATCTATGGTTGAGACTATATGATATTGTGCATTGATATAATTGTCTACATCTTTTGGCACAAGGTATGATCCCCATCTCAAATCTCAACCTAGTTGGATATGTCTCATATTGCGTGAATATGTTGTTCTTATATCTTGTTGGTTATATCGTATTGGGAATGTTTCCCTCCATATGTGTGTATTTGCATTCCAAGGCAAACAATCTATATGCACACATTTAGGGGGAGCCCTTTACATTTTGTTAAGACCATGATCTAGTGTGGATTTTTATTGCAAATCCTAGTGTTGTCATCTAACACTGTTTTATGTGTTAGATGACAACACTAGTGATAGTTTTAATATGATGCTAAGTATTGCAGGTTGAAATGTATTTCATCTAAATATGCTTCACACCAAAAAGGAGAAAAAGGGGTGTTAAAAAGATGGTCTTGTGGTGCTCTACCAAGCCAGCCTCGGATGCTGGCCCAAGGCTGGCCGCCTCAGGCTCTTGGCCGGCCTCCTTTGTCTGCCCAAGGCCGGGCCAAGGCCGGGTGTTTCGACCACCCTGTCGGCCTCCTGTGCAAGCAAGGCCGGGACAAGGCCGGCCACCCTGAGCCTGAAGACCAGCCTCCAAGATTCTAGGCCGGTCTTGCCGTGCACAAGGCGGGCTAAGGCCGGCTCACGGGGAAGGAACTTACCCCTTCAACGGCCACATTTCGGAAGGGGGTATAAATACCCCTCCACCTACCTCCAGCTGTCCTAAGCTTCAGATTCTCTCTCCTCCATTAAAGCAAAGCTTCAAACTCCTAGATCTCCCTACTCCACCAACCAATCAAGCTCATACTCGGAGATCTAAAGGAGAAGGCCCCAATCTACAAGTTGACCAAAGCGTTCTTCACTTCCCCCTCATTCACTTGAGGGATTTGAGCCTAGGTTTCCACTAGAAAAATCTAGACATCTTGTTGTACTTACTTGCTTGTTACTTTTGTGTAGCAAGTATTGTGGTGCTTGGGAGCCCCATCTTTTTGTGGGTTGAGCCTCAAGTTTGTTGTAAGGGCTCCGGATTCCAACTTGAAGGATTCCGATAGTGGAAGGTGAACAGAGCTTTTGGGTAAGGTTCATCGAGAATAGGGTGAGGCCATTTGTGGCATTTGAGTTTGAAACTCACACCCCTCCAACGAGACGTACGCCCTAAAAAGGAGGAACTCGGGAATACATACTTGTCTCCGCGTGCTTCCCGTTCGGTTACTCCTTACTCGCTAGTTCTTACTTGTATTGTGCTTAGTCTTGTGTTAACTTGTCATATAGGTAAATTCACCGTAGTTGCATATCTAGAGAATTTACCTTTGTGTCAAGCCTAAATTCGAAAAAGAGCTCAAAATTGATAAGCACCTACACAAATGGTGCTTATGCATCTTGCAATAGAGAGGGAGGAGCGCGACGACGACTGTGGGCACCGGCGCAGGAGCTACCTTCGGCCGCGCCAGGGTACCGGCACCGTGGGTGCCTCGCAGTAGTAGATGTCGCGGAGCCGTCACCTCTGGCCGACGTCGGGGAAGAGGACGCCGCCGCTGGCGCGTTCTGGGCAGGAGCATGGCTCGTGCTGGCATGCATGCTCGATCCAACACGATGCCTCGCTGTTCTCCCCTGATACGCGTGCGTGAGGATGGGGTTGTACAGGAGCAGGGCTCGTGCTGAATTTTCTTGTCACATTATCGTGGGCAAAAAAGTCTTTACACATTCCTATTTAGCACTGGTGTTGCTTAGAATACACTAGAGGGCCATGTAAGGAAAGAATGAAGTTAAGATGTCAAATAAGGAAGATTTTTTAGGGCCAAATAGGAAGACGATTTTAAGGAAGGGCCGAATAAGGAATTCTCTCTTTGTTTTACACTTCCAGTATCCATCCAACACCTTGCCTGTCCCGTTTCCATATACTCCATGCTCTTGCTTTCGCCGTTGTCGCACAGAGCAATCGAGGATTTAGAGTGCATGGTCAGACATGATTGGTACTCCGACTCGTACGATCCTTAAGGAGAATACTTTTTTTTTGTAACAAGTTAAAAAGATTTGATATTTTCATTGATTAAAAGAAAAAGATTGTCGATTAATTTGTGGAAAACCGGCCAAGAACCGCTACAAATGCCACAATGTCGTCATGTGACACGATCATATTGGGCACCCCAGGCCAACCTGGCCACCCACACGAAGCACACAAGCATAATCGAATTGAGAGACCACCGTGGAGGTTACCATCGAGTGTCATCGTCATCACTCCTTATCGAGCAAACGACCCTAACTTCACCGTCAACAACCAAAGACGAAGTCGTCGCGGCGAACAACACGAGAACCCATGTCGGCCATGGCAATGTCGACCACGCACGCTGATACGTCCATTTCGCATCACTATTTTATAGCATAATTTACTGTTATTCAATGATATATTTCATATTAAGAGGAGTTACTTATGTTATTTTGTCTTATTTTGCATGTTTGATGATCATTGGATAATTAACTGCCGGAGTCAGATTTCAGCTGGAAAAAGCAACGTCAAGGCACTATATTTCTGGAGCACTAAAAATATTTCCGAGAAGACAGATGTTCCTATTTTATCAGAAGATGGACTAAGCCAAAAGGGGAGGCTGAGATGGGCCAGGAGGGGCCCACACCACCCCTGGGCGCGGGCCCACCTTGGCCGCGCCCTGCCAGGTGTGGTGCCCCTGGCCCACCTCAGGCGCTCCCCCTTCGCGTACTTCATCCCCCAGAAACCCTAAGACACGGGGAGTCCGTGAGAAAATATTCCGCCGCCTCCACGAGGCGGAAACACAGAGAGAGAAAAGCTCTCCGGCAGGGAGAAATCTGCCGGGGAAATTCCTTCCCGGAGGGGGAGATCATCGCCATCCTCATCGTCATCGCGCTGGACTTCATCGGGATCATCATCATCATCTCCACCGCCATCACCACCATCACCGCTGCACCATCTCGTTCCGCTGTAACATCTAGGGCTATACTTTGTTTAGTTCATAGGGGAAACTCTCCCGGTGTTAATTACTCCTTGTGGTTGATGCTATTGAGTTTTATCGGTGAATTAAAGTATATGTTCAGATCGTTATCCATCATTATATCACCTCTGATCATGATCCATATGATGTCTCGTGAGTAGTTCGTTTAGTTCTTGAGGACATGGGAGAAGTCACGCTGTTAGTAGTGGAATTATGTTGAGTAATATTTAATGGTTTGATATTTAAGTTGTGGTGCTATTCTTCTAGTGGTGTCGTGTGAACGTCGACTACATGACACTTCACCTTTATGGGCCTAGAGGAGTGCATTGTGTATTTGGTTGCTAATTGTGGGGTTGCCGGAGTGACAGAAACCTAAACCCCCGTTAGTATACCGGTGCACAAGGGAGCGTAGGATCTCAGAGTTTAAGGCTGTGGTTAGATTTATCTTAATTACTTTCTTGTAACTGCGGATGCTTGCAAGAGGTATAATCACAAGTATGTATTAGTCCAAGTAAGGGCGGTGCATTAGCATAGGTTCACCCACACAACACTTATCAAAACAATAAGATTAATCAACTATGTGAAGCGAAAGCACTTGACTAGAATCCCGTGTGTCCTCAAGAACATTTTGTCATCATAAGTAAACCAACCGGCTTGTCCTTTGCTCTAAAAAGGATTGGGCCACTTGCTGCAATTATTATTACTGTCTTTTACTTACTCGCATTTTATTTACCTGCTATATCAAAATTGTCTAGCATTTACAGTGAAACCTTTACCGAAACTCCTTGTCAGCACCTTCTGCTCCTCGTTGGGTTCGACACTCTTATTTATCGAAAGTACTACGATACACCCCCTATACTTGTGGGTCATCAAGACTATTTTCTGGCGCCGTTGCCGGGGAGTGAAGCGCTATTGGTAAGTGGAATTGGTAAGGAAACTTTTACTGTAGGTGCTATTTTTATTTCTGCTTGCTACTTTATTTTATCATGGAGAGATCTCCATTTGAATCCCTGTTTGGAAATACTACTACCACTGCTAAGGTAGTAGAAGAGGAACCACCTGATCAAGTAATTCCATTTAAAATACCTATGAAAATTGTTGAACGAGTTACGAATAACCGCTATGCAGGAGATGGAACTGTCCCTCCTGGGGATCATTTGCTATTTATTCATGAATTATGCGAGTTGTTCAAGTGTGCAGGTATTTCAATGGAAGAGGTCAAGAAGAAATTGTTTTCTATATCGTTGACTGGTAAAGCTGCAAAATGGTATAGGATGCTGAAAAATGGGCGTTCTATTGGCTGGGAGGAGATTGTGCCTCTCTTTTATTCTAAATTTTATCCTCCTAGTGAAATTCATCAAGATCGGAATCATATATATAATTTTTGGCCTCATGATGGAGAAAGTATTGCCCAAGCGTGGGGGAGATTGAAATCATTAATGCTCAAATGCCCCATTCATGAGCTTCCTGGTAATGTTGTTATTGATAACTTCTATGCAAGGCTTTCTCTTCAAGATAAAACTCTATTGGATACCTCTTGTGCTGGATCATTTACGCGTAATAAAGAGGAAGTTAAATGGGACCTTCTTGATCGGATTGAGGAAAATACTGAAGGATGGGAGAACGACAAAGGTAGAGAATCAGGTATAAAGCATGATTACGAATGCATTAAAACTTTTATGAATACTGATAATTTTCGTAATCTCTATGATATGTATGGTCTTGATTCTCAAGTTATTGCAAACTGTTACAAGGCTTTTGCCTCTTATCTTGATGTTCCTAAAGAAAGTTGCAATAAGTATCATTTGCCTTACAAAGATAATACTAATTCTGCCAATATTAAAAACATTGAAGTTCATACAGTTGATCGTATCTTGCCAGAACCTTATATTGAGAAACCACCTTTTCCTGTTAAAATTAGGGAACATTCTATCATAGCTAGTGTGGTTAATAAAAGTGCAAAGAAAGCTTTAGAACCTGCTGAACAAATAGCGGTAGAACCCACAATAGCAATAGTAAAGGATTTGGTAACTGAAAATGTAGAAGGAGGACATATTATCTTTTGTGAAGATGCCTCTAATATTGTTTCACATCCCGTAGAGCTAGGAAAACAAGTGTTCCTGTGCTTTCAGTCAAAATAGGAGAACATTGCTATTATGGTTTATGTGATATTGGTGCAAGTTCTAGCGCTATTCCTTTTGATCTTTATAAAGAAATTATGCATGAAATTGGTCCTTGCGAACTTGAGGAGATTGATGTGGTTATTCAGCTTGCTAATAGAGAAACTATCTCCCAATTGGTATTGTGAGAGATGTTGAAGTTTTATGTGGTAAGACTAAATACCCTGCTGATTTTCTAGTACTTGGTTCTGTTGCTAGTAAAGCTTGTCCCATTATTTTTGGTAGGCCTTTCTTGAATACATGTGGTGCCATTATAGATTGTAAGAAAGAGAAAATTTACACTAAATTTAATGGAGAATCTTATGAGTTTAATTTCTCTAAGTTTGGTAAACAACTTTATGAAACTGAATTACCTAATGAGAATTTTCAAGTTGAACAACTTGCTTCTATTGCTGTTGCTCCTAACAATGCCTTGCAGCAATTCATGGAGGAACACGAAAGTGAAGTATTTATGGAGGAGAGGAATGAGATTGACAATGCCTTTCTTCGTCAACCACCAATACTTAAGCATAATTTGCCTGTGGAAGATTTGGGTACCTCAGCGCCTCCTAAGGAAGATCCTGTCTTCGATTTAAAACCGTTACCTGATAATCTTAAGTATGTTTATCTTGATGAAAGGAAAGTATATCCTGCTATTATTAGTTCTAAACTTTCAGGTAATGAAGAAGCAAGGTTATTAGAAGTACTAAAGAAACATCGAGGAGCTATGGGATACACTTTGGATGATTTAAAGGGGATTTCTCCTACTATATGTCAACATGCCATCAACATTGAACCCGATGCAAAACCTGTTGTTGAGCATCAGCGTCGCTTGATCCCTAAGATGAAAGAAGTGGTAAGAAATGAGGTATTAAAACTTCTTGATGCTGGTATAATTTATCCTATTGCTGATAGTAGATGGGTAAGTCCTGTGCATTGTGTCCCTAAGAAAGGAGGAGTTACTGTTGTACCAAATGAAAATGATGAACTTATTCCTCAAAGAGTAGTAGTGGGATATAGGATGTGCATTGATTTTAGAAAGGTCAATAAAGTAACTAAGAAAGATCATTATCCTTTGCCTTTTATTGATCAAATGTTAGAAAGGTTGTCTAAGAAAACCCATTTTTGTTTCCTTGATGGTTATTCTGGATTCTCACAAATTGCTGTTAAAGCACAAGATCAAGAGAAAACAACTTTTACTTGTCCTTATGGAACTTATGCTTATAGACGTATGCCTTTTGGTTTGTGTAATGCTCCTGCTACGTTCCAAAGATGCATGTCTGCTATTTTTCATGGTTTTTGTGAGAAATTGTGGAAGTATTCATGGACGATTTTTCCGTCTACGGAACTTCCTTTGATAATTGCTTGCACAATCTTGATAAAGTTTTGCAGAGATGTGAGGAGACAAATCTTGTTCTTAATTGGGAGAAATGTCATTTCATGGTTAATGAAGGAATTGTCCTAGGGCACAAAATTTCTGAAAGAGGTATTGAAGTGGACAGAGCTAAGTTGAAGCAATCGAGAAAATGCCCTGTCCAAGGGATGTGAAAGGTATCCGTAGTATTCTCGGTCATGCCGGTTTTTATAGGAGGTTTATTAAAGATTTCTCTAAAATTTCAAAACCCCTCACTAATCTTCTTCAAAAAGATGTACCTTTTGTTTTTGATGATGATTGCAAGGAAGCTTTTGAAACTCTAAAAAAGGCTTTAATCACAGCTCCTGTTGTTCAACCTCCTGATTGGACTTTACCTTTTGAAATAATGTGTGATGCTAGTGATTTTGCTGTAGGAGCTGTTCTTGGACAGCGGGTAGACAAGAAGTTAAATGTTATTCATTATGCTAGTAAAACACTTGATGCCGCTCAAAAGAATTATGCTACTACTGAAAAGGAATTTTTAGCAGTTGTTTTTGCTTGTGATAAATTTAGACCTTATATTGTTGATTCAAAAGTTACTATTCACACTGATCATGCTGCTATTAGATACCTTATGGAAAAGAAAGATGCTAAGCCTAGGTTAATAAGATGGGTACTTTTACTGCAAGAATTTGATTTACATATCGTAGATAGGAAAGGTGCTGAAAATCCTGTTGCTGATAATTTGTCTAGATTAGAAAACATTTCAGATGATCCTATACCTGTTAATGATAGTTTTCCAAATGAACAATTGGCTGCGATAAAGGTAAGCTCACGCGAAAGTCCTTGGTATGCTGATTATGCTAATTTTATTGTTGCCAAGTATTTGCCTCCGACCTTTACAGCTCAGCAAAGAAGAAAGTTCTTTTATGATTTGAGGCATTATTTTTGGGATGACCCACATTTGTATAAAGAAGGAGTAGATGGCATTATGCGAAGATGTGTTCCTGAGTATGAACAGAAAGAAATATTGAGCAAATGCCATGGAAGTGCTTATGGAGGACATCACGCTGGAGATAGAACTGCGCAAAAGGTTCTACAATCAGGTTTTTATTGGCCTACCCTTTTTAGAGATGCTAGAAAATTTGTTTTATCATGTGATGAATGTCAAAGAGTAGGTAACATTAGTAGACGTAATGAAATGCCTATGAATTATTCTCTTGTTATTGAACCTTTCGACTGTTGGGGATTTGACTTTATGGGTCCTTTTCCTTCCTCAAATGGTTATACTCACATACTTGTTGCTGTTGATTATGTTACTAAATGGGTAGAAGCTATACCAACTTCTAGTGCTGATGGTGAGACATCATTAAAAATGCTTAAAGATATTATCTTCCCTAGGTTTGGTGTGCCTAGATATCTCATGACTGATGGGGTTCTCATTTTATTCATGGTGCTTTTAGAAAAACTTAGCTAAGTATGATGTTAATCATAGAATTGCTTCACCATATCATCCCAAACAAGTGGTCAAGTAGAATTGTCAAATAGAGAGATTAAGTCTATTTTGCAAAAGACTGTTAATAAATCTAGAAAAAATTGGTCTAAAAAGCTTAACGATGCTTTGTGGGCTTATAGAACTGCTTATAAAAATCCTATGGGAATGTCTCCTTACAAAATGGTTTATGGAAAAGCTTGTCATTTGCCTTTAGAATTAGAACATAAAGCCTATTGGGCGGTGAAAGAACTTAATAGAGACTTTAAACTTGCCGGTAAAAAGAGATTGCTTAATTTGAATTCTTTAGATGAATGGAGAAATGCAGCTTATGAAAATGCTAGGCTCTTTAAAGAGAAAGTTAAGCAATGGCATGATAGAAGAATTCTTAAGAGAGAATTTAACGTAGGTGAAAAAGTTTTATTGTATAGGTCTCGTCTCAGATTTTTTGCAGGAAAATTACTTTCAAAATGGGAAGGACCTTATATCATTGAGGAGGTCTATCGCTCAGGTGCGATTAAAATCAATTCACTAGATGGGGACAGACCACAAGTGGTTAATGGTCAAAGACTCAAGCATTACATTTCTGGAGATTCTTATAATGAAGATGTTGATCTTATCAAAGTGGTAACTCCAGAGGATTTTATAAAAAGTCAAATTCAGACAACTGCAAAAGCTGATTTGGAATAGGTAACAGTTTCGGTAAGAAAAAGTTCGCGATTTACTTTTCAACCTAAATATTTATTGTTTTTACATAATATGGAAAATTATGAGTCGGAAAAGGGTAGGAAACGGTGCCCGAGGGCACCACACCACCCCTGGGCGCGGGCCCCACCCTGGCCGCGCCGTGGGTGCGTGTGGGCACCTCGGAGCCCGTCTCCGACCCCGTTTCGTCCTGTACCTTCCTTTTGTCGTAAAACTTTTTGCTATATAATCACCCGGATCTCCCGAGGTCCGTATATCGTGTTTTCGTCGAGTTTTGTTTTCGAGCTGTTTCTGCCAGGTTTAGCTCCAGGATTAGAAGATGTCTTCATCCGGGGCTCCGAAGGATACCTTCTTCAAGAACGTCGTCAACCCATACATCAATGAGCTAAGCAGCACCCTCAAGAGATGCGGCTTGTGGATGGAGTCCTTGTTCGAGAAGATGTCAAGGGACCCAAGGTTGAAGGGGACATGAAGGCTAGGCTAGAAGAAGTAGAGCATGAAGTTTTCCGGTACCAGAAGATGATAGAGCGCGGAGTGGAGATCAACCACAAGATCATTAATGAGCTTATTGATGAACACAAGAAGGAGACTGATAAGCTGTGGGATAACATCTTCGCACTTAGTAAAACTACATCCAAGTTACAAGGGCAAATTTACGATCTTCAAAACCAAAACTGTGAGTATGAAGCTAGGTTCAAACGCATAAGCTCAGCTGCTAGTTTCAGGTTCTTGGAAACCAAATCCTCTTTCGTTGATGGGGAGCCTCTGCCTTGGAAATTTGATGACGAGGAGTCTTCTTCACCACCAAGAGATCAAGCCTAAATCGTCAAGGGGTAATGGCACTCCCTTGGCTTGTTCCAAGCTTGGGGGAGTGCCCAGTATCATCTTTATCCTTTCGTTTTTATAATTTCGTGGTCATATCATGAGTAGAGAAGTTATCTTATAAGATGGTTTGCGATGTGGAGTGTCAATCCTTTAGTTATCCATGTATCCGTTGGTTTGAGTGTGTCTTGTTCAGAATATTAATGAGAAGTTCCACCTTTACTTTCGGTACATTTTATTTTAGCCTGCAATCTTCTTTATGTGCTGATCTTGCCATTAGTATTGACGCCACTTTTGGGTACATTAAGTAAATTATATTAGTTGTGGCAAACTTAGTATTGGTCATTAGTAGCAATACCATGAAAACTTAAGTAGAAGGAGGGAATTACATGCAAAAATATTATCCCTTTATCTTTCTTTCTTGCTAGCCAATAAGATTAGTATTCTTTGAGTTAAAACATTTGTGCTTACAGGGAAGATAGCATGGTTGCTTCTATTATATATATATTTGTGTGTATCCCCCAACTTTTATGCTTGCTACATGACCTTGCTAGCCTTAACCACCGTACTGAGAGGGAATGCTTCTCGTGCATCCAAATCCTTGAACCAAACCCATGCCATTTGTGTCCACCATAACTTCCTATATGTGGTATTTCTTTGCCACTCCAAGTAAATTTTTCATGTGCTACCTTTAAATTATTCAAAATGTTATTATTCCCTTTTGTGTCAATGTTTACTAGCTCATGAGGAAGTAGTGTGGTTATCCTTTATTCTACTTGTCAAACAGACTTTACACCTGGACTAGTGGCATATACATCCGCTTATCCAATAACTTGCAAAAAGAGCTGGCAACGGGTGCCCAGTCCCAATTAATTACAACTTTAACCAATTAATTCTCTTCACACTTTTGCCCTGATTCATCAGTAAGCAATGACAAACAGTGAAATACCTGTGTGTAAACCAAAGAGAAAGAGGGATGATCTGCCTTGCTGGTAGAAATAACGTCCTTCATGGGAGCCGCTCTTAAAAGTCTGTTTGACAGGGAGAATACTGTTTTCACCCGCTACCATTCGTTGACAATTAACAAACACCCCTTAAAACTTAATTTTTGCTCTCTATATGATTTCAAAAACTTAAAAGCTCTAGCACATGACTTAATCCCTGCTTCCCTCTGCGAAGGGCCTTTCTTTTACTTTTCATGTTGAGTCAGTACACCTATTTCCTTCTTCCTTGAGCAAGCATTTGAGTTGTTGTGATTCAACCATATATATCATTAATATTGTCAATCATGTTCTTTATCCTTTCTTGTCTTAGCACAAATACTTTTGCCTCTAAGAATATAGCTTTGCAAGTTATCAATGACTGTAAAGAAGGTGTGATAATTGAGTGTGGAAATTCTGCAATATAAGCTCTAATATAAAGACTCCTTTCGAAAGATAAGTATTGATTGCTTATTGTTCTATGACCAAGAATGAAGTGTGCCATTACTAATCTATAATTTCCTTCGTGTATTTTTATTGTGGTTGTTTCACTACTCATGTTCAAGTTAGGTTATATGAAGAGTAGTTGCTGTTTAAAATGAGTGTGTTGTTTAGTAATTACTGATGCTTCTTGTCCGTATTCTTTATTATCGACGCTTCACTCCATAAACTTTTGTTCTAGTTTACTGAGCTCAGCTTTCGCTTGGGGACAAGCGAGGTCTAAGCTTGGGGGGTTGATACGTCCATTTCGCATCACTATTTTATAGCATAATTTACTGTTATTCAATGATATATTTCATATTAAGAGGAGTTACTTATGTTATTTTGTCTTATTTTGCATGTTTGATGATCATTGGATAATTAACTGCCGGAGTCAGATTTCAGCTGGAAAAAGCAACGTCAAGGCACTATATTTCTGGAGCACTAAAAATATTTCCGAGAAGACAGATGTTCCTATTTTATCAGAAGATGGACTAAGCCAAAAGGGGAGGCTGAGATGGGCCAGGAGGGGCCCACACCACCCCTGGGCGCGGGGCCCACCTTGGCCGCGCCTGGCCAGGTGTGGTGCCCCTGGCCCACCTCAGGCGCTCCCCCTTCGCGTACTTCATCCCCCAGAAACCCTAAGACACGGGGAGTCCGTGAGAAAATATTCCGCCGCCTCCACGAGGCGGAAACCACAGAGAGAGAAAAGCTCTCCGGCAGGGAGAAATCTGCCGGGGAAATTCCTTCCCGGAGGGGGAGATCATCGCCATCCTCATCGTCATCGCGCTGGACTTCATCGGGATCATCATCATCATCTCCACCGCCATCACCACCATCACCGCTGCACCATCTCGTTCCGCTGTAACATCTAGGGCTATACTTTGTTTAGTTCATAGGGGAAACTCTCCCGGTGTTAATTACTCCTTGTGGTTGATGCTATTGAGTTTTATCGGTGAATTAAAGTATATGTTCAGATCGTTATCCATCATTATATCACCTCTGATCATGATCCATATGATGTCTCGTGAGTAGTTCGTTTAGTTCTTGAGGACATGGGAGAAGTCACGCTGTTAGTAGTGGAATTATGTTGAGTAATATTTAATGGTTTGATATTTAAGTTGTGGTGTTATTCTTCTAGTGGTGTCGTGTGAACGTCGACTACATGACACTTCACCTTTATGGGCCTAGAGGAGTGCATTGTGTATTTGGTTGCTAATTGTGGGGTTGCCGGAGTGACAGAAACCTAAACCCCCGTTAGTATACCGGTGCACAAGGGAGCGTAGGATCTCAGAGTTTAAGGCTGTGGTTAGATTTATCTTAATTACTTTCTTGTAACTGCGGATGCTTGCAAGAGGTATAATCACAAGTATGTATTAGTCCAAGTAAGGGCGGTGCATTAGCATAGGTTCACCCACACAACACTTATCAAAACAATAAAGATTAATCAACTATGTGAAGCGAAAGCACTTGACTAGAATCCCGTGTGTCCTCAAGAACATTTTGTCATCATAAGTAAACCAACCGGCTTGTCCTTTGCTCTAAAAAGGATTGGGCCACTTGCTGCAATTATTATTACTGTCTTTTACTTACTCGCATTTTATTTACCTGCTATATCAAAAACCCCTAAAAACTTGTCTGCTAGCATTTACAGTGAAACCTTTACCGAAACTCCTTGTCAGCACCTTCTGCTCCTCGTTGGGTTCGACACTCTTATTTATCGAAAGTACTACGATACACCCCCTATACTGTGGGTCATCACGCGCCAACGACACATCACCCAATCCCGTGTATCTGAGGTTTCCTCTGAAGCCAAGATCCCCGGAAGAAGGACGAGCACAACTCCATGACGACGCCTTCATGACACCCGCGGGTGTCACCGCTGCCAGTTCCGACATAGGCCGAAACAAGGAATTATCCTAGAGATGCGACCACCTGCTACCCGGATAGGTTAACCACAAGCCTCCGCCAAGTCTTCCATGGAAACTCCCCTGCCGAGGCACAACTGTCACCCACCTTCAATACGACCTCGCTAGAGGAGCAAGTGGCGCACCCAGATCTTGCGGGCCGCATCTCAATCCAAACCGAAGAAGCTAACCATCTTCCACCAGCTCTGTTGCCTCAATCACGGTCGAAGGAGCCAACGACCGAATAGTAGCAGCGTCGCCCCGCGTGAGCACCGGCCGTCATCGCCTTCCGTCGCCGCGCCCCGGTGTCCATCCTCCGGTGCTCGCACTACAACCCGTAGTTCCCTGCCTCCCTTAGCGAAGCAGAGCCCTTCGCCACCGCAGCCGACGCGGCGGCACAACACTCCTGTCGTGGGGTGTCACAGTGCTTGGGTATTCCCCCCCCCCCCCGCCTCCCCGAGGGACGACACGGGTGTCGGGCGAGGAAGGGAGAATGGGGGAGGTGCAAATGGCGACAGGAGAAGAAGGCTAGCAGAGGCGACATGGGGAGAGGAAACCCTTTAAGGAGTACTAGATACTGCTAAAAAGAAGTGTCTAATTCCGTGTTGGCCAAAACACACCTTATTCATTAAATAGGAAAGTACTATATACTTCGTGCTAGGAATTAAATCGTTTAGGGCACAGGTAACGGTTGTTTTGAGTACATGCCAACTTATGAATTGACCAGTTGAAAACCTAACCAACGCTGAAGCATGAAGATCGGGGAACTCTCTGGAAGCTCTTGCCGTATGGCGATTGGCGAAATGCCGTAGCTGGCGATATGCCGATTTCTCCTCCTCAATTCTTACTACCAATCTTTCTTCGGTGGATCTGATTATCCGTTTCTTTGTCTGATCCTCTCTCTCCAAACTCCTTTCGATCTGTTTCCTCTCCCATAGTGAGCCACGATCTGTTTCCTCTCCCTTTCTTGTCCTAGTGAACCAAGATCCTCAAAAACGCCCAGATTTGTGAGCCACGATAAAAAACGTCCAGATTTGTCAGCCATAATCCAAACAAATCATATACTCTTCCTAGGTGGAGACCTTGAACCGACTGATTTTGGGGAAGTTAGCTTCGATTGCTCCTCCCTTGGGCTGATAGACCAAGCTATTGGAGAGAGGCAGTCGTCCATAATCGTATCTATAACTCCGTTGGCTAGAGACGCTCAAGATCTCTGGCTCCGCTGGCTAGAGACGCTCAAGATCTTGCCAACTGCTAGGATTCAAGCCTCAAGACCTCTGATTCTGTACTACAGGGAAAGCGAAGCCACGACTCTGCTGTCAGAACCAGCTGACCTGAGGTTGCAGCTTTCGACTATCTCTGACCCTGAGACCTCAGTACTGTGGAACTCTTTCTCTATGCACACCATGAAGGCTCTAGGATGGAATTGCCATGGTATGGGCAAGAACCTTCATAGCTCTAAAATGTGTCATCTTGCCCGCATCGTTGATTCCACGAAGGCACAGGTAATTTTCGTCTCTGAAATTAAATCCTCTAAGTTCAAATCAGCTGATCTGTGTACTAGATTTAATATGTGTGATAGCTTTATAGTTCCCTCGCGTCGTCGGTCAGGAGGGCTTTGGTTAATGTGAACTGATGAAATTCAAATTGTTGTCTATAGTAGTAGTTTTCATCTTATCTTAGCTATTGCGACTATTAGAGCTAGTAATCAATGTTTTGGTCTCATCTGTATATACGGTGATCCGTATCACCGGCAAACTAGCCTCATCTGGGAGCAGATAGCTAAGTTTGTGTATGATAATGATAATTGCCGATGCTTTGTATAGGGGACATGAATGATCTTTTGTATGATATGGACAAGAGTGCCCCCATTACTAATCGTTCTCGTATTAATGCTTTCCATTCTCTTATCAAGATGTGTGGGTTTTTTTATTTGGGTTTTAGTGGGCCAGCTTATACTTGGACTAATAAACGGTTCTCTTCTCGACCTCTTTACGAACGTTTAGACCGTTGTTTAGTCAATGCTTATTGGTGTGCTTCTTTTCCTGTTTCTAATGTTTACAACTTACCTCTGATGCACAATATCAGTGACCATGCGCCTATTTTATTATCTACTGATGGTCCTATTCGTCGAGTTAAACGTAATTTCAAATTTGAAAACTGGTGGTTGAAAGAACAAGATTTCCATGCTTATGCTAAAACTGCCTGGTCCAAAACGGTGCAAAAACCATTCTTCCAAAGAACTAACAACCTGGCTGGAGAACTTAAGGTATGGTGCAGGAAAAAGAAGCCCTTACAGCAGGAAATTAATGACCTAGAGGAGCAGATCAAACAGTTGCAGATACAACCAGCCCACATGCAAGACCATGCACTCGAGCACTCCCTAGTCATCAGATATGAACAAAGCTTGACAAAATTGACTGACCACTACATGCAGAGAGCCAAGAAGCAATGGATCAAAGATGGAGACAGAAACACTTCCTTCTTTCATAGGGCAATTCTCAAACGGCAGAGAAGAAATACAATTGTCTCCATCAAGGACGAGAATGATCTTATCCACTACATGCCTAAGCAAATTAACAATACCTTTGTAAACTATTTCAGACACATTTTTGCCTCTTCCAATAACAATTTTGGCAGGCCCTACATTGCATCGCAGCCTCCCCAACATAACCAGGATCACACTTACTCTGTACCAGACAAGCAAGAACTTTGGGACACTCTGCAGGACATGAAGAGGAATGCCTCACCGGGACCGGATGGCTTCAACGTTGAATTCTACCTCGCCACTTGGAGCTGGATCGGAGATGATGTCACGACGTTGGTAAGTTCTTTCTATAAAACTGGTATCATGCCTGCGCACATTAATGACACTTTTTTTTTATTCCTAAAAAACTTGTCTCCCAAGTGCCTGCAGACTACAGACCGATTAGCCTTTGCAATGTGGTTTACAAACTTATAGCCAAAACACTCGCAAATAGACTTAAACCACACCTACCAGACTACATCCACCCTTCCCAGCAAGCTTTCATCGAAGGACGGCGTATTAGTAACAACATTATTATTGCCCAGGAGATAACCCACTCTTTTGCTCTCAGTTCTTGGAAACATCAGTCCTTCATGTTGAAGATTGATCTAGCCAAAGCTTTTGATCGCTTAGATTGGAACTTCATTGTCGCAGCTCTTTCGCGTAAAGGGTTACATGGTCATTTCATCAACCTTATCCATGCTTGCATTTCTTCGCCAACGTTCTGGTCATAATTAATGGCCAACCTTTTGCGAAATTCTGAAGCCACAGAGGTATAAGGCAAGGCTGCCCTCTCTCACCCTATCTTTTTGTTCTTGCTATTAATGAATTATCACTAGCACTACAAGAAGCGATGTCCAACAACTCTTTGGAAGGAGTCACTCTTGGTCCAAATTGTCCCCATGTTCACTCCCTCCTTTTTGCCGACGACCTGCTTATTTGTGGCAAAGCTACTATTCAGGAGGCTACAAACATGAAGCAAATCCTTCAAACCTTTTGCTCTCGGTCTGGCCAAACTCCTAACTGGGCGAAATCAGGAATTATCTTCAGTAAGCATGTCACTAGCAATATTGCCGAAGCGATAAAGAAAATATTTCCCGTTCAAACCATTGACGAATCTTTTTCTCATCTTGGACACCCTCTCATTCTTCTGGCCAAAGATAGAGCCTCTGCCTATAACTTTGTCCTTGAGAAGTTCAAATCGAAGCTTAGCACCTATAAAGCTGACAAGCTTTCCCATGCAGCTCGCTTGCAACTTATTCAGTCAGTCTTTTCCTCGATTCCTCTTTATTACATGTCGAACATCCTGTTTTCAAAGAAACTCATTGCAAAGTTGACTGCTATCATGAGAACGTTTTGGTGGACAGGAATCAGGGAAGAAGCCACCCGTAGCCTTTGCCTTAGGGCCTGGAAGGACATATGTGGCCCTAAGAAAGAGGGCGGGTGGGAATAAGGAATTTACAGGCCATCAATCAAAGTCTAATCCTTATGTCAGCTTGGCGTATAGCTCAAAATCCTAATGACCAACTCCACAAAATCCTTCAGGCCAAGTATTTTCCAGATTCTTCGATTTGGCGCCCTAAGCCCAATGTCCCAAAGTCGGCGTTTTGGGCATCCATCCTAAAAATCCTCCATATTCTTAAAGACCATTCCTTTGTTCAACTTACGCAAGGCAATATATCCATTTGGAGCTCGCCATGGTATCCGTTGTGGACCTCCATTTACGACGACTTAATCATCCAACCACCTGGCTTTAGCTACCCTGCGAATGTTAGAGACCTTTGGATTCCGGGCCAAAAGAAATGGAACGAAAATCTAATCGACACTCTTTTTGCCCCACCAGCAGCTAAACTTATTAAGAGAACGCCTATTATTAACTCTCAAGAGCACGACTTTCTCTGTTGGAAGCTAACCACTAATGGCACTTGCCATGCCAAGAGTGCATACTACGCTTGTTTGCAGGACTTATATGAAGCAGGAGAAGAAAAACCTACCCAACCTTCACTGCCAACTAGGCAACTTCTCAATGAGGTATGGAAAAACAAGTCAATTATTCCCAGAGTTCAGACTTTTGCATGGCGCTTCCTTTGCAGGGCACTTCCAACAGGAGCGAGGGCGGGTAAGTTTTCGAAACATATTGCCAAAATCTGTTGCAGATGTGGGCTCGAAGAAGATGAGGTTCACTTGTTCTTCACGTGTCCCTTTGCTAAAGCTGCATGGTTCTTGAATCCTTGGTTTATTCGTACTGAACTTATTGTCCAAAACTGTAACTCGCTACCTCATATAATTTTCAACTTGTTAAATCTGAATCATCCTCATGCCACTCTACCAAACATTTTTAACTTCATGTGGTGCATCTGGAAATCTAGAAATGACAAGCTTTTCCAAAGGAAGACAAGAGAACCATACCAAATAAGTATGAACGCTAATGCTCTATCTGCAAATCTTGAAACTCATGATGCAACAAGGCTGAATTTGCAGGAAGAAGATCTCCGGAATAGGTTGTGGCGCAGGGAAGAGCCGCTGCATGGTTCCATTATACCTGCTAATAGAGCAACCCTACGAGATGCTATTTTTGTTGATGCCTCTTGGAAATGCAAAGATGTGACAGGTACATCACCAGGTACAGGAGAACAGGAGGCCACAGGAATCGGAGTCTTCATTCATAGGAAGGTGGATAGGCAGCAGTACACTATCAGGATCCAAGCCTCAACGACATTAACTTCTTCAGTTTTTCAGGCAGAGGCGAAGGGCATTCTGTTGGCAGCAGCTTTGGCGAAAATCCTGGACATCAAACATCCAGTTTACTTTACAGATAATCAAACTCTTGCTAAGGTGGCTGCAAGCAGGCGAATCGACCATCCGTTGCTGCGTTGGGACTCGAGGGAAACAATTGCAGATTTTCTATCAATCAGTTCCGAGTCTATCCTACAGGTGTTTCATGTCAAAAGAGATCTGAATAGAGAACCCCATAAGTGTGCAAAACAGGCTCTTAGGCATCGCCTAGAACAGCCTATCTTTAGGTGTTTATGTTCAGCTCATGTTGCCGAGCTTTGCCCTGTGATTTTAGTGTTGAAATCTGCTTTCTTACAGGGGTTTGTACTACACCATGTACTTTGCAATTGAGCTGAATAAAATTATGGCGCCTCAGGCGCCTCTTGTTGTGCAAAAAAAAAAAAAAAGACCACTCTAACTTTTGGCAATACCGTACAAAATTATACTATGAGAACCCATTAGAGTGGCCAAAGGGATAAGGACACGTCAACAACAATTTGCCGGTCATCCAAGTCATTCAAATTCCAAACGGGGGCTAGATTGTAGTTATGCCCAAGTAAGCTAATATATTATATTTCCGCTACCGATTGAACTTATTTTTCACCAGCTTGAACTGTGAAATAAATCAGATTTTACTGTCCCGTGACGATGATTTAACTTGACGGGCTGGCACGTGATAAGGATGTGGTCGGTGCTGCGCTGGCGGTAGAATCCTGTCATGACATCAGCTCTTTGGCGTCAGCGAGAACGCTTCTGCATCCCCTCCTCCCCAAATCAGAAGGAGATGCCCTACATGCAGAAGAGCAAAACCAACCACGCTATGAAGCCCTTTCAATCCGATTTTTGAAGAATTCCGTAATATTTAAACCCAACATCCGATTGAAGATCCGTTTGAATTTTTGTGGTATACTAGACGTCAAAAGCTTCAAAACAAGACCAATATTCAACACATTTGGTTGTTGTAGGCTGATTTTAAGTAGTACTCCCTCCGTCCCAAAATAAGTGTCTTAAAGTTGTACAAAAGTGAATGTATCTATACTTGTTTCATGTCTAGATACATCCACTTTTTAACAAATCTAAGACAGTTATTTTGAGACGGAGGGAGTATTTTTTTACACGTAGCAATACACGTCATCTAGAAAATTAGACCTATATTATGTCATCGGAACCCTACATCTGTGTTAATTAGACCAGTTAGCAACACTAGTACAAATATTCATATATGCTTGTGAAAAATGTTGTGACATAACATATGTGTTGGGCGGATTTGATTTCGTACTCTACAAAAACAATCATACGTAATAGGCTCATAGTGAATTAACTCCATCGATAGTAACTCCATCGACAGTACTTCCTTAGTGGAGATTCTCGACTCCCAAGCTCCAATGATCATGTTATTAAAAAATAAAAATCATTTCATAGGGCTTCCAAAAAAAAACAGACATAGCCAATGATGTATTCTAGAAACGTGCACAATTTTGTTTTCAAATAATTTGTATTCTAAACTACACAAAAATGACAAAATTTGGCATTGAGTATGCATATTTCAAATCTCCAAATTTTATCAGATTTTATTATTTTTATAGCCCATAAGGGCAAGTACATTGGGCGATTTTTAAAGATGAGTATTTTAAAATCTGAATTTATTTCAAAATCTGAACATTCTTTCCAAACAAATTTCACTGGTGTAGTGCGGGCGGCCCATGCCCATGTAACATGAACGACCCGAGCGAGGTCAGCCTTGAAGCGATGCATAGGCCTAGGTCTAGAGAGTTCTGCGTCTCGTCTCTCTCCGACGCAGCTTCTCCGACGGTAAAAGTACGGGGTTTCGCCATTTTTGGGGAACCGGCGACAGCAAGGATGGAATCCTAGGGCAGGGTCCACAAGCCCGCGGTGGAGTTAGAACCATAAACTGTGGAATGCGGCATCACTTGTATAAAATCTCCCCTCGGCTGGCTCTCTTCAGAAACACCACAGCGAGAGAGTGACTTCACGTTTTCCATTCCCACACCGAGAGAGCCACGCCGGTTCTTCAAAAAGAGAATAGGAAAGGTAGGACCTTCGTCCCCTCCCCCTCTCATCTACATCCTGCTCTTCTTGCTAATTTGTTCTCTGTTTGGTGTTTGCAAGTTCTGTTCGTTTTGGGTTTTAGACATGTTCTATCGCCACTTCTTCAGAAACAGAAGAGGATAAGTAGGACCTTTCTCCCCTCCCCCTCCCATCTGCATCCTGCTCTTCTTGATGATATGTTCTTTGTTTGGTGTTTGTCCTCGCATGTTGAGAAGTTTTGTCCGTTTTGGGACACGTTCTCGTGTTGTCAATAATTTGCTAGCGATAACTTTCACTCGGAGTTTTCTGCTTCATCCTGGGTTCTAGCACGATCGACAGATATGTTCGTTTGTGAGGCAGGATGATTCATTTTGCGAATTTATGTCCCGTGTGGGTTTTGCAGAGTGCCCCGTTTCAGGTTTTGGTTTGTTTTGCTTGCTGATCTAGAGTGTTTTCATTTGCTTGCTGATCTTGACTGCTTTCTTTTGCTTGCTGATCTTTTGGCTCTTCCAATATTCAGCCATTTAGGATGACGAAGAGTAAGGCGGGAGAGGCGACCCCACCCACCCCAGAAGGCAAGAGCAGCAACGTCCCTCGCTCCGTCCGCAGTTGCATGTGGGAGTAAGGGGAACGCGAGACCTTAGAGAAGACCACAGAGGCGTTCAACCCAAAGAAGCTCCCCGAGGACGTCGCGGAGGAGATGCACCATCCAGAGGAGCTAGAGGAGGAGCAGGCTTCGGTCATCGCGGCAAAGCCAAACAATCCCAAGAAGAAAAAGGCTAAAAAGCCCAAGAACAAGGTCATCGACGTCCCACCGGAGGAGGCCGGGAGAAAAATAAATATAATTTGTACTAAACTTTTATAATTATCTAGATTTTACTTTAATTATATACAATATTATAAGATTAATTTTCTCTTTGCCCGTATAGTTTAATCCCATAACTAGAAATATTACTAAATATTAGGTGGTGTTTTTTGCAATGAACGTTCTGTAACAAAAGTTTGTTATACAACTTGTTTTCCTACAATGCATAATCTATATGCTTTATAGTTATTTATGGTACATATATGTAAAAATTAAGATCTAGCAAAAATTCTAATATCAAGTTTCTAGCGTATGATTATGTATGCGTATTTGTGGAAACTTGTAGATTATAAACTTACCTAATGACTCAACTTTTCGTGGTCCAATTTTTCTAGCAAGTCAAAATTAAGAAACAGTGCATGCTCTAGAGTTGGTAACTAAAAAACATTGGTTACAGTAATCACCAATACTAATAAAATAGTTTGTATTCTAAGACGTTTTCATATTGTGACTTTATTATATGATAATATGTTCGTATGCAACCTGCTTGTTATCATATGATGTACACAAGGCCCCCCCCCCCCCCCCCCCCCCCCCCCCCCCCCCCCCCCCGGTAGTTTATGAAATAAAAATGTGTTGCACGAAATTAAACATGAAAACCTGCAAGACTTCTGTCAGAAAGAGCATAGCATGCTAACTAATATTGTTGCTGCCGACCACAGTGATTTATTCTTATATGGAGAGACCAGTGGTGTGTACTTGCCTCAACAAAATTAATAATGTTATTATGTTATACTCTCTCCGTCCCAAAAAAATAACACGAGCATGAATTTTCCCAACCGGCGGCTTACAAGAGGTATATATGGTGGTGCAAAACCCTAAATCGGCTGCAGTCTGACTCGGAACCGATCCGTACCTTACGGCCCAAGCCTTCGTGATGGGCCTCCGCTTCGCTCCGAAGTTAGCCTCTATCTTTATATGAATTTGGATCAACATAAAACAACAGCCGGTGGCGAAGTCGGGCGACGAGGTGCCGGTGGCCAAGTCGGGCGACGAGGTGCCGGTGGCGAAGACCCCGACGATCAGCCCATGCACGACTCTGTGAGATTTTGTGAGCTGCAGCGAGTCGAGTAATTTATCCTCTATCAGTAGTTGAGTCGTAATTTATCTGAGTTGTTCGAGTAGTAAAACATATCCGGAACAGTGATCAGTTTGGATGGATATATCCTCTGTCAGTAGTTTGAGAGTCATAATTTATCCGAGTTGTTCGAGTAGTAAAACATATCAGGAACAGTGATCAGTTCGGAAGGATCTATCCCTCGTTGCAATATTATGTGTTTGTTTTACGTTTTGATTCCCTTCGATGAATCCACATTCGGTCAGTTTTTCTTTTTCCCATGGTCAGCGTGTCCCATTTGATTCTTCCTCCGCAACATCTGGATTAGGGCCGGTCGAGCCCAAATTTTCTAAACTAACATGGGCCTGCAGTTTGGGGATGCCGGTGTGGGCAACATCCTGGGCTGCCGGTGGAGATGCTCTTAGTAACGGTATTTTTTAGACCAACTCAAATGCTGATATATTTTAGGCCACGTCAAAACTGGAACAGTGCATCAAAAGAATGGGTTATAGGGAATACAATAATTTCAGCTCCGACGGATGATGTAAAATAGAGCACCAGAAACAGCATTCGGCAGTGGATGTGCAGGAGAAGGTCGCGGCCGGTAGGTGTCGAGGACGAGGTGGTCACGGCCGGCAGTGTCGTGGCCAAGGTGACGTCGGAGATGTCAACGGGGAGGATGAGCTGACCACGTTCATATCGGAATTATTGTCGGTTGCTCGCGGTAGGGGCTGATTCGGCTTGGTGGCATTCACAGCGGCCGTTTCGGCGCACAGGCCGGGGACAGTGGTCGATACAACGCGTCAACGGAGTCGAGCGTAAGGTCAGCGGGTGGGTGAGCAGCCAGAATCGGGCGGAAGGTGTCGCGGTCGGGTTCAGCGGCCGATCCAAATTGTAAGCTGTGGGTCTGCTGCGGTAGTGTGAATCGGCGGCGGAGAACAACCGAGAGTCGGGGCTAAATGGTGGCAGCGCGGCGAATCGGCGGTGGTGGCGCTGGTGGACGGTGGCGGTCGGGGAAATCGGCGGCTCCGGTGGGCGGGGGGTAGAAGCTGAAAGTTCAGCGCGTTGGTCGGGCTGTATGTGGTCGCGTTTTGGTTCACATCACCACATAAGGCAGCCGCATCGCAAATAATTTACATCGCTATATAGGGTTGCATCATCTTTTGAGCATGTTTTTAGCCTTTGATAGCCAATAAATCAGTTTTTTGGGCTCGTGCTCTAAATTTAATCATCTATTGGAGAGGCTCTTAGCAACATTGCTAGTACTAGTAGTTGAAGAAATGACTGAGGACATATTCGGTTGCTTCACACGTTTTGCCATCCTGTGTCACGATTTACGAGAAGGGTAAGAATGCACGTCGGCATGTCGCAGTTGAGGCTACTGCCCATCGAGATTATCCGACGAAGATTCCGCCGAGTTTAGCAAAACATGGCCAAAAGAAACCAAGCATGCTCTAGCAGATAGCTTGTGAAGGTTCCAGGTATACCTGGTGGCGTAATTAGCATGTCAGCATAGTGGGTGGACTGGAAGAATCGACATGTTCTGGGTGTAATAATACGATTTGGTGCGCACGACAGGATTTTAAGTGATTTTGTTAGTTCGCTTTGGTAGCATGACCATTTGTGAGTAATCAAAGTGGTTTAAGATTTTATTTAATTTTCATGACATCGAGATGCCCACAAATGGTTACTGATTGTTTCCCCTTCATCAGACTAGTCACAATGGGGGTATCATAGGTGGTACTCTCTCTGTTTAGATTTATAAGTTCTCTACGTATCCCTAGGTCGTAAATTTGAGCAACATAATGTGATTTATATATTATAAAAAAATATAATTAGAAAATTCAGACTCTATATTTTTTTAATGGTATAATTTTTGTATTTTAATTTTTATATTATATTAGTTAAATTCACGACCTAGGGATATTTTTTAATGGTATAATTTTTGTCATGCATGATACTATATTTATTAGGTTGTAGACTCATCTTGCATTGGAATCCGTTATGTTACGGTATCTACCTATGATATCGCTATCACCTCTCTAATCATTAATTGCAGTGACACGTCATCTTTTATCAACATGGCATGCATAATACCACCTATGATACCCCCATAATACAAATATTCATAGATGCTTGTGAAAAATGTTGTGACATAACAAATGTGTTGGGGCGGATTTGATTTCCTACTCTACAAAAACAATCATAGGTAATAGGCTCATAGTGAATTAACTCCATCGATAGTACTTCCTCGAGTGGAGATTTCCGACTCCCAAGCTCCAATGATCATGTTATTAAAAAGTAAAAATCATATTTTAGGGGTTTAAAAAAACAGACGTATGCAATGATGTATCCCAGAAACATGCACACTTTTATTTTCAAATAATTTTATTCTAAACTACACAAAAATAACAAAACTGTGGCATTGAGTATGCATATTTCAAATCTCCAAATTTTATCAGATTTTCTTATTTTTGTATAGCCCATAAGGCTCTTACAGGTGGCGTCGACCCTTCTATAGCCATCTGTACTCATCAGTATTAATGTGCGAGCTCGAGTGAAGGCAGTAATAACAACAAAAAATGATTTTGTTGAAATGGGAGCATTGGAGCATGGAAGGGGTTGGGATCACCGGATATTCTCAGCAGGCCAGGGGAGCTCGCTAACCGCTTCAAACAAGAAAAGTGTGTCTTGGCTGTCCTGTACTATTGATTGCCGTTCCCAAAAAAATAAAGGTAATACTGCAAATAGCCTACTAATAATACGCGAACGGTAGACTTGTCAGTTGTTGTTTTTTATCTCTGCTATGCGCCTATACATGAAGTATAGTCATCATTATGAATTCACCATCATTTTCTCTTCCAAAGATAGTATTACAATCACAATGAGGATTTCACCGTCCCGTGCGATGATTTAACTTGAAGAACCTGCCACGGATCCGATCAAAAACCAAAACGAATCATATCCACCTGTCGCGTGTTAATGATCAGGCAGCGAGTAGCAATGCGTTGCCATCCAAAAGCAGACGCGCGCGGTGGAAGCCTCCATGTACCAAACCCCGCGAATCGCGATAGGTTGCGCGCCCTCCTACTGTAAACAGCTGTCACTTTCGGTTGGATAGTACTGTACCAATCATGTCAGCGAGGGTTGAACGGATCACTGTAGGACGCGACTAGCGATTTTTTTTTTTTGCGATGACAGAAACAGCAGTACACCGACAAATTACAGGGAGGTCCTCAAAAGAAAAGAAATTACAAACCAGCCTCTCTGTAATTCAACGACGCCGGAGACGACGAAAACTCTTTGGCGTTATTATCGAGCACGCACACAATTACCGCATGCAAGAGGCGACGGTACTTTGGCGGTTTAATTTGGTCACATACTCACATTTGTCTCTGCCCCGGTAGTTTACAAATTTAGTACAGTTTGAATCCCTTTTCAATACGAAATTTTCACAAGTCTTATTTAAGATCCATATTTGAATTTTCGTGGTATACTAGCGTCAAAAGCTTCAAAACAAGACCAATATTCAACACATTTGGATGTGGCAGGCTGATTCTAAATATTTTTACATGTATCAGTACACGTCATGTAGAAAAAAATACTCCTATTTTATGTCATCGTTAATTTAAACGTCATGGAGGTAGTAACATAGACTATTTTATGTCATTCTAACCCAATGATATGCATGCATGAGCCCCAAAGCATTAAATGTAGATACAACACATACTCCCTCCGTCCCGGTTTATATGTCCTCTACGTATCACTAGGTTGCAAATTTGACCAACATAATATGATATATATATTATAAAAAATATATTATTAGAAAATTCATCATATGTTATATTTTTTTAATGGTATAATTTTTGTATTATAAAATTTATATTATGTTGGTGAAATTGACGACCTAGGAATACGTAGAGGACTTATAAACCGGGACGGAGAGAGTAGCAAACAATGCATTGTACTAGTTATATCTTAAATATTTAATACTCCTATGATATCGTGCTAAGAGACGATACATTGGTACAAGCCTAACATTATCTTCTTGAGATAACCCTACATCCAAAGCAACAAGTTCATGAGCTGGCTTATTACGACCTTTAGGGGCATACACACTGCACAAGTATCGATAACCTAACACGAAGGAGATATTTAATGGCACTTAGGAACCCTATGCACATATGTGATGGAGGTTGAAGCGTCGCGGCACGCATGATAGTCAGTGACGAAGAACCTTCACCACTGGCGATGCGCTAGAGCACGGCCAGGAACTCTTTTATTTGCGGGGAAATCATATAGCTAGTTTTTTCAAGGATCACAACCAGTGTCAAGGTACGGCATGACACGTGTGCATTACTCCAATGGTAGAAGGTGGGGGTAAGCCGTACGTAGTAAAAAACGTGATTACACACAAGTTTACCCACTTTTGGATTCCAGAGCGGTGGCGGAACCTGATGAGTGCATTTTATATAGAGTTTGCTCAATGTTTTTGAGATGTTTACATTGTAAATTGGCAATTCTGAGAGTTATCTTATACCTTTTATGTTGATGAACACTCAAATTTCTTGTTCCGATAAACTTTTCACGACCATAGGTTTTTATTAGGATTTTGCTTGTTTGCCTTATCTTTTGTGTTTATTTATGTGTAGGTGGAATTATGGACAAATCATGATGAAAGGAGACAAGGATAAGCATCAGTTGCAAGGCAAGTGTCTTCAAAAATGGTCATTTTTTATGAACTCAAATTGAAGAGTGAAATAGTTTTGGAAAAGGGATACGTAACGAGTCACGGTACGGTCGCATGCGACCATACCCGCGACATATCGTGTCTACAAAACCGATACGAGATCGATCTGCACATTATTTTTCTGAACAATAGGTGACCACTATCTCCGACCTTACTAAGTTTTAGAAGCGAACCTTTTTTGTTTTAAACTACAAAAAGAGGGAAGCAACAAGAAATTTAACGAATGATGGTACGGCCGTACCTGGTTGTACTGGCCACCATACTGGTGCCACATTTTGACACCAAAACTTCCAGAGAGTTTAACAAGTGGCTGTACGGTCCGAGCCACCGCGGAAACTGTTTATATCATTTAATATCAAATTGTTCATGTAGGGGCGGAGTCCGGTATAAATACGTGTCCTGAGTCTATCAGGCATACATGTCCCACACAACCACTGCTAGGCTCGGTAAGAATCCTGAATTAACGACCTGAACCTCTAACAATTAAGGAATATAACCTGTGGACCGTGGAGAAAGTTTTGTGGATCTTTGTTACTCCCATGCCAACCCAAGAACATATGGTACCATACCGTAGGAAGTGTTTACTCTTCAATATTTTAACTTCCTACGTACATAGACATAAGAGTGCGCGCTGGCGTGATGACGTGGAACACACGTTCGTTCGGAGACCCTAAGAGGAAGGTATAAAGTTGTGCATCAGCAAAATTCTCTTGTGAACAATAGCAAGGTTAGAAATCCAGTAAGAATTGGATGAGCTTCAACATAGTGTCAATCTACTCTGTCGCTTGTAGATCAACGTGAACCTGCACACAAGACAATCAAACTGTTTTGCCCAACGAAATAGGAAGTTTGTCAATCTTTCTGACTTGCTGAATACAAAAGATTAAACGTATGGTGTATAAAATAAATGTAAATGCAAAAGTGGTGGAAACGGTGTTTTTATCAGTGTAAAAGAATGGACTGGGGTCCACAGTTCACTAGTGGTATCTTTCCATAAACATATAAATAAACATGTTGGGTAAACAAATTACAGCTGGCCAATTAACAAATGGCAATGGCATGACAATGCAAACTACGACAAAATAAAGTTTAATGTAGTATTTATTGGGCATTACAACAAGATACATAGTCCGCTTGCTAGCTGCATCTATGACTAATAATCCACCCTCAAGATAACATCCGTGTCTCGTGAAAATATTAAGTTGCAAGCAACAGAAAATTGCAATAAGCAAAGTGTGTAATGTAAACAATACAAATGACATGAAGACATAGAATAGTTGTTTTCTCCCTAGTGGCAACAACACATCCACAGTCTTAGTCGTTTCTGTCATTCGAGCCCAGGCTACTGGAGAGAACCCACTATCTAGTATAAATACCCTCTCATGGAGACAGTAGTATCTACTTGACCAAAGCATCTACTAGCATCGGAGAGCATACAAAAACATAAATAAAACATATAGATAGATGAACAAACCTGATCATAAGTTCACAATTCATCGGATCCCAGCAAACACAATATGTAGCCTTACATAAAGATGATCTTGATCATGTTAGGCAGCTCACAAGATCTAAACATGATAGCACAAAGTGGAGAGACTACCAACTAGCTACTGCTATGGACCCGTAGTCCAATGGAGAACTACTCACACATTAGTCTGGAGGCGGGCATGGTGGTGTAGAGCCCTTCGGTGATGATCTCCCCCTTCGGCAGAGTGCCGGGAAGAGGTTATGAACTCTCCCGAACTAGGATTGACGATGATGGCGGCGACAGAATATTTCATGGAATTGTGTTTGGTTCTTTAGGATTTTCGGGACGAGTGGAATATATAGGCGAAGAGGCGGCGTGAGGGGCCACCCGAGGGCGCCAGACGACCACCTGGCGTGGCCCAACCTTCTGCTTCGCCGAGGTGGCATCTGGGACCCCCCGGGTTGCCTCCTCGGCTGCCCTTTGGACTCCGTCTTCGTATCTTCGTAAAACTTATCCCCGTAAAATATCGTCCAATTCCGAGAATATTTCTCGACTAGCTTTTCTGAAACAAAAAACAGCAGAAAACAGGAACTGGCACTATGGGATCTTGTTAATAAGTTAGTCCCAGAAAATGCATAAAAATCAAATAAAACATGTAGCATTTGTTATAAAACAAGAATGGATCATCAAAAGTTATATATACGTTTGTGACGTAACATGGCTTACTGAATACAAATGATTAGGCGATAAAATGTAAAAACCCTACCTCTATGTAGTAATAAATAAATAAATAAAAACAATATATGAAATTGATGCATCACTTACTCGTCTTGTCTTGATTAGGCGGTGGAAGAGATTGAAGCAATCCTGGAGAAATTAAAGCTTCCATCCGGGTTATTGTAACCCGAATGAAGGTAAGCTGGCTTGCGACCTTGTGACAAGTTTATCCCATTGTCTTTTTATGCCGTCGAGGTGCTCATTTCACGGCCACCGAAGGTGAAGAGCAGCCTAGGGCTCCCAATCACCGGTTCTCCACCGCCTAGATTAACCGACCTGCCTCTGCTCCCTCCCCCATGGACGCAGCTGCCATAGAGTCCCACTGCATCACCACCCTTTGTGCCCTCACAAGCTCTGTCACGCCGGATCCGTGCATGATTCGCCAGCCGCAATTGTCTTCATATTTTGTATATATGGCAAAAGGCCTCTACATAAGCTGAATTTGTATCATAGTGTTTGGTCTCTTCCAAAGGTGCGCCCATCTCCAGACGGGATAGGCGGCAATATTTTTACACGAGGATGGACATTAATTTGATATCTATGTCATTATACGCTCTTTCAAGGTAATGGAAGGAACATATATCTCGGTCTTTTAATTCCAAAATGAACACGGCAAATCACCACTGTCCTAGCTGATCGGTTGCCTGACAGCTTGAGTTTATAGTGTAGCCTAATGACTTCCCGAGTAGTGATTGGGACTTGCATTGTGTCGTGTGTGAAGATGATAATAGATTTAAAGATTGGCGCGCCGCGTCCCAAGACACCAGAATATGTCATTAACGTTGGTATTTTTATATTCTTATTAGAGCATCCGCGAATCTGATAGGCCATTTGAAATAGCTTATTCTAAGACTAGCCATAGTGGGGAGTATCATACGCTAGTATCATGCATATGATACTAGTCTATGTTACTAGTTGCATAGTGAGTAGTAACATATTTGTGGTATCATATACTAGTGTATTTATTAGGTTGCACACACATCTTGTCTTGGAATCCGTTATGTTACGGTATCTACCTATGATACTACTACCATCTCTCTTCTCATTAACTGCAGTGACACGTCATCTTTTTACCAACGTGGCATGCATGAACTACATATGTTACTCCCACTATGGCTAGTCTAAATGGTGTAGCCGCTTTCTGCTAAGTTTATGCTGTCAAAAACGGCCTTTAGAATGACGTTTTTTAGATGGTTAATCTGAGAAGTCATTACGCGATTAAAATTTGCCGAATGGCTAGAAGAGACAAATTATACAATGCTACGGGCAGACATCGCCTGACCGCATGGGGACGGGGTGCGGCTGGAGGCTCGCTGCCATTTATACCTAAGTAACCGACCACCAGCCAGTCCGATCTGCCGAGAATGACCCACGGAATAAGAAGACACACAACAAAAAAGGGAAATCTGTTTAAATTTTGATCTAATCATTCGAATAGCTGATCATCACAGTAATACTACCAAGTCGACCGAATCCAATGAGAACACAAACAGTATATGTATAGACTACCAAATACGGAGTATAATGCATATAACATACGATGACACGAGTGGAGACTGTAGCAGTCAAGAAAGTCGAAGTCGAGCTAAAGTAAAGCGGCCTAACCGTAGAGCCTGAAAGGCTGAAATGAAATGACTGCTGCGCAGAGTCATCTGCAGGACTGTAGCTGTCTTTTCTCCACCAAAGACACCTTTTTCCGGTGCGATGGACGAATGAACAAGAGTTCTCTACCTACTCCAAATCATTAGCCATGTTGCAAAATAGATTTTCTTATGTGCAACAAAAAGTAATTTTGGTATATATATACAAGAGTAACTTTGTGGTTCTCGTGATCAACAAGTTCGATTTCGTAGAGCATCTCCACCCGCACTTCCAATATAGCGTCCACCAAGTGTGCAAGACACATGCTATTGGGAGCGGTGACAATGGTTGCCACGCTAATGGGAGCAGCTCCCCCCCCCCCCCCCCCCAACCGACCGCTTTCAATAGACGCTCACAGTAGCAAATGTAATTTAAAAAATAAAATAGAAACGATGATATTTCATATATTTTACAAATTTAGATGACAATTTAAACTAAATTGACCTAACCCTAAACCTAGAGAGCGGTGTAGAACCGTTCCCAGTTGAACGCCTGCGTCGACGTCGAACTTGGCGGCCTCCTGCCACGCCGGCGAGCAATTGTGCAGTGAAATTTACAAAAGTATGGCCGAATCTTCCATGCCAGGTTCGTAACTTGTATGAACTATGTTGTGATCTTTACTGCCGCCATGAATTTGTAGTGCGATCACGTTTTTTGAATTATTCAGTACCGTTTTCTGTACTAGTTATGTTATGCTTATCTTTTAGAGATGCTTTAACCAAGAAAAAAAGGCAGCCTCACTTGTTGGGCTGGGAGTGCACGCATAGAGATAGGACAATCGGGTTTTGGCCAGCTAAAGTCGGCCAGTTCTGCTGTCTTTCCTGCTCCCCCGCGCCAAAGGGCAAAGGTACAAGGGTTTTGGAGGAACGGCGGCAAGCGGGCAATGGAGCAGGGTCCACATGACAGCTTCTCACGCTAGGTGGAGTTATAGACCTATCAGCGCGGAATGCGGGTTCGAGAATCGAGACACGTAGTTCCGCTGCTGCATATAATCCCACCCCCACTCGCGCAACTCTCAGAAACCCACAACCAGAGCAAGACGACGCCCACTTTTCTCAAATCCCCCTCCTTTCCATTCTTGCAGCACAAGAGAGAATGGTAGGGCCTTCCTCCCCTTCTACTCTCACCTGATTCTAGATCCAGATGCTTGCTAGGTGTTGCTATTCTTTTACATGTTGGAGAAGTTGTTCATATGGATCGTTGTTTGCTTTTGCAATTACTCTATTCCCCGCTGTTGGTTTTTTTTGTTTGCTGACCCCCATCTTGATGTTTGCACATCCGCTTTCCGTCTGTAATTCTGTACTCAACGCCGAATCAGTGCTATTTCTTGACCCATCGGTATGAAGTAGGGGTCGAGGCGGAGAAAAGAAGTAGCTTCTGTTCTTGTTTCCTCGGTTATGGTCATGTCCTGCTTATTGTGCCTTCGTTCGCCTGTGTTGAGGTTTTTTCATTTGCTAACCATGTCATGTTCCCATGTTTTTTTTGCGCATCCGCTGTCCTTCTGTAATTCTTGTACTCAACTCCGAATCAGTGTTGTTTCTTGACCCATCGGTACGAAGTAGGGGTTGAGCCCGAGAAAAGAAGTAGCTTATTTTCTTGTTTTGCTGCTAATTGCACCTCTGTTCCCCGTTGTTGAGGTTTTTTTTTTGATTGCCAACCATGTTCCCAGGTTGATACTTTGGGCATAGGATCCCATGTCCTTCTGTAATTGTGCACTCAACTCCGAGTCACTTCTATTTCTTGACCCATCGGTATGAAGTAGAGGTCGAGGCGGGGAAAAGAAGTAGCTTCTTTTTTGTTTTGCGGCTAATTGCGCTTGCGTTGGGTTTAGGAGAGGAGCTGTCATGTTTCTGTTCGCGATTCTTCCATTGGTTTTTCTTGTTAATTTTCATCTCTTTTTTCATGACGTTGATCTGTTTATTTGTGAGGAGAACCACACCCATGGTGGTAGATCGAGGATGCATTCTATTTGCGCTTCCTGTTTTCCTGAACTTGTCGTTGTTACAATGTTATTTCACCTTTTTATTTCTCGGTTGGAAGTTAACGAGCACTGCCAATCTTTGCAGGAGGATGCCAAAGAGGAAGGTGGGAGCTAAGGCAGCGTCCGGATTATCTTTTCTGCATGATGCTCCTTCGGGTGCTGAAGAACAAGACAGGGCCGAAGAATGTCTTACTATCTTGCTTTTCAGCACAAACATGACGTGATCTCTGTTCCTAGCGCAGCATCTGGATCAGGCTGTTCGAGGCCAAAATTTCTAAATTTGTACTAAAATTTTAGACTTACAAATTTTACTTTTAGCATGTATAATATTATAATTATAATTTTTTGTTTGTTCACATAGTTTAATCACGTAACTAAAAACATTGCTAAATATTAGGAGGTTTTGTTTTTGTAATGAATATTATGTATCAAAAGTTTTTTATTGAACTTTTTCATACAATAAATAATCTATGTGATTTATAGTTAATTATGGTAATGATGTGTAAAAAAGTACACGCTAACAAATATTTCAATAGAGGTTTCTAGTGTATGATTATGTATGCATATTTTATAGAAACTTGTTAATTATAAATTTAACCAATGAGACTACCTTTTCGTGGTCCAATTTTTCTAGCAAGTCAAAGTTAAGAAAGTGTGCGTGCTCTAGACTTGGTATTGAAACAACATTGGTTAGGTAATCACCAATAAATTAAAATAGTTTATATTCTAATATGTTTGCGTAATTGGATTTTTTATTTGATAATAAGTTCTTATGCAAACTGCTTGTTATCTGATACATCTAAACTTATCTATAATTTTTTATTGTTTCATTCCATGCTACTTTTATATCATTGTTACATATTTGTATTATGATTTTATATCGTTTTGTGGTATTTTCTTGTACTAACCTATTGGCAAGATGCCAAGTGCCAGTTTCTGTTTTTTGCTGCTTTTGTATTCTAGAAAATCTATTAAAGAAATATAGTCGGAAAGGGACACCAATTTACGGAGATTTTTTATTGCATGAAAGAAGAAAGTCGACCAAAGGGAATCGGGGAGGGGGGGGGGGGGGGGGGGGGGGGGCACAGCTCCCATGCGGGTCCCACCCGTAGGCCAGAAGGGGGCACGGCCCACGGCTGCGTGGCCGCCTCGGTTACCGCCTCCCGATGGGTTTTTGCCTATGAAGAGCTAACATGAACCTATTCACGGCTACATCGAATCAAATCTCAGCATTGTGATCTAGCCGTTTGCACCCGCATGGGCATAGGCTCGTATTTTTTTATCTTGGCCTTTAATAGATGGCCACCATGACCGTGGCCTCGTGGGATCGACAACTCATGGATTGAGGAAGCACATAATAGAGCGCGGCAACTATCTCCAATGGCAACAGAGTCGGAGAGGTTCTCTTATCAACGTTAATTGTTTGTCTACTGAATTTTGCAATATGAACGATTTGTGGTTGTGCTCATCAACGATGCAGAGGTTAGGATTATCCTCTTTTTTCAAAAAATTAGGGTGTCACATAGGTGAGTGTATGTCCACATCAGGAAAGATGGCCAAAGGTATGAGAGCAAGAGATTTGTGGACATTTTTGGCTTATTGTATTTTTTGTTTGCAATGGATTTCTATAATGTGCAAACATTTACAATAAAGTTGTACACATACGGCTGAAATTTGCGGATGAGTATGCCATAAAAGCATTCAAACATAGTACTACTACAATAGCGGACTTGTTTTTTTTTTTGTTAATATCGTTGAATTGATTCAAACGAACTGAGAATTGAGCACTCGTACTAGTCATAATTCATTTGGTTTGGTGCCGTACATGTGCAAGTAATAAGCTGTACGCATTTTGATCTCTCCCCAGCCTAGCCGGTAGTGTAAGGAGATTTGGCTAACCTGACCATATGCAGGGAACCATACTTAAGCAAAAGAATGAGCTGCAAGCTGAGGCCATATGACCCCACAGGCAGAGACAGAGTGTCGATCGTTTCCTTGGTGCCAGCCGGACAGGCGCAGCGACAAAAGAACCAACTTGGTTTGCAAGTTTGATGTATCACATAGTAGCAAGTAACTAGAGTTTGAGATGAAAACCATAGTCAGAATATCATCTCTCGTAAAAAAGCGACGCGTTCGAAACTGAGGTAAAAAAAACAAGATTGTATCTGCGTCTCCAACTGAGGTAAAAAGACAAGATCGAAAGTAAAAGCTTGCTAGGGGTAGAAGTAAAAGCTTTCTGATCTCACCCGTTGGAAGGCTTGGCCCTGGCGTAAAAGTTTGGTCACTTTGGTCATACACAGCAACCACATACACACAGCAACGTCCAACCCGCACAGCCAACTGGGCGCTCTCTCTGAAACCCGGACAGGTGGTGCCGACTCACCGGCGAGGAGAGCATCCGAAGCTCCGGATTGTTCTGCAAGGCAGCAATCCTGCCTCGAGCTTTATCAGTTGTTTTGCCGAAGTGCGAGGGAGGGAACAGCCTCTGACAATGGTGGTTGATGGTCTCGATGGGCGCGTCCTGTGCGATAGCATCCACCGTACACGCGTCCTCATCCAACGCCCCCTGGGTTGTAGCTCACCTCGGGACACGAGCTAGGAGATGACTCCCGCTATAAATTGCACTACAGGGCCAGGTGCTCGCAAACCACGACCAGAAACACCAGCTATTCTCCCTCCCTAGCATCCAGAGCGCGCACCGAAGGAGGCGGGTGTGGGGCTTCCCGGATTTTGCTCTGATTTGCTTACCCGTTCTCCATCGATTCGAGTCCACTGTTTTTGCGTTGCAGTCTTTTTTGGTTCTGTCTAAGGTTTTGGCACTCTGTTTTGGTTCTCGATGTGGCACTCTGTTTTGGTTCTGTCTAGGTCTAAACAACAGCTTGATTTGCTTTTCTTTAGAAAGTTTTATTGCGTTCCTTGAAGAGCTGGACAGGCCGATAGGGCCTTGCGAATTTGCTCTTTTTTGCTGCCCGATGTATGTGCGTTCTCGATGTGCTTCGTTTGGAAATCTTTCTCGCCTTCTGCCCACAATTCTTGCCCGCTGTTGTAACCCCTGCTTTACTCTTTGTCACCTTACGCCCTATCTTGTCTTCCTTTTCAGCAGATGCCAAAGGAAGCATGGAAAGGCGTCGGCGCCCCGCCCCGAGGGGAGGATCAACAACGTACCACACGCCGTCCGAAGGCGTGCAAAAGGCGACAACTCGTTCCGCGATACGCTGGAGAAGACGATAGAGAGGTTCTCCCCCAAGAAGCCTAGCGACGACACATGGTCCAGAACGCCAAGGAGAAGTAAGAGGAGCAGCCTCGCCTCCGGTGGTCGAGCCCAAGGTCGATCCTGTTATAAACGGTAGGCAAATAAACGATGAAGAAAGCGGAAGATCAACCAACGGGGACACGAGTTTTAATGTGGAAAACCCCTCCAACAATGGAGGAGAGAAAACCACGGGCGCCAGCCAGCAATACTTCACTATATCGGGTGAGATTACAAACGCCGGATTTACAACATGCGACTTATCCCAACCGACGGCTTACAAGAGGTATATATGGTGGTGCAAAACCTAAGTCGGCTGCAGTCTGACTCTGAACTGATCTGTACCGTACGGCCCTCCGGCGACAGGCCTCCGCTTCGCTTCGAAGTTAGCCTCTATCTTATATGAATTTGGATCAACATAAAACAACAGAGCCCAAGCCCAAGAAACCCAAGAAGTTCAAGGCCAAGACACCCAAGGCGAAGAAGGTTAGCGTGGACCCCGACGACCAGCCGGAGGCCAAGTCGGGCGACGAGGTGCCGGTGGCGAAGACCCCGACGATCAGCCCATGCACGATTTGTGAGATTTGTGAGCCGCATCGAGTCGAGTAATTTATCCTCTATCAGCAGTTGAGTCGTAATTTATCCGAGTAGTTCGAGTTGTAAAACATATCCGGAACAGTGATCAGTTTGGATGGATTTATCCTCTGTCAGTAGTTTGAGAGTCGTAATTTATCCTAGTTGTTCGAGTAGTAAAACATATCTGAACAGTGATCAGTTTTGATTCCCTTCGGTGAATCCACCTTCGGTCAGTTTTTCTTTTTCCCATGGTCAGCATGTCCCGTTTGGTTCTTCCTCTGCAACATCTGGATTAGGGCCGGTCGAGCCCAAAGTTTCAAAATTTGTACTAAAATTTTATACTTCTCTAAATTTTACTTTTAGCATGGACAATATAAAACTTTTTGTTTGTTCACATAATTTAATCACATAACTAAAAATATTGCTAAATATTAGGAGGTGTTGTTTATTAATAAATATTATGTAACAAAAGTTCTTTCGTTAACTTTTTTGATACAATAAATAATCTATGTGATTTACAGTTATTTATGGTAATGATGTGTAAAAAAGTACTAGCTAACAAATATTTCAATAGAGGTTTCTAGCGCATGATTATGTATGCAAATTTATAGAAACTTGTAAATTATAAATTTAACCAATGAGACTACTTTTTCGTGCTCCAATTTTTCTAGCAAGTCAAAGTTAAGAAAGTGTGCATGCTCTAGACTTGAGTATTTAAACAACATTGCTTAGGTAATCACCAATAAGATTAAAATAGTTTGTATTCTAATATGTTTGTTACATATTTGTATTATGATTTTATATTGTCTTGTGGTATTTTCTTGAACTAACCTATTGACAAGATGCCAAGTGCCAGTTTCTGTTTTTTTTGCTGCTTTTATATTCCAGAAAATCTATTAAAGAAATATCGTCGGAAAGGGACGCCAATTTACGAAGATTTTTAATTGCATGAAAGAAGAAAGTCAACCAAAGGGAATCGGGGGGCACAGCTCCCACGCGTGTCCCAACCGCGGGCCAGAAGGGGCACGGCCCATGGCTGCGTGCCCGCCGCGGTTACCGCCTCCCGAGAGGTTTTTCCCTATAAAATCTGTCTCTAACCTAAAAACGATGCCCCCGGAGGATTTTTCCAGAGACACTACCGAGGCCCCTCCATCCGAAACCCTATTCGGGTGTTTCCAGGCTCCTGTTCTGGCACCCTGCCGGGACGAGGGCGCCTCCGAAGCCATCTTCATCCACGTGTGCCTCCAAGATGATGTGTGAGTAGTTCCCCCATGGACTACGGGTTCGTAGTAGTAGCTAGATGGTAGTCTCTCTCCCACGATCTTCAATACCATGTTCTCTTGAGCTGCTTTACATGACGAGATCAATTCGATGTAATAGGTGTTGTTTTTGTTGGGATATGATGAATTATAACTTTATTATCAGTACTATATGTTCGTGAAATATTGTTGCTATCACTTTGTTATGCTTAATGCTTGTCAGTAGTGCACGAGTGCCATGATTTTAGATCTGAACACTTAATGTTTTAATGAATATAATGGATATTTTGGATCATATCTATAAATTGTATGCACCTGTTACTTGTCCAAAACCAGACCCAAAGGTGACATGAATTGGGATATCAAAGGGGAAGGCTGTAACATGAGGATTACATGTGTTCATTAAGTGTTAATGCTTTGCTTCGGTGCTTTGTAAAATGAGTTCCTTAATTACCTTAAGTTCCTTAATTGACCTCGCTGAAACGGGAGGGTATGAGAAAAGATGTTGTACGAATTCTTATTGCAACTGGATACAACTATATTCGGGATACATGCCTACGTATGACTGATGAACTGGATTCTCATCATGAATTAGTTTAATTCTGTCAACTGTCCAACTGTATTTTGTTCACCCACCATTTGTTATTTTGTTTGGAGAGATACCTCTGGTGAACCTATGAACCTTGGTCCATCTTTTACTATTATTACTGTTGTTTTTACTCGCTATTGCTCTCGTTACTATTACTATGTTACTACTGTCATATCATCGGTTCTACTAATATATTCCATCAACTAAGATCATTTTTAGGCATGGTTTGAATTGACAACTCAACTGCTAAGACTTACAAATATTTTTTGGCCCCCTTTGTGTCAACTCAATAAATTTGTGTTGAGATACTTCTGCCGAAGACTGTTGCGATCTCCTACACTTGTGGGTCATCATTATCATCTAGTACACACATGTCCCACGCAAGGTTATGAAATAAAATGTGTTGCAGAAACTAAACATGAAAAATCTAGCTATGTAGATTTTAGAAAAACCTGCAAGTGTTCTATCAGAAAGAGCATATCATGCTAACTGAAATTGTTGTCGTTGGTCACAGTGGTTTATTCTTACATCCGAAGAGACCCATGGTGTGTACTTGCTTCACCAAATTAATAATGTATATGTTAATATACTCATAATATAACACGAGCATGATTTTTCACCATCAATAATTCATATCTTTAACCACTACTAATATTGAAACATATGGATTGAGCTTGTATAAATGAGCCCTTGCATTTTTTCTTGTGGAATACTTTTTCATATGTGTTTATACTTTTTTCTAGAAATTCCATAAATGAAATCATAGTTTAAGTTGTGCAATGTTGACCAGAAAAACACATTCATTCTTTAATTTTTCTACAATGATTATTAAATAGTTTTATGGGTGTAATGGGCAATAGCATATTTGTTATTATATAGTTTTCCATTTTGGGCCCTTCTCTGCTGGGGCCCAGGGTGGTCGCCCTTCTTGCCCGGCCTATGGGTCGGCCCCTAGGACAAGAGGTGGTTTCAGACTAGAATATTTTTACCCGTGTCTCTTTTATGGATTTGTGTATTATGTCTACTGGTTTAATAATGCCCATGATCAATCGACACGGTTCGATTAGTTGTGTTATAGTGGCAGGGTTTGATAAATTTCCACAATAAGCATTCAAATTTATAGAAGCCCTAAGAATCACCCGGGCGATAGCCATTCAAAGGATTGAACATTATGAAAATCCATATCGTCTTAAAAAAATGTCAACTAGTAAAATACTTTTAAGAGACCAGAATACTACCCTTGCTATGCAAGACTAGGTAGTTGATCAGAGCCTTCAGAACATGCAAGATTGCAAGGTAAGCATTTCTAAATAAATACTCATGCAGTAGATAAAACTAGAAGGGTAAATGCTTCGCCGTGCCATCATGATCTTTCCTACATCCGTTTTTAAGTTCATTTCGTACTTACCGATCTCCGACGATGAAAACTACATGTAGATGTTACAAATGCTTGAAAATTTTCTAAAGATCATACTTGTCCACTTTATATCGACGCCGTTTTCAGATCAGTGCATATGAATTAGCAATAAATTGATGGTTGATAAATCGACTGGGGTTTGTGAAATTTATCTTTAAAGTGGAGATTTATGAAATTTAAACCCAACAAAAGTACTTCCTCTCTTTGTAGTAGCCAAGATTTGATCTGCCAAAAATATCAACATGTTGAACATCAATCCATACATAGCGTACAACAAAGGCGTGTTTGGTTACCTATATCGTTTTTGCCTCCTTGCATCCGTGGCTTTCCACTTGGCTGAGGAGAAACGTGAGAGCTGAGTCATATTCTATACCCCATTTTATTGCATGCATTGATTTTTTTTCCTGGCTCTGGTGAAATGCAAACACCAGCGTTTGGTTGCAACATGTACCCTGTGCACCGTCACTTACTCTCACCTATAATCTTTAAATTTACCTCACACCTTTACCTTTGGAAAGAATTGGTATGTGACATCCCCATAAGGAGCGACGAGCTGAACAAACGACGGTGTGACGGAGGAGGTCGTGGCAGGAGTTGTGCCGGCGCCGACGAGGTTTGTAGTGGCAGCGAACACACAAGCATACAATAAACATGTTCACAGGTGCAACAATCATCATATATGTACACTGTATAATATCTACTCCATTGACCAGGTTAAACAACAGATGCTACGGCGGAGTTCATGACAGCGAGCGGCGGGCAGTTGAGCGGAGACGACAAAGAGATTGAAAAATACATGTAGGACAAGCACATTGTAAACACATACATACGTGTACAAGATCTAGTCGTATATGTCTGACGAAACGGAAAAGTTAAAACATGAAAGTTGTGGAAACACAGAGATAAATCTACTCGTCAAAGAAAATTTCCGATGGTCGACCGAGTGCGACGAATTTGATAAAATTCATCTAATTATGGTGCAAACTTTGATTAAAAATTAAGAAGTTACAGTCGACAAATTCAGAACTGATCACGGGAATGTAACCTACTCGTCGACGCACATATAATTTGTTTACATCTTCCCGGTCTGAACATCAATGTTGCAAGGACATACTAGTAATAGGAGAGAAAAGGAAAACCACGGTGTTTATCCTTTTCATTGCCGCCTTAGCTGACGCCTAACCACTTAATAAAAAAACAGCCTATCCCGTAGAAGGTGTGTCCCATACAATGAGAACCAGAGCGTCCCATTTCCGGGGAGAATAGAGAATGAAGCGATTCACTACCAGGAAACAGGCTTTCTGTGAATGTTATTTTGTGGCGCATCAAAATGACCGTGCGCCACAAAAAAGATTCTGTGGCGCACCCCAGGTGCACAGAAAAATTCCACATTCTGTGGTGCATGGAGATCCCATGCGCCACAGAATTCCTGCTTTTTGTGGCGCGCCCAGCTGCGTGCGCCACAGAAATAAGGTGGGGCCTACCACCAATCATTGCATTTCAAACTCCGGGGTTGTTTCTATGGCGCATGAAATCTCGTGCGCCACAGAAAAGCCCTTTTCTGTGGCGCATCAGGTATCCGAGAATGGGCCAAACTTGCGGATAAACTCACCGATGCTGATCTTAGAGAAGACTTCCATCGCATCCAGATGAAGTTATCGAAAATCATCGTCGAAGATGTCAACACAAAGGGGAGGACTTACACTACAAAGGCAGATGTAGGATGTGTTATAAAAGAAAGCCTTGCCTCACTCGCAAGAAGTGCTTCTTTATTTTCTTTTATTATAGACCTATCCACTTAGATGAATAAATCATACTCTATTTATATTATTAACCAATATATCCCAATCCATCTCTAGGGTTGTGCCAGAGGGACATCGAACAACGCCTAAAGATGCAGAATGACACTAGGACGTGGACGACGAAAGAGATGTATAAACCGTTCCCGGCGCCGATCAAGAAGAAGGCTCCATGATCATCATGCTCCCGCTCTTGCTCACCATCATCACCGATGTACTCTATTTGATCCTAGTGTAGGCGGTGAACACTTCATTTGTAACGTGTGACACGATAAACTTTTGTATCAAGATGTGTAAAAATTCGGCACTTGTCACTATATGTATGTTATCTCGGGCTCTAAGTAATGTGATGACATAGTAATGTGCTGTTTTCATATACCTGTCAAAATATATACCTGTATTTCTGTAATATACATGTATTTGTACAACGGGCAGCAGCAAATTGCCAAATCCTGTCGAGGTATTCCGTGGCGCATGTTTTTTTTCTTCTGTGGCGCATGTTATTCTGTGGCGCACCCCTGTGGATGCGCCACTAAAAACATTTCTGTGGCGCACGGTGCTGGGTGCACCACAGAATCTTGCTCTTTCTGTGGCGCACCTGGGCGTGCGCCACAGAAATATATTTTTGTGGCGACGGTTCTGTGGCGCACCCACCATGCACCACAGAATGGCAAAGTGGATGCGCCACAAAAGGGCTATTCCCTGGTAGTGATTATATAACATTTTCCCTTGATACGGGAGCACATTGAGCCCTTGGATGGCTGAAAATGGACGGTTCCTGTTAATATCGGGTACCATGAAAGTCGCCTAACAAGATTACCACAAGTTCACTAGAAAGCCAATTGATCGATCACATAGATGACAAAATTAATTAAGGAATAATTACATGTAGCAAGCATGAACGCGCGCACATCGCTTCTATTGTCGGATACTACTACATGTTGCACCACTTCACATTCCGATAGTCAAATAAGATAGAGATGTAAATATGGCAAGTAAAAACAGCTTAGGCATGGATGCCACCGGCACGGGGCTAGCTGGCTGTCGGCATGCACGCTTGCTTATGGTTTCTTGACGAATTACCTTTTTTTTAGAGATTCTTGACGAATCGCCTAAGGCTTAAGGGGACACGTGATCCCTTGTTCTGAATCCCCGCAGAAGGAGAAGTATCCGATAGGCACGCTGCAGAATGTGTGGATCTTGAGCAACAACTCATCATTGCAGTGGGTGGTGAGTTCGTCAAGCAGGTCAGCGTAGGGGCACGCGACGTCCTCGAACGCCTTGCAGCACTCCGGGTTCGGCATCTCCTGTCCCCTGCACTTGCTCTCTATCTTGCCCAGTTGCCGCATCTCGTCGAAGCGCACCGGGCAAAACCCTGCATGTTGCATAAGCACGTCTGTTATTATTGCCCGAATCTCAAGCATCAATCATGTTCATTAGTGGTTCTACATTGTTGTTACCTGTGGCAAAGACGCCGCCGCCGATGAGCTTGCGGGACGACGATAGCTCTGGGGCTTTAAGCGCCGCCACTGAACAATCGAGCGGTCAGTGAAATGCAGCGAGAAATCCCAGACAAAAAGGGCCCGATGATATATGGGATTTTGTATGCATGGGATGCGTGCGTGGAATCCTAACTAGCAGTACGTACTTGTTATGATGTGTGGTTTCTTCTCCGGGACGGCGGAAGCGGCGGCGACCACGGACAGCGCGAGGCAGAGCAGGACGGCGGCGGAGGAACCCATCTCTCTCCTTTGCGTCTCCCACGCACGGCCGGGGAAGAAGACCCAGATAGGGGGCGGTGTTGGTTCGTGGGTAGAACACGATCGAACACCTGCGTAGATTTATTGAAATGCCGTTCACGGCTAGCTGGTAGGAAATGATCACCGCCGAGTAGCTCGGCCCTTCTTATAGCGTGTCCCCAGGTGCTAATTTTTGAAGATGCGATGAGTGGTACGTAGGACGTGGTTTGAGCTTCTGTGGAACTCGTTCTTCTGCGAGGGAACCAACGAGTAATATTAGCATTGTGTGGCTCTCAGCAATGTTTCTAACGCAGGAGGAGGCTTTAATTAGCAGGTGCGCTGCAAGTGGTGAGTATTTTGCTTGGATTGTCATAAATCATACAGTTTTTGACAAAAGTTTCAAAACCCATTTTGATGGCAAGTTCAGTTTCGAGTATTGATCTTTTCATGTTATCGCATTACAGCTATACATATGAACGCGGCTGCATCTTTGTTTTCTACCACCGAATTGCAATTCTGTTTTCTTTTGAAACAAGGCAAAATACTTGTCATTTTCATTGGCTAACAAGAAGTTTTAGAGTTTAGTGCTTTTACAAACAATGGAGTTTAATCTACCAAGATTACATTGATCAAAAATTTGGCCGCGACAAAAGACCAATCTATTGCTTCATCCTTCATTCTAGCGATAACAACGCCCCATGCGAGGCAATATGTCAGAATACCCTTACATTATGTTATTTCTCAATCTCCCAAAAAATAAGCATGGCCAAAGAGGACATGGCTTTCCTTGCCAGGTCATGCTCGAGAGCAAATTTTGTCCACCCCTCATTGCCTCATTATTATCAATACTTTCTTGCGCAACAATACTTCAAATGGTCACTAATTTTGCTTTTTTTGTTATTAAGAATGGGCGCGTCTATAGCACAGTCGACAGAGATTTAATTAAATCTCAGTCGTTTTCGCTGCTACTCACGCACGGCGTGACGTGTTTGTCTTTCGTTTTTGATTGGCGCGTGCTACGCGTCAGTCGGGTGTAGGTTGCGTAGCATCAGCCGCCTTCCGCGCCGTTTGATTTGAATGATCACAGTCGTCCATGCGTCGAGATAGGAGACGTCGCTTTCAGTCGGAGCACGGATTGGTCGCTCCAGAGCAGCGGGCTTGCCTTCCTTCCCCGCGATGCTTTTCACGTTGTGGACCCCATCAACCGGATCACTTTTTTGCACCCTATGCATGCAGCCAGGACCGGTGTACTAGTAAGAGCATCTCTAGTGGTACGTGGAAATGTGGACGTGTATATCTATACACGTCCATATACACCGGGGTAAATTTTACATCTTCTAGTTTTTCAGTGGAACGTGTAAATCAGGACGTGTATATTCCAACGGCTATATTTTCCACATGTATATAGCCAATCAATAACCATCAAAGCAATTTCATAGCAATTAAGCACAACAAATGATAAAAGCCTCAAGAGCAAGGACTACAATGTTCCACATGTTGTAAATAAAGAGTTTAGGTGTATAACAATATACGGCAATAGATATTCGAACGAATTTGTGATTCCATGATCAATATCTGAACAATTCCATGCATTTGCAGTTCGACCAGAACAATAAACTGGTTTATTCTCAATTTAAAAAAAATGGAAATGGCATATTTTCCATACCTTTTTCGTCGGAGAAGCAGCAATCGCAAGCTCCAACATAGGGGGCCTGCGGATCAAACCCAGAAACCAAGCTTCCACAGACACGAGATCCCGAGACCAAGCACCGAACCCTCACAACCAGACAAGCCTCAGAACGAGCACGAGAAGGAGATCGAACCGAAGGTCATGGGCGACGAGAGCTTGAGGCGGTGCGAGCAGGGGAAGGCGGCGGAGGAGTTCCCGGACGCGACGGCGCGGAGGCAGCAGGGGCAGGCGGCTCGCGCCGCAGTCATCGTATCCTTCGCGGTGGGCGCCGCACCGCTACGGGGTCTGCGCGAGATCCAACTTGTCGGGTTCCGGGGACCAGCTACCACCTACGGGCGGAGGAGACGACGGCAGGACCGGGTGGGGTGGAGAGGTCACACCCTGCGCATGGATCGACCGGATAGGAGCTCGATTCGGGCCGTCGCCGGAGAAGATGGGAACGACGACGGGGAACAACACGGAGAGGGGATTTGGAGATCGGATCAGGAGGAGGACACCGAGGAGAGCGGTTGCCTCGTTGCCTCCTTCCACGAGCGTGGCTTCGTGGTGTTTAATCCCACGCCGGGTACCGTCGTGGATAGGAGGTGGATCGGTACACGCCGCTATACACGTTCCGCTGGAGACCAAATTTCAGCCTCAAACGTGTATATTTGCTATACACGGCCGGATCCACGCTCCACTAGAGATGCTCTAATTAATCAAATTATCTGCTATATGTACACACATAGCTACTTTGTACATTTTAAGTGAAAAAATGGTTTGCCTTGCCCTCCGTGATATGTACGATATTTGTAGATAGTCCATCTCATATTTTGCTGCAAGGCTACATACGTGATTTTGTTATGTTGAAAACCTATACTAATTGTGCTACATACATACAACTATTTTGCCTCGTTTTTTTCCATATTTGTTGTGCTCTTTTTAACTGCAATGCTACATAAGAATTTTGTTATGTTGAAAACGTATAGAAATTATGCTACATACATACAACTATTTTCCTTCAATAGTTTTCGATATTTGTTGTGAGCTTATTTGCTGCAGTGCTACATACGTGTTTATGTGTTGTTGAAAACATACAGAAATTTGCGGTCGATCAATGTAGCAAAAAAAATCTGAAAACATTTATTTGTGCGCATGTAGCATGTGTAGCAAAACGATTTCAGAAAATTTTGCGGTCGATCAATGTAGCAAAAAAATATGAAAACATTTATTTGTGCGCATGTAGCACGTGTAGCAAAAAGATTTCAGAAAAATTTGCGATCGATCAATGTAGCAAAAAATCTGAAAACATTTATTTGTGCGCATGTAGCATGTGTAGCAAAAGGATTTCAGAAAAATTTGCGATCGATCAATGTAGCAAAAAAATCTGAAAACATTTATTTGTGCGCATGTAGCATGTGTGGCAAAAGGATTTCAGAAAAATTTGCGGTCGATCAATGTAGCAAAAAAATCTGAAAACATTTATTAGTGCGCATGTAGCATCTGTAGCAAAAAGATTTCAGAAAAATTTGCGGTCAATCAATGTAGCAAAAAAATCTGAAAATATTTATTTGTGAGCATGTAGCATGTGTAGCAAAAGGATTTCAGAAAAATTTACGGTCGATCAATGTAGCAAAAAAACTGAAAACATTTATTTGTGAGCATGTAGCATGTGTAGTAAAAAGATTTCAGAAAAATTTGCGGTTAATCAATGTAGCAAAAAATCTGAAAACATTTATTTGTGCTCATGTAGCATGTGTAGCAAAAGGATTTCAGAAAAATTTGCGGTCGATCAATGTAGCAAAAAAATCTGAAAACATTTATTTGTGCGCATGTAGCATGTGTAGCAAAAAGATTTCAGAAAAATTTGCGGTCGATCAATGTATCAAAAAAATCTGAAAACATTTATTTATGCGCATGTAGCATGTGTAGCAAAAAGATTTCAGAAAAACTTGCGGTCGATCAATGTAGCAAAAAAATCTGAAAACATTTATTTGTGTCGCATGTAGCATGTTTAGCACATATGTAGCAAATCATAACACCGAATGTAACATTGACAAATCCCTAACTTTGGCTATCACCTAGCTCGCCGTCCTCGATCTCGTCGGCTGAAATTCCAAATAGCTCAAGCCTCGCCATCATTTGACCTGGTGACCCCGAATAAGATCCTCCACAGTTCCATCATCTTCCTTGTGATCGGAGCTCTCTCTGCGGACGTCATGTCGGGCATGACATGCTAGGGCGCTTGCTTGCTCGCAGAAAATGGCGTCGCAAGGTCATGAAGCATCTGCATATGTACATTCTATTTGGTATTTTGTGGTATGCAAGTAAACGGCTACACATCTCTCGTTGCTACACTGCTAGTTAAACGGAGTACATGGTAAATTAGTACTGTAGCAACGATGGCTGCAAGCTAGCAGCAATCTTCGCATGTGGAGCCGTATGTGGACCACAGGTAAAATGCATACGGAAATGGCGGTGGAAAAGTTTGGATAGGAATCGGCCAATGGTCCTTGCCCACGGGGACCACTAAGGTGGAAAGACAAAAAGGTGCGAATGTGCGAATGATGGGGACGTTTCCCTTCGCGCGGAATGACGGGCCGATGGTCGCGCACGACGTGACGAACCGGCTGTAGGTACAGCCGGTTGATGAATAGCTTTTTCCTTTTTGATTTTGTCCGGCCAAGTTCTTGCGTTACCTTTCCTGCGTTGGGTTGGGCTCTGTAGGTCATTGTCGTCTTGACATTGGGCTTTCATGATTGATTTGCCTTGGGCTTCAAACCATGCAACAGGCCGACAAAACAAGCAAAATGTTGATTAAATTACAATCTGCTTACCTACTACGGGAGTTGTCTAAAAAAAGATGAAACTAGAAATTAATTTCAAAGTGATGAATAAAAAATGAACATTACAAAATTCCCAGTTGCGACTAGGATGGAACATGTGCACAGTAAAAAAAAAAATTTGCACCTAGCATGCAACTGGGGAACTAATTTTGTGAACAAAAACGAACATTAAAAATCCCCAGTTGCGACTAGATTGTAACCGGTGTGCACTAAAAAATATCAGTTGCGGCTAGGATGTAGCTAGGAACTAATTTTCAAATTGGTGAATAATAAAAAAGATTGAAAAACACTAGTTGCGTCTAGGATGCAACTGGTGAAATGAAAGTTGTGGCTAGCGTGCAATAGGATTTAATTTCCAAAATGGTGAATAAAAAAATGAAAATCAAAAAGTTCGAAGTTGGGACGCAACTGGTGAAATGAAAGTTGTGGCTAGTGTGCAACTAGGAATTAATTTCTAAAATGGTGAATAAAAAACGAACATTACAAATTTCCAGTTGCGACTAGGATGCAACTGGTGCACACTAAAAAAAGTGAGTTGCACCTAGTATGCAACTGGGAATTAATTTGGTGAACACAAAACAAACATAAAAAATCCCTAGTTGCTACTAGGATGCAAGTGGTGCACACTAAAAAATGTCAGTTACGGTTAAGATGTAACTGGGAACTAATTTTCAAATTGGTGAATAATAATAAAAATATTGAAAAAAAAACCGTTGCGTCTAGGATGCAACTAGTGAAATGAAAGTTACGGCTAGCGTGAAACTCCGAAATAATTTTCAAAATGGTGAACAAAGAATGAACATTACAAAATTCCAAGTTGTGACTAGGATGCAACTGGTGAAATGAAAGTTGCGGCTAGTGTGCAACTAGGAATTAATTTTCAAAATGGTGAATAAAAAACGAACATTACAAATTTCCAGTTGCGACTAGGATGCAACTGGTGCACACTAGAAAAAGTCAGTTGCAGCTAGCATGCAACTGAGAATTAATTTGGTGAACATAAAACAAACATTGAAAATCCCTCGCTGCGACTATGATGCAAGTGGTGCACACTGAAAAATGTCAGTTGCGGTTGGGATGTAACTGGGAACTAATTTTCAAATTGGTGAATAATATAAAAATATTGAAAAAAACCAGTTGCGTCTAGGATGCAACTGGTGAAATGAAAGTTGCGGCTAGCGTGAAACTCCGAAATAATTTCCAAAATGGTGAACAAAGAATGAACCTTGCAAAATTCCAAGTTGCGACTAGGATGCAACTGGTGAAATGAAAGTTGCGGCTAGCATGCAACTAGGAATTAATTTTCAAAATGGTGAATAAAAAACGAACATTACAAATTTCCAGTTGCGACTAGGATGCAACTGGTGCACACTAAAAAAAAGTGAGTTGCACCTAGCATGCAACTGAGAATTAATTTGGTGAACATAAAACAAACATCAAAAATCCCTAGTTGTGACTAGGATGCAAGTGGTGCACACTAAAAAATGTCAGTTACGGCTAGGATGTAACTGGGAACTAATTTTCAAATTGGTGAAAATAATAAAAATATTGAAAAAAAACCCAGTTGCGTCTATGATGCAACTAGTGAAATGAAAGTTGCGGCTAGCGTGAAACTCCGAAATAATTTTCAAAATGGTGAACAAAGAATGAACATTACAAAATTCCCAGTTGTGACTAGGATGCAACTAGTGAAATGAAAGTTGCGGCTAGCGTGCAACTAGGAATTATTTTCCAAAATGGTGAATAAAAAATGAAAATTACAAATTTCCAGTTGCGACTAAGATGCAACTGGTGCAGACTAAAAAAAGTCAGTTGCAGCTAGCATGCAACTGGGAATTAATTTGGTGAACATAAAATAAACATTGAAAATCCCTAGTTGCGACTAGGATGCAAGTGGTGCACACTAAAAAATGCCAGTTGCGGTTAGGATGTAACTGGGAACTAATTTTCAAATTGGTGAATAATAATAAAAACATTGAAAAAAAACCTAGTTGTGTCTAGGATGCAACTAGTGAAATGAAAGTTGCGGCTAGCGTGAAACTCCGAAATAATTTCTAAAATGGTGAACAAAGAATGAACATTACAAAAAAAAAGTTGCGACTAGGATGCAGCTGGTGAAATGAAAGTTTCGGCTAGCGTGCAACTATTAATTAATTTCTAAAATGGTGAATAAAAACGAACATTACAAATTTCCAGTTGCGACTTGGATGCAACTGGTGCACGCTAAAAAATGTTAGTTGGCGCTAGGATGTAACTGGGAACTAATTTTCAAATTGGTGAATAAGAAAAAAACATTGAAAATATCTAAGATGCACGCTAAAAAATATTCATTACACCTAGCATTCACTAGGAATAAAATTTCAAAAATAGTGAATAAAACAATAGTGTAAAAAAGAACATCTAAAAGTTCACCCGTTGTGACTAGGATGCAATTGGTGCAGGAACCACCGCAGACTGCCTGCCGCCGGCGCCGCCCACTCTCTCACACCAGCTCCACTCTCTCTATCCCAATTAAATACGTGACCACAACGACGACCACAAACCAGCCTACAATAAAAAAAAAAAGCCCATCCAGACCCCTCCCCAAACAAAACAAGCCCCATAACAACCCCACCAAAAAAACCCAGCCCAACGCAGCCCAACAGAAGACAGCCTCCTAACACTAGGAAAAAAACATAGCACGAAAACAAGGCCCAAAACACAGCCCGTCACGCGCGCGGACACGAGCGGAAAAAAACATGCACAAATCTTGACAACTTGATCCGACGGTTCAGCACGTGATTGAGATTTAAGCTAAATCTCAGGCGCCTAAGCGCTAGCAAATCCGATTAAGAATTCACTAATTTGGCTAGTACGAGCCGAGTCGATCCAAAACATGGCTAGCTCAGGGGAGCTCCTAGTTTCCGCGTGACGCGTTCTCTATTTCGCTCCGCGTACCTTCCCTGCTCTCCTGGGCCAGGCCCATATGACGGCTATACACGGTTGCCCAGCATATGGCTAGTCTTTGGTTGGTTCGCTCTTCCATGAGAAAACAAAACAACTGGTTCGTTCGCTCCGTTCCTCTGATTTTCTTTCCCTGAAAGCGTTGTTGGATGTCACGTGATTTTCCGTTCAACACTATTATTTCTATATCTTATTTTGTTAAAAATAGGAACATGTTCAAAAACAGCTGAACTTATATTTGATAAAATCTGGACATTTATTTGACCCGGCTAATATTATTTAGATCCACGAATGTGTTTACTTTTGAACTGTGTGAACATTTTTTTGACTTCATGAACATATTTTTTTTAAAGACCTGAACATTTTTAACCTTTTTGAACATTTTTTAGCTATGTAAATATTAGTTTAAAATATTTATTTTGAGTGAACATCTTTTTAAAGTCGTAAGATATTTTTTCCAGCCATCAACATTTTTTGAACTCAAGAAGAATATTTTTAACCCGGTGAACATTTCCTTGAATTCATACAAATTACACGAGGGAGGCAACGGAATCAGGAAAAAAAAAACCAGTCAAATCATGGAGTTTCTTCGCACGGACGAAATTGGCCGAGCCCAAAACAGCAAGGGGTACGCCGAAAGCAGTTTCCTCCCGCGTAACGCGTGAACGAGGAGCTCCCCCCGGCCGCGGGCAAATCCTAGTTGCCGCGTAGGTCGGAACCGATTGCGCTCCGCGCACCCATCCAGCCGAAGTAGGCCGGCCCAGATCATTTATTCCAGAATTTTTTAGTCTATTTTCGCTTTTTTTTCTTCTGTTTTTTCTCTTTTCTGTTTCCTTTTGTGTGTCATTTTTCCTAATTTTTATTCATTTCTGGTTTTATTTTTCTAGTTTTATTTTTTATTTCTTCTCTTCTACGTTTTCATTTTTATTTTCTATTTATTAAATATTAATAGTTTTTCCTTCAAATAAGATAAATGTTTTAATTACATTTTTAAAGCGTTCTAAAATATTTTTTGATCACTTTTTTAAAATCGTTCAAAAATATTTTCCGTAAAAATTCCTATTTTGTTCATTTTTAAAAAATCATTCAAATATAATATTTTTTCATAGACTTTTTTCAATTCACTTTTTAAAAATCGTTCAAAAAAAATTTAAGTTCATAGACCTTTTCTGTTTATTTTTTAAAATCGTTAAAAATAGATTCCGTTCGCCAGATTTTTCTTTGCACTTTTAAAATCATCATTTTTTCACTGTCATTTTTTTTTCAAAATGTTCAATTATTTTTTGTTAACCGGTCTTTTCTGTTCATTTTTAAAATCATTCAAAAATACTTTCCGTTCACCGCTATTTTCTGTTTATTTTTTAAAATCGTTCAAAATAAGTTTTCATTCACCGGTCTTTTCTGTTCACTTTTAAAATCGTTTAAAAATAGTTTTCGTTCACCGGCCTTTTAGGTTCACTTTAAAATCATTCAATAATAGTTTCCGTTCACCACCATTTTCTGTTTAAAATTGTTCAAAAATTGTTTTCGTTCACCGGCCTTTTCTGTTCACTTTTTAAAATCGTTCAAAAATAGTTTCCGTTCACGCCATTTTCTGTTAATTTTCAAAAATCGTTCAAAAATTATTTCAGTTCACAAACTTTTTCATGTTCACTTTTTAAAATCGTTCAAAAGTAAATTTTGTTCACCGACCTTTTCTGTTCACTTTTAAAATCGTTCGAAAATAGTTTTCACTCACCGACATTTTCTGTTTACTTTTAAAATCATTCAAAATACTTTCCGTACACCGCCATTTTCTGTTTATTTTTTAAAATCGTTCAAAAATAGTTTTCGTTCACCGGACTTTTCTATTCACTTTCTAAAATCATTCAAAAATAGTTCCTGATCACTCCTAATTTATGTTCACATTTTAAAATCGGTCAAGAATATTTTTTGTTCACTCATAAGTGGTCTTTTTTTGTTTCTATACATGTGAGAATATTTATTTTTATGATTTTTTCTTTTCTTAATTTCCCACAAACTTGAACATTTTTCTCTTCTTTTCTTTTTTCCGTTCTTGTGTTCTTCTTTCTTCTTTTCGCCACTTCTTCAATAGCGATTAAAGGTTCGAAAAAGTAATTTGTATAAATTCAAGGAAATGTTCACCGGGTTCAAAATATTCTTCTTGAGTTCAAAAAATGTTGATGAATGGAAAAAATATCTTACGTCTATAAAAAGATGTTCACTCGAAATAAATATTTTTTAAACTAATATTTACATAGCTAAAAAATGTTCAAAAAGGTTAAAAATGTTCAGGTCTTTTACAAAAAAATTGTTCATGAAGTAAAAAATGAACATTCTTTAAATCTAAACCATTTTCAAAAAACTAACATCTTTCAAATATTAATTAATCTGAACATTTTTGAATGTGAACATTTTTTAAAAATCTAAACCATTTTAAAATGAACCTTTTTTAAAAATCTGAACATTTTTTAGTATGAACATTTTTCAAAATTGAACATTCTTAAAATTTAACATTTCAAATTTGAATATTTTTAAAATGAAAATTTTGAATATTTTCTAAAATCTTAAAATTATGAGAAATATTTCAGATGGCCCAAAAGTAATAGTGAACCAAAAATGTCGTGTAACCAAAAATAAGAGTTATCCGAAAAGGAAACTAAAATTCGCATGAACCAAATTTCTAATCCGGTGAACAAAATCTAGGTTTGAATATTTTGGAAAACCCGGTGAATAGAATGTAGGTTTGAACAATTTGGAAACCCCGGTGAACGAAATTTAGGTTTGAACGATTTGAGAATAAGTAGTTGAACGTAATCTAGGTTTGAAAAATTACAAAACCTCGGTGAACAGAATATAGGTTTGGACGATTTGAAAAAACTAATGAACATAATTTATGTTTGAACGATTTGGAAACCGCAATGAACGAAATTTAGGCTTGAACGGTTTGAAAAACCTGGTAAACATAATCTAGGTTTGAACGAATTTGGAAAAACCATTGAACGGAATTTAGGTTTTTATTGATTTGGATCCCGAAGAGCGGGGTCTATATTTGAACTAATTTCAGGTTCCAAAGGACTTGAAAAACAGTTGAACGCAATCTGGGTTTTAACAGATCTGAAAAACCCGGTGAACATAATCTAGGTTTGAACGATTTGAGAAAACCGATGAAGAGAATCTAGGTTTGAACAGATTTGGATCCCGAAGAGCGGGGTCTATATTTGAACGAACTTGGAAACCCTGGTGAAAGAACTATGTTCGAACGGATTTGGAAAATCCCGGTGAACATAATCTAGGTTTGAATTAATTTGGAAAACCCGATGAACGAAATCTAAGTTTGAACGATTTGGAAATCCGGTAAACAAAATCTGTGTTTGAACGATTTGGAAAAACTAGGTGAACGGAATCTGGTTTTGAACGATTTGGAAAACCAGGTGAACGGAATCTGACCAATTTGAATATCCTGGTAAACAAAATCTAGGTTTAAACTTCTTGGAAAACCTGATGAACATAATTTGTTTGAATGAATTTAGAAAATGCGGGTGAACAGAATCTATGTTTGAACGGATTTGGAAAGTCTGGTGAACGGAATCTAGGTTTGAATGATTTGAAAAGCCGGTGAGTGGAATCCAAGTTTGAATGATTTGGAAAACCCGATAAATGGAGTTTGGTTTGAACGGATTTGGAAAATCCTAGTCAATAGAATCTATGTTTGAATGGATATGGAAAACCCGATGAACGGAATGTCGGTTTGAACGATTTAGAAACCCGGTGAACGGAATCTAGGTTTGAGCAGATTTGGAAAACCCGGTGAACAAAATCTAAGTTTGAACGATTTGGAAAACCCGGTAAACAAAATATGTTTAAACGGATTTGGAAAATCTTTGTGAACGGAATCTAGGTTTAAACGATTTCAAAAACCCAATGAACAGAATCAAGTTTTGAATGGACTTGGAAAACACGGTGAACATAATCTAGGTTTGAACGAATTGTAAAACCCGATGAACAGAAGCTAGGTTTGAATGAATTTGGAAAACCTGATGAATGGAATTTAGATTTGCACGGATTTGGAAAACATGGTGAACATAATCTAAGTTTGAACGATTTGAAAATCCATGAACATAATCTAGCTATGAACGGATTTGGAAAATCTCGGTGAACATAATCAATGGCTGAACGGATTTGGGAAACCCAACAAACCGAATCTTGGTTTCAATGGATTTGGAAAATCCGGTGAACTGAAACTAGTTTTGAACGGAATTGGAAAACCCGGTGAACGGAATCAAGGTAAACAAAGGGTGAACCAAAAATGCATGAAAACCAAAAATAATAGTGACCCAAAAAATGCTGGTAAAAAATAGTGAATAAAAAATGCCGGTGAAACAAAAAATAAAGGTGATCCAAAAAGGAACTAAAATTTGGATGAAAAAAAGGAGATCGATGGGTCCAAAAAATGTTCATGGGTTAATAAACATATTCAACGTTTTTCTAAAAAATGTTCCGGGGTCTAACAAAATTGTATTACCAAAAAATAAAAATGAAAAATGAAAAAATAAAAAAGAAATAGAACGGAACAGTAAAATAAGTAAATAAGAAATTAAAAATGGTACAGAAATAAAGAAACAAAAATTAAACGGAGAACAAAAGAGTACATAGAAGAAAAAAAAAACTAGATTAGTTTTTGAAAACATAAAAATAGAGAACTGACTACTTTGTGTTTTTTTAATGCTGGCTCTGACTCGTTGGAGAAGTCGGTGAGAGAATCAGTAGCGAGAGGATAGTGAAAGGATGTACAGCAGCGAATAGCGATCGAAAAGAATAAGGAAGGAAAAGAAGCTACATTTTGTTTTTGAGGGTTAGGAAAAGAAGCTACAGTGTTCGACAAAGAAGCAGAATGCGGACACACACAAAATGGGCCAAGCCCATGAGCGACAGGGGGTACGCGGGAGCTAATCGCTCCCGCAGTACGCGGAAAATAGGATTTGCGCTAGCTCAGCCTGCGGGGTTGGCACAAGGCGAGCAGCAACTTCGTGGCCCGACTCAACCAGGCCCACCACGAGCCCACGACCCAGTTCGGGTCCGACCGGACCGGAACCCATGAGAAAAGTATACAAACAAAACCCTAGCCTGAACCCTTCAGTACATATCAAATTCCCAATCTGCCGCCGCCGCCGCCAGCAATGTCTTCAGTCCCCGCCACTGCCGCGCCCAAGCCCCGCCTCGGCCTCGAGGCCGTGGTCCGCGCGGTGGAGGCGCTCCTCCGCTGGCTCAAGCACCACCCCTCCCCGGCGCCGGAGCCCATCTGCCTCCTCGTCACCCTGAAAAGCGCCCCCGTCCGCCGGTTCGAGCACAACCTACGCCTCCCGCACACCCCATTCCCCTCCATCTTCCTCGTCGCCGACCGCCTCCCCGACGACCTCCCCGACGACATCGAGTTGCTCCCTCCTCCGCCCTCCTCTCCCTCCCCGCGGCCGCGCGCCGCGGTCTGGTCCTCGTAGACCGCCGGCTCAAGATCCCCAGCGGCGGCAAGGGTGCCAAGGGCCGCGGCAGGCTCGTGCCCGTCGACCTCGCGGACCCGGCCTGGGTGGCCTCCGCGAGGGAGGCGGCGTCCTGCGTTGAGCTGCGCGTGGAGGCCGGTACGTGTCGCGCTGTGCGGGTGGGGCACGCGGCCATGGCGCAGGCCGACGCGGTGGAGAACGTGATGGCCGCGGTGGATGCGGCCGCCGCGTGCGTGCCGAGGAAGTGGAAGAACGTGCGGGCACTGCATTTGAAGGCACCCGAGTCGGTCGCGCTGCCTCTCTACTCGGCACCCACCGCCGGCGGCAGTGGTGATGCGAAAGACACGAAGCGGGAGGGCGTGACGACGGTGGAGCAGGGGAGGGTAAAGAGGAGAAAGAAATAGTGGCGTGCTTTGTGTACATCGGTGTTCAATTGGTCTGTAATTGCACCGCGGTAAACTGTTAGAATTTTGATGAGTATAAGAAAATCTGTAATACTCAAGAGTGTGTTTCTGAAGATGGATCGTCTGATGTTGTTTACCTTGGGCATTAATCATGGCGAGCTTTGAATAACTCCGTGCTTGTCATTCCCTGTTCTTGAGATGAGTGATTCTTTAATGTGTTTCTTAGGTCCCTGCTGGAGGAAAGGGACTGAATTTTTTTGAATGCACAAAGTTTTTATGCTGAGCCATAGAGCTTAATTTCTTGTTCATGTCTGCATTTCCTGCCTATGCATGCTTAGGTTTATTTTTCTTTAAATATTAGTGTTCTGAATCTTGGTTTCCACTAGCACACACTCTGCCTTCTCAGGCTAGAACTGAATATATTGTCAGAGTAATGTGTCGTTTTTCTCAGGCTTATACCATTCTTCAGTTTTCAACATATGTGAAATAAACTGATTGCTCGTGTGAATCACTCCTTGTGAAAAAAAAAACTCATATGAGCCCGAGATAAAAAATAGAATTGTAAATTCTGAAATACTCGAAAACAAATACGGGGATTTGTTTAAATGCTACTAGTACCTCATTACAATAAATCCGAAGTGCTGGACTAAGACAAGCCGATACAGAACAAGGGATAAAGTTTGCAAATAATCCTGCTCCCAAAATTAATTTATCACATTGACAATTCTGTTCCCCAAAATTAACTTGTAACATTGCACTGATGATAACAGAAACTGACCGAGTACTACGGATAAAGATTGTACTGTCCATACCGCATAACTCACGAAAGACGTAGGACTAGACGGCGCTCATGGTCCCTCTGACGCGGGCGTTGGCCGTGGCTTCCGCGTCGTTGACCTCGAGGTGGGGCTCGGGCTCTCAGCAACGACAGGCGGCACGGCATGGCCCTCCTCATTGGCATTGGGCTCGACGTCTGCGGCGGGAGCTTCCTCTCTCGCCTGAAGCTTGAAGATGGGTGGCACGACGCGTCCGTCCTCTTTGGCATCGGGCTCGTCGTGGCTGCCGGAAGCTCCCGTGGGTGGACGACGGTCAGCGCCTCGTGCTGGCACCTCTGAATAAACTTTGTCAAAGTTAGTGAAGTTTGACTTTCGTGGAAACCAATGCGTCTATTATGCCAAGGTGAGCGTATAATCCACGCTTGGGTTCCATATATTAACTCGAACAGAAATAAACAGTCCTGATCCCACACTATTAGTTGGTTCGTTTCAAGCGTGCAAGGGAGAATGGATGCAGGCATCCCTCGACTTTTCACAAACTTACATCAAGAAGCACACGCATTCTATGCAGGCATCCCTCGGATCTCTGAAAAATGCATAAAGACAAAGCACACATAGTACTCCAATGATGTAGTAGTACATCATAGGGGTGGCTTAGAGCAAGTACAATAGATCCAACATCCGGATATAAGACATTGCCACGTCATGTATAGCCAGCCATATAGCCAACATGTACAATAGTTAGGTATGAAAATGTGCTAATTTATTAAGACATGGTCCACCTCTCACTCTCACTAAGTGCCTAGTAGCATGTGCTAGAACTGACTCTTGCATGAGAGCCCACTTTCATTCTCCCTCCTCTTCTCTCTTCCATGCCATCAAAGAAATATTATTTTATTTCTTATAGCCTGCTTACATAAGCTTATTGTACTTACTCTTACTGCACGTAAATCTTAGCAAAAAGCGTAATAATTGATCACACCAAAAGTTCAGTAGGCAGCGAGCGAGCGTCGTAGCCATCGAGATTGATATCTTTAATTCTCAAATGTCACATTCATGATATCCCCAGAGACATCATTATTACTAATTTTTATGCAAGACTCTCGCGTCATGATAAGGATTTACTTGATAATTCATCTAATGGATCTTTTACAAGTAAGAAGGTTGAAGATAAATGAGACCTTCTTGAAAGAATTCAACGCAATACTGAAGTACGCATCGCTGCCGAGTCGGACTACAGCCGACTTAGGGTTTTATCACCATATATAAATCTTGTAAGCCGCCGGTTGGGATAAGTCGCATGTTGTAAATCTCCGGCGTTTGTAACCTCACCCGATATAGTGAAGATTTGTTAGTTGGCGCCCGTGGTTTTTTCTCCTCCATTGTTGGAGGGGTTTTCCACGTTAAATCTCGTGTCCCCGTTGGTTGATCTTCCGCTTTCTTCATCGTTTCTTTGCTATTGTTTATAACACTCTTTTCGCTTGTTTGCCGGTGCTGGCCGCCTTCTTCCAACACCTTTCCGATCACCCGGAGGTGGCCGCCGCCGCGATCCCGGAATGAGGTCTTGGCGTCGTTGCCGGCCGGCGACGACGAGGACCGGCCAGCCTTCAGCAAGTTCAAGGACATGCACTACGTGCACACTACGGTGTACGAGAGCATGCGCAGTGCATCATGGCATCATCGTGGCTTCCTAGTATCCTACTGACCGGTTGTCGTCATTCGTGTAGTCTGTGGGCAACTGAAATGAATATCTGGGTCGTGGGCCAATATCTTCTCGTAATGGGCTGCGAGGTCGGGCTGTAGCTACCAAGACACCCCGCCGGCCTTTTCTCCATCTGCACAGGTATAAAGTAAGAATAAACGGGCCAGCTGACAAGTCAGCACTCAGTAACGCGTAGCAACGGCCCAATCCGAAGCAGAAACGGTACAGCGCGTCCGGCCGTGTTCTGGAATTCTGCACACGCACGTATTGTCGTCCACACCGGCAGCTAAGTGCGTGTTTGGTTTAATGCATCGTTTTTAGTCATTTTTGTATCATTTGCATCTGTGACTCCTAAGGTCTGGTACTAGAAAAACAAGACAAAAACCACGCTGTGTATCTCATTTAGATCCCACAAAGTACTAGCCAGACCCCTTTTCTTGGAGCAAGTTCTTAAACCCGGTGTTTAGTGTTCACGTGTGTTTCGTGTTTTTCTAAAAAAAAAGGTGTGTTTCATGTAGTTTCACCACTTATCTCATGGTGATCAAACCTCGCAGCACTTCTACCGCCGGTGATGAGCAAGACGACGGTACGACGAGGTGGCGGAGCGTCGGCGGAGGTTTGTGACGGAGTGGTTCACGGCGGCGAACGACGACGACGGAGGTTGAAGAAGACAATGTACACTAGGTGTAGTCTAAACACAAACATAGTTCAGTATAAGACCTACTCGCATATGTGTGCCGGAATAGAAAAGTTATAACCGAAAACTTGTGTGAAACAGCGAGTTTAATCCACTCGTCGAAGGAAATTTTGAACCTCCCAAGTCAAACGGATTTGAAAAAATTCGTCCCAAAAAAGGATAAACATCGTTTCGAAATTGAGAAGTTACAGTCGACGAAATACGAAAGCGAGCATGGGAATGAAACCTACTTGTCGACGTGCATATTTGTCATGATGTGCTCTTGTCACATACCTAGGATCAAAACTACAAAAAAAAAAACCAGGATCAAACGCCAAGGGAAGAGTCCGATGAAGACCATCTTTTTCATGTGTCTCCAAGTGTTCGCGAATTCTACATATCCTAAGACACAGATCTTTCCTCTATAGTTGTCGGGACAATCAGACTGTGTGGCATGAGACATCTGGTTTACTTTTTTCTTGTCATCTCCTTAGCTTTGGCGATTGTATATGAGTTAAACCCTTGGGAGGTCACCAAGTTGCCGTGAATGAGCGGATTGGTCACCAACTGAAAAAATGCTAACTATCGGTCAGCAAGTTGTATATTTGTGACACGTTGCTCACTCCGTTACGATGGATGTTAAGTCGCTTAAGTGGTTGACTGTTATTTACAAATGCACCCTTAAAATTTTGTTTCTTCTAATTGGTAGGTCCTTTTTCGGATTTCTTTTTTGCCCTCCTTTGTTTTTGGCCAACGCGGAAGGCCACAGCGCCGGTGCCGGTCGCCCGGTCGTCGCCGTCTCTACACACCCGGGCTCTGAGTGCAAGTAGACAGTCGCCCTGACGGGCAACAGCAACCCTGCTTCAGCCAACCTCTCCCTCTCGCCATTTATGTCAAACACTTGACGGGCGTGTTCTCCCCTAGCTTCAGTAGGTCATGGGGCAATCTTGCACTCATGCACTGGACCATCCCGGTCAACTACCTCGCGCAGCAAAGCGGCTTGGGACTCAAGCAGCGGCAAAGAGCAGGAGCATCACAACGACTTTGGCTGGAACATGCGCCGGGAGCCGTTGCCCACTGGGCCCCCGCCACTCGACACGACACCCCCTCTCCCCTGCCTCGGCCCTCTCCATCCGGCGGCAGGCAAACAACCCATGTGCTCGTCGACCCTCCTTGCTCCCCCACCTAGTCACCTAGCTAGCATACCGCAGCCGCGGCAACGACACACCACACTCCACACTACCAGTTGCTTCGCGCGCGAGGTCTCACATGGAGATGAAGGAGGGCGGCGTCGGGGATGGTGGGGCTAGTGTGGGGCCGCGTCTTCGTAACGCACATGCACGCACACTGTTTGACAAAACGCCTGCGCCGGCCGATGCGTGCGTTGACCAAAAACAAAAGAAAGAAAAAAATCGTAAAAGACCTAGCAATTAGAAGAAACACAATTTTAAGGGTGCATTTGTAAATAACAGTCAGCCACGTCAGCGACTTAACGTCCATTGTAACGGAGTGATCAACATGTCACAAATATACAACTTTGTGGCCGATAGTTAGCATTTTTTTTCAGTTGGTGACTAATCCACTCATTCGTGACAACTTGGTGACCTCTGAAGTGTTTAACTCATTGTATATTTACTAGCGAAGTGCCCGTGTGTTGCTATGGGTGTAAAATAAATCAAGACTCTTAGATTTGAAATATATCATGATGTTTTGTTGTGTAATTATGTAGCATTAAAATATATTGAGTTTCTCTCAAATTTTATTCATTTTACATATTTCACTATACAACAATCATTTAAACGCTAAAACAAAAACCCAGGTTGTTCAAACAATAATTCAGAAATGAATGCATAAAGAGTGACCTACTTTTTCCATAAATCGTTCCTGTGAGGCTGTGACTATATGCTTCACTAATTTTTTCAGAAACATATGCATCTAACTACTTCCCTTGCAAGAAGACCATCCATCTCCTCTTCATCCCTAGCAAGAACACCGCGCCTCCAAGCGGCTGCTGCGGAAGTGAGTGAGACTGTGAGAGCAGCTCCCTTCACCACCAAAACCTTAACGCTTATTTTCTGAACATCTTGCTGCTTTCAACACCATGGTCTGATCCTCATCTCAATAATCTGCACGTGCCGCCACAACTATTTGACCAAGTAACGAATCACAAATCAATACACAAAGAAGTCAAGCGCACTGTGGTCAGCTGGTTGTTCTCCACTGGATGAAATAAGTGTGTTGCTTGGAGTCTCACTTGTTTTATTGGAGTCAGTTGGTTGTTTTCCAAATTTGGACAACGCTGAAATCCTCCAGGTGCAATGTGATGGAATTGATATTTAGGCTGTCATGCCCTTTTCCTCTAACATGCCAAATCGCCAAAACATGCAGTCAGCCGATTTTGCATAATCCCAATGTTAACAAACTTCTTCATAATTTCTTGCCTTACTAAGAGCTTGAGACGACCAAATCTTACCTGTTGTCAATGTCAAGGCAGCCGGTGCGGCTGATGTTGGGCAGATCGGCCGGCAACTCGGACAATGGAGACCAAGTATCCAAGCCATACTGTAATACAACAAGCTTCTGTCAGAGAGAAAAAGCACAAGGAGAAAAGGACTCGATGCAGCACTTTATCCTGGGCTTCTTGGTACCGAAGGTGGAGGTGTGTGTAGCGGCATGGAACACAGATGAAGAGGCAGACAACCAGGTCTGGCAACGTGAGAGATTCGGCAGCGCAGGCGGTGCCCCACGAGGCCACGACAGGGAAGATTGAAAAAAGCAGCGCACTCAATCGCAGGGGTTGACGCAGGCCGCCGCACAGTCCCGGAGTTTCCTGTGGCTCCTCTTATACTTCCTCCTGCAGTGGAAGAGGCACGCCCTCGGGTCGACGGGGAGCTCCGGAACCGGCGTCCCCAGCTACCTCGGATCGGGCGGAGATGCGCCAACCGCCGTCCCGGGGAGCTCCGCAACCGTCCTCCCCAGCTACCCCATCGGCCAGATCCTACGTGACCACGCGCGCGCGGATCCTCTTCAACTGCAGCCGCAGCCGCCAGCGCCCGTCTCGGAGCACACCATGCTCCGCCGCCAAGGTCGGCAGCCACTCGTCGCACACGTTCTCTACCGGATGTCTGGATAGGGTTCAGGGGCTATAATGCAAAAATGCCTAAGTTTTTGGACTGCGGATTGATTTACTACTTTCTGAGGATTAAAATGCAAAATGACCGCGACGTACGACCGCCACCGTTACTCGTATTATATAGTAGAGATGAAAGATCATTGTATTTGTTCAACTTGCTACTACATACAGACTCCCTTTTGGATGCGTCCCCCAAACTATGCAACAATGGAGATACAAGCCGAGAAGTGGAGATGGAGAGGGACAAGATGGCAATCAATCGAGGTGGAAAAGGTTTGGATTGAAGCGGAAATGAGTGCAGCCGACGAGTGAGGGTCAACGGAGGCAAATAAACAAGGTGTTGCGACATTCACCGAGGAGTTCTGGGTCATGGTGGCCAACACATCCATCACATACTCAAAGAGGAAGACTGGGTATGAACAAGCTCGTGCAAGAACTCGCCTCACACCCATTGATCATTCTATGGGATGATATGATGAAAAAATTGTGATAAAATATTGTTTATAAATGATTGATATGATAAGGCGAGTGGCATATCCAGAGTAGGCGCGAAGGACATGGGAGACCCGCGCAGCACCATGCGCACGATGGAGTGCGGCGAAAGTAGAGCGGAGAGGCGCGAAGGAAATGGGAGACCCACAAGGGCCGACCCATAGACCGGGCAAGAAGAACGACCGCCCAGGGCCCCAAGAAGAGAAGGGCCCAAAATGGAAAACTGCATAATAGTAAATATGCTTATTATCCATTGCACCCATAAAATTATTTAATAATATCTGTAAAAAATTAAAGCATGAATGTTTTTTCTGGTCAACACTGCACAACTTTAACTATGATTTCGCTTATGATTTTTGTAAAGAAATAATATAGATACATAGGAAAACGTATCCCACAAGACAAGATGTGAGATATCATTTATACAAACTCAGTCCATATATTTCGATATTAGTAGTGGTCAAAGACTTAAATTATTGATGGTGAAAATCATGACTGTGTTATATTTTGGGACGGGGTGAGTATATTAACATAATAACAACATGATTAATGTATTGAATCAATTACACACCACAGGCCTCCTTGGATGTAAGAATAAACCACTGTGACCATCAACAAAAAATTTAGTTGGCATGTTATGCTCTTTCTCATACAACTCTTGCAGGTTTTTCGGAAACCTACATAGCTAATTTTCATGCTTAATTTTGTGCAATATATTTTTATTTCATAAACTGTCAGGTGACTTGTGTAAACCAAATGATGACAAGCAATTTGCATAAAAACATATCATAAAATAATAAAATCCAAATATGTAAACATACACTAGTACAGAACGACACATCGGATACCCCTTGTGAGGACCCCTCAGTTTTACCAATCCGAGGTGCCCATGTTGTGTAAACAGATCACGATCCCAATGATCAGTGCATCGCGATCACATAACCAACATGGTATACAGAGTTACATCATCCAACTTGATTAGTACAAGGCTTACATAAATGGTGGTCACACGACCAAGCCTGCAACCATCGTCACGCAGGACGGAGTTAACTACGATATAGCGGAAGCTTTCGGCTAGCGTCGGCCCTCGTCACAACCGGACGCATTCGCACAGAGCAGTTGACCGGTGACACTCAGTTGGCGTAGTCGTCAGCGTACTCCTCATCTTCGGCGTAGGTCTTCTCGTTGACAATCTGGACATTGGAATATCCAGGGACACAGCCATGAGTACAATTATGTACTCGCAAGACCACCACCAGGCTTAAGTTTTCATGGTAATGCATTAAAAGCGTTTTTCGAAGCTGGGATAGCTGCTATATATGACTATAGGGCTAAATTTTCGCAAACAATGCTTCTAGACATAGAGAATACAACATCTCTATACCTTGTTGAAAAAGACATTTGGAGATATAATTCCCCTTCTTTTAGAAATGGCGGAAAAAACCATTTCCACGCTTGAAAACACTATTGTAAAGCTTTCTTCAAAACACTAGGACAGGGATGCCCCTTTTTCCTTTCCGGGTTTCGACTGGTTGACTCCCCGAGACCAACCATCTTCTCCCAAATCCGTACCTCCCAGGTACCTCCTTGATGTCTCCTTTTTCCTTTGCCGAAAACAGTTTTTTTTAAAACATAAAATGCCCATACGCCTAGATCGGTGGCCTTTCCAACCGTCCATGACCGAGGACTCGGCTATTCGAATAGATTTACACTCTCAGAGGTGGTGCACTTTCACCACACCAAACAGTCATTCCGCCGTGATCAGCCACGGTCCACATACGACAGTATGCGGGGTTTCGGATAACATGATCAAAGCTTTCCACTAATCCACCCTAGTACAGAGGACTCCCGCTAGGTTTGTTCCCCCCGGCACCGTGTGCTCCACTAGACCCCTGGTCTCTCTTAGGACGCCACACCGCCACGGCAGGGGACCCAACGTAATCGTCCGGCGCGGGTCCATCCGCATGTGTATTGCCTCATACAACGGCAACCCGGCTTCGAGGGACTCTAACCCTTATAGAAGTATGAGATCCTCCGTACTAAAGTGGACAAGCTTCCGGCTAAGCCCTACCCATATCAGGTAGTGTGGTTGCACGGGTTAATTGTTCGGGCGGCCGCTAGGGCTGTACTTTGTTTTTCAAAACCATCTCCACCTCCGACTGCTCCCAGCAGCTCGGGTTTTCACAAACTCTCCGAATGCTCCCAGCACTTCGGGTTTTCATAAACATCTCCATTTGCTCCAGCAACATGGGTTTTATAAAATACTTTCTCGCCGATCGCTCCCAGCGACTCGGGTTTTTCCTCTGGAAATATTTTACCAAAGACCAGGCTCCCATCCTATAGTTTTGAGATAAGGATATAAGGATATACTACTAGAAAATATAATTTTCTTGATAGCGCCTTCAGTAGAAGGCTTCTCAAGTGAAGACTTATTTTTATAAACCTATTATATACTAGTAGATATCTTTGGCCAAACAATATTTTATAAAATAGTTTTGGGTGGCAAAGTGCCACAGAAGAAATAAAACATGCATTATTTTATTTTGAAAACAAAACATGCTTTAATGAAATAATAGGATTTCAGTAGGGTATGGTGAGGTGGCTTGCCTTGCTTAGCAAATGTCCCTGGTCTTGTTCTCCTCGTAGGTGGGTTCAGCTTCCACGTACTGCTCCTCCTCTTGCGGTTCTATCGTACCGGAAAATTAAACGCGACTACCGTTAATTCTAAGTAGCGGGTTGACAACAATCTAAAGTACTTAAACAAAATAGCAAGCATTGCACAAGGCACTAAACTAACACTCAAAAGCAGACAACTTACTTAATTAAAACAGCAACAAACAACAAGCCCATATAACTAAGACAAACAACAAACATACCTAAGACAGTATACACAACAACCCTAATAGGTAAATAGGTAGTTTAACTAAACACTAAACAAATTCCACTTAGGGTGATTAGGTCACTTAACAAGGGCTGCTACTAGTTTAGGAAATACTTCAGACAAAAGTACCTCTTTAGTTTTCAGGAAATACTTCAGACAAAATTTAAGTTACTATTATTATAAATAAATTATTTCACCAAGCTAAGATAGAGACGTTAACAAACTACTCATGCTAGTCTTAAACTCAAAGACTACCAAGTTTAACTAACAAGGCCAACAAATTACACCACACAAGCATGTTTGGCAACTTCAACACAATTTATTATTTATTTACAAATAGGGTTAAGGTGATAATTAGACAACCTTTTTGGATCACTTTCAATTTGTAAAACTAAACATCACTAATAAACTTAAAACAACCAGTAGCTAAGAAGAATTTTATTAGTGAAGTTTACTTTATTTTATTAATCACGAAATTAAGCAAACAAGCATGATTAATTCATTTTATTTCCTTAGGCACTAATAGCATTTTACAAATAACTTTATTTTATTTTTACTCAAGCACTAACAGTACTAACATATTAAGAACAACATTATGTAGTGATATACAGTACCTAATCATTTCATAAACAACAATAGCAACAATTTCAAGAAGGACCAAATATTTATTTTATCCTTTTAATAGGCAGAAAACACCATTTTTAGAGTTTATTTAGCCCAGGGTGTTCTGTTCAACCAAATTTTATGAAAAGCTAGGTTTAGGTTCTTTGCATGAATTAGAAACTACTGCAATTGGATTTACCCAAAAATCTTATTCACAGAAAATTAATTAAATGCTAGAAAACCCTACTGGTCCAAACTTCAAACACATGCCATTTCAAAACTGAGCATCACAAACACATGAGGTTAATTTCTACTGAAAGCTACAGTCACAAGCATTCCAGAACAATTGAGTTTGCTCTATTTGAAAAATCCTAGCTCAAGTTATAATCATAATACTAGAAAACATAGTTTTTACCAAATTAAATGGTGACCACGAAATATAAAATATTTTGGTGTCAAACCAATCCTGCACGACTAAAGAAACTCAGGGGCATCTACTCATATTTTTCTTAACCTAAAAACATGCACCAAACTCACAAAAATGAATTAAACCAAACACCCTAATTAAACCGTGACAGAAAAAGATAAAATCCGCTAAAAAAAACAGCGCGGGCCGCACACGGGCCAGATCTGGCCGTGTCTCACGCGAGCGCGTGCTGGACCGGCCCAACAACGCGCAGAGCGTCGCGCGCGCGGCAACGGTCGCGGCCGTGGGGGATTCAAAGGGAGCCGTAGATCGCGAGATCTACGGCTGCCGTTCATCGTCTCCGATGCGACACGCGCGGACGGGCCCGAGGCGGAGGGAAAAAGGGCGGCGGTGGTTCGCTCACCTAGGGGCGCTGCGGTGACGGCGGCGAGTTGCGGAGGGTAGAGGGGGTCGAGGGAGAGCTGCGGACGCGGACGGCATCAACGGAGGTGGCCGGAATCCATGGCGTGGTCGACGGCGAGCTCCACGGGTCGAGGATGGACGCGGCTCCTCGGCGAGTTCTGGGCAAAAAGAAGAGGGGGAGGGGTTAGATCTAGGCAAGGGGAACATCACGGGCCAAAAATGGTAGAGGGAGAGGGATAGAAACGCCGGCAAAAGCTGCTCGACGCCGACGGTGACCTTCGGGTTCCCGGGCGTTCTTGAGCAGCAAGGGTCACGGGGTGTGGCTGGGCTTCGTGGGAGGGGAGATGGGGGTGGTGTGCGTGCTCTGGAAGAAGAATGGGGGCAGGGGAGGCACGAGCTCGAGCTGGGGGGTGTGCTTCCTCTCGGGCTGTTTTGGACAAGAGGGAGCAAAAGGGGAGGGAGGGGTGCTAGTACTGGCTAGAATGGGCGGTGGGAGGTGGGCAGAGAGAGTCTTGTCGGGAGGGATGTGGCTCAGCCAGTGAATGGAGATGTGAGTGATTCTCCATTGGTCATCTTTGGAAAAGAGGGAAGGAGAGTGGTGGAGAGAGAGATGGGGGGGGCTGACTTGTGGGTCCTAACTGACTAGGATGCTCTCTCAGGGCAGAGGGGTGAGAGGGAAATCGATGGTGAGAGAGGGGAGGGCTGGTTTAGGTTAGGCTTAGCGTTTTAGACTAACACTAAGTGGTTTTGTCTAAAACCACTGTGATGACCTAAATGGGGTGGTGCAAGGGTTGGCAGGCCTAAAAGGGAGAAGAAGGAATTTTAAAAACTAAGCAAAAAGGAGAAAAATGACCAAATGGTCACTGTTTTGAGTAGGTCCAGAAACCTAGATGGTTTTGTGCTAAACCAAGTTTTCCAACAAAGCAAGCAAGCAAGAACTAAGAATAGAAAGTTCAGGGAACAAGATGGTCGAGGTGCATTGCAAAAATGACACAAGCAATGCTTAATCCAGGGCTCTAGATTAGCTATGTTTTAATAAACATGAAGATCATTGAATTTGATCTAAACATGCTAAATTTGTATTTGGGGTACCACCAAATCATACCACCAAGCTAGAAGTGCAAGCAAAGCAATAAGTTCACACAACCACACCATAAGCCTATGTGGACACATTAATCTGCAAGCTCTCTGTCCAGGCACCTAAATCAACTATAAGCAAAAAGGTTCGAGCACACCAGCAGTTGAACAAATAACCTAATTTTGTGATAAAACAAATTTATTTATGAGGTGGTGACCAATATGACTATGACAAGATTTTGAAGAAGGAGGGTTAAACCACTCCTTAGAAATATTTTTCAACGAATATTTAAAACAAGGGTTTTAAAATGTTTGTTGAAAATAAGATGGGAGAAGATATATGGATATTTTATTTGCCAAAACATTTAACACAAAGGTCATGTCAAAACTTGGTTGTTTTGTTTTTAAAATGGGTTGTTAATTAGAGGACAACAATAAAAACAATAAGTCACAACAAGCCAAACTAGGCAATCAAAAGAAAAACACATCCAAATGCTAGAGGTTTGAAAAAGTTTTTGTTGGTTCCAAATTTTGAGTCTTAATTTATTGAGTTTTTCTTGCTTCCAAAATTTGGGACGTTACACCCCTCTATGGCAACGGCAGGAGTTAGGCGACGGTAAATCGCGACATCCCCCGCGTGCCTGCACTAGGCCGTAAAGCAGGCCCACAACATCGGCAACGGGTGAATAGTGGAATATATGTTGGCAACGGAGGTTAGTTTACCTCCGTTACCGATTTGTGCTCCTCGCACACGGACAGTTTCGTAATCTCCGTTGCCATTAGAAGCAGCCCGACAGCTGGCCTATAAGAACCTACTATGCCCTTCACTCTCACTCTCACTCACTTCCAACCCTAGCCGCCGCACAGTCTCCTCTCTCTCTCTCCACTCTCTCGCATGGCTTCCACCGTCGGCGCTGGTAGATCTGGCCATCGCGGCCGTGACCGTGGCCGCCCCACCCTCCGGGCCTTCAGGCAGCAGCAACGTCAGCTGGTGTTGCGGGACGAGCTTGCGAAACAGGCCGCCGCCGATCCGTCCCCCGCGGGCCGGACCCGCTCATTTGGCCACCATTACCGCGAGATCCACCAGGCGATGTACCCCGGCCACCATCCGTCTTCCTCCTCCTCCTCGTCCTCGTCCTCCGATGAGGAGGAAGAGGAAGAGGAAGAGGAGGAGGATCATGATCTGGAGATCGCTTGCCAACTCTCCCGCGCCGATTTTCGAGCGCGAGGACGCCAAGCGTCGTCAGGGCGAGGCCGATCTGGAGGCGGCGGTCCTCCTCTCCGAGGCGTCGACCCAGGTCGAACGCGCCGAGGAGGCGGTCTACCAGTCTGACCTCCGGGCCGCCATAGCCCTCTCTTTGGTCCACGGCGAGGGCAAGGCGCCGCCAGGGGAGACCGGCGCTAGCTCCGCCGCCGCCGGCGACGCTAAGCGAGCCCGTCTCGCCTAATGTAAGACCCCAGTTCAGTAGGATAGCTGTTTTCTAGTTGTAAGTAGCTAATTGTTTATCCATGGATATGCTCTGTTTTTAGTAGGCATTATTTACACATAGATTTTAGCTATTTTCTAGTTGTAAGTAGCTAATTGCTTATCCATGGATATGCTCTGTTTTTAGTAGGCATTTGCTCTGATTTTAGCTTTGTTTCTGTTATGCCGATGATTAAAATTAGGTGACACCGTGTGATCCGGGGTGGCGCTAGTGATCCTTGTGATATGCACAAATACACATCGATCTTGTGCATCCTACTTGGCTTGCTTGCTCCATCCCTGAAATTTGTGTGTCCAATCTAGCTATATATGAGGCATTGTTTAGACTATGTTCTAGTTGTAATTAGTTCTATATTTTCTGTAATGCCGATGAAGAAGCATATGTTTTGTGTATAGAGATGAAGGAGGTTACATTTTGATTTTTTTCATCTCCTTTAGGGTGAGGAGGAAACCTGGAGACTATGCGGCGGTCGTGAAGACGTAGGAGCGGGGCTCCGTCCACACGGTCCACTGAAGTCGGCGCCTCCAGGAGCAAGACTTTTGTGCAGTACTAAATAGGTAGAAGAAGACCACGCAATGAAGCTGGGCGAAGAGGAAGGTGAAAAACCGGCGGCCGTCAAGCAGGAACCACAGGGCTCCATCGACGGTGCAGCAGGCGTCACCGGCTTTTTTTGGTTTCCTTTAGCCCTCATTACAAACGGTTAAAAACTAATCTCCGTATCTGATGTAAAGACTAAAGGCAACGGTTATATATTATGCCCGTTGCTAAACTTATTGCAAACGATAAAAATCTCCGTTGCCATTGTGAGGCTTCACATCAGTGACAGAGGCGGGGACACGGACCCTTTCTCCGTTGCCGAAGGGGTTTTTGGCCCGTTTCCGATGTGTCGTTCTGTACTAGTGATATTACAATACAAACTAATTTTATTTTTATTGGTGATTATCCTAACCAATGTTTTTTCAATACCAAGTCTAGAGCATGCGCACTTTCTTAACTTTGACTTGCTAGAAAAACTAAACCACGAAAATGGAGTGCCATTGGTTAAGTTTATAATCTACAAATTTCTATAAATATGCACACATAATCATACGCTGGAAGCTGCTATTGAAATATTTGTTAGACCGTACATTTTGCAATTGTTTAACATAAATAACTACAGATCATATAGATTATGGATTGAGGAAAAAAAGTTATGTAACAAACTTTTGTTACAAAATAGTCATTACAAAAAATACCACCTAATATTTGGTAATATTTCTAGTTATATGTGATTAAACTATGTGAACAGACAGAAAATTATACTTATAATATTGTACATGCTAAAAGTATAATCTAGATAAATATAAAAGTTTAGTATGAATTTTATATTTTGATTCGCCCCGGGCCCAGATATTCACTCGACCGGCCATAAGACCCGCACAACAGCATGAACGACGGCGAGCCGCAAACTATTTGGGAAGCCCGCGCGGAGAAGAAGTCACGGCTCGGCTTGGAGTTGGAGTGGAGGAGTTGTGCTTGGAGGAGCCCGCTTCTGATGGTGCCTCATGTGTCTGCTTGGTCCTGTGCGTGCCTTTGCTTTGAGTTGATGGGTAAAATTAGGTTAAGGAGGACTGGAGGAGGAAGGGGAAAAAAGCGGCGTCTCGTCGTGCGTGACGTGAAATTGCAGTGATTCTGGCTTTCACAACACAAGCCGATTTCTGTGAAGTGGGTGAGGCTTATATTGACGGCTCTCGTCGCACCTTCCGATCTGATGATCTGACAAATCGGACGCTCCGCACAGATCCCGTTACGGAGTTGTCTCCTCGAATGGGCCCAACTTGGTTCCGCTCTCGTGACCTTGGCAATTGGGCCCAGCGGCGGTGGTGTTGATGACCGTACGGATTCTTGGCATGACCTTCTTTGCCACCGGTCGTGGAGTAAACGAGTGCCACCGCACGCTTGATGTGTGTCTTCCGCCCGAACCCTTGCCGTTGATGCCGTCGAGATCCACTCAGCGCCCGTTGTGGCTCAACCTTGCTCACAGGAGCTCCAGCAAACGTCCACTGTGGAGCACCCACCGTCACCGGCCCCGCCGGCCGCGGAGAACGCAACTACTGTTTTGTTGTTTTTGTTTTTTGGAAATACATTTGTACAAGTAACTGTGTGTACAAGCTATCTTGTTCACTCAACGGGTGGTGGGTGCTTTAAAATGCTACTATTGTTTTTCTCTATACCTTTCTGGGGCGTTGATGTGGTTACTCGCCCGCACCAAGGATTGGGTGCAAACCCTTGACCAGTTTGGCCTCGGCAACATCGAGGGGTGGCGTCGTTGAGGAGTCTTGATTTTCTTTCGGTCTTGTAGCGTTGTCATCGGCGGACCTGTGTAGCTCCTTTCTCGATGCTCTTCAGTTCCGACACAGGTATTCTCGGCGGTCTTTTATCCTTTACACGTGACTTTGTTGTCCATGGTCCCGGTCCTCAGTGTCTGCTGGTAGTATCGGCGCTCCACGGACCAGAGCGAGAGGAAGGCAGCCCTTTTCGGCGACAACTTGGTTGGTTCAGGATGTCGATGTCCAGCGGTTTCATTAGGAGACGGTTTTCACCTCCTTGTTGAGTGTTTTGGGTGTGTTACGGAGGATCTGGCTTTTCTTGTTTTCCCTTTATCTTTGATCTCCTTTGTAATAGGATTTCTTCACCACTTTATGCCGGTTCGCCGTGTAGTTTTATTTATAGTGACGAAAAGTAAAAAGAAGATAGAGTGATCACGGAAATGCTAGTGCGAGGCATTAATCAAATGCACCTAGCATACATGCGGCTGTCTATAGATGTTGTGCCCACTCTGCTTTCTCCTGTAGGTGGTACGCGTGCTCTCGCGTTTCAAATATACCCTTTACTTTAATTATTTAAATTTATTTTATTTGGAATTTGAACATTTCCGTGGGTACTTTTTTCATTTTTAGAAAGTAAAGTTCTTTTTCGAAAGATTACCCCTGTCTTTGTTAATGCTTCGGATTAGAGCAAATGACTCTAATTCGTCCACGCTTACGAATCCCCGTTGCGAGGAGTAGATTATTAGAAGATCAAACCAATAGTTTAATACTCCCTCCTTATCAAAATATAGTGACTATAAGATTTTTTTGAAGTCAGACCACGCAAACTTTGACCAAGTATGGAGAAAAATTTATCAACATTAAGAATATCAAATCAATACTATTGGATTCATCATAAAATATATTTTCATATGGTATACATTTGATACTGTCGATATAGATATCTTTCTCAATAAACTTGGTCAAAGTTTGACTTTCACGGAAACAAATGTGTATATTATGCCAAGGAGGGAGTAATACACGCTTGGGTTCCAATAACTCGAACAGAAATTAACAGTCCCGATCACACACAATTAGTTGGTTTGTTTCAAGCGGGGAAGCAAAAATGGATGCAGGCATCCCTCGGCTCTTCACAAAAATTTATCAAGAAGCACACGCATTCTATGCATGCATCCCTCGGATCTCCGAAAGATTACATCAAGACAAAGTACACATGTACTCCAATTATGCACTAGTACATCATGGGGTGGCTTACTGCACGTAAATCTTAGCAAAAAAAAAATGTACTACCGGAGTAATTGATAGCACCAGAAGTTACCTATGCAGCGAGCGCCATAGCCACCGAGCTGCGGCGCCGTCTCGTTCCCCTGCTTCACTCTGCCTTTTGCAGTGATAGCAAGGTGCTGGACGGCTGGACCTACAGGACGTTTTCCGTCGCTTCGCCTTCGACTGCATCCGCAAGATCTCGTTCGGCCTCAAACTGTCCATGCCAGTATCGCTGTATCGAAGCAAGCGTACTTTTGTGCTCCTCTCCTCTAGGGTTCCCACCCGTCGCCGCCGCCGCCAAGCCCTCCACGCCGGCGTTCCCCCCCCCCCCCCCCCCCCCCCTCCCTCTCCTCCCTCCCTCTCACCCCCGACCCCCGTGTCGTCCGCGCCAGGGCGGCCCGGGGGAGAGCCGACAAGCGTTCCGCGGAGATCGACGAAGGGGAGTCGCGCCGCCGCTGCCGCCGGCTTCGACCGCGGTGGCGGCGGGCCCTTCCGCCCTAAGGGTGGCGGGGACCCTCGAGCTGGGCTGCTGAGCAGGTGGCTGAGGATGGACGCCGGGGCAGCGGCCCCGGGTCGGCGGTGGGCGGCGTCGGCGACCTTCGCGCAGGAGGTGCGCGGCGGCCCCGGGGCGCGGTGGTGCGGCGATGGTGCCCGGTGGCGAGCCGGCGGCCGGCGCCACGCTGAGGCTTGAGGAGGAGACGGCTGTGGCGAGGGCGGTGCAGGCGGCCTCCGGCGGCGCTCCTGGTTCCTGTGTCTCTTCCAGGGCCGGTGAGTTCGGCGCGGCGGCGGCCTGTGGGTTCGCAGCAGGCGGCGCCCTGCGAGGCTTCTGCAGGCGCTGGTCTGCGGCGTGGTGGTGCTGGTAGAGCGGGAGGGGGAAGAGGTGGTGGTGACGTGCTGTCGGCCGGCTGGCAGCATTGCGAGATGCAGGTGCTGCGCGAAGTGCTGCGCCGGTGTCTTCGGCCTGGTGGTGCAGGGCTATCCCGGCAGGGTGTGTTGGCCGGCGGCTTCGGCGCGTTCGGTGGTGGTTTGTGGGCGGCCGGTTCATGGTGGAGTGTTTGTTGAGCATCACCGGAAGAAATTCTTGCTCCGGTTCCTGCCAGAGCTGACGGTGGTGACGCCCGTGGGTGTCGCGGACTTCCTTGGAAGCATTGTCATGTGTGGTGCTCACTCCTCCTCCTGCGGCCTTGACTCCGGAGGGAAACCTCGGATCTGGGATCGGGCGATGGAGGCGCTTTTGCATCTCTTTCCTTCTTGGGGGCATCGGCTCGGAGTCGCCTAGGGGGTCGATGAAGGTGACTGGTTGTCGGATAGCTGTGCAAGGTCCAAGTGTGCAGTTTGGCAAAGAGGATGCTTTGGGCGGAAGATGGGTCGCGGCTGGACTTTGGTAGTCGAGTCTCTCGGCGTGTCCGATGGGTCCTTCTGCTCCGTTGTGTTGCTGTGGAGTCGGAGCTGCGGTGGAGGGTGTCCAGGCGGCGACGATGACCGGCCACCGGTGGCTTCGCAGAGTTCTCGATCGGCGCAGGTTCAGCATATTTCCCTTGTGAAGCTCGTCGTCAGATTCAGAGCTGTCTGTCCTTGGCGCGTGTGGCCAATTGTTGGCATAGGCCGGCATAGGCTCCGATGCTTATGTGAGGCTCCGTTTGGGAAGCTGCTGGTGAAGTCGGAGTCGCTGGCTCGCGGAGGAGTGATGACGATGAAACTTCGTGGCAACCTCGACAAGGTCTCCTTGTGTGTTTGTGCTTCGTATGGGTAGCCGGGTTGGCTGTGGTGGTGTGCCCAGTGTGGTCGTGTTCCATGACAACATTGGTGCATTGTACGGGTTTTCGGCCGGTTCCCCTGCAAATGAACCGGTCAATTCTCTTCTACTTTTTTAAATAAAATGAGGCAATGTTGCCCGTTTTGTTCAAAAAGTATCGCTGTATCGGCGTTCGTGGACGCGTTCGACGTGGCGTCGGTGCTCTCCGCGAGGCCAGCGATCACGCCCATCAGCCCATGCAGATCGTATGGAGGCTTAAGCGGTTTCTCAACATCGGTAACGAGTGGAAGCTTCGGGATTCGGTGCCCCTCGTCCATGCATTCGCCATGGGCCCATGGAGGCTATCCGGCATTCAGGCAACTGTACAAACTCGGCAGCGACATCTTGTCGCTCGTCATCAGCTTCATGCTTGCCAGCGCTGGCCGCCTTCTTCCTACACCTTTCCGATCACCCGAAGGTCGCCGCCGCGATCCCGGGATGAGGTCTTGGCGTCGAGCCGTCGAGGGCGACGGCGAGGACCGGCCAGCCTTCAGCAAGTTCAAACACTACACCTCGTGCGCACCGCGCCGTTCGAGAGCATGCACCATCTTCCAGCTCGGCCGACGGAAATAATTATCTGGGCCGTGGGCCATCATCGCCTGCTCGGGCGGAAGCGAGGAAGACACCCCGCCGGCCTTTTCAGCGAATCCTTTACATCGCCCTACGGCGATGCAAAACGCACGCGTCGCCTGAAGGATGCGGGGGCGCGACGCTGTTGGGCCGGCTCGGTTGAGCGTTTTTTCTTCTTCTCTGTTTTTTTTTTCTTTTTCTGTTTCCATTTTTCATCTTCTTTTTTTCTTTTTTCTTTTTCCTGTTTTTGTTTTTCTTTTTCTTTTCTAATTTATTTTTATTTTCTTTTTACGTTTTCTTTTTTGTTTTCGTTTTATTTTCTTTTTCATTTTTATTTTTGAAAGATTTTCATTTTCTTTTTCATTTTTGGTTTCTTTTCTGTTTTCGTTTTCTTTTCTGTTTTCATTTACTTTTTTATTTTTAATTTCGTTCTTTTAATTTTTCTTTTCCTATTTCTTTTCTTGTTTTTTACTTTTTTCTGCTTTTGTTTTTTGTTTCTTTATCTTTTTGTTTTCTTTTTTTTAGTTTGTCATGTTCTTTTTCTTTTCCCTTTTGTTTTCACTTTTTATGATTTTGAAAAAAAATTCAAACTTAAAAACTGTTTAGAATATAATTTTTCTAAAGATTTTAAAATTGTTTAAATCGTTCATATATGCAACTTGTTTAGATTTAAAATTTGTTCATATTCGAAATTGTTAAGTTCAAATTTTGTTCATTTTTTTCACCGCCTTTTATGTTCACTTACCAAAATCGTTTAAAAATAGTTTTTGTTTTCACTTGCTTTTTTGTGTTCACTTTTCAAAAACGTTTAAAATTATTTTCCGTTCACCCCATTTATGTTCATTTTTCGTTCAAAATAATTTTCGTTCACTTTTAAATTCGTTCAAAAATAGTTTCCGTTTCACCTCTTTTTATGTTCACTTTTAAAATCGTTCAAAAATAGTTTCCATTCATCCCATTTATGTTCATTTTTTACAATCGTTCAAAAATAGTTTCCATTTACTAGTCTTTTATGTTCAATTTTAAAATTGTTCCAAAATAATTTTTATTCACTTTAAAATCGCTCAAAATAATTTTCGTTCACTTTTAAAATCGTTCAAAAATAGTTTCCGTTCCACCGCTTTTTTCTGTTCACTTTTAAAATCGTTCAAAAATAGTTTCCGTTCACCCTCATTTCTGTTCATTTTTTAAAATCGTTCAAAAATAGTTTCCGTTTACTAGCCTCTTCTATTCAATTTTAAAATCGTTCCAAAATAATTTCCGTTCAAAATAATTTTTGTTCACTTTTAAAATCGTTCAAAATAATTTTCGTTCACTTTTAAAATCGTTTAAAAATAGTTTCCTTTCCACCATTTTTTCTGTTTACTTTTAAAATCGTTTAAAAATAGTTTCCCTTCACCCCCATTTCAGTCATTTTTTAAAATCGTTCAAAAATAGTTTTCGTTTTACTAGCCTTTTATGTTCAATTTTAAAATTATTCCAAAATAATTTTCGAATAAAATAATGTTTGTTCACTTTTAAAATTGTTTAAAATAATTTTCGTTCACTTTTAAAATCGTTCAAAAATAACTTTTGTTCATAAACATTTTTCTGTTCACTTTTTAAATCTGTTCAAAAATAATTTTTGTTCACCGACCTTTTTTTGTTCACTTTTTAAAATTGTTCAAAAATAATTTTCGTTCACTTTTGAAAACGTTCAAAAATAACTTTCATTCATAAAAAATTTCTGTTCACTTTTTAAATCTGTTCAAAAATAATTATTGTTCACCCTCCTTTTTCTGTTCAGTTCTTAAAATCATTCAAAATAATTTTTCTGGAGCGAGGCTTTGGTCCAAACGCGCGCACGAAGCACGACTGCACGGGAATAAGGGGAATTAATGAACGATGCAAAGCAGGGTCCCACCTAACGCGGAATCATGCGCACGGCACGAGCGACGGAGCGAGTCGCCGATCGCGCTTCTTCGATTCCAGCCAGCTGGCCCTCGCGTGACCGATCGAACCCAGCCTGCGCACGTGAACGCGGGACGGCTTCGATCCGTGGGCGCAGGCGAAATTGGGCCGGCCCAATTACTACTCGTAGCAGGCGATGCCTGTTCGATCCGTCGCCTAAAGGACCTCCCATCGAACCCGCACGTGAACGCGGGACAGCTTCGATCCGTGGGCGCAAGCGAAATTGGGCCGACCCAATTACTACTCGTAGCCTGCGACGCCTGTTTGACCTCCCATCGAACCCGCACGTGAACGCAGGACAGCTTCGATCCGTGGGCGCAGGCGAAATTGGGCCGGCCCAATTACTACTCGTAGCAGGCTGTTCGATCCCGGAAAACCAAGGTTATCAGACCAAAAAAGATGTTCAGACTATGTGTTCATGACGAGTTTGGCACAATGGCATTGGATAAAAGTGCAGCTGTACTTAAATCAACTACGCTACGTCACGAAATAGAAATAGAGCTTCGTACGGCAAGGTGGAGGCTTGTAAGGATGTATCGCTTGATGAATGATTCTCCCTGGTGGACTGACAGTACCGGAACCATTGCAACACTGTCTTGCACGATAAACGATGCACTTCAAAAGTACAAAGAGCGCCGCATTGAAGCTGGATTGTTTTATTTGCACGGGCACATAAAAAACACGACATACACGGTCAGATAGTGAGTTCTTTAGAGCAAGTACAATAAGGTTCAGTCAGCGGGTTATAAGTATTTTAATAATATATTTGTGTTTACATGGAGGAGAGAGAATAGGAGAGAGAGTGGAAGCGGGCTCTTATGTAAGAGCCAGCTGCAACACGTGCTTCTAGGCACTTTGTGAGAGTGGAAGGTGGGACAACTATTAATATAGTAGTCCATATTTATAGCCAACTATTATACTTGTTGGCTATTAGGTTGGCTATAAATGACATGTCATCATCTTATAGCCAAGAGTCGGTTATACTATTGTACTTGCTCTTAGAGATATGTGGAGAAAGAAAAAATTGGAACACGCTATGAGAAAAAACAATCAGGGATTGTGCAATACTTCTGCAAGTGTTCACGAATGTTGCATATCCCAAGACAAAGATCGTTCCTCTGTAGTCGTCGGGACATTCAGATTGTGTGGCATGAGACATGTGTTTTACCTGTTCCTTTTAATTTCCTTGGCTTTGGCGATCGTACTAGAAAGAAAAGACGCGTGTTGCCGTGTCTATTCTAATACGAACAATGATAGATGAACAAAAAAAATTAGCGAGACATAAATAAAAATTAGTATCAATGATAGATAAAATAGTATCACTGGCTCACTATTTTACAACACGATTATTCAGACATCCCCACATAAACATAGAGGAGTAGAGAAGGGACACAGTTATTTAGTTGTAAGGTTAAGAGTACACCACTCAACAAAAAGAGCATGACCCCCTTAAAAAAAATTACACTCAGTTAGGCGATTAGGATACAACGACAATTATGAAATGTCATGAAAGTTAAATTGTGTACATGGTTCTATAATGATTCGAAAAAAAAATTGATCAAAGTTTTAACAATCTGTAGACACTGTACGATATGATGAAAATTGCAAACACAGAGAGATAGATTATCCAAGATTTGATTAGCCATCGAGATCCTACAATAAAGGTCATTGATTTTAATACAATGAAATCAAGTAGATTTTTTGACATAAATTATCCCAAAATCAATATTAATAGTTAGCATAATTATTTTGCGTAGTTAAATAAATTGCATCGAATATGAGGAACATTCCACCAATAAATGCTAAATAATTCACCAAAATATAGAGCAAACTGAGATCTTAAACCGTTTACATGCCATATTAATCTGTGCATTGGATCTAGATTGCATAAAATAAAATATAAACAAAAATAAACTGACATGAGTACCACCAAAATTATATATCCAATTACAGGAATGCCATTCTCTTAACATATAGTTTGTCATGTTCGCCATACAGTTCAACACCACATGCTATTTTACTATTGTACCCTGGTGGTCATGACTTTTCTACACTCTAATGAATGCAACTGAGGCTAGACATACATAGGTCATTTTTACTGTATGCATTCAACCATCTACAAAATACACACATGCATTTTCTTACATAATCTGGCTCGTTCTCTGAATACAAGTGAGATATAAGCAAATGTACCATAGAGAAAAGTTCACGGATAAATGCCCACATCATCTTTCATCAGTAATACGTGGCATCCAACAAAGAGGCGTATAACTCATCCTTCCACCCCATTCACCATCGATTTGTCGTTCACGGTTTCAACCACAGCTGTCACCACCACTGAGTCGAGCACTACTAACAACAACGGTGACAACGGCGGCCGAAGCGAGAGGCAACATGGGTGTTCATGCAACTACTGCGAGGGTTGTATGAAGTCTTTCAGTTCACTGGCGTTGGATGGCCATCAGAGGGGAGAGCATGTGGCGTGCAAGTTAACAATGGACTTAAGTCGCGACATCAGGGATGGGGTGCCCTGTAGTCCCAGGTGCTTGACGGAGACAGAGATGTGTACGGAGAGACGGGCAAACTTTGCGTAGGGACGACTGTTTTCGGTAGAATATGGCTCGAAGGAGGCGGAGGGAGAGAAATGGTGTCGTGTGGCACTGGCCGCGCGACGGACTCACCGCATCTCCTTGCAAAAAAAATTGAAACGACATGTTTAGGTTTCAAAAAAATTAAATAAAACATACAACTACGTGTACGTATTGTACGCATTCTAGAATTTTTTTTTGTATTTTGTCTACCCGAAAAGAGTAATTTTGAGGGGAAATGGAGCTATTTTTCCATTTTTACAGCCACAATTTTGATTTTTATAGATGGGAATCCCTTTTTATTTCACCAAAAAATCAGCAGATAAGTACGAACATATGTATATATCCAATAGAATTTCTTTCAAAATGAATTTAAAACTATGAACTATAAATAAATAATGTGACCTAAGTGGGGTCTACCATGATGTTGACATGTGAAAGAAGGAGAGGGCTCCAATTCTTGGGAGCTTAGTATTTAGAAAGATATTTATGAAAGATCATTGTATTTGGTCAACTTGCTACCACATACAACGTTCGCCATAGAGTGCGGATAATATCTGTGGAGAAAGAAGAGGTTGGAACGTTCTGTGGGTAAAAATAATCAGGAGTTGGGCAATACTTGTGCAGGTGTTCGCGAATTCTGCATATCCCAAGACAAAATTTTCCTCCATAGTCATCGGGACATTCAGACTGTGTGGCATGTGTTTTACTTGTTCCTTGTCATCTTCTTAGCTTTGGCGATTGTGTATCTATGAAAGATCATTGTATTTGGTCAACTTGCTACTACATGCAGACTCCCTTTTGGATGCGTCCCCCGAAGTCTTCGATCTTCAGCGGGATTCTCCCTTTCAGCGGATAGCCGGTCAAAAAAGGCTGCTACAATAGAGATACAAGACGAGAATTGGAGATGGAGAGAGACAAGATGGTAATTGATGGAGGTGGAAAAGGTTAGGATTGAAGCAGAAATGATTGCAACCGACAAGTGAGAGGGTCAACGGAGGTAAAGTAATTAGGTGTTGCGATATTCGCCGAGGAGTTCTGGGTTATGTTGGTCGACAGATCATCACATACTCAAAGATGAGGATTGCTATGGACAAGCTCGTGGCGAGAACTTGCCTTGCACCCATTGATCATTCTATGTGATGATATGATGAAAAATTTGTGATAAAATATTGGTTTATAAATGATTGGTACGATAAGGCGAGCGGCAAACCCATAGCAGAAAGACGCGAAGGAGATGGGAGACCCGCGCAGCACCGTGTGCATGATGAAGAGCGGCAAAAGTAGAGCCGAGAGTCGCGAAGGAGATGGGAGACCGGCCAGGGCTGACCCATAGGCTGGGCAAAAAGGAAGACTATCCAGGGCCCAAGAAGAGAAGGGCACAAAATGGAAAACTACATAAATAATAAATATGCCATTATCGTTTACACCCATAAAATTATTTTATAATAGCTGTAAAAAATTAAAGCATGAATGTTTTTTTCTGGTTAACACTACACAACTTTATCTACGATTTCGCTTATGATTTTTTTTAAAGATGTATAGAAACATATGAAAACGTATCCCACAAGACAAGATGTGAGATATTATTTCTACAAGCTGAGTCCATACATTTTGATATTAGTAGTGGTCAAAGACTTGAATTATTGATGGTGGAAAATCCTGCCAGTATTATATTTTGGGACGCAGTGAGTATATTAACATAATAACATGATTAATTTGTTGAATCAATTACACACCACGGGTCTCTTCGGGTGTAATAATAAACCACCGTGACCATCGACAACAATTTTAGTTGGCATGTTTTGCTCTTTCTTATATAACTCTTGCAGGTTTTTGGGAAATCTACATAGCTAATTTTAATGTTTAGTTTTGTGCTATTTCATAAATCGTAAAGGGACTTGTGTACATGAGATGATGACAGTACAAACTATTTTATTTTAATTGGTGATTATCCTAACCAATGTTTTTTGAATACCAAGTTTGGAACATGCACACTTTCTTAACTTTGACTTGCTAGAAAAATTGGACCACAAAAAAAGTAGTGTGATTGATTAAATTTATAATCTACAAACTTCTGTTAATATGCACACATAATCATACGCTGGAAACCGCTACTGAAATACTTGTTAGATCATACATTTTACAAAGTTTTACCATAAATAACTATAGGTCATATAGATTATGCACTGTAGGAAAAAAAGTTCTGTAACGAACTTTTGTTGCAAAATATTCATTACAAAAAACACTACCTAATATATGGTAATATTTATAGTTATGTGATTAAACTATGTGAAGAAACATAAAATTATACTTATAATATTTTACATGCTAAAAGGAAAATCTAAAGAAGTATAAAAATTTAGTACAATTTTTTTTTTCGCCTTGGGCCTAGAATTTCACTCACTCTACTGGCCCTAAGTTTAGTAAAATCTAAAGAAGTATAAACGGGTTGTTCTTCTTCCCAGGTGCCCCGCGGACGGTGCGAGGGACCGACTTGATCCTTCCCTTAGCGTAGGACACCACCTTCTCTCCATTTGGCTTTGTCATCTTCCTACAGATACAACAATTGTTTTGTAAATATTTCATAATAGTATAATAACAGTATGATGACTACTAGTGCACTATATTGTTGGGTGCCTCCTTTTGTCGGGCCCCGGGGCAATCGTCCTGTGCCCAGCCTATGGGCCGGCCCTAGGGAGATGCTGTCAATACCGACAAGAACTACTCCCCGAACAAGCCGACTTACAACGTGATGGTTACCCCTGCACGCCATCAAGCCTGCGGAGGAGGCCCTGGTCACTGTCGGCGAGCGCAAGTCCAATAAGGCCAAGGCCAAGAAGAAGGCTGTCATGGACGACGACATCCAGCCAGAGGCCAAGGTGGGGTCGGATAGAGATGACGAGCTCGTGCCGGTTTTGTCGTGCGTTATTGTGTGAGGGACGGGCAGTATCCGTAATTGTTCTAGTATCGAGTTGTTTTATATAAAACAGAAGTATGTTGTTTATCCATGAGTCTGCTAATACTCATGTAATTTATCGTTGATTCTGCTAGTATCAAGTTATTTTATGTAATTTATCCTCTCATTTAGTTGAGTACATACCTTTGATGGAAGTGCCTTTAATTTTCATTGCTTAAAACCAGTAAAATCTATGAGCAAGTCATTAGAGTTGTTCTGAATTGCAGCTACTATATTTGTACATGAACTTTCGGTTTAACAAGAAGCTATACATTACTCTTCTCGTTTTCATGTATTCATCAATCTATCTGACGATCTGAATTTATAAGGCATGTTTTACCGAAGATGAGTAATGAGGCATGTTTCAAAATTTAGAGGTCATGGGAATATCACGACGGGAGCCATATGGGGTGGCACACCGAGAGAGGAGAGAGAGGGTGTAAGACGACAGATGTCCGATACAGTATTTGCACACATGTTTACCCAAGTACAGCCTCCCCGATGGTGGAGTAACTCTACGTCCTGCTATAATTCACTATTGGGAAAATATGTGTAAAATTACAAGGCCGTGAGTGCTTAGCCCTAAGGTTGCCCGTTAGGCAACTTTATATATATAGGCAGCCGGATCTAGGGTTTACATGAAAAGCCCTAACGAACCAGGTTACATTGTCCTAAGTTAATCTGGCTTAACTGCGGAGTCTTATACTCCAAGGCGCATAACTCTTCGGCTTCAAGCAGACTTCGTCATGTGTTGCCACAAGCTCTTCGTGTGGATTGTGAAGAGGCCCGGGCTATTCCTTCGTGGAGTTTGTGAATTTGTTGTGGAGCTTTCCATGTCCAAAGAGGAGGAAGAAGGTAGCCATAGTGATTGAGCTATAACTTTGTGGAGGTGGCTCAAGGAGAAGAAGGTGAAACTTCGCAACTTTCGAGGGTCCTTCGTGGTAACGCTCACATCTCCAATGGTGATTAGGAGCCTTGCGAGGAAGTGCACATCAAGATAAATCTTTGTCTCCGCGTGACTCAGTTAACTCTATACCTGAGCTCATCCACTCGTGATTTATATTGTGATAGCCTTCGTGTTTAACGTTATTTGCCTTCTTATACGTTGCCATTATATAGTTGTTGAGCACTTTTGTTGTTTATCTTGTTATATATCTTGTGCTTGCTAGTTTTCTCTTGTGCTTGTCTAGTTTAGCTTATTTTTTGGTGCACTTAGTTGAGTCTAGCATAATTAATTAAGATTTGTGTTTGAAAACTAAACGAGTAGTTTATGTATGCATTCATTCAAGCCCAGTCCACAATTGTTTTTAAAATGCTTATTTACCCACTCTAGTAGACATCTCAACCTTTCAGATGGGCGGGGGCGATGTTGCTTGTGGGCAGCCTTGATGGATGCTCTTTCCTCAAGAGTGTGTGGAGTCTTCGTTGGTTGCCATTTCCGTCGGTGCCTTGTGTGATCATGTTCAGTTACAATAGTCTAGTGGCCATGTTTGCAACGTGTTTCATCAATTTCATGCAAAATAACAAGGCAATTATCTTTGTTTAAGAAGAAGAGTTTCACTATTATTTTGAAATGGTCATTGTACAACTATTAAAGGCATATATGCATTTAGCCAACCCTGCTCAGATGTGAGCATCATCATAGCCAACCTCACCAACATACATCGGGAACCTTCGACTAAGGAATCAACACACATACCATGAGCTCTGCTCGTCTATCTATTTCTTGCACAAGGTCAAAATAAGGGATGACGAGTTAAGAGAGGGGAGAAAATAAACATTTTATAGCCGAATTGAGTTGAGATAAACAACCATTGTTTTGTGCATCCAAAAAATATGACAAGTTGTATCGAATCCCACTCAGATAAAAACTAGAAAGACAAGAAATGGAAAAACTTTATGTATGTTTAATGTATAGGTGAGTCTTAAGGAAAATCTAATGGTACAAGTTGTTGTTTCCCTATTGTTTCAATGATCTGGACCGGCGATAATAATTGTTGGTGAAGAGAGAAACCAATTTAAAATGAATCGTGGCATGCATAGGCTAAACACATTAAGGTATTCCCTCCGGACAATATCAATTCTCGCTCTAGATACATCCGAAAATTAATATGAATCGAAAGAAGTATATAAAACGAGATGTATGTGTCCAATGTCATATCAATCCCATTTGGATGAAAACTAGAAAGACGAGAACATGAAATAACTTTACGGATGTATGTTTAATAGTATAAGTGAGTCTTAACTCTTAACGGAAAGGTAACCGTACAAGTTGCTGTTTCATATTTTTTCAATGATTTGGACCGGCGATTGTCGGTGAGAATTCGAAAATGAATCGTGTTGGTATAAAACACAAACATAAACGCATTCTCGTTAAGGTATAGAAAACGAGACGTATGTGTCCAATCTCCTATCAATATGACATACAAGGTCTAACGCAGAGGATGACGTGTGTGACCAGCGAGATGATTTTATGCAACAACAACATCTGAGTTGGAGATGGAATAGTGCATACAATGCAGATGGCATTAGGACTGAAAACAATGGAGACATTCAGATGCATGAGGACGGTGCTGAGTCTCGTGATGCTAATATGAATGATATTACTCCATCAGCGAAGAAGCGGCTTGCGCTGGATGGAGCCCTGAACGACACAAACAATTTGGCTCTAGTTGCCGCCGGGGAACTCGCAGGAGCAGCTGTAAGTGTTGACTCCTTAAATGTTGAACCAACCGTTTCCGACCTCCAATCCACTCCTCAAGAGAACCAAAAGAATAAGAAGCTAAAGGCAAATGATGGTGGTGCGGTGGTCTCCAGAGAGGCTATTGGAGCGACTTCAGAGGGTACGGAGGATATGTGTACTGAAAGTCTTGAGGATGCTCTTGAAAAACCAAGCACTGATTTACCGAAGGCTGGAGCTAACTCCCCTTCACCAGGATCGGCGGCCTCTGTAGAGGCTGACCGGACGCAATGAAGATCCTAGTGTGGAACTGTCGCGGTATGGCCAGTACCGCGGCCTGGCTCTCCTTGTTGGAGCTCCAGGTTAAATTTAGGCCAGATGTGATTTTTTGTCCGAATCGCATTTGAATAAAGTTAGGGCAGGAAAGCTGAAAAGGAAGTTGGGAATGGATCAATTTGCGATCTTTGAAAGTGATGGAGCGAGTGGGGGGCTTCTTCTCTTTTGGAAGTCCCCGGTGATTATTCAGCCTATGGATATCCAAGCGAATTTCATTGACGTTGCAGTCTGTAATACGCATGATGATCCATGGCGATTAACCTGTTTCTATGGAGAACCGAAGTGGGAGAATAAGCATCTTTCCTAGGAATATTTGCGTAATCTGAAACTAAATGCAGATATGCCTTGGATTGTCGTTGGAGACTTTAATGAAATTCTTTACTCACATGAGAAAGAAGGAGGAGCTCCTAGACCTCTTGGTATGATGCAAGCATTCCATGATGCTTTGGCTGATTGTGGGCTTGAGGATATGGGGTATGAGGGAGATCAGTTTACGTGGAGGAGAAGAACAATTAGAGAAAGACTTGACAGAGGTGTTTGCAATGGTGGGTTTCACTGATATTTTCCAGGAGCAAAAATTTGCAATGTTGAACACCATAAATCTGATCACAGACCACTCGTACTAGATACTGATGGAGATGTTTATTCTAGATTTTTTAGAGCTGGAACTGCTAGACCCTTTGAGGCACGTTGGTTGCAAGAGAAGGACGTGCATGTGATAGTGAAACAAGCTTGGGATTCAGCAGGAGATGGAACTGACTTTGCGACTAAAACCTCTTGTATTCACAAAGAGTTGCATCATTGGGATAAAACGGTGTTAAAAGAGTCTCGAAATAGATTGAAATAATTGAACAAAGAGTTGGAGGAGCTCAAAGTTGGTCCTATGTCAGAGGTTAGCAGTACCCGTCAGCGTGAGATACAAGTTCAGATTGAGGAACAACTCGAAAGAGAAGAAATATATTGGATTCAACGTAGTCGAGCAAATTGGTTAAAACACGGAGATAGGAACACAGTCAAGCCGGCAATTCCGCCCATGGGCACTTCTGCCCACGGGCACCCGACCCTAATGGGCAGGGTATGGGTCTATGTTCGCCCATGGGTCTCGCCCGTGGGCGACCCGATTAGTCGTGGGTAGGGTATGGGCAGACATGTGTACCCATGGGTGACCCGATGGGTAACCCGATTAGCTGACATGTGGGGTCTCATAGTAAGACATGACCAGAGCCCATGTAATTTCCAGCCCAGCCCGGCCCAACAGTCCAAATCCAACACGCACCGCACTAAGCCACTAACCCTAGGTGTGTGTGACCGTGTGAGTCGACCATCCCAGTACCTAGTCTCTCCCGTCTCCGCCGCAATCCCTCTCCCCTACTCTCTCTCTCTCTGCTCAGTGCTCACGCCTCACAGTGCTCTCCGCTCCCCTCCCTTTCCCGGCAGCAAAACGGCGGCGCTGACCCGCCGCGCCGTTACTCCACCGAGCCGCCGCTCGTTGCGCCGCCACTCGCTGCCGTCCACGACGCCGCCGTCCCCAACTCACAGCCGGCCTCGACGCCGCCGTCCCCAAGGACCCTGACGCCGCCGTCCCCGACTCCCTGCCGTCCCCAAGGACCCCGTGCCGCCGTCCCCGACTCCCTGTCGTTTCCCAAGGACCCCGAGCCGCCGCCTTCCTTCTTCGCCCCAAGCAGCAGATTCTCCCCGCCGTCCCCGTCTCCCTGCCGTCTGATGTCTACGCACGCTTCTATTCTTGTAGACAGTGTTGGGCCTCCAAGTGCAGAGGTTTGTAGAACAGCAGCAAGTTTCCCTCAAGTGAATCACCCAAGGTTTATCGAACTCAGGGAGGTAGAGGTCAAAGATATCCCTCTCAAGCAACCCTGCAATTAAGATACAAGAAGTCTCTTGTGTCCCCAACACACCCAATACACTTGTTAGGTGTATAGGTGCACTAGTTCGGCGAAGAGATATTAAAATGTAAGTGATATGGATGATTATAAGTGGTAATTACAATCTAAAATAAAAATGGCAACAAGCAAACATGAGACAAAATGAGAGTAAACGGTGTTTCAATGCTTGAAAATAAGGCCTAGTGATCATACTTTCACTAGTGGACACTCTCAACAATAATAATATAATTTAATACATAAATATTTTCTCTTCACTATGCTACTCTGAATTATTCTCTCGTTGGATAACGAACACAAATTCACTGCGTAGGGCTATAAAAGCACACCTTAAAGTCGCATTCCACATCTAGGAAACCCCACACTGTCAACTTGAGCGCCCTAAATAGTACTAGACAAACACCACAATTTCATAGAGACATCCAACGCAAATAATAACTCATGATAAGTATTCCTGTTATCTTTAGCCTAAGAGCCACACACGGGGCGCACACTGTCAATTTCGCACCGTGGGACAAAGGTGACTCCGGAGATTACATTAATAAAACCACTTGAGTAGCATATTCATAATATAATGAAGAGTAACATCTATGGATTCAACTAGATTACAAAGCTCATGATCACATAAAGATCACATCATGGGAGAGAGAGATAAATCACATAGCTACCGGTAGAGCCCTCAGCCCCGATGAAGAACTACTCCCTCCTCATCATGGGAGGCAGCAACGACGATGATGGAGGCGGTGGCGTCGATGGAAATGGCTCCGGGGGCAATTCCCCGTCCCGGCAAGGTGCCGAAACAGAGACTTATGTCCCCCGAATTAGGGTTTTTGGTGGCGGCGGAGCTCTGGAACTTTTCTGGGGAAATCGTCGATTCTTCTAGGGTTTTCGCGTCGGGGGGAATAAGTAGGCGAAAGGGCGGCGGCTGGAGACCCTCGAGGGGCCCACACCACCCTAGGGCGCGCCAGGGGGGACCCACGCCCTAGGTGCGTGTGGGTCCCTCCTGGCTCCTCTTCGTTGCTCCTTTGGACCTTCAGGTGTGTTCTGATAAAATAGGTCCCTCCGTGAAGTTTCATCCAATTCCGAGAATATTTCCTGACTAGCTTTTCTGGAATACAAAAACAGCAGAAAACAGGAACTGGCACTGTGGCATCTTGTTAATAGGTTAGTCCCAGAAAATGTATAAAAATGATATAAAGTGTATATAAAACATGTAGCAATTGATATAAAACATGCATGGAACATCAAAAATTATAGATACGTTTGAGACGTATCACCGTCCTCGACGCCGCCGTCCCGTCGCGCTCTGCAGCTTCTCCCTACCGTCCCCTACTACCTGCCGGCTGAAGGTGATACATAAAATATGCCATTTTGGAGTGCCAGAATTGACATGAGGAGCTGTTGTATGCAGACCCGACGGGCGACCCGATGGGTCGGGTGACCCGACGGGTACGGGCATGGGCATGAAATCTGACCCATGGGCAGGGTCGCGGGCAGAGAAGCTTACCCATTTGTTAAACGGGCATGGGTCTGGAAGAGGTCGACCCGACCAAACCCGACCCGATTGCCGGCCTTAAACACGGTTTTTTTCATCACTTTGCAACTGCGCGGAAGAAACGTAATGCGATCAAAATACTGAAAAATAGTGATGGAGTCTGGTTGGAGGGTGATTCCCAGATCAGTTCGTTGGCGATGGATTATTTTAAAAATCTGTTTACTGCTGAAGTTCATGCGCCTGCGGTTGATGTCCTCCAAAAGGTAAAACCGATTGTTTCTAATTATATGAATGAATCCTTGACTGCACCGTATACTGAAGAAGAAGTGAAGAAAGCACTTTTCGCTATTGGAGACCTAAAGGTGCCAGGCCCGGATGGTCTCCATGCTATCTTTTATAAGAAGTTCTGGGATCTTTTAGGAGTGGAGCTTACTAATACTGTCTTGACAGCTTTGAATAGTGGGGTAATTCCGGAGGGGTGGAACTTAACAACAATAGTGCTTATTCCGAAAGTGGATGAACCAGAAAATATAACCCAATTTAGACCAATTAGTCTATGTAATGTCATCTACAAGGTTATTTCGAAGGTGCTTGCTGCTAGACTGAAAGTTCTATTGCCTGACATTATCAGTGAGAATCAAAGTGCTTTTGTTCCAGGAAGGATAATCACAGACAATGTGATAGTTGCCTATGAATGCTTGCACACTATGAAAAAGAAGAAAGTCGGTAAGAGAGGAGTTTGTGCAATAAAACTTGATATGCATAAGGCTTATGACCGAGTGGAGTGGGTTTTCTTAGAAAATATCCTAATTCGGCTTGGGTTTGATCCCCAATGGGTGCAACTGATCATGTCTTGTGTTTCCTCGGTTGAGTACAAGGTACATGTTAATTCAAATGATTCAGATACTTTCTTACCAACTAGAGGACTACGGCAAGGGGACCCTCTGTCCCCTTATCTCTTTCTACTTTGTACTGAAGGATTGTCAGCTCTACTAAAACATGAAGAAGAGCTTGGTAATTTAAAAGGAGTCCAGGTATGTCGGGATGGTCCAGTTATTTCAAATCTTTTGTTTGCTGATGACTCTCTCATGTTGATGCAAGCTGATGCTCAGAATGCAAATTCTTTGAAGAAAGTACTAGATGATTATTGTGCAGCTTCTGGCCAGATGATTAGTGAGGCGAAATCTTCAATATACTTCAGTCCGAACACAAATGTGGAGGACAAGGTTACGGTTTGCCAAATTCTAAATATTATGACGGAATCCCTATTTGATAAATATATTGGTCTTCCATCCATGATAGGTATGGATCGAACCGATTGCTTTAGACACATTATTGACAGAATTATGAAGCTTGTTAACGGATGGAAGGAAAGGATCCTAAGCTTGGGAGGTAAAGAAGCTCTTCTCAAAGCGGTTGCCCAAAGCATCCCAACATATGCGATGAGTGTGTTCAAATTCTCAAAACAAATCTGCAAGGGAATCACTGACGCAATGTCACATTATTGGTGGGGTGATGAGGAAAATCAGAGGAGAATGCATTGGTTTGCATGGTGGAAAATGTGTGTACCGAAAGATCAGGGCGGTATGGGTTTTAGAGATATTCATTGTTTTAATCTAGCGCTTCTTGCTAAGCAATGTTGGAGACTTCTTGAGTACATCGATTCTCTATGTGCTAGGGTTTTGAGAGCAAAGTATTATCCAGAAGGAAACCTCTTACAAATTAATTTAAAGAAAGGTTCCTCCTATGTGTGGCAAAGCATTTGGGCTGGAGTGCAAACCTTTAAGAAGGGTAATATTTGGAGAGTTGGTGATGGTATGGATATTAATATTTGGGAAGATTGCTGGATCCCAAGTAGCCTGAATAGGATGATTACTACACGCCGGGAAACATTGTTTTAACTAAGGTAAATGAGCTGATTGATCCAGTCACGGCTGTGTGGGATGAAGTGCTAATTCGGGAGAACTTTTGGGAAATTGATGTTCAAAGGATTTTACAAATACCTCTTCCTAGACATGATGGATCAGACTTTGTAGCGTGGCAGTATAATAAAAGTGGGAGGTTTTCAGTCAAGTCCGCTTACCATGTCGAATGGGAAGCTCAATATGGTGATAAATTAAGATCCATAAATGGCCAAGGTATTGATCATACAAATTCTGTTTGGAAAGAATTATGGTCGTTGAGAACTCCAGCTAAAATCAAAATTTTCATGTGGCGTTGTATGAATGGTTCGTTCCTTGTTATTGTATTCTTGCAAATCGACATATGAGGAACAGTGGGCAATGTGAAATCTGTAAGGAGGAAGCTGAAGACATTAAACATATGCTTTTTGATTGTAATCGAGTGGATAAAATCTGGACCGAACTAGGCTTGCATGATCTGATAGTTTAGGCCAGGACCGTTGACAGGTGTGGCTCGGTGATGATGGAATCAGTTTTACGCGAGGTGAGAAACAAGGAAATTTATATGGAGCATGTTCGAATATCTGATGTTTTCTCTGTGGCGTGTTGGTTTTTGTGGTGGCAGCGTAGGCAACTTATTAAAGAGGAAAAAGTTCTGGATATAAAAAGGACACCACTCTCCATCCAAGCACTTGCCATGAATTTTGCCCGTGCAAACAAAAAAGGTGCTGTTGTTAAAAAGCAGGGGACGTGGTCTAAACCTCCTCAAGGCCATCAGATCCTTAATGTGGATGCTTCTTTCATTGAGTTCGGCCGGCTTGGCTCTGTTGGTACAATTGTGCGTGGTGATAGTGGATCATTTGTTGGTGGTCCTTGTACAAATTTTCAAATGTCTTTGATGCAGAGGTAGCAGAAGCTGTAGCTCTACGGGAAGGACTTATGATGGCCAAAAGCTTGGCATGCCATAACCTCATAGTACAATCTGACTGTGTCGCAGTTGTGGAAGCTTTTAATTCTGAATTGAGTTTATCTAGGCCCTATATTGGATGATTGCCGGGATTTGGCGAAAGATTTTGGTACAGTTACGGTACAATATTGTAGTAGAGAATCCAATTTAGTGGCGCATGAGTTAGCTAAGTTTGGCAGGGATAATCCACCGACTTTGTGGTGTGATGTTCCTCCTGATTTTCTTTTGCCAAATCTTGTAAACGATGTAACTCTGGTTATCTGAGTCAGCAAGTTTGTTGACGCACTCTTTTCCTTCCAGGGTACCGAAAGGGACTGGAGGGTTTTTAATGAGGCGGGCTTGCTGACCTAATATAGTGGTGGTAAAATTCAAAAAAAAACTCCTACGATCAAACATTACACGTACTATTGGAAAACACAAATAAAAGCGTACCCATGCGAAGTCACATGTCCTGATGTCCATTATAGCCTGCGAGTGACGAGATAGCATCGCAGTCCAGCTGAACCCGGGTACCACGATCGTAAATTCTCTAGCCTCCCCGGCCCAAACTCGTAATTTGCCACAACCGTGCCATAGCAGGACAGACCGACACGCGGGTCCCGGACCCCGGACTCTACACAATCACGAGCGTAAAGTACGATACTGCCCCGCACAAACATCAGAAACTACACGTATCTGCCCCACAGCCCTAATGCTCCCGAGATAAAACCCCACCTCCTCCCGTCACCGCGCCTCCACTAGGAGAGGAGTCGCAGACGGAACCCAACCCCAAACCAGAAGAAAAAAGCTCGGATTTTTCTCTTCTCCGCCGGCGCTCGCTCGCCGATTTCCCTCTCCCCGATCGAGCTGTCGCGGCTCGCTGCCCGGATTCGATTCAACCATGACGACTGACCAGCCAGTGATCAGCCTGCGCCCCGGCGGCGGCGGCGGCGGGCCCCGCGGCGGCAGCCGCCTCTTCGCCCCCGCCTTCGCCTCCGCCGAATTCCTCCGGCCGCACGCCGGCATCTCCAGGGTGAGGACTCTCTCGGCGCCCGATCTGTTGGGGGGAGGTGTTACTGTTCGATGCGGGTTCGATTAGTTTGCGGGTTGGCCGGAGGGGGAGATCCAGGGGGAAAATATCGGATCTTCGTTCCATGGGCTGTGCTGGTCTGGATGGAGCGTTTGTTCGTTCAGGATGCCGTCTCGTCAATCGATATTAGAGAGATTCGGTAGTCATTGCACTGCTTAACAAGGTTTTAGGAGGCAATGGTGCGCAAGGAGGATGTGTTTAGGCGCACGGGGATTAATCTGTAGGCCACAATTTGGATTTAAGAGTATTTTGGGTTCCAGCTTTCCGACCTTGGCTAGTGAGCTCTTTTGCGTGGGATACGGTGGGCTGTGCCATAACTAGTGAACTTGGAGCAGGTTCCTGGGTTTTCTTGCTGCTTGCGTATAGAACATGTTTAATACGTGCTCAACATCATATGAGAGTTACATGCCTGGCTAGACCAAACAAGCGGTTCTAAATTGATGCTTCTTTCCTATTTTTGCCATGCTAACTTTGATGCTATGTGGGTGCAGATTGGTGACTTACATTCTGAGACGCGTGAGCGCGTTCGTTATTCAAGAGATCAACTTCTTGAGCTGCGTGAGGTACTTGCTGTTTGACACTTTATACATGGAAATTTCGTTGTGACGATCTACCTTAGATGTGTCAATTCGCTGTGAAGATATTTTTTATTATCTGTTATGGTTAGTGTATCCGTTATCTTGGTTTGCTGAGAGATGCCAGTAGTGTGTGGGATGACAGGTTTAAAATGCATCATATAGAACTTTCAGTTTCAATTATTCTTGGATACTTCGGGCCACGGGCCACCTCATAAATAGTACATATGATTTGAAATACCCCCTCTGTTTACTGATGTATGCCATTCTGGTATGTGTACAAGTCAAACTTAATCAATATAGAATTGTGTAGACTCATGATTTCAATAAAATTGCCAGTAGAAGACTTATGTATTGTGTGTTCGAATGTGCCTGCTAGCATATAATTGGGAATTGACTGTAACTTGGATTTTAGCTCTAGATGACCGTGCTATTCGTAAGACACATTATGAACTGAGGGTGTATGTCTCAAGGATGAAGTAAATATTAGAGACATTCTCATGATAAAGAAGTTGAGCTGTACCTGTTGAAGAGGCAGACTCTTCTAGCCTGGTTAACTACTCTCTGACCAGTAGCAGTTTGATTAAGCATGTTTTAATTTGAGTTTGAGGGTAAGGGTCTAAATTTGAAGCCGAGTTTCTTCCAGATTAGGATAGTTCACCTCTAAGTGGGTGGAAAGTGATAAGCAACATGTGAGCCATGATGTCGTATCAAATGGTTCAAGAAAGGGAGGCACTATGTTTTTTTTGGACATAATAGTGTTTTGGTTTTTGGTCCTGTGAACTTCAGTGACATAAATTATGTCTGAGTTAGATATCTAATAAGATTTTCCTGGCAATGCAGATGCTTTATTTACATGCACTGATCTAATATCCTCGCAGATTACTGATGTACCCGAGCAAATCTTGAGGGTTAAGCAAGAAATTGAGACGGAGCTTACTGGTGAAGATCAGACCTGGCTTCGTAGTGATTCAAATGTGAGTTCTTCATCATATCAATGTGCATTTTAGTTTACTCTTTACAATCTGTACTACTTTCATGTTTTGCAGCCTTATCAAATGATCTTCATGCCATCATCTTGCTAAATTTATTACAGCTTTATGCTGATCTGCACATGTGGGATAGGAAATCCTTATTGAAGTCATTTTTTGTTACGCAGTACTTTCATGTTTTGCAGCCTTATCAAATGATCTTCATGCCATCATCTTGCTAAATTTATTACAGCTTTATGCTGATTTGAACACGTGGGATAGGGAATCCTTATTGAAGTCATTTTTTTGTTATGCAGGTGCCATTGCAGACACAAACGGAAACACAGACACAAGGACAAGCACAAAATCGCTTTACCGAGACTGATAACCGTGACTGGCGTGCACGCACAGAGAAACCTCCAGCACCAGCAGTTCAGGAAGAGAAGTCATGGGACAACATTCGTGAGACTAAAGAACTGTACAATTCAAGTGGTAGGAAGCAAGAGCAGTTTAACAGGCAAGATCAGCCGAGCTCCCAGTATCCTTCGAAAGCTCAGGTAAAGGAGCATCAGTTGCTTACTCTTTTGCTCCATTTGACCTTTTTTGGTATCTGTTTGTAGTTTTAATTTTGAACAAGCTCCTGTTAGCAATCACCTGTTTTGATTCCCGGTGGCTATTTCTTGGGATTCAATGCCAACTTGCATCGACTAATCAATGCTGATGAGATGCAACTCCAATTCATCACATTTCAGCTTGGTTTTGCGGACCTGCCATCACGTACATTTTGGGATAGTTGGTAGAACTCAATAGTGTAGTTTGTTCATGTTTCTGTTGTATTATTATTATATAATTTGCCTAATTTAGTATCATTCTATGTAACTATACTCTTCCAAAAATAAGTATTCAGTTGGAAACTACATGCGAAGTTGTGGGATTGAATACAAAGAAGTGCTAATTTGTGTTTTTACTTACTCTCCTCTACCAAGATATTTTTGTAACTTGTATGTATAATGTTTAGCCGTCTGTATATTTATCATCATTCCTCATCACTTCGTTTTCCAAAATTTTCAGGTTGGCCCCCCTCCTGCTCTTATCAAGGCTGAGGTACCTTGGTCAGCCCGAAGAGGCAATCTCTCGGAGAAAGATAAGGTCCTGAAAACAGTGAAAGGGTAAGATTATGTTTTTCTTGTTTTTTATTCTTGTTGCAGTGTCTGTTTCCTTTCTTGTTTAATAAGTAGATATGTTCTAGTTCGTGTTTCTCTTTGCATACTGTTTATCTGCTCTTACTTGTGCAGTATACTAAACAAACTGACGCCAGAGAAATTTGATCTACTCAAGGGCCAGCTACTGGATTCTGGAATTACTACTGCTGATATTTTGAAGGTTTGATTTTTCTCTAGCTGTGTATTATTTCCATACCCTCTTGACTGTTGCCAGTAATTCATCTATCTTTTGCTTTTGATCCAGGATGTTATCTCTCTCATATTTGAGAAAGCTGTTTTTGAGCCCACATTCTGTCAGATGTATGCCCGGCTTTGTTCTGAACTCAATGACAATCTCCCGTCATTCCCTCCTGAAGAAGAAGGCGGTAAAGAGATTACATTCAAACGTGTGTTGTTGAACAATTGCCAGGAAGCATTTGAAGGTGCTGACAGCTTAAGGCTTGAGATTGCAAGTTTAACTGGCCCTGACCAAGAGATGGAGAGAAGGGACAAAGAAAAGATTTTCAAACTTAGGACACTTGGAAATATTCGTCTAATTGGTGAGCTACTGAAGCAAAAGATGGTACCTGAGAAGATAGTTCATCACATTGTTAAGGTACACATTAGGAAATCGATAATACATCCATTATTCCATGAAAAGTTGCCTAATCCATTTGTTTTATGCACTCTGTAGGAATTACTGGGGTCTGATAAAAAGGCTTGCCCTGACGAGGAACACGTTGAAGCCATTTGTCAGTTCTTCAATACGATTGGTAAACAGCTGGATGAGAACCCAAAGTCTCGCCGAATTAATGATACCTACTTCATCCAGATTAAGGAGCTAGTAGCGAACCCTCAGTTGACTCCACGTTCCAAATTCATGGTCCGGGATTTGATTGATCTCCGTTCTAACAACTGGGTGCCTCGACGTGCGGAGGTAGCTACTCTACATGCAGTTGCTTTTGTAGATATTAGCTTTTAAGTATAACCACTACTTCTGGGCACTGCATTTCTCACTTTAGTAGTTTGTGGCGTATTACCCAAAGAGTCATATCGACTTAATAGAAGATAGGAAGAGTTTTAAGATCTTAAAGTTGAACATGCTAGAAGAACAAGCATGCATGCATGGACTGGCAAACCAAAAAATGACCAGCATCTGAACTTGTATTAACAATTAGTCAAGCGTGCACTTTGCTTTTGTACACTCAACATGCACATGCTTACATCCGACCATTTAATAAATATTTGCATCACTTGATTACAGTGAAGTCCAGCTGTATTTGTGAATCCAATAAATCTGAACTTCATGTGTTTGTAACTTTCAGATTAAGGCGAAGACAATCAGTGAAATTCACACAGAGGCGGAAAAGAACCTTGGATTACGTGCAGGGTCCACAGCAAACATGAGGAATGGCCGTAATGCGCCAGGTGGTCCTCTTTCGCCTGGAGGTTTTCCAGTTAACCGGCCAGGAACTGGAGGTATGATGCCTGGGATGCCTGGATCGAGAAAAATGCCTGGGATGCCTGGGTTAGATAATGATAACTGGGAAGTTCAGCGTTCTAGATCAATGCCAAGAGGCGACCCACTTCGCAACCAGGGTCCCTTGATTAACAAGGTACCATCTGTTAACAAGCCATCACCAATCAACTCCAGGCTTCTTCCTCAGGGCACTGGAGCACTAATTGGCAAGAGTGCACTTTTGGGCACCGGTGGACCACCATCTCGCCCTTCCAGCTTTACGGCCGCTCCCATTCATTCACCAGCTCAAACTACAGCATCACCAAAACCACTAAGTGCAACTCCAGCTTCTGGACCTGTTAATGACAAAGCAGCCAGTTCTGCCAAGGTGATCCCTGCCAGTCTTCAGAAGAAGACAGTTTCTCTTCTTGAGGAGTATTTTGGCATTCGTATCTTGGATGAAGCGCAACAATGTATTGAGGAGCTGCAGAGTCCTGAATACTACCCTGAGATTGTTAAAGAAGCTATCAATCTTGCTCTGGATAAAGGTGCCAGCTTTGTTGATCCTCTTGTTAGTCTTCTGGAGCATCTTTATGCCAAGAAGACTTTTAAGACTGAAGATCTGGAAAATGGTTGCGTGCTATATGGGTCGCTGTTGGAAGATATTGGTATTGACCTTCCTAAAGCACCAAAGCAGTTTGGTGAAGTGGTTGCTCGTCTGATTTTGTCGTGTGGCCTGAGATTTGAAGCCGTCGAGGGGATCTTAAAGACAATGGAGGACACCTTCTTCCGCAAAGATATATTCAGCTCCGTCACGAAAACCCTAGAAGCAAGCCCAGAAGGTCAGGCTATCTTGAGTTCACATGCTGCCGTCATCGACGCGTGCAACAGCCTCTCGAAATAATAGTCAGCTCTTGGCAGCTCGACTTCTCAGTGCTGTGTCTAGTGAAAACATAACAGCATGGGTGTATTCTCTATAGCTTAGGTGTTTCACCGCTGAGGAACTGTGGGTGCTTGGGGGTGTGAGCGACAGCCAGTTTTGAGCTGTATATTTTTGCGAGGTCACAGTGAGTGTTGATTATTGTTTCGACAAGCGAAGGGGAAAGAAAAGAAAAGAAGCCATGGATTTTGGTCTCTGTCGACGGCGGCCTAATTCGCTGGAGCCTGGGATGAACAAGGCTTTTTTAAAACGTGATGTTTTTGTGTCTCGATGTTATTATTCAGTATTTTCTGCTCTTACACATTTTGTAACATTGTACTATGGTTTTGGAGTATTCTGTTGGTTACAATATATCGAGCCATCATTGTAGGACTAAGGATTCAATCTAAAGATTATTTTGCCTTGTGACCGTCTCAAAATTCTTGTTTGCTTATAAATGCCAATATGGTGATGTTGCCATTTTGTGACGGTCTTTGAAATTTACCCCCAATTACACTGGCTCTTTGCCCAGATCAGGTTTTTGTCATCTTATCAATGGTATTGAATCGGTGGTTTCGATTCTTAACTTATAAATGCCAATATGGTGATGTTGCCATTTTGTGACGGTCTTTGAAATTTACCCCCAATTACACTGGCTCTTTGCCCAGATCAGGTTTTTGTCATCTTATCAATGGTATTGAATCGGTGGTTTTGATTCTTACATTACCGTTTTTAATGATCTGGAGAGTTCAGTTTTTTGATTCAACTTGTGAGAGCGTGACTCTGGAATGAGTACAATTTCCAGTAGGAACAACCAGCCCTAGCCAAAACTGTGGTAACCAGTTTTCAAAAAAAAAAACCCTGGGAGAGCCAAGGTACACACAAGTAGATTGTGACATGAATTTCGATCGTACGTGCACAAATAGTACCTGATAAAATTTGAATTCACTGTGATAATTTCAAAAGGATTTATCACCATTTTGTTTTTGTTAGGAATATTTTTTTGTTGGTACTATGTACTCTAGTTCGGACTTCGAGGCCTTCTTCCTCAGAGTCTCCAACCCCACCGGACGCGGCGGCCGCCTCCTCTTCGAACCCCACCCAACCCCACCCCATATTCCCTTCTACCGGCGGCCGGTCTCTCTCCTCCCTGGCACCACCCTTACCCTCTGCCTCTTCTCCAACAATCAAGCCCACTTGGTCTTTAGGGTTCGTCGGTTCTGCGCAGGGTGCGGTGAAGGCTTCTCTGCTCCTGCTCCTGCTCCTGCGCTGAGAGCATGGTACATCGATCTAACCCTACTGCTACAATACACATGCTCCGTGTGGCTCGCGGCGCAGCTCGCTAGCTTAATTTTGTGGGGATTTTGTTCTCCATTCCCTCCTTATTTATTTGGGGGCTAATTAATTTCCTAGGGTAGATTCATGGTGGTTTTGTGATTGACCCGTCCAGAACTCGCGTTTATGTATTTTCGGACGCAATTAACGGTGCTATCTACCGTTTACTCTTTCAAAGATTTTCCCAGTCGTAATGTGAAATTGATCCTGGAAATGAATGCTAATCAGTCGTTAATCAGTGAAATCGTCTGTGCAAGCCAACCAGTTAATTGGAGTCAATTGGTACTTGGCTAGGTCATACCTGGGCGCGGTGCTCACTGCTCAGTCCGTAAACCCCTGTTATCACTCTCTGGAAGCATCTTCTATACATCCTACGAGCGGAGCCTACGGGTAGCTTGGATCCGCATGCCTGTTGTTTAGCTAGTGCATGTGGGATGATGAACTCAGCTCACTCGCTTTCGTCGGAGTTTCGATTCATCTCATTATTTTCTTTCTGGAGTGTTTGGTACCTTGTTCGATTCATCGTCTCAACAACTTCTTGTCAGTTTGATTGGGACGATTATGGGTGTTTTGTCGGTGGCAAGGCCTGAAGGCGCATGTTACTTGGAAGCAATTGACAGTGCTCTTTTGGGCCTACTCTTTCCAAGTATTGCTACAATGATAATCTTGACTCAACTTCTGTTTGAGAACCGGTGGGAGATAGATAACAAAGTGGTAATGGGCATGATGTTCAGTCTGCAACCCTTGTCAGCGTACATCTGTTACCAAGTGTTCTGGATGCCTGAACAATAATTAGGCTCATGCAGTTTCAATACGAACTCGTTCACCGTTATCTGTTTATGCAAAGCTTATCTTCCAAGATCTTATTTCTTACATTATCGCAGGCTGGAAGGCACACCATCATTCTCATGCAACCATCACAAAACAAAGGGTCCAGAACTTTTATGGATTTCAGTTCAGTCAACCAAGCGCTTGACGGTCAGTGTTTTCTCCCATGCTTGTTGCTTCAAATGATAACACAATTCTAACTTCTAGGAATACATTTTTTAATTAATTTGTCCATGTGTTTGTAACTTTGTATGGGCTACGAGTATATCACGGGGTTCTGAAGATATATTACTATTTTGCATCAGTAGCACAATTCATATATTCCTTGCTTCAGCAGTTCAGCTATATGTCATCAGCCATCATCATGATATTAGTAACACTTTGGACTGAACATTCAGGAATTCGATTTAAAATGCTGTTTACCATCACATAATTTTTACTGGTACTTTTGTGGTTGGCCTTTTTACAGCACACCAATTGTTTTCAGCAAACTAGCACGATACCTATCTGATGTTTAGACGAGACAGACAGCTACGACGACTGAATAATCAATTAATCAAGATGGCTCTTTTCAGAAATGTTTGATAATCATTTAAATGACTGCTAATATATGTATTCTGTCACATGGTTTGGGAGTCATTGATAACAAATCATAGTACTATACTGGTTCCTTTTCTTGTACAAATTGTGCACATGCATTTTCCATGAATATCCTGGAAAAGGCAGCAACGTATCTCTATTTCGCGCACTGTCTCCTCTTAACTGTCTCCAGGGCGATTATCATGCACTTCATATGAAGCAAGTGACTTGTATCCGAGTTCATTTTGTTTGCTGTGTATTCTCTTCTGCGACTCGCAGCTTTGAGCTCAGTTTAGTTAAAAGTGCCATCTCTTAAATGACAGGAATCTGCGCCTGGTATGAAAGGAAAATCATGGATATCAACCCGATGGCCAGGAACTTCACTTATGACATCACCGACCTGTACAATTTCATAGACGGCCTGACCGACATAAGTGCACTGGTGTGAGTACAACTTCACTACTTCCAAAAATGCAAAACGGTTGAGCATACAACGACATGCTAAAGCTTACCAGCTCTGTGTGTGCTCTACCCTCGCAGTTATGATCATCAGCTTCACGCGTTCCTGCCGTATGACAGGCAGTGGATAAAGCAGAAGATGTTTCAGCACCTCAAGACCCTGGCGCGGGACTAGCCAGGGGCGTGATCATCATTGGTTCTGAGGAACAGAAGCATCTGTTTGTAGGTTCAGGTTGGTGTGAGAGATCTGAGGATTGGGGTGCATGTGCTAATTGGAAGGGTGAAGAAGATCGATAGATTTGCTTGGATATCTGGCATGTCTGACGTGACACCACGTTTTAAAATCTGAAATGAATGGCTTGCCTCTGTGCCTATGACCATGATCGGGAGAGCGATTAGTATGAATAAATCATATATGAATGATCACTTTGTGCTCAAATTAGGCTCTCTGGCTCCGGCCATGGTGTTACAGGTCAATGAACTTGTACTAAAACACACACTACGATTTTTGCAACAGGATGAGATTCCTATCAGCTAAAGTATACTTCAAACATGTAAATAACCTCAGAATGCAAACATCTCAGTCATAATCTCTGTGAAAGTTAAAACGACTGAAGCCGCCGTAAGTTCTATCGCCCACCGGCCGTCTTGTACGACGGGCACGTGCGTCAGCTAAAAGAGCCGGCGTGTAAGGGCAACTTCAACGAGCCTTTTGTCTCAAGCAAATTGGGGTAGGCTAGATATGAAATCCACGTAGAAACTTGTGAAAACGTAAAAGAAAAAACAAAAAGACAAGAGAAAAAATAGTAAATAAGGTTTGGGCACACGGATTGCTGATTTCCATGCAGCGCTATCAAAAGCCAAATCTCTAGGTATATTCCAGTCCTTCAAGTCACTTTTAAGTTTTAACTGCCTACTCCCATGTCAATTTTGTTTGCCCTCTCCCCCTCTTTATATTATCTGTACCCCTTAGAATCCCACCATTAACCGGTGCTTCCAGTGGCCTCCGTTGGACATGGCCAAACCACCGTAGACTGTGTTGGACCAGTTTCTCTTCAATCAGCGCCACTCCTACCTTCTCCCGTATCACATTATTCCTGATTCGGCCCTTCCTTGTGTGTCCACACATCATCTAAACATACGCATCTCTACGACACTCATTTGTTGAATGTGTTGTCTTTTAGTGTGCCAACATTTTGCTCCATAAAGCATGGCAGGTCTAACCGCCGTACTATAAAACTTACCTTTTAGCTTTTGTGGGACCTTCTTGTCGCATAGGATATCAGATGCTTGTTGCCACTTCATACACCCTGCCTTGATCCTGTGGCTAACATTCTCGTGGTCCGTTTTAGTCCGTTTGGGTAAAAATCATGGCCCAACGCGCAGACGCAAACGAACCGATGTGCGTTTTTCTCTCCGCCTTACCCATTTCCGGCCTAAACTGGAGCCGGGTTTGCGTCCCGTGTCGCCCCTCGGCTGCCCTGTCCCGGTTGTTAGCCTCACTGAACGGGCAACCACAGTCTTCAATGCGGTGGGCAAGGTCACATTGGCGGGCTAAACCCTAGCTAAACCCTCAAAATTATTGTGACTTTTAATCTAAATAGGAAATGCAATCTTCAATTTGGGAAGAAAACGGACAATGCAGACCAAATGGGTCGCCACCTTGGTGCGCTGGCCAGAAAAGACTAAACATGGCCGGACGATGTCCGTTTAGCGACTAAAACAGACAAAATCCGGACACAAAATGTGTCCGTCTGCGTTGTAGCATTGGAGTTGCCCTAACGTCGATCACGCAGGGACATGACGCCCATTTTTCATGGTCCGTGGAACAGAATAAACGATTCAGGTACGGGTGATTTGTTTCACGGGCGGGTTCATGGGGTCAGTCTCAGTGGAGACACAAAACCAGTTAGTCCCAGTGCGAGAGAGATGGTGGAGATGCTGGCCCGGCGAGCCGCGGAGATGGATGGCATGGAGTTCTTGCTAGATCCAGTCGACAGGTAACAGAACTGTAGTCTGCATGTCTTCATCCGTAGCTATTCCAGCTGTGGGAATGTGTGGAATTTTCTTAATCGGTGGTGGTATATCCCCATGCCAGAGGCGGCGGGGGATAACACCAACGCGATCCCCACTGGGACCGATTTTCATTACCATCAGATAACGAAAATACAGGGGACAGTATCCGCGTGCAAAGTAAGAACAACAAGAGAGAAAAACTACTAATTAAAAGCACTAGAGGAACCAGCCTCTCCGCCGACAACGCGAGAGAGCTAGGTTCAGCCACCACGGCGAGCGAAATTCAAATCCTAAGCACCTCGAGAAGTTTAAACTTTACAACTTTTTAACCAGGCGTTACAAAACAAATCCCCTGCAGCCACAGAGCAGGCTGAAACCAAAGCACCAGCAGCAAGGTGAGACATCTAGTTCCCAAAAGAGCAGCTCTAGAAATGAACGACGGAAGAGAGCAACTTTCTGAAGCTTCAGGCATCCTGATTCGGTCCTCCCAGCAACCTCTGACCACTAGAGCTTCCAGCAGCGCTCCCAGCATTAGTAGACGACGTAGCTAACTTCATCAGCATGTCAGCTCCCACCCGCAGGTTCTCCTGATCTGCAGAATTGTGTAAACCTGCCCAGTATTTCACAAAGACACAAATATAGCAGATTAGTTCATTAGGTTTCTTGATTAGTTTCCCTTCAAAGCAAGCCGTGTTACGAGTCTTCCAGATGGCCCAGCAAACTGCTGCCACAAAAGTGATTTGGACATTTCTACTGACTCGAAGATAGTGAGGAATCTACCAAAAGTATTGGGAGAAAGAGCCAGGGCGTGTAGGTGCCCCAATGGCTTGTGCAATAGAGGACCAAGCATATTTAGCAGCTGGACAAGAAAAGAAGAGATGATGGACTGTTTCAACCTCATCACAAAACTGGCACCTATCACTTCCAGTCCAACCTCTACTCAGGAGGTTGTCCTTTGTAGCAATGGCATTGTGCCAGATGAGCCAAAGCCAAATCTTGATTTTCAAAAGTATTTTAGCCTTCCAGAGATGCTTGAAAGATCTATCAATACCAGCACTATTGAGAGAATGATACATGGATTTGACACTAAAGCACCCATTTTTGGTCCATTTCCACACAGGTCTGTCCTCATCAGAATTTAGAGCAGTCCCACAAAGCATATTCTGCATTTCCCTCAGCTCTACTTGCAGATCAGCATGTAGCCATCTTCTGTAAGTGAGACGCCAACCAAGGCGAGCAGCCTGAGCAACTGATATATTATTCTCATTGCACACTTCAAATAACTGTGGGAATCTGATTTTGAGAGCAGTTGGTCCACACTAGGCATCACCCCAGAAATGAGTCTTGAGACCATTGCCAATTACCATTTTCCTGCCACAGAGATAAATATCTCTAACCCGAAGCATGTCTGACCAGAAAGCAGAGTCAGAAGGCTTGTGTTTGATAGCAAAAATGCCACCATTCTATAAATACTTTCTCTTCATAAAGTCCTGCCAGGGCCCCCTGCCACTCTCAAGTCTCCACCACCACTTGCACATCAAACTGATGTTGAACAGAGTGAGATTCTTAAGACCCAGTCCACCTTTCTTTTTAGGCTTGCAAATCAAGCTCCATTTTACCCAATGCATCTTCTTTTTGCCAGTGCCACCAGCCCATAAAAAGGATCTCATTTGTTTCTCCAAACCAACTATATTGGTTTTATGAAACAGCCTCAGAGCAAGCTGATATACTGCAGAGGATGAAAGGCAAGCATCTACTTTTGTGACTCTCCCAGCAATGGACATACTACCACCCATCCAACCACCCATACTTTTCTTAAAGGAGTCTTCCACAAAATTCATCTCAGCAACAGTCATCCTTCTGGCGCCAATTGGAGTTCCCAGGTATTTCATAGGCCATTTTCCTTTCTGGCAATTGAAGAGTGTAATGCCCCGGGAGTTTTCCCCAATTAGTTTTGTTTGTTTTTCTTTTTTGCATCATCATGTCATCATGCATCTTGTCACCTTGCATATTTTTGCTAAGCATAAAAATAATATTTTTGCAAACCTAATTTTGTTTTGCAAATAATAAATCTTTCTCCCTCTTTCTATTTTAATTAACCCAAAATAATATTTGGAAATAATTGCAAAAACTATTTCAAATCAAAATTAAAGTTTTGTAAATTATTTTGTATAAAAGCCTTGCCTCTCTTTTTCCTCTCTTTTCTATTTCTTTCCCTCTTGTCTATATCTTTTATTCCTCTCTTTCTCTCTGTTACCTTTTTTTTCTATTGCCAAATTCTGGTAATTGAAAAGGGCTGGAAATTCACAATCTGGCCCATCTGGCCCATCTCCTCCTTGAAGCCCAGCCCACCTCCCTCTACTGTCGCTTTCTTCCCCGTACGGAAGAGAGCACGAACCCGACGCCGTGGCCACCACCGTGCCCTCCTCCACCTTTTCCCCCACCATAAAGCCACCCCCCAGCGCCTCCTCCAAACCCTAGCTCTCTTCTCCCTCCTCCCAGCCGCCGCCATCTTCCTCTCCTCCCTGTTCTTTCCCCTCAGTTCGTTTCCACCAGATGTCACCTCTGCTGCCTCTCCATGGCACCATCGCTGCAGACCTCTTCGAGCCAAGCTGACGCCTCCAGGAGCTCCGCCTCGCCTACAAGATCGTCCTCGACGAATCAATCGACCGGACAAGCCGCACAGCCTCGTGTTCGTCCACATCTTCTTCCTCTACGGCTGTGCACGTCGACGACGAGTTCGTCCTCTCCGTTCTTCCCCGAGCCTGTAAAACTACAGCAGCACCCTCCTGGTGAGCTTCCGCTCCAATTCCCTCCTCTTTCCGTTCGAATCCGTCACCGGAGTCCCGTGTCCTACACGTTCCTGAAGCTCGTCCGGCCATAGCCATGGCAGCAGCTCCTGTTTTGCGCTGCACCTCGCGCGTGCACTCGTGGACCCTTCTGTGTCGCCTCCTGCACACCCACCTGCACCCTGGCGCACTCACCTTCACCCTCGTGCTCGCACGCTCAAGCCGGGAGACCATCAGCCGTTGCAGTTCGTCGTCCGCCGCCGTCGCTCTGCACTGCAAGTCTGAACCTTTTGTGTTGAAATTCAGTTAAACGTCGCTGCGTCAGTACTTGCTCCTTAAGTTCCTTTTCATATCACCAACCGAGCGGCACCCCAGTGGCTAGCTCCTCCCTTCCAGGCAGCCCCGGTTCGAATCCCACTGGAGGCATATAAATCCATCCCTTTTCTCTGTTTTTTTCCTTATCCGGCGCCACTGATAGGCCTCAGCCCAAGAACCTTCTTTGTCCAGCGCCCATGAGCAGCATCTATCTATCCTCCGCCACTTCGGCCGAGAGCCCAGTTCTTCTCTGTCTATTCTTTCTTTTATCATATCTCCTGTTTTATAAATGCAAATAATACAAGTTATATATGTATTTTTATCAGAAAAATGCAAGTAATATTAATTTGTCATCCATGGTCATGTTTGCATAATCTAGCTTGTTGCTTAGTGGTCTTTTGCATATTCACCTAAATAATTAATGTGGAATGTGTGGGATAATAATATAAAGATTGTCCCTATTCCATTTAATTTTGAGTAGCTCACCCATGCCTTGTCTCACATGCTAATCAACATTTAATTCGCTGGTTAGATAAATAACTTGAACCTTTAATATTAATTGTCGGAATCCCTGTTCCGCTTAATTTGGCTTAAGTTGTATCTTGCCATGTCATGCATCATATCATCAACATGCTGGATCTTTTGCCGTAGTTGTAAAATGCATCTTTTGCACTTTCCAGTGTTTGTTGCTTCTTCGCGGATAAGACGTTGAGATGATGTGAGCAACGACCAGTTCTGCTACCCCTACCGGTGTTTCCAGGCAAGCTTTGCTCACTTGCTACCATTACATTGTCTTCCATTCTTGCCGTTGATCTATGCTATCCTTATGTTACGATACTTGTGTCACGATCCTATATACATGTTTACCATGCAGGCTCATACAGCCTTATCCCCACATCCTATTACCTTGTTGCTTGTTTACCTGTTGGCCTTGCGAGTCGTAGATGCATGCTTAGGCCTGTTGTCGCAAGTCTGTCTTTTTTTTAATGTATCATCTGCTTAGTATGGTAGTTTGGTTCACTTACTTAATATAATGATAATGTTTGTGGGAGATGAACTAAATGATAAGGCACCCGGTGGAAGGCCAATGCGTTGGTGTTTTGTTCTGCTGAGTGTCGCACTAGGAACTCAGTTCTTGTCCTCTTATCCAAGTACGAGCGCACTATCCACATGTGGGGTCCATGGGAACCCCCTTGACTTAGTACCGGATCTATCAGCTCGTCCAGGAGCCACAACTAGTTCGGGCTTTCCATTTGCTCATATGCATGTGCATGTTACTGATGATGAGAGGTTCGATGATATGGGGGTGCATATAGGTGCGGTACGACACGAAGTGGACCTTTCCTACTGTGGTCTGTTCCACCTAGTGCGTAGTCGCAAACGATTGAGTCCGCTATGGAGGTATCGGCCGGACTCTGGACGCGGGTAACAACTCAGATGGGTGGCTCCCTGGACTTGTTGGTAGTGAAGGGAAAGCGTCTTGTCGCGACATCCTGCCGACACACCGACGGAAGTGTGTTACTCATGGGCATTAAGGGTTGAACGTGCGTGTGGCTTAACAGTAGTGCACCCCTGCAGGGTTAAATCTTTTCGAGAAGCCGAGTCCGCGGTTATGGACAACTTGGATCGGATGCTGGCTAACAAGATCATAGACAACTTACACCTAATGGTTCTAATTAACCTGACTAGTAAGTTAGACTTACTTTCACAATAAGATGTAAACTAAAATTTGACAACTGTGTGAGTTTCCCTCGATTGTTTCCTCATACTTGGTTGAGGGGGTGAATCTGGGAAGTGTTATGCTTGGTGTTAGAATCTAGTTGGTTTGGTCGCGCTCTCTTATCTCTCTCTTTTAGACGGAAGTTGTAGAGTGTCTCTATAGTTTGTTTAGTGCTGCTGCTGCCGCCTCAGTCCACCTTCCTTTATATTTTGGTAGCCTTTGTGTTGGTATCTTGTGAGCATTGCTTGCCAGGCGGTTGTGCCTGACCCATCTTTGGGCTGTACTTTTATGTGCAGTCAACAGGTTTGAAGTCTGACGACGTTAGCTTGGGTATCCCTCCGGCTCGGCCTGGGCAGGGATATGGACGCCATGGTTATCTTCAGGACTCTTAGTCCGATTTGTATCTTGTCCGTAGTTGGACGCTATTTTGCTTTCGCTGTGTCTTGTATATTTGTAATGTATCAGTTGTATCCTGACTCATTTGAGTCATTCTTGTATATATATCTCCTTCTGTTGTTGTTGTGGATTCTTTTCGTGAACTGTTGTAATGTTATCACAATTCCACCCACATAACGTGCATGTTTCGGCGTGCACGTTATGTCTGGTGGGCGACCTAAGATCGTTATTATGCGGATTTTGGCGAGATCGCTTAAATCTGCATGGTACCGATTTTGGGGCGTCACAAAGAGATCCGCATATTCCTGCATCCTTTCATCATCATCCAGAACCAGGAGCACCTCAGTCTTGGCAAAGTTGATTTTCAATCCAGACATTGCTTCAAAAATGTACAGCAGAAGCTTAAGGTTTCTTGCTCCTTCCAAATCATCTTTTAGAAGCAGGACTGTGTCATCAGCATATTGTAGGATGACACATCCTCCATCAACCCATCTATTTGCAAGCCCAGATAAGAGACCATTGTCTCTTGCTAAGCAGACCATTTTTGACAAGCAATTGGCAGCAATATTAAACAGAGTAGGAGCCAGAGGGTCACCTTGCCTGACCCCTTTGAAACTGCCAAAATATGGCCCTTTCTCATCATTAACTTTTACACTAAGTGTGCCATTAATGACAGTTTTCTTCAGTAGATCTAAGAAATGTGCACTGAACCCTTTCTGCCTGCAGCAATCAAACAAGAAATCCCAGTTTACCTTGTCATATGCTTTCTCAAAATCTATCTTCAAAACTACACCCTGTTGTTTATTAAATTTGGTGTATCTCAAGATCTCATGAAGGAGAGACACACTATCATGGATAAATCTCCCTTTAATAAAGGCACTCTGACAGGGATGGATGATTTTCTGCATAATTTTTTCCATCCTGTTTGTTAAAACCTTGGTAATAATTTTGAACAGAACTTGGAGCAGACAAATGGGTCTGAACTTTTGGATAGCATCAGCATCCTCACCCTTAGGGATGAGAGTGATAATTCCATAGTTGATTCTGTCTAAGGAATTTTTTGTGTGATGGAAATCACTAAAAATCTTCAACAGATCATGCTTGATAATAGGCCAGCAAACTTGATAGAATTCAATAGGAAATCCATCTTGACCTGCTGCCTTATTTTTCTCCATCTGATCTACTACAGTTTTGATTTCTCCCTCAGAAAAAGCTGCATCTAAAGAAATGTTATCCTCAGGGGAAAGCTTCTCATCAGTATTCCAAACATCCTCTCTCAACTTCACAGCAGGGATTGGGGCAGGACCAAAAAGGTCTTTGTAAAAATCAGTAGCATGCTGTAGAAGATTTGGAGTGCCCTGGATGACATCCCCATTATGCCTCAAAGAGAAAATTGTTTTCTTTCTCCTACGACCATTGGCAATCCTGTGAAAAAATTCTATGTTATTATCACCTTGTAGCAGCTAATTTTCAGCAGATCTCTGTCTCCAGAAATCGTCTTCTTGTTCAAAAAGCTCCATCAGTTCCTGCTGCATCTCATTTCTCCTTCTTAACTGGTCCCCAGATAAAGGAGAGGTCTCTTCTTGAAGTTCAAGATCAGATAGATCAAGAAACAAAGATTTCCTTCTCTGGACAGCTTGTCCTCTCAAATTGGCTCCCAACCTTTAAGGTCCTTCTTGATATTTTTCAACTTCTTCTGAAAAAGTTCTAAACTGTTTTTAGCTCTAACAGGTTGGCACCAAACCTTCGATACTCTCATAAGGAAAGCATCATTTTTTATCCATCTTTTATCAAACCTGAAGTCTTTGCTCTTTTTATGCTGCCCTTCCATAGTGTCTAGGATTATTGGAAAATGGTCAGAAACCTCTCTTGTAAGTTTATGTACAATCACCAATGGAAAAAGCAATTCCCAGTCTCTGGACATTATAAATCTGTCAAGCTTCTCAAGGGTAGGAGAAGTTTGACTATTGGTCCATGTAAAACTCCCTCCTGTCATATGAATCTCTCTCATTTCATAAGTATTGATAATGCTGTTAAACATATCCATCCATTTCCTGTTCAAAACAGGCTTATTTTTCTCAGCAGCTGATCTGATCAAATTAAAATCACCTCCCATCAGCAAGGGGAGTGATTGATCACTACAGATCTGACTCACACTAGTAGGAAAAGCCTTATCAGTCGCGCACCAAAAATGGATTCTGTGGCGCACCCCCAGAATTGCTGGGTCCGCCACTAATTTTTTTCTGTGGCGCACCATGGGCTTTCTCTGGCGCACCTGGCCTGGTGCGCCACAGAATTCTGAAAAAATTCAAAAAATCCAAAAACTGCAAAAAAAATTAAAAAGTTTCAAAAAAAAATCAGAAAAATCAAAATATGAAATAATATGAAAAATCCTAATTATTGGAATTATTTTCAGATTTTTTGAATTTTTTGAACAGATACCTTCCCGCTAGGTCACCCATACTCAAATTGCTCCAACCCTAGCACGCTTAACTTCTAAGTTCCACCCACTTCACCTACCCTTGTGCTACTCAAGTTCTTATTGATATATATATCATATGTATCTTCTTAAGTCTTGTATGTGTATATGTTATGTATATGTTATAAACGTGTGTTTTTAAATTTCAGATTTTTCAAAAACTTCTAAACTTTCAAAAGGAGATTCAAAAGTTTCAAAAGATCCAAAAAAAATCAAAAACTTAATTTTTTTCAAAAAATCAAAAAATTCAAAAAAATTCAAAAAATCTAAAAAATCCAGAAAAATAAAAAAGTCAACAATCTTCTTTGTTATACATTTCTGTGTCTTTTTTGGAATTTTTGAATTTTTTTTACTTTTTTTTGATTTTGCTGCGAAAAATCGTCTGTTTGATTTTTTTTTTTCTTTTGGAATTTGAGGAATCTGTGAATTGCTGACCGGGTAAACCCGGGTGGAATCGAATTCGGATTTTTCTCACGATTTTTTTACATATTTTTTTCGTTATTTCGACGTCGTATGCAAAAGTTATGGCCGTTACAAGATTTTTTTCCTGTTTGTTGCAGAAAAGGTCAAAATTCATATTTCAAAATTTCTATACCTACTAGACACTCATACCTAACTACATGTCAAAGGATTTTATTTATTGAAATTTTTATCATTTTCATTTACTTCCTGCAAGACAAAAAAGCCGATCCACGGGGGGGGGGGGGGCCAGGTGCGCCACAGAATGTCAACTTTTTGTGGCGCACGTGCCAGGTGCGCCACAGAATTTTTTTTTTCAAATTTTAACCCGCCCTCCGGACAACTTTCTGTGGCGCACCTGGCCATGTGCGCCATAGAAATGTTACTTTCTGTGGCGCACCAAGCTTGGTGCGCCACAGAATGTCACATTTCTGTGGCGCACATGACTAGGTGCGCCACAGAAATATGACTTTCTGTGGCGCACCAATTAAGGGTGCGCCACAGAATGCAACCTATCTATAAGGGTTTTCCCACTAGTGTCAATTCTGTCACAAACTCCTCCTTATCAGCTTCTTGGGCAGCTCCATAAACAATCACCAACTTCCAGACTCTATGAATTTTCAAATCTTTGAGGACAACTTGCACAAAAAATCTGCTACACTGTGAATCAATGATGTCAAACCTGGATGCACTGAAACCTCCAAGAATGCCACCAGCTCTCCCAATAGAGGCAGACCATTTCCAGGAAAATCGATTTAAAGGATCAATTTTCCTAAAAAAGGCCTCAGAATAATCCTGCTTAATAGTTTCCTACAAGCCAATGAAATCAAGTTCCTGATCTTTAATGAACCCAGTCTGAAAGACACTCATACCCTTCTTACCCACTCCTCTGCAATTTAAAGAGGCACCTATCATAGATATTTTGGGTTTTTCTTCCTCACCCTTGATCCAGTGACAACACCATACAAACGGTGATTGTTGATCACTTTCACAGAGGCAGCACTACAACCAGCCTGTGCTCCTCCATTCGATCTGCCAGAACCTGAGGGTAAACCCCCCACCAATAACCTGCGTGCAGCTTTGATACTTTTCCTTCTGCTCTTGGAGAGAACTGGGTAAAGCCATCTTTGTCTACCTCCTCACCCCAACCCAACAAGGCCACATGCTTATTATTATCATTAGCCTCAGAAAGGACAGAAGAAGATTTAACAGCTAACTTATGTCTAGCAATTTCTAAATCTTTCAAGTAATCAATTTTATCTAAGGTAAAAGAAGCAGGATCAACACCCATTTCTAGAGCTCTAGATTGGATGTCATCAACATCAAGAACAACAAAAGAATTATGAGAGTCAAGGTTTGTACCTTCTAGATTTCGGCTAGCAGCAAGAAGCCTAGCCCTGTCCTCCATTCTATCATTTGTATTGACCTGGGTAGCAATCCTAGAGCTAGTTCTGATGGGACCCCTCCCAGCTTCATCCATAACAGTATCTCCCACCACCTCCACACAATCATCTTGTTCTTCTTGAGTAGATTCTGCCTCAGGCTGTGATCCATCTATCTGCATATTTATTGTAGTCTCTGTGCTCTGACTTGTACCAATGTCTCCACCCAGATCAGAAGAGATTTCCTCACCATCAAGCTCTTTACCATTGCTGTTCTCTGAATCACTACCATCATAGTCCACTTTTTCCTCTTCCAGAGAGAGGTCTGACTCATTTTCAGCAATAGGGTCGAAGATGCTATTGTATTTCATACCCAAGGTGTAGTTCTTATCAGAGCCTGATTTGGTTAGCTTACTAACAAACTTCCTGAATTTGGGGTCAGATTGGATGTCCCTGGAACAGTCAGGAGGTCCACTAGAAGCAGAGGCACCTGGGTCCACATGCTGCAGCTCCTGAAATTCAGGGAGTTGAAGCTGAACTGGGAAGGGAGTGTTAATGTCTCCAAGATATCCCATTTGGGTGACATAGCCAGTACCCATCTGATAACCCCCAAGAGCAAGGGATCACTGTAGCACCTCTCAATGTGGAAGTAAGGTATCGATCCGCAGGAGCAAGAAGGAAAAGTTATCTATTCCCTACAACTAAAGTGTCACAAGTTTTAGTTGATTATGCACTAAACAAGTTTAAGGAGCAAGGTGGTTGGTTTGATGGATGTAAAAGTGTCCCAATCCTCTTCTTTGCAAGAGGACAAGACAAAGATAGTAGCAAGTGAAAGCTCTCAAAGAGAGAAAGCCCAATCCTCTATGTAGCAAGAGGACAAGCTCAAGTGTGTGTTTTCTAGGATGCTTGGAAATAAGGCCTAGGGATCATACTTTCACTAGTGGACACTCCCAACAATTGAATACATAGATATTTCCTCTTCACTTTGCTACTCTGAACTATTCTCCCGTTGGATAGAAATACCAATCTACTGCGTAGGGCTACAAGAGCACACCTTAAAGTCTGAGTGAACAAACACCACAATATCATAGAACACCAAGACCATCGTGTAGGGCTACAAAGCACACCTCAAAGTCTGTCTTCCACATCTAGGGAACCCCAAGGTCACTATGAGTACCCAAAATAGTACTAAACAAACACCACAATTTTATAGTGACATCCAACACAAAGAATAACTCATGGTAAGTATTTCTGTAACCTTTAGCCTAAGAGTCACACACGGTGCGCACACTGTCAACTTCACACCATGGGACAAAGGTGACTCCGGAAATTACATTAATAAAACCACTTGAGTAGCACAAACAATGAAGGAGAAACATCCATGAATTCAATTAGATTACAAAGTTCATGATCACATAAAGATCACATCATGGGAGAGAGAGATGAACCACATAGCTACCGGTAGAGCCCTCATCCCCGATGAAGAACTACTCCCTCCTCATCATGGTGATGATGGTGGAGAAGATCTTGCTGTAGATGTTGATGATGAACACGCCGGAGGGGGGTGGAGCCCTTCGGAGGTGATTCCGGCGGCGTTTCCCCCCTCCGATCTTCTCCGGCGGCAGCCTTTTGTCTCTCTGTTTCGTGGTTTTGTGTTTCTCCGCCGCCTCCTTTCGCGAAACGCCAGGGGACCTTTTTATAAGCGTTTTTAGGTCAAGACGGAGTCGGTGGACGAAAAATCGACGGCAACGGAGCTCCGAGGTGGAAACGAGCCTGTCCCACGCGGCCTAGGGTTTTTGGCCGCGTGAGGCACTCTCATTCCCAACTGGTTGGGCTTCTGGCCTTCACTTTAAGCCCATTGCCTTTGTCTCGAAAATTCTGAACCGTGCTCTTTGACCTTGCCCTTTTTGGAGTCCCTTTCTCGAGCAGCGCCCTTTCTCGAGCCAGCCTTTCCGAGTTGCGAGCCAGATCTGCACGACGTCTGTCTTCTTCTTGGCGACGGCGAAGTCTGTCTTCCTCATCCCGACGCCTATCCTCCTCCCGTCTCCACTCGTCATCCCGACGCCTCTGGTCGTTCCAACGACGCGCTTCTTCTCTCCTCTCGGCCTCCGGATCTTGTCTGGGCACATACCCATAGGGAGGAGGTCGCTGATACCTTGGAGGCGGCGAACGCCGCTGGTTCCGAACCTCCTCTGCATCGGCGGAGACGCCGCGACCTACGCAAAGGACCGGGTATCGCCGGATCTAACTCCCTTCCACCGCGGGGTGGCAGGAGGTGGTGGTGGAGGCGATCTTGGGGGAGGCGAGACGAAAACCACTTTGCAGAAACCCGATCTAGGGTTAGCATGAAATCGGGAATTGGGGAACGGGGCTGCGGTTGGTGGCGATTTGTCTGGAGGACGAGGTGGAAGGTCTGAACTGCCCCTCTCGACTGTGCTCCGGGGCCCATCCACCATTGACGCTCCTTTGGTGAGGCCAATTCGGACAACGTCACACACGCGTACATAGGACGGCGTGCGACGTGTCGAAATCCATGGCGTACACTCAGCGTCCACGGAGGGACCGATAAGCGCCGCGTACCTCTCGCCTGAGATCACCGCGCCGATCGAAACCGCAGGGACACGCATCAAGTCGACGGGCTCGACGAAAGAGTTCAGCAACACGACACCACCGCGCGCGTCCTCCTCGACGAACCCAGCATGGCGAGCGCGGGGGCTAGAGCGGTCTAACGGGTAGAAGATCGTTCTCCATCTCCGGTGGAGTAGCGACGGCGCAGGGGGCAGATCGGTGGGGGGAGTCGCCGGAGCGGGTGGGGGTGCGGGTGCGGGAGCCATCATCGTCGGGAACCCTCGTGGGAGTTAGATGGGTCGTAGCGGCGGGGGATAACGAAGGCGCCCTAGATCTGTTGCTGGCAGTGGCACGGAGCAGCGTGGCAGAGCGATTTCTGGCGTCCGCCGCCGACGTCGTAGGCGAAGCTCCGTCGACCATCGCTGTGATAAGAGAGCGAGATGAGGATTTGGAGGAACCTGAGGTAGATAGCAAACGTCCGCGGAAGTCACTGCCCGCAGCAGACGGATCGACGATTCAAGGCATATGAATTTTACAACCTGTACTCTGGGGAGAATGGTTTTGGCGTCAGGTACGGCAAGAGCAGACTAAATGCGGGGCGAAAGCCTGTTTCGAAAGAGCAGACTAAACGCAGCGAGGACAAAATCCATGCAGGAAATAGTTTGTGGCTGTGCCGTGAGTACTTTCCTATCCTCTTTTTTGCATAAGCACTACTATACTGAATTATTTTGCGTGTTAACAAAAGTAATTTTCCGGTGGTGTCCAGGGGAAACCTGGTTCAGAGAACACCCGGTCGTGCAGGTGTGGGTGTCCAGCAATGATCAGGTTGCTCCAGGCGGATGACAATGGTTGGTACTCCTCCGTTTTTTAATATAATATATTTTAGTTTTTGTCCACATGTATATGCACGCAAATATATGTAGACACATTTTTATATGCATGCACACTCATTTTAATATGCACCTAGACAACATGTGTACCACCTAAAACATCTTATATTAAAAAACGGAGGGAGTACATCGCAGAGCATAAGGTAAGCCACAACCACTCAATGTCCCTGACTTGCAGCGAGAAGGATTACTGGCCGTCGCATAAGCGCATCGACGCAAACACGAAAGACCTAGTCAAGCAGCTCAGGGAGAACAATATCAACATTAGCAAGGTGTATAGCATAATTGGCACTTCCTTTGGAACTATGGAAAATGTGCCATTCACGAAAAGGACTCTAACGGAAAGTCCTGACCAATCTGATGATGATGTTAAGAAAACAATGGATGTTTTTGTTGAATTAGGTTCAAAGGACCCGGACTTCACGTACCGTGTGCAATCAGATGGGGAGAGCGGTATTAAGAATTTGATGTGGGCAACCGGAAGCAGCAGAATGCACTACAAGTACTTTGGCGATGTTATCACGTTCGATACAACCTACAAGACAAACCTGTGTGACATGACATATGGTCTATTCGTTGGAGTCAACAATCACTTCCAGAGCATCGTACTGGCGGGTGTGCTGGTTAGGGATGAGTGTGCAAAAAGCTTTGAGTGGGTGTTTTCTGAGTTCATCCGCATGATGGGGGATGTCGCGCCGCAAACTATTCTCACTGGTAAGCCGAAAATATATTATTTTATTTGTAAAGGGTTTGTATAGTAGCAAGATGTTATGATTTATTTTTTGTATGGTGCACTTGTGCAGACCAAAACCGAGCCATGGAGGTCGCCATAAACACGGTGATGCCCGATACAACTCACCGTTGTGTAAATGGCATGTATTAAAAAATGCCAAAGAATGTCTTGGCCCTTTGTATACTAAGAAGAATGCATTTAGAGCTGAATTTCACAAGGTGTTGAACCATATGCTCACACCCGAAGAGTTTGAGTCTGCATGGGGCATGCTTCTTGAGAAGTTTAAACTGCAGTCTCATCCTTACATGACACAGATTTACGAGCTTCGGAAAAAAATGGGCAAAGCCCTATTTTAGGGGGGTGTTCTGCGCGAAAATGACAAGCACTCAGCATAGCGAGAGCGCGAACAACATGCTAAAAAGTATGTTCAGCCTTCAAGCCCGATGCACATGTTTGTGAGGCATTAGACTGCAGTTCGACCAAGAATCTGCAGAGGACTTCGAGGAGAGGAGAATCAGAATTGTGAGTAAGCAGTATAGCTTTAATTTTTTTTTTATGAAAACAGGGTAGTTCCTTATGTTCAATACAGCAGCATTGACAATATTGAAGTGTTGATTTTTTCAGAGCGGCGCTGTTATGAGATTAAACAATCCTTTGGAATGGCACACAAGTAAGATACACACGAGGGCGATGTTTGAGCAGTTTGGTAATATTTTGTATGAGTCTAGGTACTATGACACAGAAGAGGTGGAGAAGAACAAGCTCTACACAGCTACACACAGCCAGGCAGAGAAGAGGGAGAAGTGGAGCCGGGTGGTTTTCCAAGTGAAAATGATAGATGATGGATTCGAGTTTGACTGTGAGTGCGGCCACTACTCACACATGGGTGTCCTGTGTTGCCATGTGCTTAAGGTGTTAAGATTGCTGATTTGTTTTGTTTTGAGTTGGCCACATTCCTCATTTACTGTTCCACTCTTTTCAGGCGATGGACTACCTGCACATAAAAGAGATACCGTCTCGGCACATTTTGAAGCGGTGGACAAGAGATGCACGAGACATACTTCCTGATCATCTAGTCGAGCACCAGAGGGACCAAATTAAGAAAAGGTCCTCGACATATTTGCAAGCGATGGAACTAGTCAGGATCGGCGCTGCGAGCATGGAAGCCTATGAAAAACTGTGCGGTCTTTTCAGAGATGACATGGTGACGATGGCCACTTTCAATGAAGCAAGAGATGGACAAAGGGCAAAGAGCAGAGATGACATGGTAAGCGAGATTGGCCAGTTTAAAGGCTCTGACAAAGAACCGTGGGACATGGAGGCCTACCAGCAGCAGGGACACAACACCACATTAGGGGATGAGCAAGAGAACACTATTTTGCGATATTTGACACAAGGCATAAGAGAACCAATATGTACGGACAGGGGTTGCTCGGACGCCATCGAAGTTCATAAGAGAATCATTGAAGTGCATCGCTGGACCAGTTGTGCCAAGTTAATGGTAGAAAGGTGCGGGTGATGAATGTGAATGTCTATCTGATGGGGTTGTCTCTGTAGTTAATTAATTATTCAGTGCAGAGTGCAGACCAGTTTCTCTCTATTCTTCAAGTGCAGATCGTAGCGCGGTAAATGGAGTAGTACATCCCATCACACTGCGTCCCATGTCGACATGTTGGTTTGAACGACAAACACTTTTTGCTCCACTGGGTCTAACACCTGTGAATGAATCATTTTCTATATGTTATTGTATATAAGCATTCAGTTTACATGTGGTTTTTTCCCGTTTCATACAAAAAGCTGAGCGGAACGCAACCAAATTGGCTTGAACTTGTTTTCCCAGCAATTTGTACCTGCTGATTTGCCAGCAGAGGACATAACAAAAATGATGAATTGTTGCAGCTGATCATCGTATCGTGGGGGAGGGAGAGGCTGTCAGCCAGTGGTCGTTGCTGGCATGAACGAATTTCAAAACCGGTTTCCCAGCCAGCGGCGAGCAATAAGAATATGGTTGTTGAGGTCTGTGTGTTCTGCTCCTTGACTTGTTACCTGACTCTGTCATCGAAATAGGGTAAGCCGGTAAATCACAGCTCGATAGCTGATCTGGTGCTCTGCTTTGGCAAGTCCATGAAGCGGGTGAATTTGCCCAATGAGACGGGACAGGACGGTACCATTCCATTCCATTGCAATATTGGTCCTCAGACATAACTAAACGGACGGAAATCCGTTGCAGCACCTGAGCATCAGTGCTCTCGGTATTTGAAAATTTTGAAAATCAAACTTTTTCGCTTCCAAAAATTATGAAAAAAATTGCACAAATACGTATACATATTCCGCAAGTACACCAGAAATTTCGTAAAGAAATTCATTATATTTTGAGCTAGGCAAAAAAGAGAAATTTCTGACAGATTCAGCACACTTTGTACACTTTATACTGACTAGAATTTTGTTATTTTTATACAGCTCGGAATACGACGTTTTTTGCACCGGAAATTGGCACGCACTTAAGAAACATGCATATGTATCATAGGAATTTTTTTCGGATTTTTTGAAACATAAATTTAAAATTTTCAAAATACAGAGAGCAGTGGTGCTCGGGAGCTGCAAATCCGCTTAAACGGACTGCTATTGTATCACTCTCTCTTGTTAACAGAAGAAAAGAAGAAGAAAAACTAAAATCATGTGTCACTTCCTACTCTCCTGCTTTTACCTATAGAAGAAAATACATATAAAACAGACGGTCAAAACTAGTATAGTACATGCTAGCAAACTTCATCTTGTCAGCCAGCTACCCAAGAGTAGAAGAAACCCTCTTACTCACTAGCTAATCACCCAACTGTTGCGGTCTTGTTCATCAGTGGGATTAGCTCTATATCATCTCCTACGTCATCAAGCACTTTCATTCTATCATCTTCAGTAGCCACATTAGAAGGGTGACAGCTAGAATCATCGGCAACAAGGACCAAAAACTGAACACTGCCTGATCCATCCTTAATAGCTTCTATAGGTTCGTTGTCTTGGAGCATGTGTGCAGGAAGGAGCGTCGAGTTCTGATCACTTTGTGGAACAAGAAACAGTAGCATCAGTGGGAGCAGCCTTGATACGTTTCTAATCAAGACAGCGAGCCAAAGGTTACTGAACTCTGTTCGAGTCACATTCAGCATGTGCAGCAGCAGGCCACCCCACCAAGAAGACATAAGCAGCCCCGCGTTTTGTATAGACATGAGCAGTGCATAGAAGGTTCCTTCGATGCCCGGAGGACAAAGCTTGGAGCAAAGTACGAGAAGCGGCAGCCATTGAAGTCTACCGACCATTTGAGAGACACCGTTATCAATAACCGCAAAAATGTAATCTGGTATGCCGATTTTCGTGTTTAGCCGGGTCACTAGCACTAGATCAAGCATTCCTGCCAGACTTGACAGCACTTGACCCCAGAAAAGCATGCTGCGGAAATTGCAGTCTTTTAGAGCACTTTGGTATAGTAAACTCCGAGTAGAGAACCAACTGAACCGATTGCATAGATCACACCAATAAATCCCTGTAACAACGAAAATATTCCATAAGTTTCTTTGAGAAGAAATAAACAGTGCAGCAAGGAATATCATAAATTCAAATGTAACACCTATGCAAAATTTTACCACAGATTAAATGATAAAGGGTAGGATCTGACAGAGACTGCTATCGTGGAACATTTTAGCAGATTGGCAGGTCATCTTCAACAGCTTATTTATCGAATTTGGATTTACATTGCTTTAGCTATAATGAGATAGTAATGTTCAACTACTTATAGAAGCTACAAGAATAAATTATGTTGCATCAAAGTGGCATGTAGCTGCCTTTCAGCCTGACAATTTTGGCCACAGAGCTAGACTGGCATCTGTTTGAAACACCACCTGCCTATACAGGCTAACCATTATTGGTATGCATACTTTTTCAGGCTCCTAGTCTATGTAATGAACTGATTATATATCTAGGGTATATGCACACCTCAGAAAATGCTGGTCCAGTTAGTCGGTCAGTGTACCAGTAGAACATTCCTCCTTGGATGTCCAGGCTTAGACTGAGAGAGACATACAGGTACACGCATGGCCGCCAGACTTCAGGGCACTTCAATGTTGCCCCCATGGACTGAATTGCTGTGTAGAACTTCTTATGAACCTGATTTAGCAAAGGCCTTAAATGGCAATACTACATTCAGCAATTCAACCCAACAAATTTTTTGAGAGTGTCCCTGACCTGCTTGTAATCGAAATCTGTGGTGCGGCCCTCCTTCAGAAGAATCCCAGCTGAGAACACCAGTGCTGAGGGGATACTCAACAAGCCAAGAGCCCCCTTTAAACAAGAATTCACATGTTGCAGTATGTGAGAAACAATAAGTGAAACCATAGCCTAACAGGAGACTGAACAAACCTGAGCAGCCATCAAGTGGACAAGAAGGCCGCTGATGGAGAACCCGATCAATGACCCGACGGAGGAGCTAAACCCGCACAAGCTCTGCATGTCGGATGCCAGCGACGGGCTTGTGATGCTGTTCTGCGCGACAAGGGCGTCCAGCGTCACGTCGGCCATCGCCGCGCCTGTACTCTGCGCCGTCAGTGCTACGACTGCTGCAACGAGGCCCAAATTACTTTGCAGAGAAAGCATAAGCATGGATGACACACCAGTCACACCTGCATTATCATCTCGCCACCAAGAGGCGTCAGTCACGATACTGACAGATGAAATGGTACGGAAGGCTCTACCTATTCCCCTGTTTATGAGGCCAGTGGGATCAAGATTCAAGAACAGAAGGAGCCCAATCTTTTCACCTGCGAGGAGGAAGTAGGGCGGCGGCGGTATCCGGCGACGGGGACGACGTCGGTGAGCAGGCCCCAGAGCGGCTTGACGACCCACGGCGCGTCGACGATGCCCTGGTAGAACTGCGCGGCGGCCGGCTGGACGCGCAGCACGTCCTTGCAGTAGTACGTGGCGGCGACCACCCCGACGGCGTTGCCCACGCCCTGGCAGGCCCCGTAGACGGCGAAGACCGCGAGCAGGAAGCTCCAGTGCAGCTCGCGGGAGAGCCGCCGCAACCAACGGCAGGGGGAGGCGACGCCGCATCCGTCATGGGTCGGCCGGTCACTGTCGCCGCCGGGTTCTTGAAGTGACTCCTCCTCCCCTTGGGGATCCATATTGTAGCTGCGCGCGTGGAGCAGAGTTCCTTTTGGGGTTTCCTAGGGTCAGCGAATCCAGCCGTTCCCGGCGCGTATTGGCTGACTTTGCCAGGCTCAACGTCACCTGACTTTTGAGTCACTGGCAAGTGGGCCCACTGTATGTGGGGTCCACATGTCAGCCACAACGTCACCGAATCCACAACGGTCAGCGAATCCCAGCCGTTCCCTAGGACCTACGGAGAAGCCACCGGAATGCGGGCAGCAAGAATGCGAGCTTGCGCCCGGCGATTGGTTGCGGGGAGAGGCCGACGAGGCACGTCGGTGGGCGGAGTAGCTGAGCAATGAGCACGAGGCGAAGTCTTCTCGGTGGGTTTACCAGATCGAGCTCCCAGTTTGACTTCAGTTCGCAGCTTTTTTCCAGTTACCAGAAATAATGCTCATGTCCTCGGGATGAGCAACCATTCGCGAAGTTGTCTGGTGGATACCGTCTCGTTCCTCTCCCCTAGCGACTGCTAACCTCCCCCCCAGATCCCATCGCCGGCTCCTCTCCCTCCCATCGCCGGTGGCCATGGTGGCCGGTGGTGAGTGGGAGGGGGGCCCGGTGCTGTATAGGTTGTGGTTTAGGTCGCTTTTCTCTTGGCGTTTTGCTGTTTATCAGAAGCTGCTTCGGGCCGTCTGCGAGCGGCGGCTCAGGGACACCGGTGAGCTCCCCTTGTTCCCCTCCATGGTGGAGGACATGCCAGGGTGGCGGATCTGGTGTGGGCTTCGTTAATAAGCTCGCTTCTCGATCTCCTGTTTGGGAGATCTTGTCTTCCTCCTTCGGCTCTGTCTCAAGACTAGGGGTGGGTAAAAAACCGATAACCGAACACCGAACCGAAATAACCGAAACCGAAACCGAATAGATCATGACCGAAATGACCGATCAGTAATTTGGTTATCAGATCTCACTAACCGAATTTAATCTGTTAAATTCGGTCCTTTACATTCGTTAACCGAACTGACCGAACTAACCGGAATATAGGCATTTTCCCTGTGCAGTTCGTAGGCCCAGCCCATTATACAGCGGACAAAAATGCAAAGCAGCCACTTGCATCGCTCCATTGTCTAAAAAACCTTGCATGCTCCAGCAATTAATTTTGGATCAGTCCCGTTGGTAGGATAAAAAATTCTGGAGGCTCTGGCGGATGCATGCAGGATTAATTTTAGGATAACTACAAACTACTCGTGCATGCAGGATTAATTTTAGCAATCAGCGATCAAAGGAAGGTGCATGCAGAATTAACTTTACCAGCAGGCTCTGGCGGCTCGTCGTACGACCTTCTGGAGGCTCGATTACCAGCATGCTGCATACCTAGTTCGGTCAGTTCGGTCCAACCGAACACCGGACCGAAATTTTTGGTGGACCGAACCCTCGGTTCCTACATATTCTCACACTAATTCGGTCATGATTTTTAGAAGACCGAAATAATTAAAAACCGAATAAACCGAACCAAATAAACCGAGATAACCGAATGCCCACCCCTACTCAAGACTCCATGGTAGAGATGGGGGGCTTCAGGAGGAAGGTGTACCAGGTGTTCAAGCTGTGAGGCATGCGCTCTCTTCCATCTTCGCTTCTCCGGCCGGCCGTGGTGGTGAGGGGAGAATGAGGTGGTTGTGGGCGATCCGTTTTTGGTGGTGGTGTTGCAGGTGGTTTTCTTCTTCGATGGTTCTGCTCCGGCCGGCCGTGGTGGCGAGGGGAGCGTCCGTTTGGAGGTGGGTTCTAGTGGTGGTGGTCCTGGGCGATGCGGAGGCGGCTGGAAGATGGGCGGAGGCGGGGAGACGGTGCTGTGGCCGTGCTCGTTCATCGAGACTAGATTCTGTCGCTAGGCGGCGGATGGCTCCTGCGGTCTTCTACATCTGGTGGTGGCGCCTTCTTCCCGGCGGCTGGCGGTACGGCGGCTCCGGCATCGACTAGGAGCTTGGGGCGCGGCGGTGATGGATCCGATCGTGTTTCCTTCCGGTGGCTTGGGGTGGTTTTTACACTTTTCGGGGTCCTTTTGTATTTTCTGTTTTCTTTTGGGCCTTCTTGTAAAGTGTATGAGCTACCTTAATATATGTGTCGGATCCTTTCCAAAATGCTCATGTCCTCGGAAGATTCGATTGTTCTGCAGACAGACGTCGGGAATTCGGGATTCATGGGAGAATGGAATCTCGAAGAAGAAGATACCGTGATGATACGCGACGGTGATACTGAAGGCATTCAGTAGCTCTCGACACAGATGATCCAGGAAAAAAGATGACAATACATGTGTAGCTTTCAGGAAAAAGACGTCACATTCTTGGCTAGGTGTTCTCATCTCGTCACATTGTGCGTTGCCGACTCATGCCTGGTGTGTTGTGTTGGAAGTAAAGCTACCTTTTGCAAATAATAAAACCATTTTTTAGATGGCCATAAAACTGGTGGATCACACTGAATACATGTGCAGTGATAATTAACAATTGTCAACTTGATACGACGCCCTGACATGTAGATATTTAGTTTATCAGTCGGCAAAAACAATTATTTAGGTACGGGCCATCACAAGGCTACGATTAAAGGGTAAAAAATGGTAATATTTTTTGAACGGATTAAAAATTGCCAACAGGTTGTAATTAGCAGGTAAAAAGTTTTAGAATATACCCATTATATTCTAGTATTATTAGCAGTTATCATAGACGCAAACCACAAATGAAAGAGGTCCAAACTCCTGCTAAGAATCCTATGGATCCACGGAACTTTGACGATTTCATTTTTTAATTTGATCTAAGTTGTCTCCCAAAGGGAATTTTTTATGTACAGAAATTCTATAAATTTAATTTATTTGAAAAGTAATTATCTCCTTCTTCTACTGAATTTCATTTATTTTTTCATCATAATTACCGTAATTCGAACGAAAATACAGAGACCTTGCCTACATGATTCGGTTATACGATCTACAAGTTTTTATCACTCCAACTTTATTAATTACTGAATAAGCTTACATTGTTTGCCAAGTCAGTCAATAAGAAAATCAGGCGGATCCTCATGCCAAACAATTGAGCGAAATCCCTCCGCTTTACAAGCCAATGTATGGGCCACTCTATTTTTCTATCTAGAATTATGATCAAATATAACATGAGTGAAACCGTGAGACAAAAGAGAGGATTCTTCATAAATTGTCGCCGCAACACTAATTGAATTCCCCCATCTCGCATCAACGACTTCCATGCAGTTGATGTTCTCTTCAAGCGTATTGCGGCCGATTTGTCCCGCTAGAACAAGCCCATCGCGAAGTGCTCTAGCCTCGACACTTGGGGCATCTCTAATGTGTAGAATTCCACGACAGTTGACTGCAATAAAGATTTCTTGTGTATCTTTGATAAAAACACCCATTGCACCTGAAATTTGTTAGGTGAAAAAGCGACATTGACATTTAGTTTGACATATCCCTCACTGGGTTTCTCTTAGCCATGGCGCTTGATCCACGTGTTCTTCCTGCCGGCTCTATAATAATTAAGAGAGAGACATAATAGCTTGAACGAACAGGGAAAATACCAATTTTGTATTATTCCAAGAAACAAAGTCCTCCATCACCCTAACAAATGGCCAATGGATTTTTCTGTTCACACTGGAACAAAGATTGAACATATAAGGTCCACATCCCACGATCTTATCTCCGGATCACTCAGCCCCGGAACCTTGGTTCTCATGGGAAGCTCGGCATCCATGAGTCCTCCCATATATTCATATCATCCCCCATTTCCAACTTTCCATATGTATCAATTTTTAGAAGTTTGAATACAATCCCATGTAATTTGCCAAGTGTAGGACATGCCTTTCTTCAATTTTGCATTTGATAAATCACCAAAAGGATAATACTTGGCTTGAATCACTTGAGCCATACTGGAAAAAAATGTACTAGAGGCAATAATAAACTTGCTATTATTCTGTTTCCATGTTTAAGTTTATGTTCTATGCTAGAATTGCATTATTTCCTCCATATGAGATTTGGAGGAAAATGTAATTGATGTGTAGAATAATAAATACCAACCAAATCCTTGGTTAGGCCTCTAGACGAGCTCATGTATTGTTGATGGCCTTGTTTTTTTTAGCATGAGCATAGTAAGTGTTACGAGACGCTGACAATAATAAGACCATATTGTTAGTGTAACATTGGCGCTGGATAGACATTTATGATATAAGGCGAGATACAACGCCAATATGTGTCGATACATTCTGATGGAGAAATTCCCTAGAGGAAATAACAAATATTATTATTCATATATATTACATAATTAATATTTCTATTTGTGTGTTATAACTTATAACTGTTATGGCTTTTAAATGTGAGATTCAAAGAAAAATCCATAAGCGCGTGTGGAAACATAAACACAAAGTAGTATCCTATCTCGCCTTTTAGACTAGCTCATGTGTTGCATAACGACCTAATTTTCCTGGTCATGAGTATAAAATATACCGACAACAACGGAAACACATTGTTGGCCGAACAATAAGTCACCCAACCGTTTGATTAAGGATGACAATTTTACCTATGGGTACGGGTACCCACGGGTACTGTACCCACATGGGTAGGGTATGGGTACAATTTTATACCCATGGGTAGTACCCGTACCCTACCCGTTTAAGTCGTGGGTAGGGTACGGGTATAACCTCGTACCCGTGGGTATACCCATATCCTGCCCGTTTATATATCTTCCCCGTGGAGGTCCGACATTTATTCTCGTGAGTTATTAAATCTATGTAAAGTTGTCATCAATTATCAATATGAGTTGACATAATTATCACGCACGCAAAATATATGTTATTTAGTTGAGATAAATGTTTTTCTTTTATCAAGAAAAATACCGATGAATGTAAAATTATGAGTAATTTGTGTACTATCTGATCTACCCGTTGGGTACCCAATGGGTACGGGTATACGTCGCGTATGGGTACGGGTAAAGTTTCATACCCGCGGGTACGGGTATGGGTAGAATTTTATACCCATTAACTACACGGGTATAGGTATGGTATTGGTCTATCCGCCCCATACCCTACCCATCGCCATCCTTACGTTTGATATTATAAGAGATATCTTTGCCATCTGACAAGCCTATCAAATTTGTCTTACCAAATTTTGATTAAAAAAGACCTTATCGTCAATTGTCTTGGGAGCTTTTTAAATAGTACTACTCCCTCCCTTTGATCGGTTTTAAATGGTTTTGGAAACGGACCAATGTACAAATCCTTATACAACTTGCGACATTTAATTGAGATCGGTGGGATTATCTTGGACTCATGGACTGTATCATCAACTGCCACTCAACCGCGGGACTAGGTGTCTGTGTCAAAGGCCTCATGTTTTGGCGCCGATTACCAAATCTGCATTTCAGATACCCGCGCGAAGGCCTTCTCGGATTCGGGCCCTCCAATCCCCTCCGCCCGCGGCCTCATCTGCACCGTCTATTCCATCCCCCCCTCCCCCCCAAGCGCTACCTCGCTCGCCGCCCCCGTCTTCCTGCTCTTGCCGGCCGCCGTCGCCTCTGCTTCCCCCTCTCCCGCAAGAGGCGAATCACAAAGAAGGCGAGGCGATGCAGCCCAAGATCAACGCCTTCTTCAAGCGCCAGGCCCCGGAACCGGGTTCGAACAGGTTCTTCATATTTTCCCCCTCTTGGAACCGATCACTGCTGGTGAATTCGAACTTAGCCATACAATTTCGATTTGTGCTCGCGTCCTCATTTTCTTTCAACTAGAGGGGGTTTACTATTTCGAAAATCTTGAAGCATGCTGCGCCCAATTGGTGGCTTCCAGATTCACCTCCGCGAATCCGACTGATCTCTGTGCCTATGGTCCTGGGCAGTGGCGACGAGGTGCGCAGGGAAGGGAGCGGCGCGACGGAGGCGAAGAAGCCCAAGGTCCTGAACAAGAAGAGGGACTACGGGCAGTTCCACCTGGAGCTGGGGCAGCCCGACTTCCTCCTCCACATGTGCGCGGTCTGCGGCATGATGTACGCCCGCGGGAACGACGAGGACGAGAAGGTCCACAGGGCCTACCACAAGAGCTACTTCGAGGGTGTCCCCTTCAAGGTCCATTGTGCTCCCGCTTGTTTTTCTGAATTCCAGTGTAACTGCTCTTGTTTCTTGTGTTTTCTGATAGTCGAGTTGCAGGGTTGGCGCGACGAAACCGTGGTTGCGAGGTCCGAGGGCGGTGAACGGATTATTCTTGCGGCCTGCGAAAATTCCTTCACGCGGAACAGCAAGGTATTTTATGCTTGCTAAACCCACCTTGTTAATTATGCCCAGATGCATGACTTTCTGAAGAAATGCAGACTGTAAGTTACTGATAACTGCAATTTGTATGCGTCTGTGGTGAATTACTGCTAGTCTGCTAGAAGCCTAAACCACATCACAGAAAATTCACATCTTGGCATTAGAAATGTAGATGCAAGTATGTCACAGACTTAGGATGCAAAGCATGTAATGTCATGTGCATATGTCAGGTTCAGGAGGTGATCAGAGTGGTGCAGAAGGAATTGGGGTTTGGTGAAGGCCAGCTCCTTCATAAGCTTTGCAAGGTAACTTGCATTCTTAATTCCCATACATATGGTGTAACAACATCAATTCAGTATGTTTTGTCTTACTGAAAATAAATGGGTCTTTGTTGGATAGGTTTATCTGTTCGTATCTGGTGGGAGGATAGTGGGATGCCTTGTTGCTGAACCGATAAAAGCAGGACATAAAGTTATTCCGAGCACCTCATCAGAAGACCGAAGCGAATTGCCAGACAATAAAACTGAATCAGCACAAGCACACCATACATTAGAGTTTGGGAAAATAAGTTTCAAGAGGGAAGTTTTAAGACGGCATAATCCTTCCGACAGGAACAAAGAAGAGAGCCAGGACCTTGGTGCCATAATCTGCGAAGAACAAGCTGTCCCTGCTGTCTGTGGATTCCGGGCCATCTGGGTGGTGCTATCGCGCAGAAGGAAGGGAATAGGGTCGCAGCTAATGGATGCAGCAAGGTATGTTATCCAGGCCTTTTTTTTCCATATGTTGGTTGCTCTGATGCTTGTAGCCCTTTCATGCCTTGGGAAGTCATCACTGTCAAACATGAACTGTTCTGCTTAACAATGAGACATGATAGCATGACAGTGTCAATCTGCACAAAGACCACCTTTTACCAGAGTGCAGACAGTCTCGCTAGACCTTATTGAGCTTTCCTCTCATGTCCTGACATCGCTACTTCGATTTGTCTCCTGCAGGAAGAGCTTCCACGAAGGCAGCACATTGGGGATCTCGCAATGTGCTTTCAGTCCACCAACCTCTGCTGGGAAGGCACTGGCGTCGAGCTACTGCAAGACGAGTGCATTCTTAGTCTACAAGGAGGAGATGTATAGATGATGCTCCAAATATGGATAGCTAACTAACACAGTTGCAAAAATTGTAATGTTGTATACTCAACTGATAAACAGCACACATTTTTTCTAATGACACTTTGCCTATGTGATCTGCCTCGACGTTAATTTCATCTCATGATTTCTTGTGCTTACCACATAATCTTCTTCAGTCAAGATAGTCAAATGTTGTTACATGCTAGTATGGCAGTAACTGAGCTCATAATATTCAGACAATAAAAAAGAAAATAGCAGTAGGCAAACACAATCAGGATAACTGGAACAGCATAAGCACTCATGCTTGACTTTCTCATAAAAAGAACTGCATGACATCATTCAACCGCCCAGCAATCACATTATCCAAGAATGACATCATCTAGAATACAAGCTAAAACACAAACTAAATGGATACAACATATTCTAGTGTTTCCTTGTTGATGGACCATGTATGGCGGCAGCTGCATACTCGTCAACTTCTGCTTTTGTCAGTGTTGGCTTTAGCGACCTTACTGCGGCCTCAAAGTGAGCCTTGTGTATCGAACTTGCTGTGAGATCCTCTCTCAGTGCCAACATTCCTGCTTCCCTGCACAGGCCTTCGAGATCAGCACCGGTGAACAGCTCGGTGCGGTCCGCTATCTTCGCAAGGTCCACATCCTCCCCTAACTTCATCTTGCGTGTTTTGATGCGTAGTATCTCGTGGCGACCTTGCACATCTGGTGGTGGAACATACAACACCTGCAGGTCAAGATAAAGTTATGATCAGTTGTTGCCGATGAGCATGTCAGAGAGATACACGACAGCGGAATACCATATCAAAACGCCCTGGCCGGAGAAGAGCTGCATCGATTGCCTTGGGACGATTCGTAGCAGCCAAAACAATAATCCCCTAAAACAGAAAGCCAGATAGCCTCTTAACAGACAGAAAGGTAGATGTTTATAGAATCCTGTTGAAAACTATCAGCAAGCTAAGAAGTACCGTGGCCAGTTCTAAACCATCCATTTCAGTCAACAAAGTTGATAGGAGTCTTTCTCCTACCGTGGCATTGCCACTGTCCCCATCAGGACCAGTTCTGCAAGATCATACAAGTGCCAACCTAAGTTATTCGTTGTAAAAGTAGCATTCCTGACGGTCAGTATGCAGTATTGAAAAATATTCATAAGTACACAACTAAATTTTGCATAAACCTTGGTTCTGGTCCAGATAAAAATAAAGTTCACCAACTATTTCTAAGAAAACAGTGGAAAACCCTAATTTCTAATACACGAACAAGTTTCTACAAATGCAGATTTCTTAGATCAGATAGTTGTAAAAGAAGTATATAGATGTTTGTATTCATCCATTCCCATTATCTCTACAAGTTCTCTTTTACTAAAATCACATATTACTTGATATAGATGTGAAGTGTTTATGTTCAATGTCTAGGACAAAAGGATCTCAGTGCATACCTTTTCGGGGCAATTGCATCAGCCTCATCAAAAAATATAATGCTTGGAGCAGATAGACGTGCCCTCTGGAATGTTCTTCGCAACAAAGCTTCACCTTCTCCAACATACTTCGAGTATAGTTCTGCACCACTGATTGAAAATATATTTCAGAACCTAGATGGGGTTCAGTGAGTGCAATTGAACAGCAGGGGGTTAGGCTTAGTTTTCCTATCCCCATTAGTTTAACCTTATCTAAACTACAGGATACTATAACAACTGAACGAACAAATTTTGTCTATTATGCGAGCTTGATCTGAATACCATATGAAGAAGTGTTTTTGTGTCTAGAAAAAGAAGTTCATCTTCATTCCTTTGTCTGACCAGTATGTCAGTTCTCACTATATGTTGATCTTAGCTTGACTGAATAAAATGTCTGAACACTTCTGCAGTGGAATATTGAGCTGTAATTTGATCCAAAGAGTGGAAACAATAATCATTCTGTGACGAACCTCAATGAAAAAAAAGAAGCTTGGGCAGCATGTGCTGCAGCCTTGGCAAGGGTGGTCTTTGAGCACCCTGGAGGACCATGCAAAAGCACACCACGGACTGGTGATATCCCTAGTCTAGCAAATGCAGCAGCATGTTTGATGGGCCACTCAACAGCTTGCTGAAGCTTTTTCTGAAGTATAGAAAGAATCACCATTACAACAGGTTTTCATTGTAACAAAGCCTAAAATGAAACATATGAAACATATCTCACCTTCAGATCTTTCAAACCTCCGATATCATCCCATGAAACAGTTGGAGCTTCTTTAGTTACCCCTCTTATCATGCTTGCTTTGACCAGACATCTAGCAAACTCCCAATCTTCCATGAGTAGTGTGAGCACCTTCTCATCCTCGGGCGCGTTTGATAATCTACGATAAGCAAGTCTGGCAGCTTCTCGGCATAGAGCTTCTAAATCAGCTCCAACATAACCATTGCAGGATCCGGCAATAATTTGAAGATCGACACTTTCATGAAGATGAAGATTCTTGGTATAAAGCTAGAGAAATAAGGTCTATAAGATTATACTTTAGGTAAATCAGTATATGGATCAAGGTTTTTGAGTCGACGAGTCGTTTAAGGGTAGCGACTCTTGACTAGTCAAGACTCATGGTCGACTAGTCGACATGAGTAGTTTAGCAATAGGTACTATAAAATTACCATATTATATGTATAATTGTATATAACTATATACTTATTAATAGTCTATAATACAAACCTAGGCATCTCCATATTATATGGTAGCAAATAAAGAAGTTTAACAATGAAATTAAGACACAACAGGTCAGTTCCAACGTTAAGTTACATGCAACCATATCCAAATGCAAGTAAATAAGTTCAACATTGAAAAAAACTGGGGCGATTTAGGCTTCACGGGGGGTTGGGCAAGCAATATTGGAAAAAATATGACGGGTGCGGCCAACTTTAAGTCGTTCTTCGACTCAAAACCTGGACTAGTCAAGACTAGTCGATTGAGTCGTTCGACTCAACCAATTAGTCGAGTCGAGATGCTGAGTCGACTTTATTTTGCGACTCATCGACTAGTCGTCGACTAGTCGTGACTAGTCGCTCGACTCAAAAACCATGATATGGATTCAGACAATGCAGGTTTTCAGAGTCATGTTGCAAATATTTAGACTCAATACACATAATGTCAAGCAAGCCACCAAAGGGATAGGCAACAAGATATGAATTTTGACCCGAAGAGAAAATTTATGTTACCTTAAGAATCTGCAGCCTTTCTTCTGCTGTAGGAACAGAGATCTCTATCTCTGAGTCAAAACGTCATGGCCTTCTCAATGCTGGATCAATGGCATCCACCCTACACATTAAACATGGAGAGGCTCATAAACATGGCCATTAAAATAGCAACTACAATCCCCCAGCTAGCATCGCCTACCTGTTTGTTGATGCAACAACAACTACGTGAGGAAGCTTCTTCGATGATTTCTTATTTCCATCCATCAGGGTTAGCAGCTGACCAACAATGCGGGACTCTTGCTCTCTCCTGCGAAAAGTACATACATTGAGAAAACAGATTTCGGCAGGCGCAAAAGACGGTAACAATATAATAAGCATACCTACTGTTACGTCGTGGGAATATAGTATAGCATCCAATTCATCGATGAAAATAATGGCTGGCCTACCCTGTGATGCCTGAGAGTAGGCTTCAGCAAAAGCTTCACGCATGAACCTCTCACCTTCTCCAGCGTGAGCTTTGTGCACAGAATACGGGCTGTCAAGACGGGCACAATAAAGCAATTAACGATCATGCCGAAATACACACCAGGATGCAAATGATACTTCTTTTTTTAGATAAAAGGCAATAATGCCCAGCTTTGAATTAACAAAGCTCAGAGTTTTACAACGGCAAATACAGACAATACAAAGTGTTGAGGAGGGCCTCTCACAGAGCAGACTAGGGACAAGCTAAAAAAAAAAGGGGCTACACTACGCCGAGCACCAAATCATTGCGTAGAACGGCCAGCCAAGAGGCAGGATCGGACCACCAGCGAAGAAACCACCACAAGTAGCACAGAGCTTGCCATCGGAGAGGAAAGCAGGAGACAAAAGACCAGAGCGTCCAACAGACGACGAGCACGAAGTAGAGGATGCCGAGGATCACAGCGCCGAACGGAGACCACAACATCGACAACGGCGAGCACCAAACCCTTGCGTAGAACAGCCAGCCACCAGAGGGGCGGGAGCGGACAAAACCGAAGGCGAGCACCGAACCCTTGCGTAAAACAGCCAGCCACTAGAGGGGCGAGATCGGACAACACCGAAGGCGAGCACCAAACCCTTGCGTAAAACAGCCAGCCACCAGAGGGGCAAATGATACTTCTATTTGGCAGATTAAGATTTGAGGTATCAATGTCGTGTAGTTGAGTCGTACTTGATCATTGTGAGGTGGGCATTTCATTCCCGAACGATTGCTTGGACAAGGCTTGTCTGACAAGAACAACAAGAACCAATCTTAAGAAACACACTCGCCCATATTTGCAGACGATCACGGCGTTGCCATTTAGAATACATTACCTTTCCAGTGCCAGGAGGGCCGTAGAGCAGCAATCCTCTGGGCCACTGAAGTACACGAGTTCGCACACCACCCAGAGCAAAATCAGGTCAGACAAAGGCGCGCTGGGTGCTAAAATTGGTGGAGGGAGGATAAGGGGGCAGGCAGCCGGTTGTACCTTGAGGCCGAGAACGCGGGACTGGCGGGCATAGACGAAGGGATACACCACGAGCTCCCGGAGAGCTTGAAGGGCCATGCGGTTCCCGGCGACGGCCTCCTCTGCCCGCCAACCCCGGCCGGCTCGCCGCCATCTCCATTACCACCGCCGCCGACGCCTCTGCTCTCCGCGGCCATCACCTCGCCTATTTCTCTTAGTCCATTGCTCTCTGGAGGACAGGGTATGCCGGCGAGCTACCTTGGAGGCTACGCACGAGGAGGGCACGGCACACCGGCTCTACCTTCAAGGCGGCTGGCGGCTGGAACGACGGAGACGAGGAGCGAGCACAGCGACCTCATGGCCGCGAGGCCCTCCTCAGGCTCCCCGCGCGCGGTCCATTAAGGCCCAGCTCCTAACCGGCCCAATTGGCGTTTTTACCTCACGAAACGAGCAGACAATAGCGAAAACTGCATACGCACAAGGAAACGCCAAATCCTATTTGCCGCCTTTAGCGGCGCGGAAGGGTGGTGCTGGTGCCGCCTGAAGCAGTAACTTGCTCGGTTTATCCTCCTTCGTATCGATGTCTTTCTTTTATCTTATGGCTAACTTAAAAAAATGTTTAAGGGGTTAAAAAATTCGTTCATAGATTTAAAAAATATTTCATATTTAAAATTTTCATGTAGTTTGAAAAATGTCCACAATGCTGAAACAAATGTTCACAAGATCCAAAATGTTGTTCATTGGTTAAAAAATATACGTTCATGGAATTAATCTTCATGGATTTCAAAAGAAAGTTCAGGGATTCGTAAAAATGTTCTCAATGTTTAATATTTTTCATGAATTCAATAAAAATATGATCATGCATTAAAAAAATCTCTCACAATAAAAACTGTTCATGAATCCATAAAAAATCTTGATACAAAAATTGTTCACAATATATTAAAAAAATATTGATGGGTTCAAAAAATACGCTCATGAACTAAAATAATAATGTAATTAGGTTTGGAAAAATATTCATGATTTTTAAAAGTATAATCATAATATCAAAAAATATGCATGGTACAACAAATATTCATGTTTTCCTTACAAAAAATAGAAACTAAAATAAAGGTAAACTATTTATTTTTTAAATAAGTAATATTGATGAAAAATAAATAGAAAATAGAGAATATAAAAAACTCAAAAAAATCTAGAAAATAAAAAGGACCAAAAAATAAAAAAAATAAAAACAAAAAGGAGGATAAAAACCAATAAAAACACATTACAGGAAACGACAGTAGCCCGGCCGAAATATCGGGAGCAGCGAACATAGCTAGCGGAAGTAAATAGGCCAAGCCCCCTAATCTCCATCAGGCGGCAGGAGCGGCGCGCGACGTGAAAGGCGGCATATAGGAAATGCATGTCTATATCTCTTATAAAAAAATCTCACTAACATATATTAATGATTTTTATATATTTGCACCCAAGTTATGCACATCTTCCATTTTCTTAACCAGTCATTTGTCCATGTCAATTCCACTAATATTAATTAATTTTCACATGCAAGTTACACATCATTCGTTCATTAAACCATCCAATTGTTCACATTAATAATTTATAATACACCGTCATTTCATGTCTATTAAATTTATTATCTCAATTGTGATCAATTGAATTTTGCATATTTCTTTAGACAACATAATGTATCATACCTCTTTATACACTTTTGTTTACACAAATACAGTTGCTAAAGAGATCCTGCGGCAATGTATGGGGTATCTTTTAGTATGTATATATGTATATGAAGTTGGCATAAGACTGTAGTTTTGCTTGCCAAAGATAAAGAAGGGCGGCTGCCCTCTCTTACCCTAAGTGGATGGATCAGAACCAGGAGCGCAAACCCACCATGATAAGCCCTAAGGCTTTCATTTTCGCCCCATTCCGATCCAAAATTCATATTTTTCTTCCGGAGCCCAAAATTTAGTTTGTCTTGGATATGCAGAAGATAGTGGGAGCTCCTGTATGATGCACCTAGCATCCTAACGTACGATTTTTCTTTGATTTAAAAAAATGTGAAATAAAAATTGTTCCCATATTTTAGAAAATGGGCACAAATGTTCATTTTCCAAAAAAAATATTGAATTAAAAAGATGTTCACGAATTTGAATTTTTTTCATGAATTTGAAAATTGTTCATGTACTAGAGAAATATTCATGAATTTGGAAAATATGTTTGCATATTTGACAAATATTTGAATTTGAAGTTGTTCATCATTTTACAAAAAATGTTTAATTCAAAATATTTATGAATTTGGAAAGATGTTCATGGAATAAAATAGTATTCATGAAGTTGAAAAAAATGCTGACAATTTATATAAAAGAAAAGGAAAAAGCAGGAAAAACCCTAAAAGAAAACAAACCCATGTGAAAAAAAAAACAGAATACCAGGCCTGAAGCTTTTTTTTTTTTGGTGAAAGGGGTGGCCTGATCTCTGTGCCTGGTTCAGGAGGTGATCAGAGTGGTGCAGAAGGAACTGGGGTTTGGTGAAGGGCAACTCCTTCATAAGCTTTGCAAGGTAACTTGCAGCCTTATATGTTTTGTCTTACTGAAAATAAATGGGTCTTTCTTGCGTAGGTTTATCTGTTCGTATCTGGTGGGAGGATAGTGGGATATGCCTTGTTGCTGAACCGATAAAAGTGTTGTTGCCAAGGCTGGCTGTCTCTCTCAGCTCACTCGAACGGAGGTGGAAGAAGATGAACACTGGACACAGGAATTTTGCCGGTGACGAACGCTGCCACGGGCGCACCAACGCCCTAATTTTCTTGTCTTTTTACAGTGGCTACATGGCTCACACATGTGCCTTACAAACGAGGAGGACAGAAGGTTTTATAGCCGGGCTGACGCTGGTAGCACTAACTCCACGCTGCCGCTCGATCCGGCCGCGCACGATGCGCACACACGCACGACGCGGCTGCCTCCCAACGGATCACAACGGCTCCTCCTACTGCATGCAGCTCCTCCGCGCTATGTACACGGCAAGCTACAGACTAAGTCCAAACGCACGCACCCACACAACGCACACGGCCATAACCAGGCTCACAAACTCGACCTGTCGCGCCGACGCCGGTCACCATCGTGCCTGCTCATGGCTTATTCTAACAAAAAGCAGCGCATGAAGTGAACTCCTCTGCCTCCCGTGTCGCTCCTCTGGGGCGACACCGGGGGCCTCCCAAACCCTAGCCGCCGCCGGCCTCCCCCTACTCCATCCCCCTCGTCGCCACCTGAGGAAGCTGCCGGGAAAGCCCGCGCGGCCGCCCGTGACGGTGGCGGCGGGGATTTCGCCGCTTCACTACGTGGAGGGCTTGACTGTTGGGGCGGCGGCCTCAGAGGTGAGGGCGGCGTCGGCCCTGGCGGCGGGGGGCGCTTGCTGGTGCTGTGAGACTGTCTCCCTCGGCCGCGAGGGCGGCGAAGGAGCGGTGGTTCGTGGTCACGGCGTGGAGGTGCCTCGTCAGCCTCCGGCGCCAGATCTGAAGACGGCGGTTGCGACCCACGCGGATCCCATCCCGCCTTGCCGGGGTGGCTGTCAGGGGCCCTGCCGGGAGAAATCTTCGGCCAGCTTGGTGGTCGCGTCGTCGGCGACGTCTCGACGCCGCTCCCCTCCTTGGAGGCGACGATGACGTATGGTCCTTGCCCGCTCTCCTCCCCTGCGCCTGGGTGAAAACCCTAGTTCCTTGCTGAACGGGCGACGGCGGCGCTCCGGCGTCGTGCCCTCCCTGGAGGCATCGTCTTGGGCTGCGGGGAGGTGGTGGCGATGCGTGGTGTTTGCGGTCTGCTTGTGGCGGCGTGCTCCTGTGGAGAGGTGTCGTCCAATTCGGTCAAAGCTCCCTCCTTTGCTGCAAACCTGCGCAGGTGGTCTGCTCTTCCGCGGGTTGGCACCCTCGAGCCTGGGCGAGAGGGAATGGGTTCCCCTCTGCGGCGGCAGCAGCTTGGAGATTTGGTTGAGAGACAGAGGCCAGGTTGAGCTCTGCCCTTTCTTGGTGGCCATTGCTTTCTTTGTGTCGTGTCTTCGGTGTGTGCCCATGTCCGATAGCCTGCGTCTTGTCGCGATGTCGGGACCGGCGGCGACGTCTGTGGGTAGTGCGCGGGCTGTGGCGTCCGTGCTTGGATCTGCTCTTCTGCAAATCGGTGTGTTTGCTCTTCGTGCTCTCGGTGAGCTGCTCTACCTTCTGACGGTACGGCGTCCTTCGAGTCAGGACGAGAAGACAGGGGTCTTCTTCGAAGGTGGAGGCGAAGGGCAGTCGACGACAACAAGCAGGGGCGTGACGAAGGCAGGACTCTCCGGCGGCGCTCTTGTTCACGGTGTTCTCCCCTTGGTGCTGATCTTGTCGGCGGACGGTGGCTTCGATGATCAAGCTGTGCTTCCAATTTTATTCTATGTTTGCTTGTTCATTCGTTGCTTGTAAGCTGTTCTTGCAGCATGGTTGTAATGTGCCGTTGTAAACTCTCGGCTTTGTTAATTCAAAGCTGGGCTTATGCCTTTGTTCTAAATAGAAGCAGCGCATAAAGTTATTCCAAACTCCTCATGGGAAGACCGAAGCGAGTTACCGGACAATAAACACTGAATCATGCCTTGAGAAGTCATCACTGTCAAACATGAACTGTTCTGCTTAACAATGAGACATGACAGCATGACAGTGTCAATCTGTACAAAGAACACCTTTTACCAGAGTGCAGACAGTCTCGCTAGATCACTAGTTTATTGAGCTTTCCTCTCATGTCCTAACGTCGCTACTTTGATTTGTCTTCTGCAGGAAGAGCTTCCGCGAAGGCAGCACAATGGGGATCTCACAATGCGCTTTCAGTCCACCAACCTCTGCTGGGAAGGCATTGGCGTCGAGCTACTGCAAGACGAGTGCATTCTTAGTCTACAAGGAGGGAGATGTATTAGAGATGATGCTCCAAATATGGATAGTTAACTGACACAGTTGCAAAACTTGTAATGGTGTATACTCGACTGATAAACAGCACACATTCTGTTCCAATGACACTTTGCCTATGTGATCCTCCTCGACGTTAGTTTTGTCTCATGATTTCTTGTGCTTACCACATGATCTTCTTCAGTCAAGATAGTCAAATGTTGTTACATGCTATTATGAATTATGGGTGTACCGATATCGGTAACCGATGTCATAATATTCAGACAATAAATAAAAAAATTGCAGTAGGCAAACACAATCAGAATAACTGGAACAGCATAAGCACTCATGCTTGACTTTCTCATAAAAATAACTGCAGGACTATCATTCAACCGCCCAGCAATCACATTATCCAAGGATGACATCATCTAGAATACAAGCTAAAACACAAACTAAATGGATACACCGTATTCTAGTGTTTCCTCGTTGATGGACCATGTATGGCGGCAGCTGCATACTCGTCAACTTCTGCTTTTGTCAGTAATGGCTTTAGCGACCTTACTGCCGCCTCAAAGTGAGCCTTCTGTATCGAACTTGCTGTGAGATCTTCTCTCAGTGCCAACATTCCTGCTTCCCCGCACAGGCCTTCGAGATCAGCACCGGTGAACAGCTCGGTGCGGTCTGCAATCTTCGCAAGGTCCACATCCTCCCCTAACTTCATTTTGCGTGTTTTGATGCGTAGTATCTCATGACGACCTTGCACATCTGGTGGTGGAACATACAACACCTGCAGGTCAAGAGAAAGTTATGGTCGGTTGTTGCTGATGAACATGTCCAAGAGATACACGATAGTGGAATACCATATCAAAACGCCCTGGTCGGAGAAGAGCTGCATCGATTGCCTTGGGACGATTAGTAGCAGCCAAAACAATAATCCCCTACAACAGAAAGCCAGATAGCCTCTTAACAAACAGAAAGGTGGATGATCAATAGAATCATGTTGAAAACTATCAGAAAGCTAGGAAGTACCGTGGCCAGTTCTAAACCATCCATTTCAGTCAACAAAGTTGATAGGAGTCTTTCTCCAACTGTGGCATTGCCACTGTCACCATCAGGACCAGTTCTAAAAGATCATACAAGTGCCAACCTAAGTTATTTGTTGTATATTCGCAAAAAAAAAAGTTATTCATTGTAAAAGTAGCATCCCTGACGGTCAGTATGCAGTAGTGAAAAAAGATACATAAGTACACAACTAAGTTTGCATAAATCTTGGTTCTGATCCAGATAAAAATAAAATTCACTAAAATTTATAAGAACACAGTGGAGACCCCTAATTTCTAATACACGAACAAGTTTCTACATTGATGTGCACCATAACAAATGCAGATTTCTTGATCAGATAGCTGTAAAAGAAGTATATAGATGTTTGTAACCATCCATTCTCATTATTTCTACAAGTTCTCTTTTACTAAAAGCACATATTACTTAATATAGATTTAAAGTGTTTATGTTCAATATCTATGACAAGGATCTCAGTGCATACCTTTTAGGGGCAATTGCATCAGCCTCATCAAAAAATATAATGCTTGGAGCAGATAGACGTGCCCTCTGGAATGTTCTTCGCAACAAAGCTTCACCTTCTCCAACATACTTCGAGTATAGTTCTGCACCACTGATTGAAAATATATTTCAAAACCTAGATGGCGTTCAGTGAGTGCAATTGAACAGCAGGTGGCTACGCCAAGTTTTCCTATTCCCATTAGTTTAACCTTATCCAAACTACAGGATACTATAACAACTGAACCAACAAATATTTATATTATGCGAGCTTGATCTGAATACCATATGAATTGAGAAAGAATTGTTTTTGTGTCCAGAAAAAGTCCATCTTTGTTCCTTCCTCTAACCAGTATGTCAGTTCTCACTATATCTGGGATTAATTGATCTTAGCTTGACCGAATAAAATGTCTGGATTCTTTTGCATAGTGGTATAGTGAGCTGCAATTTGATCCAAAGAGTGGAAACAATAATCATTCTATGACGAACCTCAAAGAAAAGAAAGAAGCTTGGGCAGCATGTGCTGCAGCCTTGGCAAGGGTGGTCTTTGAGCACCCTGGAGGACCATGCAACAGCACACCACGGACTGGTGATATCCCTAGTCTAGCAAATGCAGCAGCATGTTTGATGGGCCACTCAACAGCTTGTTGAAGCTTTTTCTGAAGTATAGAAAGAATCACCATTACAACAGGTTTTCATTGTAAGAAAGCCTAAAATGAAACATATATCACCTTCAGATCTTTCAAACCACCGATATCATCCCATTGAACAGTTGGAGCTTCTTTAGTTACCCCTCTTATCATGCTTGCTTTGACCAGATATCTACCAGACTCCCAATCTTCCATGAGTAGTGTGAGCACCTTCTCATCCTCGGACGCGTTTAACAATCTACGATAAGCAAGTCTGGCAGCTTCTCGGCATAGAGCTTCTGAATCAGCTCCAACATAACCATTGCAGGATCCAGCAATAATTTGAAGATCGACACTTTCATGAAGATGTAGATTCTTGGCATAAAGCTAGAGAAAAAAGGTCTATAAGATTATACTTTAGGTAAATCAGTATATGGATTCAGACAATGCAGGTTTTCAGAGTCATGTTGCAAATATCTAGACTCAGTACACATAATATCAAGCAAGCAATCAAAGGGATATGAAACAAGAAATGAATCTTGACCCGAAGAGAAAATTTATGTTACCTTAAGAATCTGCAGCCTTTCTTCTACTGTAGGAACAGAGACCTCTATCTCTGAGTCAAAACGTCCTGGCCTTCTCAATGCTGGATCAATGGCATCCACCCTGCACATAACGAGACGAGAAATTTTTCAATATAACTAATTTCCATGAGATGATACATAGACTACAGCCTTGTCGAACTGGAGAGGCTCATAGACAAGGCCGTTAAAATAGCAACAACAATCCCCCAGCTAGCATTGCCTACCTGTTCGTTGACGCAACAACAACTACGTGAGGGAAGCTTCTTCGATGATTTCTTATTTCCATCCATCAGGGTTAGCAGCTGACCAACAATGCGGGACTCTTGCTCTCTCCTGCGAAAAGCACACTGAGAAAACAGATATCGGCGGGCGCAAAAGACGTAACAATATAATAAGCATACCTACTGTTACGTCGTGGGCATATAGCATCCAATTCATCAATGAAAATGATGGCTGGCCTGCCCTGTGATGCCTGAGAGTAGGCTTCAGCAAAAGCTTCACGCATGAACTGCTCACCTTCTCCAGCGTGAGGTTTGTGCACATCATACGGGCTGTCAAAGACAGGCACAATAAATCAATTAACACATGCCTAAATACACATGGGAAGCACATGGCACTTCTATTTGGCAGATTAAGATTTCGGGTATCAATGTCGTCAAGTTGAGCCATACTTGATCATTGTCAGGTGGGCATTGCACTCCCGAACGATGGCTTGTACCAGGCTTGTCTGACAATAAGAACAATAAGCAATCTTAAGAAACACACTCACGGCTCACCCATATTTGCAGGATGATCAAGACGTTTCCATTGCGAGTGCATTACCTTTCCGGTGCCAGGGGGTCCGTACAGCAGCAATCCTCTGGGCCACTGCAGAATACAAGCTCACACAGCACACCCAGAGAAAAATCAGTCAGACAAAGGCGCGCTGGGTGCTGAAATTGGTGGAGAGAGAAGGGGACAGGCAGGCGGTAGTACCTTGAGCCCGAGCACGCGGGACTGGCGGGCGTAGACGAAGGGGTACACCACGAGCTCCCGGAGGGCTTGAAGGGCCATGCGGTTGCCGGCGACGGCCTCCTCCGCCCGCCACCCCGCCGCCGGCTCGCCGCCGTCTCCATCACCGCCGCCGCCGCCGCCTATGATTCCTGCGGCCATCACCTCGCCTAGTCTGCTAGTTTTCAGTGCTCTCCGGGGTCCGGGCGGGGATGTGAATACGTCGCGCGGGCACTGAAGAAGGACGAGGGCTCCCTCCTTCCCGCCGCTGTCCTATTTCTTGCGAGGGCGCCGGATAGAGAGGAGGCCGCGTAACCCTCGTTTTTTTCGAGGAAAAGGAAGGGTGACAGCGTCCATAACAGGATCCAGAACAAACACTCCAGGATTACGCTAACCCTCGTTACCCATCCAAACCTAGCCTATCCATCTTCACGAATTTGGGCGAATCCTTTATATCGCCCCGCGGCGACGCTTCCCGCTTGCGTCGCCTGAAGGGACGCGCGCGTCGCCGCGGGTGGGCCGGCCCAACAGTCGATTTTTTTTCTTTTTATTTTTCTTTTTTTGTTTCCATTTTTCTTTTTTCTTTTTCCTGTTTTCGTTTTTCTTTTTATTTTCTGTTTTAATTTTATTTTCCTTTTACGTTTTCTATTTCTGTTTTAGTTTTATTTCCTTTTTCATTTTCTTTTCTATTTTTCTAAACAATTTTCATTTTCGTTTTCTTTCCTATTTTAGTTTTCTTTTCTATTTTCATTAACTTTTTTATTTTTATTTTTCATTATTTTAATTTTTCTTTTCTCATTTGTCACTTTTATTTTATGTTTTTGTTTTTCGTTTTATTTTTATTTTTCTTTTATCTTTTTCTTTTCTTTTTTTAGTTTGTCGTGTTTCTTTTCTTTTTTATTTTCACTTTTTATGATTTTGAACAAAAAATCAAACTTAAATTTTTTTAGAATAGAAATATTTTTGAGATTTTAAAATTGTTCAAATTGTTCATATATGCAACTTGTGCAGATTTAAAATTTGTTCATATTCGAAATTGTTAAATTCAAATTTTGTTCATTTTCGTTCACCGACCTTTTCTGTTCACTTACCAAAATCGTTTAAAAATAGTTTTCGTTTTCACCGGCTTTTTTGTGTTCACTTTTCAAAAACGTTCAAAATTATTTTCCGTTCACCGGCCTTTTTTTGTTCATGTTTTCCAAAATTGTTCAAAATTAGAGCCTTTTTGTTCACCTTTTTAAATTTGTTCATCTTTTTTTGTTTAGTGGTTTTTTCTGTTTACTTTTTCAAAATCGTTCAGAACTAGTTTTCGTTCATTGGCCTTTTTTCTGTTCAATCTTTAAAATCGTTCAAAAATAGTTTTTTCTTTCTGTTCACTTTCTAAAATCGTTAAAAAATAGTTTCCGTTCACTGGCCTTTTTTGTTCACTTTTTTCAAAATCGTTAAAAATTAGTTTTCATTCATCGGCCTTTTCTGTTCACTTTTCAAAATCGTTCAAAGAAACATTTCGTTCACCACCCTTTTTTTGTTCACTTTTTCAAAATTGTTCAAAAATAGTTTTCGTTCATTTGACTTTTTTCTGTTCAATCTTCAAAATCGTTCAAAAATAGTTTTTGTTCACCGATTTTTTCTGTTCACTTTTGAATATCGTTCACCAACCTTTTCTGTTCACTTTTTTAAAAATCGTTCAAAAATAGTTTTCGTTCACTGGCCTTTTTCTGTTCACTTTTTCAAAATCATTCAAAATTATTTTTTGTTCACCGGCCTTTTTCGTTCACTTTCCAAAATCATTCAAAAATAGTTTCTGTTTTACCGACTTTTTTGTGTTCACGTTTCAAAAACATGCAAAATTATTTTTCTTTTTCATCTGCTTTTTTGTGTTCACTTTTCAAAGACGTTCAAAATTATTTTCCGTTCACCTGCCTTTTTTGTTCATTTTTTAAAAATCGTTCAAAAATAATTTTTGTTCTCCTACCTTTTTTGTACACTTTTTAAAATCGTTCAAAAATAATTTTTGTTCACTTTTAAAATCATTTAAAAATAACTTTCGTTCATAAAAAAATTATGTTAACTTTTTAAGTCTGTTCAAAAATAATTATTGTCCACCGACCTTTTTCTATTCACTTTTCAAAATCGTTCAGAAATAATTTTTGTTCACTTTTTAAATCGTTCAAAAATAAGTTTTGTTCACTTGTTAAATATGTTCAAAAATAGTTTTTGTTCACGAACCTTTGTTTGTTCAGTTTTTAAAATCGTTCAACAATAAAAATTTTACTTTCAGAAGAATTATTTTCATACTTTTTGTCTACTTACATACATGTATTCAACTGTATATGTCAGTACATACGAGAAATATGCTTGTACTGCTCGAACTAGCTAGCTCAACGATCGAGCAGGCATGCGTCTAGCTAGCAGCTCAACGATCGATCAATCCGAATGCATGCGTCTAACTAGCTAGCTAGCTCAACGATCGAGCATGCATGCGTCTAGCTAGGAGCTCAACGATCGAACTTAACGCGTGCGAGAACTGATTCTAAACGCACGCGAGAAAACAGCCGCTACGAATCAGCTTACACGAAACAGTCTAACGCGTGAGAGAATGTGGGCCGAGCCCACGAAGGTCTTGTTGTAGGCGACGCACGCAAGACCCGTCGCCTTGAAGTGAGGTAAAGGAGCTCCCCGAATTTGGGTCGGCCTGTAATTGCAGAAGATGGGCCTGTAATTTGGGATGGCACAATGTATATATGGCACTACGTTTTCTAAAATAAATAAATACTCCATCCGATCCATATTAGTAGCACAACTTTGTCTAGATATACATGTATTTAGTCTAAATACTTAACTAGATATATATAAATTTAGACAAACCTATGCCCACTAATATGGATCGGAGGTAGTAATAATAATATGGCACTACATCATTGATACCGGAGAAGCATCTTCTCGCAAGGCAGCAAGAGGTTCCACCCGTAGCACAATGCACGACAGCGCATCGCTCTGACTCGTTTTGGTCGTGTACTCTCCTCGGCTGCCGCGGTGAGCCAGTCCAACCCACACCAGTATTGTTTCGTTGAGAGACACGTGAATGGCCGTCAAATCCCTGCTCTGAGAGAGCAAGAAAACTTGTCCTGGCGGTGGGTACACACGGGTGGTGGTTGGCCGGCGGAGTAAGTAAAAACGGCGACTGACACGAGGCTACCCCCACACCTCTCTATCCATCCATCTACGGGTCCTTGGCCAACGCACGTTCCTACGCAGTTTGAAAGCCCGGAATCGGAGATGGAATCGCGCTAAAAGTCTCTGCCCGAGGGCCCATCCGAGTGCAGTGCCGCCGACCTCCGCCTCTCTTCCCCAACCAACCTCGACACTCAAGTAAATGCGGCCATCAATGGCAGTGCATGCTCCCGTGTTACTACGGCACCCAGCTCACGCTCTCCAGTCTACACGGCCCCCTTCTTTTCAGCTTATTTTCCAGATTCTCCCAGAAGCTACCCTCCATCAGATTCTCCTAGAATCTAGTTTTTAAATTTGTTTAAACTTCTAAAAAAAGAGATTCTGGGAGAAGCTGATGGAGGGTAGCTTCTGAGAGAATCTGAAAAATAAGCTGAAAAGAAGGGGCCCACATGCCTCTCTAGAACTTGTGAAGAACTAGTTAAAATCTTGCGCGAACTTGTTTATTTAAATTTCCAGTATAAGTTTCCGGTACATGTTCTGCGCAATGCGATTTGTGAACTGAAAAATCAGCTCGGACTTGCTGAAACTTTGTTGAGCGAGATTAGAGCATCACTAGTAGAGCCCCTAAACCCTTAAAAGTTTAAGGGTCGAGAATTGGCACATTTGAGCCCTTGTGAGCTGCGAAAAACAGAGGGCAAAGACTAGAACCCTCAAACCCAACCCTCAAAACAGGCTGTTTTGAGGGTTGGGTTTGAGGGTTCTAGTCTTTGCCTCAACCCTCAAACCCTCAAACTATAATAATATGGCTTATTTTAGTTTTTGGAGTCCTTAGTTAATAAACTATAATAATATTCCAATATAGAGGAATTGATTTTATAGTTAGGTAAAAAATATGAATTAATTCTTATTAAATTTATATATTTTTGCAGGGTTTTGTTGGGAATTTATTTAGAAATTTTATTACTCCTTTTATTACTTTTATTCTTCCAATTACTCCTTTTATTCTTCTTGTTGGGAATTTTTATTATCCCTTCTCGCTCCAGCCGGCGGCGGCCCGATTCCGGCGCGATTCCGGCCGGCGGCGGAGGGGAGGCAGGGCGGAGCGGCCAATTCCGGCGGAGGGGAGGCAGGGCGAGGCGATTCCAGCCGGCGGTGGCCCGATTCCGGCGCGATTCCTGGTGACTGGGCGCGGCGGCAAGCTCGGGAGGCGAGGGGAGGCGGGGCGGCGGCCGCTCGGGAGGCGGAGGAGGGCGGCGGCACGCTCGGGACGCGAGGGGAGGCGGCCGGCGGCGCGGGGACGCGAGGGGAGGCAGCGGAGCTGGGCATCCGCGATTCCCGTCGCCGTCGATGGCGAGCCTGGGCGACGGCCGCGCGGGCGGAGGGCCGAGGGCGGGGACGGCAGAGGGGACCGGGGACGCGAGGCGAGGCGGCGGCCGGGGCGGCGCGAGGCGAGGCGGCCGCGCAGGCGACTTGCGCTGAAACTTCAGCGCGCGCTCGCGCGGAATGGCTACGGGTCGGAAGTGAGGGTTGGCTCTCCAACCCTTAGTTCTACAGGTTGGAGGCCGGTTTACAGGTCTGACCCTTAATTTTTTTTACGGATTTGTGGATTCGAGGGTTCTAGTCTACGACATTTTTTTGTCCGAAACCGTAAAAAAACGGTTGGATAGGGGTTTAGGGGTACTACTAGACATGCTCTTATATGGGATCTGCAAATAGATGCTCTTAGCAATTGATTGCCGGTGTACGGCGGGCAGCAGAACATGGCCGTGTAGTACCATGCGCTGCCCTGCGTGTCGCACGCGAGCTTGCGGTGCGCCGCTTGCCCGTGTACGTACGTATCCGGGCCAAGATTTATAGATAGATCATAGATGGATGAGCACAGAGGAATGGGGAGTAATGCATTGCAGCCAGCAAGTACGCGTCCGGTAGTGAGTCCACCGCTGCTAGGCTGCTAGCGCCGCCCCCCGTCCTCAACGCCAAGACACTGAACGCGCATTAGATTCTCCGGACCAGCATTGTTTCGTAGCTAAGCTAGCGCGCGATCTCGCTCGCTCGTTCTTGCCGCCGCCGCCTGCCGTGGTAGAGATAGATAGCGTTGCTTTGCTTTACGCGCCGCGATAAACTGCTGTACGTGTTTGCTGTGTGCTCGTGAGCCGGCACTAGGCTCACGAGCTTCTCGGTGGTTTGTGTGCGTCGTACGAGCCTCGCGGCGTCCTCCGTGATGGATCGGAGTCGGGGGCGGCAATGGGGCGCCGCCTGCGCGGTGCTGCTCTTCTCGGTGCTCCTGGCGGTCGCCTCCTCGCAGTCGCCGTCTCCGGCGCGGGCGCCCATGGCGGCAGCATCGCCATCGCGCCCTGTGGCGACGCCCACTCCACGTGCGCAGGCGCAGGCTCCGAAGACATCGACGTCTCCACCGCCCGCGGCGTCGCCGGCACCAAAGCCGCCATCTCCACGTGCGCCAGCGCAGGCACCAAAGCCACCGACTCCGCCGGCGACGTCGCCGGTTCCAAATCCACCGTCTCCACCCGCGGCGGCGCAGCCGCCAAAGCCATCGACTCCACCACCCGCGGCGTCACCGCTCCCGAAGCCGTCATCTCCGCCCCCGGCGTCGCAGGCGCCCAAGCCGTCACCCGCGGCGCCAGCGCCGGTTCAGAAGCCGTCTCCCGCACCTGCTCCGAAACCCTCTGCTCCTACTACATCTCCACCACCACCAGCACAAAAACCATCTGCTCCACCGCCGGCTCCAGCCCAGCCTCCGGCGAGCTCTTCCCCGCCGTCGTCTTCGTTGGCTCTCTCGCCGAGCTTCTATGCGCTCTCCTGCCCGAGCGCGGAGCTGGCGGTGAGCGACGTCGTCAGGTCGGCGTCCACCTTGGACCCCACCGTCCCTGGCAAGCTTCTCAGGATGGTCTTCCATGACTGCTTCGTTGAGGTATGGACAGACATATATCTTACTCGCCTTGCATTACGGAAAAATTACTCATTTTGTGTTAGGGAAATGTGTTTTGATGGCTTGCAACCATGGATTGGACGAGTTCTTGAGCATGACAAGTTGACAACATATGGTGGAGCAGGTGTATGTACTTTAGGTGTTCTTGTTCTGATTCAGTTTCAGTGTTTCACATGTCCGTGTGCTAGATCTAGGCTTCAATCAAGTTGGTCTTCAGTGTTTCACATGTTTTCTGAACATTGCCTTGTCAGTTCTTATTATTTTCAGTAATTGCGACATTTTCCAACACCATGATTTGATCCCCTCTAAGAGAGTTTGCTTTTCCCCTTGCCGTGTTTTCCTAAAACATTCAGTCAAGGTGAATGGTTATGCCGGACCTACTGCGTGCTTTAGTAATGTCTATATATGTGTCCAAATTCCAAAACATTCACTCGAGGGAATGATGTAGAACAGTTTTGCTAATTTGAGCTAGATAGGTGCATCAATCACACCCAAAAGTTTAGCCATCATACATGCCTAATGGTCGCCAAATACATGGACAGATCAGTGAATAGTTACTCATCTTGCATTAAGGAAAATTTACCATTTTGCGTTAGGAGAATGTGTTTTAATTCGCAAAAAAAGGGAAATGCGTTTTGATGGCTTGCAAGCATGGATTGGATGTGAATGGTGGAGCAGGTGTCTGTACTTTAGGTGTTCTTATTCTGATTCAGTTTCAGTGTTTCACATGCCCGTGTGCTAGATCTAGGCTTCAATCGAGTTGGTCTTCAGTGTTTCACATGTCTGGAAAATTTCCTTGTCAGTTAGTATTATTTTCAGTAATTGCGACATTTTCCAACACCATGATTTGGCGCCCTGAGAATTTGCTTTTCCCCTTCCCACGTTTTCCTGAACATTCAGTCAAGGTGAATGGTTATGCCGGACCTACTGCGTGCTTTAGTAATGTCTATATATGTGTCCAAATTCCAAACAATTCAGTCAAGGGAATGATGTAGAACAGTTTTGGTAATTTGAGCTAGATAGGTGCATCAATCACACCCAAAAGTTTAACCATCATACATGCCTAATGGTCGCTAAATACACCTAATTTTCTGACATCATACATGCCTAAACTGACAGCATTTTACAGTTTCAGTGTTTCACATGTCCGTGTGCTAGATCTAGGCTTCAATCAAGTTGGTCGTCAGTGTTTCACATGTCCAGAACATTGCCTTGTCAGTTCTTATTATTTTCAGTAATTGCGACATTTTGCAACACCATGATTTGGCCCCCTTTAAGAGAGTTTGCTTTTCCCTTGCCATGTTTTCCTAAAACATTCAGTCAAGGTAAATGGTTATGCCTGACCTACTGCGTGCTTTAGTAATGTCTATATATGTGTCCAAATTCCAAAACATTCAGTCAATCTAGAACAGTTCTGCTACTTTGAGCTAGACACACGCAAAAGTTTAGCTATCATACAAGTCTGTTGGTCGCCAAATACACCTAATCTTCTGACATCATACATGCCTAAACTGACAGCACTTTACAGTTGCAGCTCATCAAGTTTTTGAAAGCTTACCTGCATTCACAACGAGTTTCATCATTGTAATTTTCTTGGATCTCAGGGATGCGACGCGTCGGTGCTGGTCCAAGGTAACGGCACGGAGAGGACCGATCCCGCAAACCTCTCGCTCGGCGGGTTCAATGTCATCGATGAAGCCAAGAGGCTGCTGGAAGCCGTGTGCCCTGCAACCGTTTCTTGCAGCGACATCATAGTTCTCGCTGCAAGAGATGCTGTCACATTTGTAAGTAGTAGTGTAGTTATTCAAATCCATTGTTCTCATTCAGTTTGCTGCAATATCTGCTTTGTCTTCCTACAATTCTCACAATACCTGCTTTGTCTTCCTGCAACATCTGCAATATTTGGCACGATAACTGAATCTAGTTAGAGAAAAGAAAGTACTCCAAGCAGGAGTACTTGGTGAGCACAGGACATCATAAACTCAGCACTAAATGCTGCACAGATTAGATCATGTAGCATCCGATGAACTGTCGGTTATGGTCCTGTATGTAACAATGACTAGTTGCAACATAGGATTAGCAAGCCTGTCCAAAGATTAAATATATTGGGTAGAGAGACCCTGAAGAGCTTACCTGTAAGCTGTAACTGAACATAATCCCAGCCTATGTTTGGGAATTGGTACCTGACTATTGATGATTAGTATCATAGTATGGCACATGATTAATGATGGTCCTTAGGCGATCATGACAAAGTACAAGTGGACACAACTGATGTGCTTCGAAAGTTGTCTCTGCATTTGCTAATTACAGGCCAGTAGAGTTGCAGTAACATCCAGCATTCACCTATAGCCTCACTTCAACACCGACAACACATAATAAGATGGCAGAGATTAACCATATATTGTGTTTTTGCTTCTTTTGCGCGACTACTATCGGTTCTTGACGACTAAAACAGTATCTGACAAACTAAAGCTATACCTACTACTCCCTCTGTTCCAAATTAATTGACACAGTTTTAGTACAACTTTGTACTAAAACTGCGTCAATTAATTTAGAACGGAGGGAATATAATTCATGAACTGATCTTCAGTTGTGTGTTTTTTCCAAACCAGACCGGGGGACCTGCGGTGCCCGTCTCCCTTGGGCGACGTGACAGCCTCGTCTCCCTGGCATCCAACGTCAGAAGAAACATCATCGACACGGGCTTTTCCGTCGACGCCATGGCGACCAGCTTCGCCTCCAAGGGGCTCACCCTGGATGACCTCGTCACCCTCTCAGGTACACATGCTCACTGGAGTAAACATGCTTAGCCATTTTCAGTACCATCGCTTGGTCGATCTCACGCTTACACATGATGCAGGCGGGCACACGATCGGGTCGGCGCACTGTGGCACGTTCCGGGAGCGGTTCCGACCGGACGCGAACGGGAGCATGGTGCCCGTGGACAGCACGATGAACAGCGAGTACGCGAGCTCGCTGGTGCGGACGTGCGCGGCGTCGGGAAGCGCGGCGGTGGACTGCGACGAGGGGTCGGCGGCGGTGTTCGACAACCGCTACTTCGGCAACCTGCTGGACGGGCGGGGCCTGCTGCGCACGGACGCGGTGCTGGTGCAGAACGCCACGACGCGGGCCACGGTGGCGGCCTTCGCGCAGAGCCAGGACAGCTTCTTCCGCAGCTGGGCCGGCTCCTTCGCCAGGCTCACCAGCCTCGGCGTCAAGACCGGCTCCGACGGCGAGATCCGGCGGCTCTGCTCGAGCGTCAACGGCGGCTGATCAATCGGTCGAGCTGTACGTGGTCGGCCATGCACACTTGGGCATGTGTAACACATACATAGGGATCTCGGATGTATTAGCGAGCTGAGAATGAGATTTCATTCGTTTGTTCTTGCTGTAGCTCTGATGTTTTGGTTAGGCAGTATGTAGATGTCCACGGCATGCGTTTTATCTGCGACCGAAATACCAAATCAAGCACAATGAAACGATACTCTGTTCAATATCTGAAATCTGCATGAGACGAGTGTCATGTCGGTCAACGGTGCGCAGTAGCAGTACTATCGAACATGCATATTCCACTTGGCAGTGCAATGCAATGGAAATGTTTCTTGTTTTTAAGGTGTGCAGTACGAATCTGAAGGATTGAATTCACACGTCAAGATAGATAGTACTGTATAAGATAAGGTGATGAATTCAAGCGCCGGTACCTCGGAGCAACAAGCCATCCCGATATATTTTTCTAGCAAAATAATTATCTTCACTGATTGATTAAGAGCAAGAACATATCCTGTGCACCCAGGAAACTAGTGCACCTGACGCTCGGTTGACCACCTAATATGTTTTCAAAAAACCCGGAAAGGGGTTAGAGTATAGATACGACATAAATATATAGTAAAAAATATCAAGCCTAAATTTAAAACACATCATTAACCGAGGAAATGATAAAAAAATTATCAATAATGAAAATGGGTCAAATTATAAACCAACTTACATTTTAAAACTATTCATTGTGGAATTTGTCTATTTTATTCTTGATCTGTCTTATGAATTACGAATTGAAATTTTATGATATGTTAGATATGAGCATTATCTATATCCAAACATTTTTGCGGAAGTTTTGAAGACATTTTAGGTGGTGAACTGAGTGTTCGAGTTCGCTTGGTGTACGGGATACATTCTCGATTGAGAGCATCTCTACCGGCACCCCAAAGGCTGAATGGGGGTGCCGGACACAAAAAAACAGCCACACCGACATTCCCAAGTGTCCGGCCCGACTCGATTTTTGTCTGGCACCCCCCAAGAGGGTCACTTCGGGATGGACTCAGGGCTACCGGACGGCGCCCAGGCACGCCCTCTGACAGGCAGGACCCGCATGTCATACGCCCCTGCCGCAGGGGCGGAGCCAGGATTTGAGTATAGGGGCGAGCTGTGACGAAGTCGAAACCGAAATCTTATATCAAATATGTTTGCCAAAAATCTAATAATGTTTTATGAATATAAAATGGTCTCATACATTAAATTTATAAGAAAACCGACATTGTTTGTCTATTTTTTTCACAGATTACACATATATATCTATTCTATCATCATTCACCAACGGCTTGATTAAAAAAATAGCATTACGGAGATTTGAAACTGGAGAAATTGGTGTACAAATTTAGCTATTTTTCACAAATTTTGAACTGACTTGCTGTAGTAAACTGAAGGGAAAAGTGGGATTTACCTTGACTAATAATAAGGTTGTGCGGACAACGTCAAGCGCGAGAAGGAAGACCATAGCGGCGGCCGCCGTAGTACGCCCTAGACATGATGCAATCAAGTTGCATTGCAAGCCGGCAGGGGCAGAGTCAGGGACGGAGCCAGGGGGTGCTGGCAGGGGCCATGGCCCTCCTTGTGCTGGAAATTTTTGTGAATACCCCCCCTATGTAGTATGTATTTTGATCCCTAAGTTTGTGAGAAATTGCCTACATGGCCCCCTCTGAGAAGTTTTGTGTTCATTTGGCCACCTCCTTGTCTTAATCCTAGCTCCGTCCCTGGGCAGAGTCCAATACCTTGGCAGCAAGATTCATCGATCGATCCAGATCTGATTGAGAGGTGAGACCACGAGAGTAGACGGAACGACCAGGTATCCAATTGAGAATTTGAGATGGCATTTACATAGATGGGCTGTTAGAGGTGGGCTCGTTGCGTGCACAACCACAAGAAATTGGGCTTAACTACAACTAATTAGGTAATTAGTACAGCCATCAACGCAATATATATGCACGTACTAGTCATGTCGTGCTGTATTTCCTTGAGGGGGGCTGACCCCTCCTAGCACCCCCTGGATCCGCCCCTGCTGTAATGACCCAGCACACCACTGCATGTTGTAGTGTACAAGTCATTGACATAATACTCACGGAAGGACCATTCCGTAAATATTACATCCTTCAGAGTAGTACAACTGAAACATAGTTGGTCCAAGGTAACACTATAGGATTACAACACTATTCAATACAAAATCTCGAGAACCTCCTTTACATACAGAAGTAGGTCTCGTGCAAATGAAACTCTCAAAAAGATCCAAGTCGTAGTACTAAACTGAATATCAGCTCTACCTCTAACTTCTGATCCACTACTGCTGTTGTCACAGCCCTAATCTGTCCATCTGGAATTTCCGTGTCTAGAGTGGTGCTCCTCCACCCAATTATAGTCGTCTTGTCCATCGGTATTATTGTCGACGTGTCCACCGTTGCACTGTTGTCGCCACTCATCCGTCGGCAAAGTAGAGGTTGACTCCTTCAGCCTCCACCAGGTTGATTTGACTTCTTGCCGAAGATCTCACCAACATCGTTATTGATTCCTGCCCTTCCTCAGCTGTCTCCAATAATCTAAGCAGGGGTCAACGGAGGAAAGGATGAGCAACACGAGCGTTACTCAGCAAGTTCATATAACAGGAATAAGGTGTTTTATGCACTAACTACCATCCATACCAAAAGGTCATGGATGAACATGCATATCTTTGTAAAACATTTTTAGGAAAAGATTTATTTTATCTTCAGAAAACTATGCCCGTCATCCATTCACAGGTGCTAGGGCCTTGAGGAGCCTCCTTTCCTGCAGCGTTCGCCGTTCCTTCCTGGAACGTGGAGTAACATGTCACATTTTTACACTCTGCAGAGGTGCGTTACTTTACCCATAAGAGACCAACATCATGTTGCACAACCAGGCGTACTTTCCTGTCCACACTTCCTATGGTGTGGGGCCCGATTGTTGATCCAAGCCATTCGCCGTGCTTCTCCAACAACCCCGCATGCCCACCCAATTCATGCATAGCAGAATAACCCCTGATACACTACCCCTCACGGTAGGTACCTAGGCATCCCCTTGCAGACCATCATAGACCCCAGTTACCGTTGGGAATTAAGGGATCCCACCCATGTGCATGTAGTCCCGCAAGATCTACAGCCTAAGGAACTGGCAGTCCGTTGACATGCGAAAGGGAGAAGATCACAGATGACTTTCCCGTCCCATTCCAAGTCTCATGGTTAACGCTTCATTTACGGCGCAAGAACGCTGACGGCATTGGTTCTTAAGTCCTAGGTAATACTTTCCCGTGCAAATGGAACCTCCACCAACCACATCATTCCATGGTTCCATCTGCCAGCCAACAATATATATATAGCAATTCACATCATTCGAAGATAGGTTTTTCTTTTTCATGCAATGATAAACCATAGTATTTTTCATTTACTTTGATAAACATAATCAAGTAGGACATGAGCAAGAGTGAACTTGCCTTGGATAGGAATAGCAGTTCAAACCCTTCGGGGTTCTAGGGTTTGCGATAAAACCTCGAATTCTGAAAATAGCAATGTAATCCCGATAAGGACTACTGAAAACTCTAGCAGCATGCTATTATGCATAGTCATGAGATGCATCGTCACCCCCAAAATTCCCAGGTCGTGGATTTTAATAATTTTCAAGTGTTTAAGAGTTTTTAATTATTTAGATAGTTCGGCAACAATTTCTATGAGAAATAAATTCAAAGTGACTGAATTTAGATAGATCAATATAATTGAACTTCAAGACTTTATTTTCCCATATTATTTTATTTTAGGAAAATAGTTTTTGAAAAAGAATTTCAAGTCATTTCCACTTAGGGATCCTTGAATTTTTTATCCACAAAATGTTTGTCGAAAACTTCAAATAAAACTTACATAAAATTCCTCATATTTTGTAGAGTTGGTTTCATATTTTTTTTTGTTGATTTTTGTGACCTTTACTTTGGTGTGAAAATTCATTTAAGTTTGAATAGTTCAAGTATTTAACTTATTCAATTTCAAACATTTCTTTTCTCACACAAGACTTATTGAATTTTAAATACGTTTATTTGAGTTAACCAATACCCTAAACATCATATTTAATTCCCCCTTAATAAAGTACTTAAAATGATTTTGAATCTAATTTTAAACTTTTGAAATGGTTTAGTTCGGATTTTAAGATACCTAAAGAATTATTTGTGAATTCTTTTTTTAAGGAAAATAAAAATCTAATTATTTAGTTGGGCCGAATAGTTTATTGAACTAACGTATGATGGGCCTAGTGGCACACACACGTACACAGGTCTGGATCGTACATAGAACACCCGCACGTACACTGAAACTGGAACCCAGCATGTACGTACGCCCGTATCTCTCTCGATCCCCTTTCTCGTTTCTTTCTCTCGTTCCCGTCCGGACGATACGCCGCCGCCCCGGCTGCTCCGGCCGGCCCTGGCCTCCTCCGGCGCCGCCTCTCCCCGGCGTTACTCCGGCTCCGCCTACGTCATCGATTCCCCAACTCGATTTCGTCTACGGGTGCCTGCAATTGAGTCTGCCCGCGGAACCCTAGCCCTAGCTTGGTTCGCCGGCGCGGCTCCGGTGCTCTCGCGCCTCCGGCTGCTTCTCCTCGAGCCCCTGCTAGACCTCCGGCTCGACCTCGCCTCCGTGTCCTCCTACCTCGACCTCGAAGCCGGCGGGATGGCAGTGTTGCGACTGCAACCCCGGCGTCGCCGCTGCTACTCCTGCTCGCTCTCTTCTGCCACTCCGGTGTTCCTCGACGTTCGCTCTGGTGCTCGAGGGCTTCCTCGACACACTTCTGCTGCCGGTGTGGCTCGGCGCAGGTCGATGCGCCGCTGCTGCGGTGCTTCCTGTGCTGCCGTCGCCGTGGTGCTCGTCGGTGTCGTCCTCGCGGTAGCTTCCGCCGTGGTAGCGTGAGCACTGCCTCGCCACGCCACGGTGTTCGTGCCCGAGCGTCAGGTATGGTTTATCTCTCCTCTGCCCCCTCACTATCTCCTTACTGAATTCATCTCGCTCTCGGTACAGGACATGGTTAAGATTATTCTTAGCTGTTCTAGGGTCTGTGGTACTGCTCCAGTTCATCCAGGTGATGAACTAATGCATGGAATCATGCTGGTTGGTTTCTGGTTGGTCTCGACCAGTGGCTAAACTGAAGAAATATTCAATTTTGATCACTCATTGTTTCTGTCAATTAATTTCAGGAAAGAAATCTAGATGATTAACTCATCCAGATGATGTTGTGGATGCTTGCCACGAATATTTAGATGGTTTGATGCTCTAATAGTGCGAGATTAAATACCATGCAGTGCTTATTTACTTCAGATGCATTACTACATAATTTGCCTATTTAGAAATTGATTTTACATATACTTTAGCTTGCTGAATTTGTCTGTAAGCTTATTATCCACTGCTGAATATACTTCCATGTTGGATTTATGATGAAATGCTTCTGTAGTATTTACTGGAGATGTTCTAGCTAGTGGGTGGCTGCAGCTGTGATATGGATCTGAGGTTCTGTCAGTTGACAGTGTGATAAGAGGTGCTACTCTGAACCTTTAAGTTCAGAGATGTGCTGCTGTTCAATCTTGTTAAATCTTCAGTTAGCTCCGAAGTGGCTTTTGTGTTATTCTGGCTAATAATTCCTAGAATTAAGTTCTAGGGTTGGTAATATGATTTAGGTACTTAGTTGTGTTTGAGGTGCTCTTCCCCTTGAGGGATTTGTGCCCAGCAACCATGTGCTGGATTTGTGCTATCAACAATTGTGAGACCAAGCAACAATTGCTTATGTGCCTTTGCTCAGATTTTGGGATACACCACCCCTGCCAATGATGCACAAGCTGAGGCTCTGATTTGATAAGAACAGATGCTAGCTTATGACTTTTGTTAATTCCCCATGATACCAAAGCATAGCATCCCTATGCCTTACTGAGGGAGAACACACTCCACCAACCCCATGTATAACTAGCATCTATTTTTGCTAGAAGAATAAAGATTCACCTCTTGTCAGGTGTGGTGGTGGCTGTGCTGTGTTGCTTGTTAATTTGGGGATGCCTCGATCAATCTGAACTTGTGAATGTCCCCTTGGTCTGGTTGCTTGATCTACTTTTCTTGTGGATCTCCTCCTCGTTTATCTTGCTGACCTGCTTCTCCAGCTCCAGATGGCTCTCTTGAGCTTCTAACCTGCCCTTCTGGCTCCTTTGCTCCAAACTTGAGCTATCCCATCTTGCTCTTGCTTTTGGCAAGGTTCCAATGGTGATTACTAGTTGAGGTGAGTGATTTGTGGTGGACTGAGTTCAGTTCTTTGATGAACTCGAGTTGTGCTAGCTTGAAGGTGAAAAATGATGGTTTGCTTGCTGCTACGGCTGTGCTAGCTCTTATCCCCTTCCCTGGCTTGTGTTCTCTGTGCTGGTGACAGCACAGTGATTTGCATGAATGACTGAGCTGCTTGGTTGCTTGTTTCAGTTCAGTGAACTGGGCATCGAGTGGGTTTGAGTTATCTTCAGATTTTTCCATTCTTTTCACTAGCCAAGTGGATTTTGTTGCTATTTTAGCCCATGATGTTGTGCTGAGGCTAGATTAGCCAAATAAGAACAGATACTAATCTTGATTAACCTTTAACCCTATGATGCTATTAACAGTGCAACTCACTGTTATTCTGAGGGTAATAATCTAACACTAACCCTCTGTTTTAGTTTTACCTTGTCAATGTTTTTGTTTTGCAGGTTTGCAATAATCAGAAGAAGATCAACAGGAAGAAGATGAAGGATAAAAAGAAGAAGAAATACAAGATTTAGTTTTTAGAAGTCACTTTGTAATTTTTACTTTTCCTTTATAAACATTTGTACAAGACAATGTAATTCTGAAATTATATCAATAAAGTAAATTTTTCTTTGTCTATAGCTCATAATTTATAAAGATATTGTATGGATTTGATTTCATAAATTGTAATAAATAGTTTTGATGTTTTAAATTATTTCAATCATTATTTGGTTGTTTTATTTACTTATTGCAATTTATTTGAATTCAATTTCAAATTCAATTATTTGAATTTGAAATTCAAATCTCAACACAAGCAAAACACATAAAGGTCATGTTAAAATTTATCTAGTTTCATTCTATAGTTGCACAGCACTAACATCTAAGGCTGAACTTGATTCCAACATAAGTTTTATTTTGCGAAAAATTTATTCGGATTTTTCAAATACATGCATGCAGATGCACAAATTCCTATTTCTACCTTTCGTTAACTCCTAAATGCTGGGATATTACAGTCTTTCCCCCTTAACAAAAACTTCGTCCCGAAGTTCTGACGTGTATACCTGAAGAGTCCAGAATATGCTTGTCTCAAGTCCTCCTCTTTCTCCCAGGTAGCTTCTCGTTTAGGATGATGCTTCCATTGATCTTTGCACTACTTAATTGCTCTATTTCTGAGTCTCTTCCAGTTTTCCGCTAAGATCCAAGTTGGTTTTTCGACGTAAGTTAAGTCTGCCTTTATTTCCAGTTCCAACATCATTTGCCTCACCCTAGTGGTGAAGACAACCAATTACTCCTTGCAAAGTTTTCTTTTAGTAAGTTATAGAAGATGTATGTATATATACATTTTTTATTCCATCAATCTGCCTTATGCATATAAAAGAATATGTTAACAAAATGGTCTTGTTACCAAACAACTTTTATTTCAAGTGGCTGAGATGTACTGGATTATCTGACCTTCTGTTTGTTTGTATATGACATTCAATTGTTTGAGCATACAAAAGTGATTTGTTAACAAGGTAATTAGGCTTGTTACCAAACTACTTCTATATAACACGAACCTTGGAATATCATACTATTTCTAGAGAGATTAATAAGAATAGATTCTGACATAAGAATTTCCAAATTCTCCCTGATGAATTGGCTTAGCACCTCTAGAATAGCCTAAAGAATCCTTCTGAAAATCTTCTTGTCATAGTTCCTCCTTCTTGTGATTTGCTTCTCTTGCAGAATGTCTTCGAGAAGATTGAGAGATAAGAATATAAAATGGTCTAGATAAAGTAAGAAGATCTAGATTAAGATCTAGTTTAGGCTTTTATTATCCTTCCTCGAACTTCTCATTTTTCTTTCCTTTAAGATTTGTGCTTATTCCATAAATGATAGAATTTACCTAGCTTTCAATCTAATTCCTCTTATAAAGGTTGTATCTTGTGATTATTCCATTAGTTGTATCTAAAGATACTTTAGTTGTTGAATGTTCAATTTGTATTAAAGATGTGTCGTGCTTATGAGATAATGACTTAAAATGATAAGTTGATAAGATATTCACTTAGGATATTAGGTTCTCATATGCTTATATACGTGCATTCTCAACTAGTCTTTTGAGTGTTGGTCGATCACTCTATGACTTCGTCGAAAAAGTTTTTATTTTCCCCGGATTTTTAGATGCATGCAATGCGAATGCACATATTAGCCTCTTTCTACTCTCTGAACTACAGGTATTACATACTCTTCCCCTTAGAATTTGCTAGGGCGTTTCCTTTCGTCTGACCTTTTGTTAGTCGATATTCATCTAGTTGTATCCATTCAGTCTCAAGTAACAACTAGATCTTTTCTGTTGAATAGAGCTGCTCTCTTTATGCCCTTTGTGCTCAAACTTCCAACCTACATACCTATGGTCTCTCGAAGAACACCGGTACTATCACCAGGTTGTGATTCCCGAGACATTCTCTCGTTCAGAGATATCATTCCTACATCCAATAGCTTCCCGAAGAACAATTGGTAAGTCCACCACTGTGAACAACCAATAAGATCTCCTGGTAAATTGAATATTCACTCAGACTAGCATTCCAGTTGTCTCACCTAGGGTCTTAAGAAAAGACTATTGCAAAACTAGTTGCAATAGGTGATAACTTAACAATAATTTAGAACGGGCTGTTGGTCATCTAGTCCAAATTCGTCTGATATACAACTCTTTCATCTGTCTGTTGCTGGAACTAGTTCCTTTCTTTTGGGTGATCAGACGACGTGACTCTTCAATTTTTATATTGGTTCAACCTCCATCTGAGTCCTTGGATCTTGGATGTCAATCCTATGGCAATCCATCCTTCTCTACAGCTACCCCGTATAGGCAGTGACTTCACTATATCTCGACATCACATGTCTCTATTGGCGACATACCAAATAACTAATTCCTTGGGCTATCGACGATACAGGAACTTATCTTCCATGGTCCTGATGTGTGTCCTTTGGAACATTGAACTTTGAACTCTTGTTGCCTTGTTCTCGATGATACTACTATCTTGTCTTGCTTGAAATATCTGTCTTTGTTGTTGTCTGCTAAGTATTGGATTGTTGCTTCATACTCCTCTTCCTTCAACTTCATTTTTTTTTTTTAGACATACAAGTTCTATATAACTTCTTCTTGAACTTTTTCCAAATATCTGTTGTGCCTGCTGGTTCACCCAACACCAACTTCTTCCACCAAGTTGCAACAACTTCCATCTATATATGACTACATATTGTGGCTTCATCCCGCGTCTTTTTCAGTTCCCGCTCGATGTCCTTTACTCTATAATCGTCATCCTTGGACAAGTCTTGAAGGATTCTCATGTAGCTTTCCTTTCATCATCTTTGAATTTACATAGTTCCTCCATCCTGCCATGTTCTGATGATGTAGACCTCCAAATCCAATTATGATGTGGGTTGTGGTCCATCCCCACGTGTAGCTTCGTTTACTTATATCATCTTGACTTCCTTCTCTTCATGAGCTTTCATTGTTGTATTGCTTCTGAGAACACGTCTCTCCCTTACACGAATCCTATCTACCTCTAGATTAGTAACATCAAGTAAAGAACTCAATGTGACAATCATGCCATTGTACATCAGATTCTAACTTCATGTACCAACCTAGCGAATCAAAAATTCAATAAGATCCAATAAATCGCAAATGCAGTTATATATCAATCATGCAACATAAGCCCGTAAAATAAGTAGTACATTGAGTAAAACATCTCAAGTACCCAGGCTTAGATGCTATACACTACGAGATAGGTATATATTACCTTATTGTTCTTATGCTAAGACAACTCTTTGCCTCGGTATTCACACCAGTTGCCCATTTGCAACGGAGTAATCCTAGGACAAAGTACTCCAAGAGTAGTTGTGGTTTGGCTTGGTGTCGTATGGAACTAACCTCCATGTAGATTGAATCCTCCATTTGACTAGAACAAACATTTGGAAACATATCCAAATCCTTCATGTAGCCTCTCATGGTACATTAGAAGTACTAGTGTAGCTTCCGTCATTGTTTATGACATCTCCTGATTACCTAACACCTTATACTAAACTCAGGTGAATCCCCTTAGAACTGCATCTTTAGGGTACTAACATAGCTTCCATGGTTGAATGTCGATGATTCTTCACTATCATCAAACATCTCCAATCTACCTCCATTTAGAACTTATAATAGGGTTCTACTTCTACTTCACATGATAGGGTTATCAATGATACCATGTTGGTAACACTGACTTGGATGTACTCTATTTAGTGTATCAACTGGTACAAGATAGTCTTAACTAGTCATACCAAGTTGAATCGAAATAAGGTAGATGAACATAATACCTACGGAATAGTAAATAAGAATATCTACTCCAGTTGGGTAAGGAAATGTGTATACAAGCATGACAGTATTATTCTCAATTGAATAACTATCATAGTTGTAAGAATATAGAGTTCAGATAAATATGATAACTCCCTATAGTCTTACCAACCTACAAGTCTCCTAAAAGGGTTTTAATCCTAAGGTCGTTCGCTCTGATACCAACTGTAATGACCCAGCACACCACTGCATGTTGTAGTGTACAAGTCATTGACATAATACTCACGGAAGGACCATTCCGTAAATATTACATCCTTCAGAGTAGTACAACTGAAACATAGTTGGTCCAAGGTAACACTATAGGATTACAACACTATTCAATACAAAATCTCGAGAACCTCCTTTACATACAGAAGTAGGTCTCGTGCAAATGAAACTCTCAAAAAGATCCAAGTCGTAGTACTAAACTGAATATCAGCTCTACCTCTAACTTCTGATCCACTACTGCTGTTGTCACAGCCCTAATCTGTCCATCTGGAATTTCCGTGTCTAGAGTGGTGCTCCTCCACCCAATTATAGTCGTCTTGTCCATCGGTATTATTGTCGACGTGTCCACCGTTGCACTGTTGTCGCCACTCATCCGTCGGCAAAGTAGAGGTTGACTCCTTCAGCCTCCACCAGGTTGATTTGACTTCTTGCCGAAGATCTCACCAACATCGTTATTGATTCCTGCCCTTCCTCAGCTGTCTCCAATAATCTAAGCAGGGGTCAACGGAGGAAAGGATGAGCAACACGAGCGTTACTCAGCAAGTTCATATAACAGGAATAAGGTGTTTTATGCACTAACTACCATCCATACCAAAAGGTCATGGATGAACATGCATATCTTTGTAAAACATTTTTAGGAAAAGATTTATTTTATCTTCAGAAAACTATGCCCGTCATCCATTCACAGGTGCTAGGGCCTTGAGGAGCCTCCTTTCCTGCAGCGTTCGCCGTTCCTTCCTGGAACGTGGAGTAACATGTCACATTTTTACACTCTGCAGAGGTGCGTTACTTTACCCATAAGAGACCAACATCATGTTGCACAACCAGGCGTACTTTCCTGTCCACACTTCCTATGGTGTGGGGCCCGATTGTTGATCCAAGCCATTCGCCGTGCTTCTCCAACAACCCCGCATGCCCACCCAATTCATGCATAGCAGAATAACCCCTGATACACTACCCCTCACGGTAGGTACCTAGGCATCCCCTTGCAGACCATCATAGACCCCAGTTACCGTTGGGAATTAAGGGATCCCACCCATGTGCATGTAGTCCCGCAAGATCTACAGCCTAAGGAACTGGCAGTCCGTTGACATGCGAAAGGGAGAAGATCACAGATGACTTTCCCGTCCCATTCCAAGTCTCATGGTTAACGCTTCATTTACGGCGCAAGAACGCTGACGGCATTGGTTCTTAAGTCCTAGGTAATACTTTCCCGTGCAAATGGAACCTCCACCAACCACATCATTCCATGGTTCCATCTGCCAGCCAACAATATATATATAGCAATTCACATCATTCGAAGATAGGTTTTTCTTTTTCATGCAATGATAAACCATAGTATTTTTCATTTACTTTGATAAACATAATCAAGTAGGACATGAGCAAGAGTGAACTTGCCTTGGATAGGAATAGCAGTTCAAACCCTTCGGGGTTCTAGGGTTTGCGATAAAACCTCGAATTCTGAAAATAGCAATGTAATCCCGATAAGGACTACTGAAAACTCTAGCAGCATGCTATTATGCATAGTCATGAGATGCATCGTCACCCCCAAAATTCCCAGGTCGTGGATTTTAATAATTTTCAAGTGTTTAAGAGTTTTTAATTATTTAGATAGTTCGGCAACAATTTCTATGAGAAATAAATTCAAAGTGACTGAATTTAGATAGATCAATATAATTGAACTTCAAGACTTTATTTTCCCATATTATTTTATTTTAGGAAAATAGTTTTTGAAAAAGAATTTCAAGTCATTTCCACTTAGGGATCCTTGAATTTTTTATCCACAAAATGTTTGTCGAAAACTTCAAATAAAACTTACATAAAATTCCTCATATTTTGTAGAGTTGGTTTCATATTTTTTTTTGTTGATTTTTGTGACCTTTACTTTGGTGTGAAAATTCATTTAAGTTTGAATAGTTCAAGTATTTAACTTATTCAATTTCAAACATTTCTTTTCTCACACAAGACTTATTGAATTTTAAATACGTTTATTTGAGTTAACCAATACCCTAAACATCATATTTAATTCCCCCTTAATAAAGTACTTAAAATGATTTTGAATCTAATTTTAAACTTTTGAAATGGTTTAGTTCGGATTTTAAGATACCTAAAGAATTATTTGTGAATTCTTTTTTTAAGGAAAATAAAAATCTAATTATTTAGTTGGGCCGAATAGTTTATTGAACTAACGTATGATGGGCCTAGTGGCACACACACGTACACAGGTCTGGATCGTACATAGAACACCCGCACGTACACTGAAACTGGAACCCAGCATGTACGTACGCCCGTATCTCTCTCGATCCCCTTTCTCGTTTCTTTCTCTCGTTCCCGTCCGGACGATACGCCGCCGCCCCGGCTGCTCCGGCCGGCCCTGGCCTCCTCCGGCGCCGCCTCTCCCCGGCGTTACTCCGGCTCCGCCTACGTCATCGATTCCCCAACTCGATTTCGTCTACGGGTGCCTGCAATTGAGTCTGCCCGCGGAACCCTAGCCCTAGCTTGGTTCGCCGGCGCGGCTCCGGTGCTCTCGCGCCTCCGGCTGCTTCTCCTCGAGCCCCTGCTAGACCTCCGGCTCGACCTCGCCTCCGTGTCCTCCTACCTCGACCTCGAAGCCGGCGGGATGGCAGTGTTGCGACTGCAACCCCGGCGTCGCCGCTGCTACTCCTGCTCGCTCTCTTCTGCCACTCCGGTGTTCCTCGACGTTCGCTCTGGTGCTCGAGGGCTTCCTCGACACACTTCTGCTGCCGGTGTGGCTCGGCGCAGGTCGATGCGCCGCTGCTGCGGTGCTTCCTGTGCTGCCGTCGCCGTGGTGCTCGTCGGTGTCGTCCTCGCGGTAGCTTCCGCCGTGGTAGCGTGAGCACTGCCTCGCCACGCCACGGTGTTCGTGCCCGAGCGTCAGGTATGGTTTATCTCTCCTCTGCCCCCTCACTATCTCCTTACTGAATTCATCTCGCTCTCGGTACAGGACATGGTTAAGATTATTCTTAGCTGTTCTAGGGTCTGTGGTACTGCTCCAGTTCATCCAGGTGATGAACTAATGCATGGAATCATGCTGGTTGGTTTCTGGTTGGTCTCGACCAGTGGCTAAACTGAAGAAATATTCAATTTTGATCACTCATTGTTTCTGTCAATTAATTTCAGGAAAGAAATCTAGATGATTAACTCATCCAGATGATGTTGTGGATGCTTGCCACGAATATTTAGATGGTTTGATGCTCTAATAGTGCGAGATTAAATACCATGCAGTGCTTATTTACTTCAGATGCATTACTACATAATTTGCCTATTTAGAAATTGATTTTACATATACTTTAGCTTGCTGAATTTGTCTGTAAGCTTATTATCCACTGCTGAATATACTTCCATGTTGGATTTATGATGAAATGCTTCTGTAGTATTTACTGGAGATGTTCTAGCTAGTGGGTGGCTGCAGCTGTGATATGGATCTGAGGTTCTGTCAGTTGACAGTGTGATAAGAGGTGCTACTCTGAACCTTTAAGTTCAGAGATGTGCTGCTGTTCAATCTTGTTAAATCTTCAGTTAGCTCCGAAGTGGCTTTTGTGTTATTCTGGCTAATAATTCCTAGAATTAAGTTCTAGGGTTGGTAATATGATTTAGGTACTTAGTTGTGTTTGAGGTGCTCTTCCCCTTGAGGGATTTGTGCCCAGCAACCATGTGCTGGATTTGTGCTATCAACAATTGTGAGACCAAGCAACAATTGCTTATGTGCCTTTGCTCAGATTTTGGGATACACCACCCCTGCCAATGATGCACAAGCTGAGGCTCTGATTTGATAAGAACAGATGCTAGCTTATGACTTTTGTTAATTCCCCATGATACCAAAGCATAGCATCCCTATGCCTTACTGAGGGAGAACACACTCCACCAACCCCATGTATAACTAGCATCTATTTTTGCTAGAAGAATAAAGATTCACCTCTTGTCAGGTGTGGTGGTGGCTGTGCTGTGTTGCTTGTTAATTTGGGGATGCCTCGATCAATCTGAACTTGTGAATGTCCCCTTGGTCTGGTTGCTTGATCTACTTTTCTTGTGGATCTCCTCCTCGTTTATCTTGCTGACCTGCTTCTCCAGCTCCAGATGGCTCTCTTGAGCTTCTAACCTGCCCTTCTGGCTCCTTTGCTCCAAACTTGAGCTATCCCATCTTGCTCTTGCTTTTGGCAAGGTTCCAATGGTGATTACTAGTTGAGGTGAGTGATTTGTGGTGGACTGAGTTCAGTTCTTTGATGAACTCGAGTTGGCTAGCTTGAAGGTGAAAAATGATGGTTTGCTTGCTGCTACGGCTGTGCTAGCTCTTATCCCCTTCCCTGGCTTGTGTTCTCTGTGCTGGTGACAGCACAGTGATTTGCATGAATGACTGAGCTGCTTGGTTGCTTGTTTCAGTTCAGTGAACTGGGCATCGAGTGGGTTTGAGTTATCTTCAGATTTTTCCATTCTTTTCACTAGCCAAGTGGATTTTGTTGCTATTTTAGCCCATGATGTTGTGCTGAGGCTAGATTAGCCAAATAAGAACAGATACTAATCTTGATTAACCTTTAACCCTATGATGCTATTAACAGTGCAACTCACTGTTATTCTGAGGGTAATAATCTAACACTAACCCTCTGTTTTAGTTTTACCTTGTCAATGTTTTTGTTTTGCAGGTTTGCAATAATCAGAAGAAGATCAACAGGAAGAAGATGAAGGATAAAAAGAAGAAGAAATACAAGATTTAGTTTTTAGAAGTCACTTTGTAATTTTTACTTTTCCTTTATAAACATTTGTACAAGACAATGTAATTCTGAAATTATATCAATAAAGTAAATTTTTCTTTGTCTATAGCTCATAATTTATAAAGATATTGTATGGATTTGATTTCATAAATTGTAATAAATAGTTTTGATGTTTTAAATTATTTCAATCATTATTTGGTTGTTTTATTTACTTATTGCAATTTATTTGAATTCAATTTCAAATTCAATTATTTGAATTTGAAATTCAAATCTCAACACAAGCAAAACACATAAAGGTCATGTTAAAATTTATCTAGTTTCATTCTATAGTTGCACAGCACTAACATCTAAGGCTGAACTTGATTCCAACATAAGTTTTATTTTGCGAAAAATTTATTCGGATTTTTCAAATACATGCATGCAGATGCACAAATTCCTATTTCTACCTTTCGTTAACTCCTAAATGCTGGGATATTACACCTGCCCAGCCGGGCGCGGAATTATTCCCCTCCTTCTTATATTGCCACGCCATCCGCTAAAAATCTCAAAATTGTCCCCCTCCCCCAATTTTCCACAACCCTCTCAAGTTATCCTTCCTCGACGCCGCCGCCGCAAACCGCCTTCATGGCCGCCTCAAATGGGACCGTAGTGGGAACGTAATTGAAAAAACGGTGGGTTGTCATACGAGACGTTTGCAACAAGTTTCATGGTTGATGATCAAATTATGACAAGAAACGAGAGTGGCAAGACCCACGACAACAAAGTAAGATGTATTGGTCTCAAATTCTTTTGAAGTGTGCCTTTTATCTAGTCTCGTTTTCCTATTTATTTGACATGTGCCTTTTCTCTAGTTGAAGGATGCTCTTTTGATATATAGAAGTGCACAAGAAGCCCTTTGTTTTGATGCATTGTTAGAGCCGGTTTCAAGATTGTCCAAAGTGGACAGCACTTTGAATCTCGATAAACCGAAAGGGAGGCAACAGGGGCACCGATCTAGATGAATCCCAGCTGCCGGGGCCGGCATACTTGATCGTCCAATTGGCAACAAGAAGGCAAAGACGTCCAAGTGGACGACAACAACATCTACTACCACCCTCAAAGAGTCACCTCGTCCAAGACTCTCAAGGCAAAAATGCACGAAGATAACGGGAAAAGGTGGGGCACCTACTTCGGCGTCCAAAACCAAAAGCTCATGGAGATGCATCTCAATAGGGCGATCAAGATTCTGTCTACCGACACCACAAACATGAGTTCGGATCAACAAGCTTTCTTTGCTGAGGAGGTCGCACATCATGAAAGAGAGGTGGGAAAGAGCTATGGATGCCCTTCTTTGTCGATCTCTATCGCTGTTTTTCCGTTGTTATAATATTCTTCTCCTTCCATTCGGTATGTGCGTATATGTTGCTTGCGTTTGAGGTTTTGTGATGGTTTTAATAGAGGACGGGGAACAGCCAAGGATCCATGTTTTGTACTTTGGTCGTTCTTTTGCACTGGTGGTATGGAGGTACTCAATATAATGCTCGAGTCGAGTGATTGATGACAAATTGCTCAAAGACTGAGGATGGGATCTGGCGTTCCTTACACCCAGTTAGTATTTTATTCTGTCCCAGATCTGGAGATAACCTTTCTTATTTTTTGTGAATAAGGAAGTAATTCTTGCGTTCTCGATGTGTGCTCTGCTTGGCACATTGTTTGAATCTTTTTCGCTTTCTCTTACGAGAGGCCATGAGGAAGAGAGGCTGGTCTTGACGACTATAACATTTATTGATGCTATTATTTCAGCCATCTCCTCGCTTTGATGGGTTGTCCGTGGCATTTTTTTGTCGGAGTTGCCTGCTCGGTTTCTGTCATGTCAAACCCATATTTTTTTACACTAAACGTTTTTACTTCAAACTCATTTGTAGCATGATACAGTCGATTGAGTATAAATTTATGTTACTTATTTGACATGGTTAACCACAGAAAAAGTTTCCAAATATTAAGTGTTGTTTGTCATACAATTGTAATGTATATCGATGAAAATACACTTGCAATGCGCTATGTTTAAAACTGTTTTTGTAACATGATTTATTTCATATATTTACTTCTACAAATGTGTAAACTATATATCTGTAATCATATGATCTAAAATCTATCTTTATAAATGTTTTTGTATATATGTAAATACATGTAGAAACTTACAGAGCATAAATTGATCTGTTGGTAAGATATTTTATTGTTTTTATTTTGCCAAATGTTTCTTGGAGAGTTATTATGGATTCAATATACGCTAAAAGTGTGTGTATACTCTTTATTTGGTTTTGAAATAGAATTTAATAGTAATGATCGACAAAAAAATTCATACATATGATTAATTTGATAATTTGATTTGCTCACATACAATGCACTTGGCATCGTGAGGTGTAAACAAGTGCTCCTTACAGTTTTTCTCAAATACAAAATCCTTGCACATACTTAACTACGCAAATCTAGTTAATATTTTTTACTCAACCTTGTGTGACTTGCATAGGCCTAACTTAGCTGACTTGTATCGGCCTAACTTCTACGCGTATGTATCTATGTTCATGATTTGCTTTCCGGCCACCATACCTTGCCAAACAGATTACTTTTTAACAGTACGGTTTCCCTATGACTCAAATATAACTAAAAACGTCAGAAACAGCCTCATTTCTCCTTTTCAACTCGAGTTATCTTGAACCATATTGTGTAATCTTCGAATAGACCTATTATGCTCAAGCACATGGTTAAGGTTGTGTCAACTTCGTCAAGGTTAATCCGTACTCGCCCTCGAGTATAACTTTAAAGTTTGTTATCCTTAACATGCTTGATCAAATAAGTGAACCAATCAATGCTCTATATCATCATGTTCTAATTGAAGATAAAATGTATGAAGCAAATAACTTAGTAGTTCTAAAACCGATCCTCATCATGGAACAAGGAAGAGTCAAACATCTAGTAAAAATTACTATGTCGTGCACCATGTGAAAAAAATTGATGGGGCAATTATTTTGCCTCCGGTAAACAAAAAAGTTTTTTATTAGGTTTAAAGTAGAGTTTACTCAATAACACATCTCCCCAACCTTTACGAGCTTCCGTCAATGACTAGACCAAAAACCTTGGCTTCTTGCCATCTCGTCGCCTTTTTCCATGGAGAAGTGCTCTCGTCGTAAGTTAGAAAACATTTAAGTGAGAGACATGAATCTATCTTATTATTAATCAATAAGGGTGGTTGCATATCTCAAGTTCATGGAGTGTCCTACCACAAAATAACAAACTAGTTCCCCATGAGTTGTGAGCATAAAAAAGTATATATTTTTATTTTTCTTGGTGTGACAATGATAATTACTGGGAGTGGCAAATGAATATTACATATAGGTAGATATGGTGGACACAAGTAGAACAACTTTGCCTTTTTATGTGCAAACATATTGTGCTTACGACGAGATGGTCGCCCCTTGCCTATCATCAAGCCAGAGGAGGAAGATCTAGTCGCCATTGGCGAGACCAAGGCCAAGACCAAGACCAAGACAAAGGCCAAGGACAACAAGAAGGCCGTTGTGGACACCAACGTCTAGCCGGAGGCCAAGGCAGGGTCAAACAGCGATGATGAGCCCGTGCCGGTTGCCTGTGCATGATTGTCTAAGCGACAGGAAGTATCCCTGATTCTGCTAGTGTCGAGTTGTTTTATGTAAAATATAAGTATCGTGTTTATCCCTGAGTCTACTAATACTCATGTAATTTATCTCTGAGTCTACTAGTATCGAGTTGTTTTATGTAATTTATCCTCTCATTTACTTGAGTACTCCTTTGATGGAACTGTAGCGCCCTGGCCCCGGAACTATATAGAGATTCTGTGTGTCACTGGTCATGCGTTACAACCGAAGGTTACTGGGCATACCACTCCCAGGCCAAAACCTTTGACAGGCGTTGCTCGGAATGGATCAACGGCAACACAACGACTCAATTTATGCCATAACACAGACACAACTATCAATGTATAATAAAGAGATCAAGAGTGCGGAACATCTGGCACATGACAGGCTCTACGACTCAAAGTATGTATTACAACTCATAACAGAGTGAAGGTAGAAGATATTACAAACAGAGGTCACACGACCCAATATTACATCACACATCGGAAAGCAAATTATGTTGTTCTAAACAACAAGATCCAAACTATGGCCTAAGAGGCCTTTAGATAAACATTTCCGACGCCAGCTGTTCCGAGATGTCTCAAGCTGCCACCTGGGAACCCCAAACTACTCGTCAACGTAGAAACCACCATCGGAAGTGAGTAACTTCACCTGAACCAAATAAAGCAAGGATGAGTACTGGATGTACTCAACAAGACTTAATTAACCTATTATATATCTGCTTGATCAGAGAGTATGTATGAGGGCTTCTTTGCGTAAAGCAATCTTTGTTTCCAAATCGAGGGAGGAATAGAAACTCGTATAACAGATCTTTTAAAAGGGGGTAAGAGAGCAACAACACTAGCTTCATCATCATCTTTGTATCCACCGAATCATCATTAGCTGAACTTATTCACCAAGGCCACTTCCTCGACTCACCCTCGAGGAAGCACACCTGCACACTTGGTTTTTTTAGGTTTTACGATTAGGTTACTGTCGTCTATGATCCTTGAGTCCGTCGCCAAGTTGTCCATAACTGTGGACATGGCTTTTCGAAAAGACTTAACCCTGCAGGGTTGTACAATGTTTACCACACGTACCACCCGGCTCCTTGCCGATATCATTAGCTCTCTTCCTGGGAAAGCCGTCAGAGCGGGAACGGTTACAACCTTTACCTTGCGTAAGCCTATCCATGGGCAATCGGTGTGTGCGAAAGTCAAGGTTCTGGGCTCCAATCCCCTCGACCGCGGCCACGTTCCTATATTTTCTTTCTTCCAAATTCTTTTCCTTCATCAAATGGAAAGCCTGAACTAGAGAACCCACGGATAGAATTACGCAAGTTAGTTAGTCGACAGCGGTTCTTAGGCCCACGTATGGTTGCATGCTCAGTCTTGGTTCGAAGGCGGGAACAGTCATAGGCGGCAAGAACGAGACAAAGCACCACCTTCCCACTGTGGCCTCTCATCCAAGCCCTTTTAAATTAAACATGTTATACACACATCACTCATCTCACCACGTCATCCTGTCATACTAAGTTCATCCGCAGCTCTGATTCATCAACCGGATGGTCCAGAGCTAAGCAAATATGCAAGACTAGGCGTAGCAGATATGGGGCTCTGGCGAAACACACACAAGCACTACCTAGGTTTGCTAGGAGCAGTGTGATAACCCACAAGTATAGGGGATCGCAACAGTCTTCGAGGGAACTAAAACCCAAATTTATTGATTCGACACAAGGGGAGACAAAGAATACTTATAAGCCTTAACAGCGGAGTTGTCAATTTAGCTGCACCTGGAAAAGCACTAGTAACAGGGGTGATGTGAAAGCAGCAGTAATATGAGAGCAATAGTAACAGTAACACAACAGCAGTAGCAGTAACACAGAGGCGATGGCACCAGAAAATAGTTGATACTACTTCTAATGGCATATAGGACCGAATGAGTATTTGATGATGACAGATGGACCGGGGTTCCCAGCTATCTACACTAGTGGTAACTCTCCAATAACAAGTGTTGGGTGAACAAATTACAGTTGGGCAATTGATAGAATTGAAATAGCATTAAGACAGAACATCTAGTCTATTAATCATATGTACGCATGTTTTCCATATATAGTCATACGTGCTCGCAATGAGAAACTTGCACAACATCTTTTGTCCTACCAACCCGTTTGCAGCGGGGCCTCAAGGGAAACTACTAGTAATTAAGGTACTCCTTTTAATAGAGCACCGGAGCAAAGCATTAACGCTTAGTAAAAACATGTGATCCTCATATCTAAACCATCCCCTCCAGTTATCCCAGTTGCTGTCACTCTGGGGCCTCGGGTTCCGGACAGAGACATGTGCAAACAACTTGTAGATACAATCTAAGCAATAATTATAGAGCTTAAATCTATGATCATGCCACTCATGCACTAGTGACAAGCATTAAACACAACAAGATTGCAGCAACAATAACTTCACAAACTTATAGATAGACTGATCATAATGTAACAATTCATCGGATCCCAACAAACACAACACCGATTACATCAGATGGATCTCAATCATGTAAGGCAGCTTATGAGATCATTGTATTGAAGTACATGGGAGAGAGAGTACCAACTAGCTACAGCTAGAACCCGTAGTCCATGGGGGAACTACTCACAAACCATCATGGAGTCGAAGTGGAGGCGGTGGAGTCGATGGAGATGGCTCCGGGGGTCAATCCCCGTCCCGGCAAGGTGCCGGAACAGGAACTTCTGACCCTCGAAACTTGTCTTCGATGGCGGCGGAGCTGCGGAACTCTTTTCTGGAATATGGCTGATTGATTTAGGGTTTTTGGGGCAGGAGCATTATATAGGCGAAAGGGCGGCCCGAGGGGGTGGCCGAGTAGGCCTCACCACGTGGTGGCGCCACACCCCTCCAGGCCGCGCGGGGGCATGGTGAGAAGGCCGTGGGCCTCCCCCGGGCTTGCCCTTCTGGCTCCGTGTACGTGTCAGGAAAATAGGAGGTTGGGCTTTTGTTTCGTCCAATTACGAGAATATTTCCTTAAGTAATTATATGGAATAGAAAAACAGCAGAAAACAAAAACTGGCACTGTGGCATCTTGTTAATAGGTTAGTCCCAGAAAATACATAAAAATGATGTATAATGCATATAAAACATGTGACATTGATATATAAAACAAGCATGAAACATCAGAAATTATAGATACGTTTGAGACGTATCACAGTGGATCAGGATATTTCGGCAATGCATTAGATAGGATAACTCTATCTATCGACCAAAATCACATTGGAATCGTATGCATTATACAAGAATCAAATACTACAAAATCATATATGAGCAGATAAGAGGTTATGCTTGCCTTGCTTATTTGATAACCAATAATAATTGATCTTTGATGATATTGTGCTTAACTTGATCATCGATGATACCATGATTTGCCACTGGCCTTTTTGCATCGACGCCGGCCGCTCCTCTCAACAGCAACATGTTCGGCTATACTGGCGGGAAGGCCACCCACGCCGACGCACACGAGTCAGTCGAGTGGCTTCACGTACAGGTGTCTCCGCCGTTTTTGCACTGCGCCCCTGAGCCGGCCGGACCAGACACCATGGTCGCGATGGCGGCAAAGGATCTCACCGCAGACAAGGAACATGAAGTTCCGAGTTGTCAAGTATTCGTCTCGTGTTGTCAAATACCATCTCGAAATCGTATCCGCATATTACCGAGAAGAATCGAAACACCGGAAATAAATGGAAACAACAATCACTTCATGGCATAATGCAATGTACATACAAGCATGTATGACATGACAAGTTTAAGTTATTGAAGTAGAAACCTAAACATGAAGATCATGTTAAATAGCATTTGGAAACACTCCATAAATCCATAAAATGTGTTATTTTGTTCTCCTAAATAAACATGGTTAAAAGTTGTTAAACATGCATGAATTTGATACAAATAGGTAGGTTACAATTTTCTGAACATTTTGGTATATTGAACACATTTTTTGGATTACAGATAAAAAGTTATTGAAGTTACAAGTTTAGTTCATTTTCTGGAATTTACAGAAAATATGGAAAAGATTAAACTTCTGACAAGTGGGACCGTGGTGACGTAAGCTGACGTCGTCCATGGCATAAGTGGCCATGTCAACCACGGCCTCGTCGCAGGAGAGCGGGGCAGAAGAAAAACAGAGGGAAGGTCCATGAGGACCAGAAGCTCACCACGAACTCGATGAATGGGTCGGGGAGACCGGAAGAGGTCGGAGGTGACCGGAGCGAGCTCGAAAGGCAGCGGCTGGAGGCGGGGAAGACCGAGTCGATCCGCTCGATTTCGAACTCCCCGGCTTGTGATCTTCAGATGGGAGGAAGCTGACGGTGAGGCGGTCCCGGCGGTGGCCTTCGATTCGTCCGGGATGGCATATAGCGGCGGGGATTCGCGTCGGCGACGGCGACGGTTTCGGCCGGGTGTGGTGAGGAAAGGAGAGAGGGAGAGTGAGCGAGAGGATGAGGGAGAGATGTAGAGGCACCAGGTGCTTATCCTCTACGCGAGAAGGACGCGGTGAGGTGATTCGTGCCGGAGATCGTCGACGTACGGCGTGACACAGAGCTCTCTGTCAGCTAGGCAGAGAGGACAAAGGTTGAAGATGACAAAAGTGCAAACAGGCCCTTAGTTTTTTGAGAAATTGCAGAAACACCCCTGGAACAATGTTTCCTACACAATTTTAAAACAGAAACTTTGGGGAATTTTTAAGGGCATTTACAAAGGTCAATAAATACCAGGAAAATTCATGGGGGTTGCTAATTTTATATAGAAGCTCCCCATATTTGTGCTTTGAATTTTGAAAACCAACTGATGCATGTAAAATGCATACATGAACTTTGCACTTTATTCACTCATATTCCAATCATCTTTGCATCATATAAGGGTTATATCAATGTTTTATCATGATTTTGGGAATATCTTAATGATTTCCTATTTTTATGGAATTAACCCTGCACAGGCAGAAAACCCTAGTTTTGTATTTTAATGTTTCAGGGACCCAAACGTCGTCCAAATCACCTGCAAATTTAGGGGCATCATTTTTTGGAAGGAAGAAGACCTGTGGGCGAAGGAAGCAAGCAAACGGAGGCCTGAGGCCCAAAAGGGGGTGGCCCACACGGCCACAGTACCTGGCCGCGTGGGGCCCACTCTTTTGGCCCTCGAGGCTCCGTTGCGTTGATCTTTACTCCACCGACTCCGTCTTGACCTAAAAACACCTATAAAAAAGGTCCCCGACGTTCTCTGGAAGGAGGCGGCGGAGAAACACAGAACCACGAAACAGAGAGTCAGAAGGCTACCGCCGGAGAAGATCGGAGGGGGGAAACGCCGCCGGAGTCACCTCCGGAGGGCTCCACCCCCTCCGGCATGTTCATCATCAACTTCTACAGCAAGAACTTCTCCACCATCATCACCATGATGAAGGGGGAGTAGTCCACCCCCTGGACTAGGGTTTGTGGTGGTAACTTTTGTATCTCTCCTCTCTCTTGAGTTTCACTAATTAGTACCGTATGAGCTGCCAAACATGATTACGGTTATCTATGTAATACCTTTGTGGTGAATATTGTGGTGTGAGATGATTTGTTATGCATTTACCGTTGTGTTGGAGCTTTTGTGATTTGTCATACTTTGAAGTATGATGTATGTGGGTACGGGATGGCCGATGTGACACGGCATAGCTATTGAGTGACACAGTACCGCCCAACATCCTTTATCTGGGGGTAAAAAGAAAGAGTATGATGTGGGAGTGAGAGCAACCACGCTAGCCTTACGAGGGTGACCTAGCAACACAAATGAGTATTTCTTTCAACTATGTGTTTTACGACATATAGCCGTTATAAAAGTTACCATTAAAACATGACAATTGTGTGTACTTTATCTATAACATGATAATCACAGTAGATGAGGGAGAGAGGATTAAGTGAACCCATGAACCATGTCCATTGTTCCTATAAGAAACTTACACTTGAGCTTGTCCTCTTGCTGCATAGGGGATTGGGCTTTCTCTCTCTTTGAGAACTTTTGCTTGCTACCATTTGTCTTGTCCTCTTGCATTGAAGAGAATTGGGACACTTTTACATTCTTGCTTGGTTACTTCCATCCATCAACCACCTTGTTCTTCAAACTTGTTTAGTGCATAATCAACTAAAACTTGTGACACTTTAGTTGTAGGGAATAGATAACTTTTCCTTCTTGCTCCTGCGGATCGATACCTTACTTTCACATTGAGAGGTGCTACAGTGATCCCTTGCTCTTGGGGGTTATCACCAACTAAACAAATTTAACATAGAGGAGGATTTAAGCATTTTTCCGAAATCAACTTTTTGTTTGAAAAGCAAATTTTTCTTAGTGAAAATTACATGATGCTCATGAATGCAAATCTAATTTATTACAAACATGGGTTGTTACAGATACGGCCTTCGGTTTTGATTGCTTGAAATCGGTAAATCATGTGAGCAATCATTATACTTTTCTGATTTGCAGCTATTATATGTGTACATGAACTTCCAGTTTAACAAGCAGCAATACAATACTCATCTCGTAATTCACACATTCGTCGGTCTATCTGATGATCTGAATTTATAAGACATGTTTTGTTAAAGAATGAGTACCGAGGCATGTTTTCAAAATTTTAACACCCTGTTGGTTCATAGCATGATAAAGTGGATGATGCCCGATTTTGGTATGCATCTGAAACTGTTTTCGTGTGCATCCGAAACTGTTGTGATCGGCTTTGTTTTGATAGAACTTAGATTTTATTATTTTCAGATGTGATTACCTAGAGTAGAGCATTTTCAGTTTTGATCCAGTGCATTGTCATAGTTTGATGTCGTGTTTGTGTAGTGTTGAAGATCAGGTGATGACAAATATTTTAGATTGTGTTCAGTTTATGCTTATGCCCGAAATTATAATTTTGGAAAATCATAGTGGTACTATGATGCATAAGTATGCCCAAGTTATCTTAGTATATTGAGCTTGGGATGAAGCTCCATTTTGTATGAAAAATGTCCAAATATAGCAAAGTTTCCTACTTTTGTTTAAGTTTGAATATTTCCTTGGACTAGCTGAATTCATATAGTTCATATTGTCATGAAGCTACTCTTTTTGTATTGAGAAAAGTCATCTAGTTCATATTGTCAAGAATTTGTTTTTACAGCAACTAGCCAAATGCATCCAGTTCATAATATCAAGAAGATAATTTGTTTGTACTGAAAAGTGATCTAGTTCACATTGTCAAGAAGATAATCATGAGACCGTATGCATGCTGGAGTTGCAATAGTTGTATCAGGTATGAAAATTTTGATGGATTATAAGATGCCCATATATCTCTACAATCTATTTTTACATGACCTAAATGAGACCTGAAGGTTTTCATGTACTTCTTGCTAAAGTTCATCAAAAGCACCAAATGCAAAACAAACATGTACACAAAACTACAATACCATACTTCAAAATGCTTCTTTATTTCAATAACAAATCATGTCTTTTATGGCCAGAACTACAATAGGAATGTCTTACTTTTCACATTATGATCTAATACACGGGGGACAACCAGCATATACAATGCTATATACATACCCTATATCTCCTTTTTTTTCTTTTTCTTTCTAAATGGGGATAACCCCAACCTCTGCATCGAGTGATGCACACAACTTTTTATTGCAAAATTTAGTAGTATCCAAACCTTTACATCCCAACAATCGCCAAAAGTTGAGACAAGATCTACCAGTGAAATAAAAACAACATACGGCAACTACTGAAGTTGACTAATATGTTGCCATGTAGCCCGGCAGAAGATATCTCGTGCGACCACCAGGATTCGGGTACAACATGTAGCCATAAGATCTCGCTGATCCGAAGGAAGAAGGCATGTCCATAGCTGGATCCAGTGCGTCGCCATATTGATAACCTGTAAAACATGAAAATTTCTTGTCTTGTTAAAAAAAGGTTGTTCCGACAATTCCATATAGGCCAACATAGAGCTGAAACTCCAATACGAATTCTAGCCTTGGTTTTTTTATCTACCCCATTCAACCAATTCCCAAACATTTTAGTAACATTGGCAAGAGATAAACAAATGTTCTATCGTCTCCTTGCAGCCACAAAAAGAACACCTAGTACATACCTGCCAATTTATTTTAGCTAGGTTATCCTTTGTGAGTGAGACTTTTCTATTAAGGAACCACATGAAAACTTTTATTTTAGGGGTAGTTTTAATTTCCATAAGTATGTGCTTAGGAATCCTGTATGACCATTCATCAAGTCCTCATACATAGACTTAACAGTAAACAAGCCATTGTCAGTGAGATTCCATTCAAACACATCAGGGGTATCTGACAAAGTAATATCCATAAGTCTAAGACATAAATGAGACCACTTATCCCATTTATCCCCAATTAGTGCTCTCCTAAATGACATATTCAAAGGAGGTGCATTATATAACACATCATGAACCGATACATGTTTTCGTTGGACTATGTTATATAGTGATGGATATTGATGTTGTAATGGAGTATCACCCAACCAAGTGTCTTCCCAGAACCTTGTGGTTTGTCCATTACCAATTCTAAAACGACCTCTATTGAAGAACTCTTCTTTAACCCGCATTAGGCCCTTCCAAAAAGGAGAATCATTTGGTTGTGCTTCAACTTGAGCTAGCGTCTTACTATGGAGGTATTTATTTTGCAACAATTCTTGCCATACCCGTTCCTCATTTAAAAGTTTAAACAGTCATTTACTGAGTAAGCATTTGTTTTTCAAATCTAGCACCTCAATACCTAAACCCCCTGGTCTTTTGGTCTACAAATGATGTTCCATTTAGTTCACTGATATTTGCGTTTATTCTCATCGCTCTGTGAAAAAAAGCATGATCTATAATAGTCAAGTCTTTTTCTTAACCCCTTACGTATTTCAAAAAAAGACAACATAAACATCGGTAAGCTTGTTAAAACTGAATTTACCAGGATCAAACAATCTCCATAAGAGAGCATCTTACCCTTCCAGCAGCCAAGTTTACCTTCAAACCGACTTTCCACTGGGTACCATTCAGAATTACGAAGCTTTCTAAAATAGATTGGCACTCCTAGATATTTAAAAGGTAAAGAACCAGCCTCACAACCAATTTTTTTTATACTGATCTTCCACCTCTTTTGTCTTGCCAAAACAGAAAATCTCACTTTTATGGAAATTAATTTTAAGACCCGATAACTGTTCAAAAATATAAATGATTAGTTTCATATTAACCGCCTTTGATAGATCGTGTTACATAAATAATATAGTGTCATACGCATATTGTAAAATAGAGCGCACTCCCTCAACTAAATGAGGGATAAGACCTCCTATGTGTCCATCTTCCTTTGCCCTAGCGATAAGAATGGCTAACATATCGGCCACTATATTAAAAAGCATCGGAGACAACGGGTCCCCCTGCCTTAGTCCTTTTCTGGTTTAAAAATAATGACCAATGTCATCATTAATTCGAACACGCACACTTCCTTCCTGCATAATCCAATTGCACCATTCTTGTGCAAAAAGCTAGATCTCCTCTATTCTGGATATTTGCCCACAACTTTCTCCCTATCTTCAGTACACTTCTTCCCATCTTCAATACATTGCTTCCCAATCTGAAAATGCAAGAAGAAACACTGAAATTCAGTGCTGCTTGTTCAATCTACCCAAATATTAGAGACGTTCGGCAGTGCTTCTGGGGTATGCTTCATGACATGTGAGAAAAGCTTACAATGGCTATATAATTGTGAGAAAAAAGCTGGAAAATAAGAAGGACACAAGTACATGTGCTACTGGACTTCTATAGCTGCTTCACATCATTTATACCTTCGGAGGAATAATAAGGAGATTTGTAATTCCATGGCGAAGAGTACAAGATGAGATCGACTTCTATAGCTAGATCTAAAGTCTTCTTTCTGTAGAGGTGGGCTGTTTTTCATCCATGGAGGGACAGATGATTCATACACCACCAAGGCAAGGAGCAAGTAGAAGACGATGAACTGAAGCACTGCACCATGTCTGATCCGGTTCGGCGTTCCGATGGTGTCACAGCGCCCGGGCACCATGATGGGGTGCTGATGCGAACAGTGCCCACGGCTGACTGACCGACAGGCCACGCTTGGAGCTTTCAAAGCCGTCAGCGACGTAGCCCTTGCAGCATGGGCATTCATGACTCGGCCCAAGTCTCAGCCCTGTACTGGAGACTGCTACATCGTGCAGCCGTGCGGGCCGTCGGTTGCGAAGACGTCACGCGAACCACCTCGCCTCGAAGAGGAAGTGTGTTCAACAGCGGCGTCCAAGATAGAACACGCCCTGCCAAGCTCTGACGCTGCAAGTCCAGCGACCAGACCAAGACGAAGGAGAGGTAATATACCACAGCTAGTTGCGTCCGCATGTCCTATTCTCGAGTTTTCAAAAAATGCGAAATAAATCATAGACATTGGTTACAAAAGCAAGAACACAAAATCATAAATCCTAAACAAAATTTCATTCTAAAATATGACCATATGTGTCATGTGCAAAAAAAGAAGATATAAGTGAATAGTATCATGTACTATTCACACATCATTTTTATTACAGACTATTGATTTGTATGCATAGCTAATTATCACAAAAGTCCGACCGATGAATATGCAATATATTTATATTCCAACACACACTCTCACGTCTAGGCTATTTTAGCCTTAGCGTGGGTTCGGTGCGGTCCGCATAATATATATTTTAATACTACGTGTGTATGGTCTTAAACCCGTATCTCTTGATTCTAATTCCATATAAAATTGATGCACTAGCCATATAAAATAAAAATCCGAACTTTATGCAATATATTTATATTTCAACACATGTCACATAATGTCAATTTTTTGGATGAAAATTTGTGAGGGTACAATAAACAACTTAACCAATGTCCACGGTATATTTCACATTTCTTTAAAACTTAAAAGTTGTGAATACGGTGGGTGCACAACTAGCTACACACTTTAGTTTCCCAAGACGAAACTAGTGTAAACAGAGATTCCATTCACTCACGGAACGCAACTTGGGCGCAACGGCAGCTGGGTACTACCGGTCACTCTTGAGACGCACCGATCGATCCGTGTCATGGACACGCCGCGTGAGAGGAAGACGCATGGCCGAGCAGTCGGCGCGCCGTGTGAACCAAGCACTCGAGTGATCATCGACTCTACCACGCAATCTCATTCTCATTCAACGTTCCTGCTATCTATCTCTTCAGTAATTCGGGGCATCGCAGAGATTCCGCGTGTTTTGTTTGGCCAAGGGCCGGCTGGCGCTGAAACATATCTTTGGGTGTAATTCTCAGCGTCAGTCAATGTCTTTTGGAATTTGGTGCGCCTGGAAATTGGATTCTCCGTCTCACTCTCAACGGCTGGGAAGCGATGTGGAACGGCCCGGAACATATTCTCCTCCGGGGTTGTGTCATATCTTGGCAGCCAAGTAAAAGCATCCACGAATTCCTGGCGATATGCGCTGAGATCACCGTGCCAGCTCTCGGCGCCAGCCTGAAAGCATCAAAGCAGCGAAAATCAACACTATGCGCGTATCGATGTTTGTGTCAAAAGAGAATTGCGAAGAGAAAATTCCTTTCCAACAAAGAGAAAACGAAATCGTTGCATATGCCAATGGAGATTCAGATTCTTCTCGTGCGGTACTGAAAGAGGCTCGGACCTCGCAGATACAAAATGGCATTTTTGTTTCCTTCTAAACAACAAAGCAGGAAGGCCTACCGGCGGCAAGAAACTAAATGATTTTTCGTCTCCCTTTTTTAAAGTTATAAGGGCGTGCCTAGCGGCAAGAAACAAGATGGCTGCTATGCTAGCTTAGCTTGCTCAAAAAGAGTCGCGCAAACGACGACAAACAAAAAAAGCTTACGTTGGCTGTCCAGGCATTGATGCTGCGTGCTGCATCAACCACTTTCTACCCAGTATTTGCAAAGAGCTAGTGTGCCTTCTAATTGAAGGACCCGGTGCACTTCCCCACTTGACCTGACAGTCTTCACGATCTCACTAGAACCATACAAATTCGATTTTCAAGCCATGAGCAGTGGGTGAGACGAACAAAGTGTAGCAAAGAGGAACGTCTTGCAAGCCCTAATTGTCCGATTCATACAATGAGCTGGTGAAGTCGGTCAATGGTGTCGCGGCTCAGGCGAGGAAGCGGGTTGGTTCACGCTAATACGAATGACATACCATGTTGGTTTAAATTTTGAGTTTTTTTTTCTTTTCAAAATGAGGAACAAAGCCTCGGCTTCTGCATTAAATCTTGAGTTGTTGCCTGAGAGGAGTTCCATCAAAATTGGGGGGGAAAAGTTGCACAATTCGAGGTCAATCATGACCGAAGAAAAAAAAATTCAGAAACAATGGATAAAAGTGAAATTCACTAGAAACAAAACGTACTCAGTAAGATATCTGTGTTTTAAAAGGTACAGTCGTGTATGCGAAGGAAGATAAGTCTACGAAAGAAGGAAAGTCTACAAAAAAAATTAAGGAGCAGACGTGTGAGCAAAGGCGATATCTACAAAAAAATTAAGGAGCAGACGTGTGAGCAAAGGCGATATCTACGGCTGGTGCTAAATAACCTATAGTAGAGTAGCTCATCTCCAGCTAGGTATTAGCAACTTGGTTTCTTCGTCTTGGTTTTATTCGTCTTGTTTTATTCCAGGATTGGATATGCTTAATGGCCAATAGAAAGTTATATTTCCATGTGACTAGGCCGAATTATTGAGGTGCCCAACTGACACCTTGAATTATTGATGCACTTGCACGGGCATCAGAAATGCAGAAGATAAGCTTGAAGAATCGAACAAATACGGAAATGCAGAAGATAAGCATTTAAGAATCGTACAGATCGGCCAGTACATATCGATAAGAGTACTGATGACCACGTGCATCACTATAAGGGACAGTTCACGTCAGGTCTGGATGTTCATGTTCATCACATGGCAGCTGCACATGCATCCACAATTCCACATGGATCGGATAGTAAACATACTACAGTACTCCAAATGCAGCACAACAGATACACAAACACAAATGCAATGAACAGGGAAGACAGAAAGAAATCAGTAGAGACAAGAGACATTTCTTATAATAATATAAATGCTTATTTATAGGTTGTTTTCCCCGAATGTATGCTCATTGTGGTAGACGCAGCTGACCACCTAGAGCTAACAATAATTTATTACAATAGCCTGGCCGGCTGCTTCAGATAATAAACCAAAACGACAGAGACAAATAAGTCAGAACAAATTCCACGGAGGAAACAGCGACAGCAGATCAATCATTCACGTCGCCCGCCTCACTCAGCACAGCACCCCGTCCTCCATAGCATCCTCGTCCGCCCGCCATGCGAGCAGGTTGGCAAGCTTGCCATCCTTGACAAGAGGATGGTCCTCAGCGTTGTTCTCGCCCTCGAAGCAGTGGAAGACAGACCTGGGGGACCCGGCAGAGACAGCAACTTCTTCGTTGGCGGCGAAGCTCTGGTAGATGAGGACGCCGCCGCAAGGGAGGGCCTGCTCCACCGTGTTGTTGCAGTCGTATGCCTCGGCCTCAAGCTTCTTCCCCCACGTTGCTGCATGGCCACGGCCACCGAAGATGGTGACCGCAACAGAGAACTCCGAAGGGCCGAAGCACCTGAGGACCCTCTTGACAATGTCGCCATATGCCAGGGCAGAAGCGTCCATGCCCATGACCTCGTAGCTGGCGTAGCTGAAGCCGTCTTCAGGGGTCACATGGATGGTAGAGAACGCAGATCCATTGATGGCGTTCATGGAGTAGCCACAGGGCTCAAAGTCGAAGTCGCAGACCTCCATCTCCGGGATGATGTCAGAGATGCCCGAAAGCTTTGTCATCTCCTTAGCACAGGAAACGTGGCCATCAGCAGAAGTCTTGAAGAAGACAGAGGCTTTCTTCTTGTCCAGACCAGTCATGCACATCTCCAGGGTGACCATGGGCTGCTCAGGTTGCTCGGTGGCATAGTAGATGTGCCACTTCTGGCCAGGCTTGGCTGGGTCTCCAATCACATAGGCATTGCCACCAGATTTCAGGTGGCCAAAGTAGCGGTTGAGGACATCAACCTCCTCAGAGAAGCTCCTGTGGGGAGCAGGCTGTGCGCCGGGGAAGATGAACATCCCACGAGAGTACTTCACGGCAGCAAGCGGCATGCACAGCTCTTCAGCAAGCTCAAGAATCCTTGGAATGGTGAGCAGGAGCATGGTAGTCCCACAGGTCTTGATCACGATCTTCTGAGAGTAGATAAACAGGCTAGACTCAGAGAGCACGTAGGAGTCAAAGTCCTTGTTGGAGAGCTCGGACACAATGGTGCACCGTGCGAGATCAAGGACAGAATTGATCTGGGCCCTGGAGAGGGCGCGCAATCCACGACCATGAGGGTCAGCAAAGATGGATGCCTCGGAGAAGGTCATCTCGAGACGCTTCTCGTAGCCCTCAAACCCGATCGCTGAGACCGGGGGAGAGTCAACAAGAGAAAGGACAGCCATTGCAGCAGCTGAGTCAGGAAACAACGCCGGGGAAGGAACAGAGAGGAACGAAGGGAGAGAACTGGTCGATTATCTCGAAGCAGCTAGCCAGAGAGATTGGTGGAAGAAAAGAGTCAGAATAAAATTGCATAAAAATCCTAAACTACGGGAAGGGGAAGCCAAAAACGATATCAGGAGGGCTTCTTCGCGCACTGCAGGAGAAGAAACAATAAACATGGTTAGCAACAAAACTACAAAAGGATAAGAATGTTATGAACATAAGTAAAAGTTTGTGCATCGTCCTCACGTTTGAGTATGCAGCAGAAAACTTCCGGGAGACTCCAGCTGGTCGAACGTCCTCAATGCCGTAGCCGAGGGGAGCTTCGTACATCAGGGAACTACTACTGCTAGACTTTTTTCCACCTTTTGATTCCATTAGAACATTCACAAACTGCACAGGGAGAAAGAAAAGAGTTAACAGTAGATCCAAGGGTATTTTCATGGTTCAAAGTGAACAAACGATATAGTATAGATTTTTCTAAGATAAGAAAGGGATTTTGAATATTTATATACGCCAGCCTGACATGAAAAGAAGACATTAACAGGTCCAGAATCAAATGGAAATTTAAAACCAAGAACAACTGTGCCAAATGATATTAACTAGAGACTACTTGGCGTCAGGTCATTATTTTATCCTTAAAAGGTTTGATTCAACAGCCTAAACGTGATACCAAATGATATTAACTAGAGACTACTTGGCGTCAAGTCACTATTTTATCCTTAAAAGGTTTGATTCAACAGCCTAAACGTGATACCATACTCGGCTAGATTTTGACTAGCATCACATATGTTGAATAGAATTCAAGCAAATAATTTTGCAGCACAACAGAAACTATGAGAGACCCATCCATAGGTACATCTAGAATTCACAGGCATAGCTAAAACCGTATCATCCCAGATCTAAGTGTAAACTACGCGAAGATCAATTCTCCAACTTAATCTACCGGACATAAGAACACAGGAATACGAGCATAACTACTGCCTAGCATAACATCACGACCTAGAGATCAAAATTCTACATGAGCAAATAAAAAGGGGGTTGGCCTCGCCGAAGTAACTTACAATTCCTTTGGAAAAACTGTTTGGCAACCTCAATCCCGAGCACGCCCGCTTGTTCCGATTCCGATATGAAGAAACCCTTCCCCTGGAACCCCTCTCTCGACGCAGATCTCGAACAGAGACTGCAAATTTCTCTCTCTCTGTATAATCTCTATCCGAGCGGCGGCGGCGAGATGTTGGGGGTGGGAAGAATTCTTATGCAACGAGTTGCGTGCGGCTGAGGGAGGAACCCTCGATCTGGGCCGGTATTTATAGCTCCAGCTATTGGATCCGGGCGCCAAGGAAGAGACCCGGCCCGCGTGGAGGCCCGTGCACCGGTGGACGCGCGGTAGGCCCGAAGAGGGACGAATTCGCGGCTGAGGGCGCGCGTCCACGGTACGCCGGGTCCAGGGGGCGGGTGTTGTGATCACGTGCTTCTATGAGGTTCCGACGCTTTCCGCAGTGAATTGGGTTTGACAGCGGGCACGCGTAGGATTCGCGGCTGTGGTGCGCCCGGGCTCTCGGTGAACTGGGTGCAGGGAAGGGTTTCGGGATCGCGGGTTCTTTGAGGTTCGGACTGCTTCCGGAGGTGGGGTCCACATGTCGGAGGTTGGGATAGGGGCCACGTTCTGGCTGACTCGGCGTGTGGTAGTCTTTGAAGCTTCGAGGAGGGCATCTCGATGCGAATTGTTTGCTTGCTGGCTGGCATTATTATTGCGGTTTCGTGACAATGTGCGAGTTGTTTTCCTCTACGAACAAGCCGTCTGTTTATCAGCTTTGAACCCTCCAACCACGCAAAGATGCCTGGGCAACAAAGTTTGAATTTGTTAAAAAAAATAGGAAAAAAGATTGATGCTTATCTTTTGGTGCCTCCACCTCAAAACTATACAAGTTTTCTAAAAACCTTGTATCAAGATTTGTGGTCAACCAATCCTATCAATCGCGTGTCCACATGCGTTGGTATATTTGAGTAATTTCATATTGGCAACTAGTCGAATGAAACGTATCCCTCAACTAATGAAAGTAAGATGAAGCATATTTGTACTCCATAATACATCGCACCTTGTGTCAACGTGCGAATTTATGCGCACATACCCATTGGCATAGTTTAACATTGCTATAAGAGAATGTATCGAATGCCAGAACATGAAAGGTTGCAAACCATTTATTTACCCTGCAAAAGATAAACTAAACACTATGACACCTCACGAAATTGTTAACACTTGTGATTCTAATGTGTACTCAATTTCTTAATTGTCTCTCGCAAACGAAAGGCGCCTCACATTCTCGGTTCATCTCTTTTTCTAGTTAGTAAAATTATAAGATGACATGAAAAAGGAACTAGCACCACTAACGGTAGAAAATATACATAATATATGAATCATGGTAAAAGTATAGCTTCAGTGTTATTGGTGGTAGCAAAAAATAGATTTATTTGATGGTTGCAAAATTATCCTAGTGTTCATGGTAAGCAAAACCCTGAACATTAGTTTGGCTATTAATTTGTTTTTGGTAAAACAAACTTGTTCTCAAACCTAACACGCTCATGTTTTACAACTTAGATCATGCTAATCTTAATCTTTATTTACACATCATGAATAAAATAGTTGTTGCTTATACTTTTAAAAAATATTAGCTCGCAAAAGGAAATAACATACATGTTGGGAAAAAGTGTCACGGAAGAATAGAGGATGAACCCTTATTACATCTTTTATCTTGTCACATAATGAGAAAACTCAAGATTGCACTACAGGTTTGGCATTTTCTAGGTACTATCATGTAAATTGAAGTAAGACAAATCACACATGATCAATTAATTCTTTAAAAGCGCAATACATTAATTTTTAGGACATTGTCATTACTTTTCGTGTGGCTATACATTGCTCTATATGATGCTTATTTTGTGGTTTGCGCATTCTCATTGTATGCCTTCTATGGAATATCTTTTGGGTTGGTAAAACTTTAGCCCAAAGTCATTTTTGGATCACTTCTTTTTTGGGGGTTATGACTGTGCCAAACTTATATCTTGTGTAAGGGATACTCACTTCATCTAGATTTCAGAAGGGCCTTTTTGAGAATATTCATTTTGCCTCGTAGGAGCAGATGCTCCCATTTTTTAAACAAATACTCAGTATTTTTTTCAAAAGATTCCAAAAAAGGGTGTTAAACTTTTTCCCATAGACACCTAACAAACAAAGCCGTTCCGAAATACGCACGAACACTCACCGCTATAGAGGCACACAGACACACCCTACCCATGAGGCTATGAGCACCTCTAAAAATAATAAACCGACGGATTGGGTCTTGAAATTGACAAATTCATCACTTTCGCCTCCCACTGAAATATATTTCGCCTATATGCGACATATAAGTCAAACATTTGGTTTTTACTCTGGTGGGGTAGTGGTAGAACCACTTTTCGAACCATCCAATTAGGTTGGTTTGCAATAAAAAAAAGGTGTTAATCTGATATATTTTTATTAAGAAATACATTTAGAATGGGATTTCCTCGTGTTCTCTTATAAACCAACACGGTGTATCCCTTTCCCGGTCGAATGTACAAAATTCTACAGCCACTGCTTGCTCCTCTTCTGCTTCCCAATAAGAACTGTCCGATCAAAACACGTTAGATATAAGGAAAAATTAAAGTACACATGGGGAGAGAAAGATTCGTGGACTCCACCTAGTAGGACACGTGTCGCTTTTTCGTTTGAAAGATGTGAGAAGCAGGGAGAACAAAGGATTTCTAGCGAGATTAGTATTTAGAAATTCTACAGCTAGGGTTGAAAACGGAACGGAAACGGAAGGAAACATGAATTATCGTTTTTGTTTCCTTTCGTCTTGCCGGAATCGGAAACGAAATCGGAAACCCCGGAAACGAATATGAAATCGGAAATCGCCGGAAATGAATGTGGAACGGATACGGGACGGATACGATACGAAAGCGGATATTTGTCGGAACACAATAGTTGTATAATATATTGGTGCATACTTCCAGAATATACATATAAGTAGCTAACAAGACAAGGGAGCAGTGCGCTGGGCATGGAGGAGTCGTCGAGGGCTCGAGGAGTCAAGGTGGCTATCCTCCAAGCGACTGTCGAGGCGGCGTTCTGGGCGTGTGATCGCACGCTGCATGTAAAACGTAACTAGATTAACTAGGGTTTTGTATTAACTAATGGACCTAACGAGCGATATAGGCAGGCCTCAGTTTGCACCTGGACTGTGGGCCGCTCGAATCAAGTGTTTAATGGTCATGCAGAAAGTTTCCGTATTTATATTTCCAGAATTTTCCGTTTCGTTTCCATTTCCGTCGGAAACTGCTAAATCGTTTCCTTTGTCATTTTCGTTTTTGAATATGCCGTTTCCGTTTTGTTTCCGCAAAATGCCGTTTCCGTTTCCATTTTTTGCTCTTCATTTCCTTTTTCGACGGAAACAGCCGGAAAGTTTCCTTATCATTTTCAACCCTATCTACAGCCACCGCTCCTCTTCTGCTTTCCAATAAGAAGTGTCCGATCCGGTGGCACTTTTTAGAACGATGCACAAATTGCCGCATCTAATCACCCGGTTGTTGCCTAGCGAGAGTACAGCCAATAGAGGATGACATTTTTCTTTACTCCCTATTCCAGATGAAGCACAAATTAAAACAACTTGCACCACGTACCAGACGTGCCACCCTTGGGTGGCTACGTGTAGGAATCTAAGAAAACAGGCGAGGCAGATCAAATATGACCACGCCACTAGGACGAGGATAGAGAGGTGGTGATGACGATATACCACCGAATCGATCCGATCGAGACCACCACGTCCGCAAAGTGGCGAGCATGCATGGCGCCGCGCCGTCCCGATGTCGTCAAAAAAGCTTAAAAAGAAGAGTCCGAATTCTCCTCACACCAAAAGGGCGCCGGGAACGGGCTTTGCCTTTGCTCTTTACGCCGGCTTGCCACTAGCCACAAAATCCATCGCTCGTCGCCGTGCCATCCGAGGCCGCACGATGTGTGTGAGGAGCCGAAGAATACACCGTCTCGCATCACCTGTATCCACACGCAATCTTTGTCCCTGGCCAAGAGAATTATACGCAGAGATCGATAGGACCAGCGGCGGCAGGCAGCACGGGACCAAGGGATTGATTCCGATCCGGGCGTGTGGTAGATGGATAGATATAAAGCCGGAGGGCCCGATTGGATTGGATTGGATGGCTGTATTCTAACGGAAACCATCTGGAGGAAATACGGACCGCGCAACGCAAGGTCCGTCTGTATTTTTTATTTTTTTTGAACAGCGACAACATATATCTTGCTCCAGTGCTTATTACTCCCTCCGTCTCAAAATAAGTGTCTCAAATTTGTACAAAAGTGAATGTACCTATACATGTTTCATGTCTAGATACATCAACTTTTTAACAAATCTAAGACAATTATTTTCGGACGGAGGGAGTATTAACGTTGGATGCGTGACAGTGACCCTGGCCCCTCCCGTGCGTGATTCCTTTTCGCCACTTGATTGATCCTCAACGACCTCGCCTCTGGCTGCGCACCCATCGGCGTCTCCATCCTGCCCTAGGCTGGGTCCTCTCGTCGGCGGACCCCTGGATCGCGGCGCACGTCGACCACATCTTCTTGACCAGGTACAGCGCCGGCGGCAACATCTGCCATTTTACTCCCGTGGAAATCGCTGCACGGGGTAGGTGCAACTTTGACGGGCCGGCTGATCAGCGCGATCGTGTCAGGATGTTTCCCGTATTGCTATTTTTTCTTGGTTCGCCGTCACTGTTTTGCGTCGAGCTACTACAGTCTGGAACGAGCTAGTCAAGTTATGTTCCCTGTCGGATACGGCACCGATTTCTCTGAACCATAGAATGGCAGACGCACGTATATTTCTCGTGCTCACATGCATGTTTAGACGCCCGGAGTAGGTTTAGTAGCACGTGTATTTCTCTGACTGGTTACATGGGCATATGCTTTCCTGGGAACGGCGATACTGTGGTGGTAGTTCCTATCACTTATCACTTTCAGAAGGAAAAAACAAAAAAACAAGTCAAGCTGCAGAAGTAAGCAACTTGGATTAGCATGTCGTCCAGTGAAGTAACCCCAAGCTTCTTATGGGTGTGATAGCTCGTGAAATCTTTTTTAAAACCAAAGGCAAATGTTTGTCTTGCCCATTAATTAAAAGAAGAAGTAATCACTTAATTATTGTAAAACCAAACGAAAACCATACAAAAACACCAACACCCAAGGGCCAAGCCCACTCAAGAACAAAGATTATGAGAACACCTTGGGCCAAGCACAACACACTACTCTGCTACGACCAGAGGGCCTTCCACCGCCGCCGGAGAGAAAAAAACCGTGACTGCTATGGGAGAAGCACACACAGGACGCGCCAACAAATGAAGAAGCCACCCCTCCGAGGAGCTGCGCCAAAGTGACGGAGAAAAAACCGTGACTGCTATGGGAGAAGCACCGTGACTGTTATGTGGTTTATCTCTCTCTCCCATGGTGTGATCTTTATGTGATCATGAGCTTTGTAATCTAGTTGAATCCATAGATGTACTCTTCATTATCTTATATGCTACTCAAGTGGTTTTATTAATGTAATCTCCGGAGTCACCTTTGTCCCACGGTGCGAAGTTGACAGTGTGCGCCCCGTGTGTGGCTCTTAGGCTAAATATAACAGGAATACTTATCATGAGTTATTATTTGCGTTGGATGTCTCTATGAAATTGCGGTGTTTGTCTAGTACTATTTAGGGCGCTCAAGTTGACAGTGTGAGGTTCCCTAGATGTGGAATGCGACTTTAAGGTGTGCTGTTATAGCTCTACGCAGTGGATTGGTGTTCGTTATCCAACGAGAGAATAATTCAGAGTAGCATAGTGAAGAGGAAATATCTATGTATTCAATTATATTATTATTGTTGAGAGTGTCCACTAGTGAAAGTATGATCCCTAGGCCTTATTTCTAAGCATTGAAACACCGTTTACAACCAGTTCTGCTACATGTTTGCTTGCTGCCATTTTTATTTCAGATTGCAATTACCACTTATAATCATCCATATTACTTGTATTTTAATATCTCTTCGCCGAACTAGTGCACCTATACACCTGACAAGTGTATTGGTTGTGTTGGGGACACAAGAGACTTCTTGTATCTTAATTGCAGGGTTGCTTGAGAGGGATATCTTTGACCTCTACCTCCCTGAGTTCGATAAACCTTGGGTGATTCACTTAAGGGAAACTTACTGCTGTTCTACAAACCTCTGCACTTGGAGGCCCAACACTGTCTAGAAGAATAGAAGCGTGCGTAGACATCAAGCTATTTTCTGGCGCCGTTGCCGGGGAGGTAAGGTAAAAGGTACTCACATCCTCCAGCTACTTAGCTATTTTCTAGCACTGTTGCTGACGTGTGAGTGCTCGAAGGTATTTCCTTTAGATTCTGCAATTATTTCTTTTTGTTTCTTGTTTTTATTTCACTAGTTAGGCTTAATGGAAAGCAACAAAAAAATTAGAGAGCTCTATAAAATTTATCTTGAGTTAGGACATGACGTGTTTGAAGAGAAAATTAAAAAACCTATGGAAAATTATTTGCATGATGGTAGCAATGTTATTACTATAAATTCTTTGAACACCATTATTGTTAATGCTATGGAAGAATTTAAGCTTGGGGAGGTCGGTTTTGATGAAAATGATCTTTTTAGTTCCCCGGTTTTGGAGGAGAAAATTTGTTTTGATGATACCTTGCCTCCAATATATGATGTTTATAATGATAATGATATTTTGGTGCCACCTACTGTGGAGGATAAAGTTTATTATGATTATACTATGCCTGCAATTTATGATGATTACAATGATGCTTGTGATAGTTTTACTCCCACTATTACTAATATAATTAATTATGCTTATGTGGAGAGTAATGATACTTTTATGCATGTGGATCATGATAAGAATGCTTTATGTGATAGCTATATTGTTGAGTTTATTCATGGTGCCACTGAAAATTATTTTGAGAGAGGAAAGTATGGTTATAGAAATCTTCATGTTACTAAATTTCTTCTCTTTATGATGAAGGTTTTGAGCTTTCTCTTCATTTGCTTTTATTTGCTGGGTACTTTAAGACCTACTGTTCCTTATGAGAGAGGGAGACACGGTTTCATACATCACAATAATATTAAGTCTCCTCTCTTTATGTTGAAGGTTTTGATGTTGCACTTGTTTTGTCTTCCTATGATAGTCACTTTGTGCTTTATTGATTTATTTTCTTACAAGATTCCTTTGCATAGGAAGTGGGTTAGACTTAAATGTGTTTGATATTTGCTTCTTGATGCTCTTTCATATTCACCTCTTATACATATGAGAGCATCATCAAAATCACTGTGCCTAGCTAAAAGGTTTTAAAGAAAATCGCTTGTGGGAGACAACCCATTATTTTTTTTTTCTGCTATTTTTATTTTATTTGAGTCAAGGTGATGTTTACTTATGTATCAATGCCTTTGTATCTTTATTTTCTTGCATTGTTGTGCCAAGTAAGGCCTCTAATAGGAAAATTGTGCAAGATTTGGATTTCTGCGCAGGAACAGATTTCTGCTGTTCACCGTTTTGCTTCTGTAAAATCACAGAAAAAATATTTAAATCTGAAATTTTTTGTGCATGATCCTCAGATATGTATGCATCTTTCGTTAGTTCAAAGTTATTCGATCTGAGCGTCGTAAGTGTCTCGAAAAAATTCGTCTTTGCGGATGATACGTCTCAAACGTATCTATAATTTTTGATGTTCCATGTGTTATTATATCAATTGCTACATGTTTTGGTTACACTTCATATCATTTTTATGCATTTTCTGGGACTAACCTATTAACAAGATGCCACAGTGCCAGTTCCCTGTTTTCTGCTGTTTTTGGTTTCAGAAAATCTATTAAGGAAATATTCTCGGAATTGGACGAAACAAAAGACATCGTCAATAATATCACGAGGAGATCACGGAGTCCAAAGGGGAGTCGGAGCAGACCCACCAGGGGGCCACGCCACACTAGGGCGCGGCTCAGGGTGGGCCCGCGCCCCCCTATGGCGTGGTGGCCCCCCTCGGCCACCGACGCCGCCTCTTCGCCTATATATTCTCCGCGACGCGAAAACCCTATCACGGTCGATCATATTCCACGAAAAGTTCCGTCGCGGCCGTCATCGTCAATCTCAGATCAGAGAGTTCTGAAGCTCTTCCCGGCACCCTGCCGGAGGGGAGATCATCACCGGAGGGCTCTACATCACCATGCCTGCCTCCGGAGTGATGCGTGAGTAGTCCACCCCTGGACTACGGGTCCATAGCAGTAGCTAGATGGTTGTCTCTCTACCTTGTGCTTCCATGTTTAGATCTTGTGAGCTGCCTAACATGATCAAGATCATCTTATTGTAATGCTAGATGTTGTGTTTGCTGGGATCCGATGAATATTGATACCATGTTTATTCAATTTGTTTATCTATGTGCTCTTGATCTTGCATGCTCTCCGTTGCTAGTAGATGCTTTGGCCAAGTAGATGCCTGTGACTCCAAGAGGGGGTATTTATGCTAGATAGTGGGTTCAGTCTCTAGATATCTGGATCAGTGACAGAAAGGTCTAAGATGGTAGATGTGCTGTTGCTACTAGGGATAAAACATTAGTGCAGTGTCCAAGGGCACTTGTATTGATTACATTACACACTTTACTTCATGCAATAATCTGTTGTTAGCAACTTAATACTGAATGGGATGCGGATGCTGCCTTGAAGGTGGATTATTTAGGCATAGATGTTGTTGGAATAACGGTCTATGTACTTTATTGTAATGCCCAACTAGATTTCATAGTAGACATCTTGGCATGTATTGCATTATTATGCCCTCTCTATTTGTCAATTGCCCAGCTGTAATTTGTTTACCCAACATGCTAGTTATCTGTTCTGAGAGAGACACCACTAGTGAACTGTGGACCCTGGTCCAATTTCCTCATAATGTTTACACAACCTGCTGCAATCATCTGTTTCCTGTTACTTGCTGTTTTTCCTGCTGTTTTCCACACCATATGTTTAACTCTTTGTTTCTGCAAGACCGGAGAGATTGACAACCTCTCTGTTTCGTGTTGGGCAAAGTTTTGGTTTGTGTCTGTGCAGATTCCACGTTGGTGCAAGCTCCCTAGCGCCAGGGGGAGTCAACATCAACAACCTTCCGATAGATCATCAAGTCCTACTGGATTGATAACCTTGGGTAGATTTCTCAAGGGAAAACTTACTGCTGTCTACATCATAACCTTCCTCTTGGGGTTCATGTGAGGACCCCGGATTAATTATCCAAGATACTCGTTATGCTTCCTGCAACAATCCCATGATCAGTGTGTTGTTGCACATAACTAGAGTTGGTATCACAGAACACCCACAAATACCGGATAAATGTACTTACGTGATTGAAGTCATAAGCTTCAACAGGAACTTGCAGCGGAAATCACCAAACAACGTGGAGCCCAAGTCATTTGCCTTAACCCTACAGGCAGCTGACTGGGAAGCGCCCTAGTTCGCAAAGACGCCAGTGAACTCCTCTTCTTCGAACTGCTCCTCCTTAAAATCTGGCTAAGACAATAGCCAGGGACGAAACCAATATGAGTACATTTGATTGTACTCGCAAACTACCCCAACTTGAGCATGCACTAGTTTTGATAATCTTTCATAAAACCTTTATTTTTAGAAAAACATCTCTATACCTTTATTGAAAAAGGGAAGAGTAGATTTTTAATCTTGTTGAAGGTAAAACATTTTGGAAAGTCGTTTTCTCGCTATCTTTGTTGAAAAAGGTAAGAAGTCTTTTTAAACATTTTTCTCGGAAATAAACCTTTGTTTAAAAAGGCAAGAAATCTCTTTTAAAACTTTTCCTCGAAGATCACCATCTTGTCCCTCTCTCCAAAACTTCTCCTTTTCCGAACATAGCCCCTTCAGGGTCACTCATTTTCCAGCAACCTCATACCAACTCATTGGTACAGTGGCATAAAACAATCTCCACCTCATTTTTTTCTTTCAAACTCAAAACTTTGTAAAACTTGCACATGGTCTTGGGACAGCCTCCCAACTGCCCATATCCGAGGACTCGGCTATTCGAATAGTTTTACCCTCTGCAGAGGTAGTACGCTTTTCCCACACCCATCCGGTCACTCATCGTGTCAGCCACGTCCCGCCATACCAGAGGTATGCGAAGTTGAGTTCCCGGCCATAGCCTGTCCTTTGCTCATGCTAGTATAGGACCCTGCCGCTACGACACTTTCCACCGACACTCAAATCCTCAGAAACTAAGTGTGGGGACTCGTAGTTCTGCCCGGCGGACCCAAGGGAGCCCTTCAATCCTCTTCCTCCGACATGTTCATACCGGCTTCCGGTAGACTTCAATGAAGAGGACCCAGGTCAGGGGGTAGGTCCTCAGACCATCCCCTCATGGAACGAGGTCATCCTCGTTATTGAGGTATCCAGTACTAACACGAGCAAATTATATGACTACGCCCTTGCCCATATGTGGGTAAATGTGGTCGCACAGGTTATCGGCTGGTAGTCATGGTACAAAGACACAATGTGCATTTTCCATAAACATCACCACACTTCACTTCTCCACTTCCATACCGACATCCCGGTATACCATAATTCATCCAGGGATTTTCAAAGGAGTTTTGAATAAACAATGTTTTTCCCATCCTATAATTTTATATAAACAACTGATATCTCTACATAGAGTGACAAAATAGTTTTTCATAAACTTTTTGAAAAGGTTTTCACGATCATTTCCAATTTTCTTAGCAAAATACCTTTAACCAAAACTTGGGTGGTTCGTAATCCCACCAAAAAGATCTTTCACAGAAGGTTTTGGAGTAAACAAATTCCTTTCGAAATCATTGTATACCACTGACACCTCTATATCGGGTGTCTTAATAAAATACTTGTAATTTGAAAAAGGGTTTTCAGAATCATAGCTTTCGTGGCAAACACCACATAATTCATTTATGCTACTTATAGTAAAACAGGTAAATCAAACTAGAGGTATATAGATGCAAGCTCAGTGAAGTAGCTTGCCTGGCTTCAGCATAACGTCCTTGGTCTTCTTCTTACTGATTAAAGAAATAAACTCCCATCCTTCTTCAATAGTTCCTCTCCAGAGATCACTCCGGTATCGGTATTATCTAGCGTCGCAAACAGGGAAACATAACACTTAATACACCAAACGAAACCACAAGTGTTGCACAGACAAATAACATCCACAAGCATCAAACTAATTGTTTAAGAAACAGACTAGGGTCTACGCTTACAAGGGTCTCTTACAAACCAATGGTCTAACACCTCTACACAAGCTAGGGCCAAGCAATAGGCCGTAAGGGATGACATGCTACGATATCAGTAGCTAAGAAAAGCTACTGATGTTCAACACAAATTTTGAAATTCATGCACACAAATGATTTTATTTGCAAACAATTTCTGAAAGTTAGGAAATCCTAGGAAATACCCACACTAGGGATATTATTCCCTAATGAAAACCAGTAACACTAACTTCTTCCTAGCATGTGATCAAACTAGTAGCAATATGGCATGCTACTGATGATCTAGCAATGCTAACTAAAATATTGTCACACTAAGGAACTTCTACTAAAACAAGTCCTATTAACTAGGAAAATCTATGAAAATACTACCCTAGTACTATTAGCTCTAGATGACTAAATGCAATACTAAACTTTTTCCAAAGTGCTAAGATACCTAGCTAACACACTCCTAGTAATTAGTATCACACTTATACATGCTAGAAAACACAAAAGAGATACTAGCACACCCTATATAGCTAAATAAAACTATAAACATTCATTGGTAGAAAGCATACCACCTAGTTATTTACACCTAAAATAAACCATAGCTCTAAAAATCACACCAAGCTAGGATTAGGTACTCCTAATCATACAGAAGCTCACACAAGTGGATTCACACCAAAAATCATCACCAAATAATTTACAAAAAACCCTAAATGGCTCTCTGGTCATTTACCAAAGTGGATGCCATTTTATTTAGGAAGCTCATTTGCATGAGGGGCAAATTTCTACTGCTAGGTATCACTCGGACCTTTCCAAAACAGTTGAGTTTGCATCAATAGCTATCATAGAAAAATAGCTATTGAGTTTTTGGTAAAAAGTAGTAGTTCTGGCTCACATTTAATTTCTCCAAAACTACTCATCCAAAAGTGTTTCTACCACTTGGATCTGGCTGGGAAAATGCTAAGGTACCTCCCTGATTTTTGGTTTGGTCAACAAAGCACTTAAACTATTTTGAAACTATTTAAACTAAAGGTCCAGAAACAGTTCTAGAAGTAAAAGGATAAGCAACCTGAAAAAAAAAAGAACGGGCTGGATCTGCTGGATTTGGGCCGTGCCGTGCGGGAAGAAACTCAGCTCGCGGCCCACGAGCTTGAACGAAGCGGTACGGGCCGCTTCCTTCTTCCTCGACACGAGCAGGGCGCGGACGCGGCGCTGCCGGAGCACGGCGATGCTGGCTACGGCGGCTCCGACGACCTGAGAAGAAATGGGGATGTCCATGAGAAGAACACGGCAAGGGGAGCACGTGTGCACGAAAATGGCGGAGAAAGGTGGCCTGTTCCCACCGCGAGCTTGCTCGCACGTCCGCGGCCGGAGGAGAAGAGGATCGGGACGGCGACGGCGATCCCGGGCTTCCCTCTTCGATTCCTCGCGCAGAGAGGGGGAGTAGGGCACGGCGAAGATGCTGGTGGTCAGGGATTTGGAGGGGGAGCTCTCTATCGCCGGCGAGGCGCGTCGGCGACTTCGGCCATGGTTCGGGTTCAATGGAAGAAAAGTGAGAGAGGAAGTGAGGGGAGGAAATGAGTGAGGGGGTGAGGGAGCAGAGGGGTGCGCGGCTTCTTATCATCTCCTCCTCAGCAAGGAGGAACGGGGCCACGGCGTTGACGAAGAGGAGAGCACGGCATCGACGGGTGCGCAACACGGCGTCCGTGCCGTGCCGCGTTGCTGCAGCAGGGGAGAAGTGACAAGGGAGAGCAGAGGAGGCAGCGTGCGATGCTTCAACGTCTCCTCCAGGGCGTGGCGTGCGTTAGGCGAGAGCCACGGGTGAGCACGGCGAGCGGCGACCACGGCATCGCCGGCGTGGGAAGCACGGCGTCGTGCCGGGCACAGAGGTCAACGGAGTTTTTGCAAAACGCCCCCTAAACTCTTTTTTTTCCTCTCACGGATAGGTCCTCGGCTAAATTCCTTTATTTCCTTTTTGAAATCAGTAGGGCTTCCAGAATTTATTTGAGGGGTTTAAACACTTTACAAAAATTAGAGAAAATTCATGTAGCCTCCCCTATATATGAGGAAGCTCCACAAAAATTGGTTTTACAAAATAAAATGTTTTGCTCCATTTTTGTTCATAGGATTTAAATAAACCATTTTTGGAAATTAATAATTTGAGACTCCTTTAATATTTAAAACCAGTGGTAAAATAGTTTGTAGAACCTTTGGAGCTTTCTTGACAAATATGATATCTTCAAATAAGTTTTATTTTCATAGAGAAAACATTTGTTTTGAGGCAATAGAGAAAATGGGAGGGAAAGTATTTATGAAGATCATTTTTAACTCATGACCTTCATTTCCTTTTTGATAAAAGAGTGAAGGGTTTTGTTTTGAATCAACAAGTAGGTTTGCTTGAGGAGAGAGGGATATGAAATGGAGAGAATTATCATTTCATCTCCTTCTCGAGAAATGAAGATAGAATTGTTTTCACAGAATGGAGGAATAGATAGAGAGGGAGTTTTATTGAGATCATCTCCCTAAATTTTAGGAGTTTCACTTGGGTGCATAATTTTAGAGGGTTTGCTCCTCTTCAAGTTGCACTCCAAATTTGGTTGCCAAGGGTGTCCTAATTTAGTAATAACACCACTGAGGAATTATCCTCACCAGGAAAATCACACACCACAGCAATAACACAACAATAGTATCAGCACAACAATATCAACAACACAACAATATCCACATCTCAAACAAGACCACACACTTCAAACCACAAGAATAAATCACACACCTTTTTCCATAACTAACAATGCTACTTTGTAAAAATGGTCACACTCAATTATGACAAGATGTTGTTTAAGGGATAAACCACTCATAACTTAATAGTTTTCAAAATGGTTTGATCAGGAGAAATATGTGAGGTAATATATTCCCCACTAGTATTTCTTTTAAAACTGAGTTGAAACATAGGAGTTTTAAAAATAGGAATTTGGAATTGTCAAGGTGGAAGAAAGGATAGGAGATCACAGATAGCTCTCCATACTTTATAAGCATGAAATTTTTGGGAAATACTTTTACTGTCTCAATTCAAAGGATATTTTATTTGTTGCTAAAACCAAATCATTGTGGAAATAAACTTTTGGCCAACATAAGAATGGAAAAGATATATGGAATATATTCTTGTCATAACATGGTCACCAGTGTTGTAAATATATTTTTACTTAGGTTGATTTCTTGAGTTGACATTTACTAGTCAACCAATCACAACCAACAAGTTACACAAGGTCAACAGAACAAGATAAGGGAAAACACAATCATTTGTGAAGCAATTCAAAAAGTTTTTGTTGGTTCTGAATTTTGGGTCGTGTTTACCCGTGTTATAAATTTGGGATGTTACAGTTCACCAACACGTAGCCATCAGCGGACTGTTCTGTTTTAGACAGATTATGTGTTTTATTTTGCATTTTCTCTTTTACTAGTGTTGAGTGAAATTCTTTTTTGGGTGGAAGAGCCTCACATAACATCAGTGGCAGTAGCTAATGTTTAAAGTAACAAGTCATATTGCGTCTTTATAGAACATGTGAATTTTTGATTATGCACTAACCCTCTAATGAGATTTACTTTGAGTTTGGTGTGACGGAAGTTTTCAAGGGTCAAGAGAGAAGGATGGAGAAGAGTGAAGAGATTAAGCTTGGGGAGGCTCCCATGGATCTCCCCAGCATATTTCAAGAAGACTCAAGCGTCTAACCTTGGGGATGCCCAAGGCATCCCCTTCTTCATCGACAAAATTATCAGGTCATCTCTAGTGAAACTATATTTTAATTCTTTCACATCATATGTGCTTTTCTTGGAGCATATGTGTGCTTTTATTTTCAGTATTGCACTTTTATTTTCAATAAAGCTTGACTGGACCCTAGCATTCTTGATTGGGAGAGACACGCTCCGCTTTTTCATGAGAATACTTCTATTCTTCACTTATATTTGTTGAGTATTCATATCTAGCGTTGTTCAACTTTTAGCTCTTATTTTCATGTATCTCTTGTCTAAGCTATTAGCTTTCTTTTGTAGAAAGTACTCTCTTGCTTCACTTATATTTGTTTGGAGAGTTGATTAAATAAATTGATTGGTGTTTGGTTGGTTCAGAAAATGTTGCATGTGGTAATTGGTATAAGGAAAAACTTGCTTAATCTTGTAGATCACTAATTTGGATAACTTGATGCTTGTCAATTGTTTTGAGTTAACAAGTAGATCATGATTAAATTTGTGCATCACATGAGTTTAGCCTATTAGTGAAGAACTACCGTAAAGCTTGTTGAAAATTTGGTTTGCATCGGTGGTATCTCTAAGGTCTAGATATTTTCTAATAACAGGGTTTGGTTAACAAGGAAGACGGTATGAAATCTTATAACGTTTGCAATATGTTTGTCATATAAAACTTGGTGTACGGGTTGATATTCTTGTTTGCTTACATAAACCTTGCTAGCCTAAACTCTGTACTGAGAGGGAATGCTTCTCGTGCATCCAAATCCTTGAGCCAAAATCCATGCCATTTGTGTCCACCATAACTACCCATATGGCGTATTTCTTTGCCACTCCAAGTAAATTTTTCATGTGCTACCTTTAAATTATTCAAAATGTTATTATTTCCTTTTTGTGTCAATGTTTACTAGCTCATGAGGAGTTAGTGTGGTTATTCTTTATTCTATTTGTCAAATGGACTTTTACACCTGGACTAGCGGCATATACATCCGCTTATCCAATAATTTGCAAAAAGAGTTCGCAACGGGGTGCCCAGTCCCAATTAATTACAACTTTAACCATTAATTCTCTTCACACTTTTGCCCTGATTCATCTGTATGCAATGACAAACAGTGAAATACCTGCATGTGTGTAAACCAAAGAGAAAGAGGATGATCTGCCTTGCTGGTAGAAATAACGTCCTTCATGGGAGCCGCTCTTAAAAGTCCGTTTGACAGGTAGAATACTGTTCTCACCCGCTACCATTCGTTGACAATTAACAAACACCTCTCAAAAATAGATACTCCTCCATGGTATGTGATTGATGGAAGGCACCCGAGGATTCGGTTAGTCATGGCTTGTGTTAGCAAGGTTGGGAGGAGTATCAAATATTTTATGCAATCTCTATATGCTTTCAAAAAACCTAAAAGCTCTAGCACATAACTTAATCTCTGCTTCCCTCTACGAAGGGCCTTTCTTTTACTTTTATGTTGAGTCAGTTTTCCTATTCTTTCTGTCTTCCACAAGCAAACGCTAGTGTCAACTTTGTTACAACATGCGTTATATGCTACGTATTGGACTTGTTATACTACTTTGTGTTGACGATATCCATGAGATAAATATGTTGAAAGTTGAAGCAAATGCTGAAACTTACTTCTTTCTTTGTGTTGATTGAATACCTTTTATTAGAGACTATTGCTTTATGAGTTAACACTTATGTAAAACTGTTTGATTCTTGTCTCGAAAGTACTATTTATGAAAACGTTTAGCTTGTGTGATTCATTGTTTACTCGTTATCTATTTGGTAGCAAATTATAGACCATTGATTTGGATCACTTCATTCATTTACATGTGCCTTACAATATTATATGATCAAGATTATGATGGTAGCATGTCACCTCAAAAATTATTTTGTTTTTATCGTTTACCTACTCGAGGACGAGTAGGAACTAAGCTTGGGATGCTGATACGTCTCAAACGTATCTATAATTTTTGATGTTCTATGCTTGTTTTATACCAATTGCTACATGTTTTGCATCTATTTTATATCACTTTTATACATTTTTTGGGACTAACCTATTAACAAGATGCCGAAGTGTCAGTTCCTGTTTTCTGTTGTTTTTGTATTCCAGAAAAGCTAGTCTGGAAATATTCTCGGAATTGGACGAAACTTCACGGGGGTCCCTATTTTACCAGAACTCACCTGGAGTCCGAAAGAGAGACGAAGTGGAGCCACAAGGGCCCCATGTGCCGGAGTCAGATTTCAGCTGGAAAAAGCACCGTCAAGATACTATATTTCTGGAGCTCTAAAAATATTTTCAAGAAGACAGAAGTTTCTATTTTATCAGAAGACGGAGTCAGCCAAAAGGGGAGGCTGAGATGGGCCAGGAGGGGCCCACACCACCCCTGGGCGCGGCCAGGAATCTCCAGGCGCCCTAGGGTGGTGTCGCATCCTCGTGCACCGTCTCGCGACGCCCTTTCGCCTACTTATTCCCCCCGACGCGAAAATCCTAAGTGCCTGGACGATTTCCCCAGAAAAGTTCCAGAGCTCCGCCGCCATCCGAAACCCTAATTCGCGGGACAGAAGTCTTTGTTTCGGCACCTTGCCGGGACGGGGAATTGCCCCCGGAGCCATCTCCATCGACTCCACCACCATCTTCATCGCCGTTGCTGCCTCCCATGATGAGGAGGGAGTAGTTCTCCCCCGAGGCTGAGGGCTCTACCGGTAGCTATGTGGTTTATCTCTCTCTCCCATGGTGTGATCTTTATGTGATCATTAGCTTTGTAATCTAGTTGAATCCATAGATGTACTCTTCATTATCTTATATGCTACTCAAGTGATTTTATTAATGTAATCTCCGGAGTCACCTTTGTCCCACGGTGCGAAGTTGACAGTGTGCGCCCCGTGTGTGGCTCTTAGGCTAAAGATAACAGGAATACTTATCATGAGTTATTATTTGCGTTGGATGTCTCTATGAAATTGCGGTGTTTGTCTAGTACTATTTAGGGCGCTCAAGTTGACAGTGTGAGGTTCCCTAGATGTGAAATGCGACTTTAAGGTGTGCTGTTATAGCTCTACGCAGTGGATTGGTGTTCGTTATCCAACGAGAGAATAATTCAGAGTAGCATAGTGAAGAGGAAATATCTATGTATTCAATTATATTATTATTGTTGAGAGTGTCCACTAGTGAAAGTATGATCCCTAGGCCTTATTTCTAAGCATTGAAACACCGTTTACAACCAGTTCTGCTACATGTTTGCTTGCTGCCATTTTTATTTCAGATTGCAATTACCACTTATAATCATCCATATTACTTGTATTTTAATATCTCTTCGCCGAACTAGTGCACCTATACACCTGACAAGTGTATTGGGTGTGTTGGGGACACAAGAGACTTCTTGTATCTTAATTGCAGGGTTGCTTGAGAGGGATATCTTTGACCTCTACCTCCCTGAGTTCGATAAACCTTGGGTGATTCACTTAAGGGAAACTTGCTGCTGTTCTATAAACCTCTGCACTTGGAGGCCCAACACTGTCTACAAGAATAGAAGCGTGCGTAGACATCACCCACCATGGATCACGAGGCCGTCGCCTCAACGCACAACCACCATCCAGGGCCGCCGCCCTCGCGCCCACCAACCCCAACGCAAGAGAAGCCACGCACAAACTGCTAAAAATAGCACTCCAAGGCGACACCCACAAGAGGGAGGCGACAAACGCCGTCGTTGCCCACTCCAGCTAACCAGAGCTTAAGTTTTCACCCGAGAGCCCATGCCAAATTCATCAAAAGAGAAGTAAAGTTCCACGATGAAGCTTCCAAGGAGGGGAACGACGTCTGTAGACGCCGCCATCATCAGCACCGTCCTAAAACAATGTCGTCACAGCAAAAGATTCAGTCGTGAAATAGTCGGTTCTGAATTAGAGCTGCAGAGTGAGGCAGATGTCAATATAAGTATATAGCCTCTCCTGAAACAAGAATGACATTACCAACATGTCTGATGTCACTGTAGTAGCAGTGCGCCGCCAATCATCGTTGTATCAGTTTTGAGGTTCGGCTTTACGGTTTCTGTTTTGCCGCGCCTCGTTCAGAAACTATAAACCACAACATTTCAACATTTCAACATAGATGATCTATTTGACATAAAAACTCAATAACGAACAAATAAGAACTAAATTATAAATATTCTTATTACAACAATAGTACCTTACAAATAAGAACTAATAGTTTATTACAATAAAAGTTTGAATCACACGAATTAAATAATAATTCAATACAAGAATAATTCAATACAATACAAGAGGTATGCAAAGGCGGCCAACCCTCGATCCTTGCCGCGCCTTTGCATACCGGTCTTCGAAGTCCTTGACGGCGAGGACGTCGACCACCATCTGCTGCCGACGGCTTTCAAACAGCATCTCCACATCGGAGTCGTCGGAGGACGAATCGGAGAGCAAAAACTCTTCCTCCGGGCTGAACTCCATCTGAAACGGGTACCGCATAATCACTAGTAGGTACTACGGTCGAAAACAACCCCAAATCGACCGGAGATGGACTCACCGACATATCCGTGGCGGCGGCGCAGATTCGGCCGGAGATGGATCTCCACGGACGGGGCGAGCGAGAAACCGACGGCGGGGTACGTCCGCGGACGGGGCGACTCGCGTGCGGCGGGGCGCCTGCAGATGCGGCCGGGAAAAGGGGCGAATCGAAGGCGGCGGGGCTAGCGGCGGAGGCGGCGGCAGCGAGATGGGGAAGAGGGCAAAGTCGCGTGGTGAATACTCCCTCCCGCCAAACTGTTTTCACCATACGCAGGGCCCCCTCGGTTCGGCGGCGAAAACTGCGCTTTCACGGTTCGGAGGGCCGGATTCAAGGGCCCCCTCAAAATGGTTTACGGGTCGGCGCGATTTGAGGTTTTGGTCTTTGCGTTTTTAAGGTTTCGATACCTTATCCGGCGGTTATTTTGAAATTCCACGCGTTTTGAGGAGTTTGCTAGAGATGCTCTTAGGAAGCGAGAGGCCGCATTTGCGGATATTCATAACGGTGCATGGGTCTAGATGCACCCACTATGTATTTTATTTTTAATTTTTTTTCAGAATGTCAAAAAATTCCGAAAAAAAATCCGGATGCAAATTACAGCGTGATGTGTTAGCACAAAAATTGGCATGGTGAAAAAACTTTTTTTGCAACCTGTACTAAAAAGACAAATTTCGGACACGTTCGGACACGTACATATACTTTTCGGTATGTCCAAATTTGTCTTTTTTGCACAGGTTGCAAAAAAAAAAATTCACCATGCCAAGTTTTGTGCTTAGTGCAAATATGTTGGACTACATGCAAATATTTTTTTTCGAATTTTTTGACATTCGGAAAAAAAAATTCTGGCCCGCATTTGCCTCTTTCTGCATTTCCCTTGCGGAGGGCCACCAGCTCTTTGTGTTTCTTTCAGACGGATTAAAGTACTGAAAAGCGGCCGGAGGAATTAGCAGCACATGGCGGACAGGGTGATCACTGCTCGTTTGTTGCTTTGCTGAAAATTAACAGTAGCAGCCATGACTCGCGGCGAAAGCTTCCGCGGTAAAGTGGCCAAGCCGACGTGGCATAGGGTGTAGGCAGCGAGCGTAAAGGTACGACGACGAGAATATGTTTATGTGGTCTGAATCCGACCGTCTGATATCATTTGTTCCATCTTGAAAAGTAGCGCGTATTTTTGTTGCCAAGTTTTTATTGTGAGAGAAAAAACGTCGAATATGTCTTGACGCGCACTAGCACAACGCACCACCATCAACGATTGCAAAAGATTGGAGTAGTGTGAAACATCAACATTACGATGAGAAAGTTCACCACGGCGTTTAGTTATCAATATGCACGCATCCTGATGAGAAAGAATAGTCCACCTTGATGAGAAGTACAATATCAAAACATTAACAATCTCCTTTTATCACTATCGATTACAAAGGAAATGCTCCGAGAAAGTATGAATGTGCGTGACAAATTCTAAGATCTCGTTTACTCCAAAGAGCTAACGACATTCAACCATGTCCAAAGAGCCAAGTCTGTCGTGACGCTAACTGTCTACCAAAGTAGGACTAGTTGACGACCTTAAACTTCCAAATGGTAGCGTGTGGATGACTTGTGTTCACGTCTTGTGGGTTGCCCCCTGCTTCACTCTCAGCCAAGTACGGGTCTTCAGAAAAGAAAGAAAAAAGTACGGGTCTTCAGTAGCAGGCAATGGTGTCTTTACATTTCCTCCTCCTTAAGAATCAGCTTAATCCCAAGATGAAGCATGAGGGAAACACTAACGAAGCTCAACATGGTCCTCTCATGTCGCCAAGGTCTCAGGCTGGTAAGATCACCGGACGAGGGCACGAGGACCCCCCACCGGTCGACGAGGCGACGGAAACCACAAACAAAACACCACCGTCACACACACACGCAAACACCACGGCCGATGAAGGGAGAGAAGCCATTCTTTTGGGGGAGCGATGGGCCGCCCAACCATCGAAAGCGGAGCAGCTTGCCACAAGAAGCTCGCGATGTCTGTTCGACGACCGCCTCAAACCCGGTCACGCTGGGCGTTCGGGTTTACCCGAAATTTCGTGTCGGGTTTTTTTTGGGTAAAAAGAGATTCGGGTTTCCAAACATGGCACCCGAGATTTGTTCCAAAAATCTACTACCCGACAATTCGGGTACCCGTAATTTCGGGTCCGGGTTCGGGTAATCCCGAAATACCCGTGACAATAGGAGGATTGGATCGAAACTTACATTGGTCGTCGATTCTGCAGTGCTTGACGTCGTCGATCTGTCGCCGCTGCACCAGTACAACGTCGGGAACGGGAACCAGAAGAGGGCGGCGGACGTCGGAGCCTGCTTCTCGTCAGCGTCGTCGCGGGTAAAATGGAGGTGCCGCGTGCCCGCGTCATCATCGTGTCGGAGAAGAAGGGAGAGAGGGTGAGTCCATGCCACCGGCGACCGTACTAAATGGGGCGGCGGACAGGGTGGTTGGTCCGGCGGCGGGCGGCGGCAGTGGCCTGTGGCGGCTGGGGCATGCGAGCCTGGGAGGCTGGGAGTCGAGGTTGGGGAATAGGGTTTGGGAGAGTGATGTTGGGCTGTGAAACGTGCTGCCTGCCTGAGTGCCTGATGCCTAATTCCTGGGCTGCCACTTTTGTTCGGGTTAATCGGGATGTTCGGGTTCTGTAGACTGATACTCGGATTACCTGCACTAATTTCGGGTTTTTATAAGTGATAACCGATCAAGTACTCGGGTTTGTCGGGTTCGGGGTATACGGGTACGGGTATGGGTTTTTCGGATTCGGGTATCGGATTTTAGGCCCAGCGTGAAAACCCGGGGCTGCCACCCCGGCATCCAGCCCGCTGCTGTGATATCAAACTATAGTATCCTCCTAACAATGGTAGAGTTGTAGCATTTTATTCCTATGAAATCATCTTAACTAAGTTACTAACTGTCGCGATGAGGCGAGTAGACAAAGGATATACAAAGGATACATGTTGAAGAAACCAAAACCTTCTCGCAAAAAAAAGTAGAAGAAACAAAAACGCACAGGCAAAGAAAACGAAGTTTTTCCTCTGATGGCCTAACGGGCCAGTAGGGTTGCAGCCAGCGTCTATCTTCGATACAATTGGACCTATTGATGGACCTTCGGGCTTAAGTGGGCACGTATTGCAGCCCATAGATAGCTATCACGGGCCCGATCCGAATACTAAGCTCCGCCTTGACCGGGCCTACGTCATTCTCTTCCCCTCCTCTCCATCCCAGTCGAGTCCCCGTCTATCCGCCGAGCGACCTCGCGATTCCTTCCTCGCCTCCGATCTCCAGCCTACGAGATGGCCGAGGTGAGCGAACCTTCCGGAAGCTCCCTCCCTCTCTCCGGATCCAATCTTCCGTAGGTTCTTTCCGGAACATACCGTATGGTACATTCGTTGCGTTCGCCGATCGCGCCGCGGTTAGAGTTGGTTCCGTCGGGTGGATCTGATCCGTGGGGCGTCTATCTGCGCGTGATATGGCCATGTGGTTAGCGATATGTGTGTTGGTCTTGAACCCTAGGTTATTCTATTTTGTATCCTATTGGCCGTGGTAGATTGGTTGGTTTCTTATTCCATTTCTTTTCGTGCGATTAGGGTCTTGCTCTATTAGGAAATTTACATATTTTTTCTATTTTGTGGGTGGATCGTACTGAATCAGAAGAGGGATTGTTCTGTGAATTATGATGACATCTTTTAACTAAAAGGTGAATTATTAAGACTGGCTGGTTTTACAATGTGATCCTTGTGCGTCGTCAGTGTTGAATTAGAGATTATAGACTCAGAACACCTGTGTTGGTGGCGTTTCAGCTGTATACTGTTTTAAAGGTAGGCGCATAGTGCTCAACGTGATGGCCATTGGATGCTTGATCTTTGAGAGATTCTTTGGATTGCTCTGGTTACAGTGTGTTTGTGGTACATTGATAGAGTTTTTGTCTAATAAAAAGATTCTAGCACCGCCTACGTGCACTGGATCCGTATGTACCATTTTACTTATGCATGTCACCATCAAGACGATTGGGTGTCTCTTGAAGGAAAAAGCTAGCCGGGATTAGAGCAAGAGAGGCCGCGCTAGCCCTAGACCTGTCATCATGAAGGAGAAATCAAACTGTAGTGTAGAAGGCGTCTGCGGTTGCTTGATGGATAACTCTCGGTGTTTTGGGATGTCATCCTGGATGTGCTTGCCTTTGCCGTTGTGTTTTTCTCAAGTTATCACCAGTCTATGGGGGCGCTTTCCTCATGTTGTGTTTCTTTTATCGGTGAGTTGTAGGAGTATCGTGTTGAGAGGGTCTGTGTGCCTGTTTATGTGGTCGTGTGATTGGGAGTAGTCCGCTTGTCTCTTGGGGTTGTGGCTTGGTTGTCTTTCGTGACCAAGTTTGTAACGGGTTTCGCCCGATTTTCTACAATTAATTGGGCAACTCTCTTCTTCTTAATTAATGGATGAGGCCAATCTTTTGCCTCTGTTTCAAAAAATAAAATAAAACTGTGAACTACAAGATATATTTTCTCAAAGTATCCATGTTTTTCTCTAGAGAACTTTACCATCATGGTTACTGTTTTTTGGTTGGTAAGTTTGACCAAAAGTTTTTCAAAATTATTTATATTGAACCTAATAACCATATCATAAAATTTAGTCCCGTTTCAGTGAGCTCTATTTCTGTTCTCCATACGCCGTCCTGACCTTACCGGTTCATATTTTGCTTATGACCAGATTGAGATTAAGACAGCACCAGCTGACTTCCGCTTCCCTACAACAAACCAATCGAGGCACTGTTTTACGCGCTATGTTGAGTACCACAGGTATGATGGAAATAAGTTGATTATATACTTGCACAACGTATGTTTTACATTTCCTAAATATTTGAAATTCATGAAACCAGGTGCGTCAGTGCCAAAGGGGATGACACTGCTGACTGTGAGAAATTTGCCAAGTACTACCGATCTCTCTGCCCAGCTGAATGGGTGAGTGACTTTGCTCCATGTAGCTATACTGTATAAGTGTTTACTGCCATCATTATCATTATTCAACTGCAAAGGCATTATACTTTGAAGTTTGATTTAAACAGTGTGCTCTCAGTTTTCAGTAGATTTTCACAATTGTATTAAATGGTCTTTGTTTCCACTGCAATAGTTGACAGAAAGTAAGAAATGTATTGTATGAACACTAGATCTAAATCAAGAATATTGCTCTGGATATACGAGTCCATCAGAATGAAATTAACTGTTTCTGTCAGTATCTGTGTATGACCCAGTCAGGGTAGGAAGTAGCACATGCGTTTCTCATTATTTGAATTTCTGTTAAATTTTCCAAGTCATTTAGACACTTTAGTAATAATACTATCCCCCTCTTGAGCAGCAATTTCCAGACTGCATCTGTGGTTGCAGTGGAAAAAAAACTGGTACCATATAATCCTTAGGATTTAGCAAAGCCTGACCTGATGACATGAATATAGTTTGTAAACCTTAAGAAAAAACAAAAGGCGCATGAGAGCGTACTTCTATTGGAAACTAACATTGACTGGATTTATCTTATAGCTACAACAATGACATGCCTTGTTATCTTGAAGGGTGTATATAAATAGGCCTTTTGAGGGTTCAAATTCAATGTTAAATTTTACACTTCATGCTGAGCTGTCTGTCGATGCCTCGATCCTTCAGTGATTGGACCGTATCACCTCGCTTTGGATCAAAAGCAACGGCCTTGCAAATTTGTGGAACTTGTACTTTTAACAGGAGCAGTATTATCTTGTTTTTCTTCAGTATCATCAGCGTTTTCTGTGTCACTGAATCAGGTTGAAAAGTGGAATGAGCAGAGGGAGAACGGGACATTTGCAGGGCCCCTCTAAATCTTCTGTTTGAGAGTCTCCCCAGACCAGTCTACCGCTTTCGTCAGTGCTACTGCTCCATCTTGTGCTTGGAATTTATGCTTCTGTCTTGTTCTCGAGTAATCGCTGCAGAACAGCAAGTGTTGGTTTTCCTTATGCTGCGCTAATAATTGAGCATGAGTATTATACTATTATTCAGATATGGGTTTTCACTTGTTTTATCGAAGTATATTCTGAAATAACTTGTGATTGATCATTGCCTTAATATATATTATGCCCTGGGTTTGTTAAATCAACAATCTAGGAAATTACTTCTATTTCACGTGGGGGCTGTTCATTTATGTCAATATGCAGTGAATATCCATGTTGCCAAAATGCCGAGTGGGTTGCATTGCATGTGATCAACTCAGGGCTTGGTTTTCTGTGGGTTATGTTTTAAACTGGGTCATGTGATCAGTAGTTTACACAAGACTGAGAAGCAGGCATGTTTGCTAGTTAATGTGTTTGTGTTCTGACCACTGAATGGCCTGAGGCGGCAAGTGTTCTTTCTGCATGGGTGTGGGGGCCTTTTGGCCAAACAATTGTTGGTTAACACTTCATTGCAGCTGTGTCCAGTCGGATGGTACACAGCATATTAACAACGATGCTGCAGTAGCATGCAAGCCAAATATGCGCAGCAAATCAAGACTGTCCTGACTTTCATGTGGACGCTCGTTTGCTTGATGTTTTGCTGCACTCTGCTAGTAATAAACGTGCACGCTACTTTTTTCACAAGCTGCAACTGGACATTACATGTACTCAGCTGTACATGCATTACACTTACAAATATAAATCTTGCCTAGCATATCTTGCTTAGTCGATAGAGTACAATTGAGGAAGAAAACAAACAGGGACTGACCGAAAAGAAGAGCAACTACTGACTAATGTCTGAAGCGGTGACACAAGAAGCACCAGAAACTTAAAACTCTTGTTGGGTAAAGACATCAGCGTCACACTCACGCACAAACTCTACTGGTACTAGATAGCTGTTCAAGTCGTTGTCTCAAAAGCTCAAGAGGGATAGACGGGAGGACGGGAGATGAGAGGGGTGGTAGGGATGAGTGCTGGAGGGAAAGGCCGTAGAAGAGTGCCTCTCGACAGAAAGTCTTGCAAGGTCAAGAACCAGGTCTTCTTGGACGACCCTTGCAACGACTCCTCGAGATAACATGCGTATGGAGGCATAACGAAAAGGCTGGACTGGAGACATAGCTCAAGGGGGATGGACGACGGACCATGAACGGGGCGTGAAGGAGCAAGATGGCTGGGGTGGAGATGAAGCTCAGGGAGGATAGAGCCGGTCGTCGATCAGCGTGTCAGCGGCAAACGTCTGCTCCAACTCTTTGACGCCGTACCTTTCTCGAACCGGCAGAGAAGAAGCTCCCTGAGCACGGAGGAGAGCACCAGCCAGCGACAGGCCAGGAAGAAGCCTGGGCTGGCATGGAGGTCAGAGTGGCGAAGGGTCTCTTGGTCGGCCACCATGGCAAGGTGCCTGGAGGAAATTTGCATGGGGACTAGACACAATGGTGAGTTTGCTGGGAAGGAGGAGGAGCTGGGCGAGTGGTGTGGAGGAGGAGCCCCTTATGTAGCCCAAAGGAATTATAGGTTGACAGGAGCGTGCACTGGAGAGAGTGAAAATGGAGGGGTACAAGATCGACATAAATGACCGGCGAGTGCAAAATGGTCCGAGCGAGCGGAGGGAAGGCGATCGATCGATCCCCGAAACGATGAAGCACACCTTTATGGACGGTGCAGCGGAGAGGTTAATTTGCTGACTTGCATGTGCCTGTCATTTGCATCGCTATGGCGCCTGCGCATGTATGTTTGGTCATCAATATGTGCAGCCATGGCGCCCATGCATCAGACCACCAGAGCTCAGAAAACCAGGGAGAGCACCGGCCGGCATCGGATCTCTTGGCTCCATGCTCTAATGCTTACACCACGCACTTACACGCGCATGCGATGTGATGGAGCCATTCGTACAGAGCTGTTCGTGTATGCCTTTATCCTTCAATGATGTGTTAACGTGCCCATATCACCTCTCTTTGATCAAAATCAACGCCCTTGCAAATTCGTGGAACTTCTACCTTTATCAGGAGGATCATTACCTTGTTTTCTTCAGTATCATCAGCGTTTTCTGTCTCACTGTATCAGGTCGACAAGTGGAATGAGCAGAGGGAGAACGGGACATTTGCACGGCCCCTCTAAATCTTCTGTTTGAGAGTCTCCCCAGACCTGTCTACCCCTTTCGCCAGTGCTACTGCTCCATCTTGTGCTAGGAATTTATGCTTCTGTCTTGTACTCGAGCAATCGCTGCAGAACGGCAAGTGTTGCTTTTCTTTATGTTGCAGCAATAATTGAGCATGCTTAATATTGTTATTCGGACATGCGCTGTCACTTGTTTTCATCGAAGCATATTCTGAAGTGAGGTGTCAATGATCATTGCCTTGATATATATGTCTGTCCTGGGGTTTTGGATGGCGAAATTGATCAGTAATCTAAAAGAGGCTGATAAGTACTCGAATGTGCAGTGAACTCTGAATGGTAGCATGCAATGAAGTCAGTCATGTTTTGTGAGGCCTGTTTGTGCTGACTGATCCATGCAACGCTGAGCAGTAGCATGCATGTTTGCTAGTTAATGTGAGTTCTGATCTCTGAATGGTCTGAGGTGAACTAGTGTTCTTTCTGCATGGGTGTGTGGGAGCTTTTGGCCATAGAAATGTTGGGTGAACACTTCATTGCAGCTGTGCCTAGTAGTCGGATGGTACACATCATATTAAAAACGCTGCTGCACATACAGTGCGCATGCAAAATATGCTCAGATGTTATGCTGCACTTTGTGCCAAGTAACCTGCACGCGCGCTTTATTTCTCGCAATTTGTAAACGGACAATTTGTGTATTCAGTTACACATGCATTACAACATTAGCCTTACAAATAGAGATCTTGCTAGCATATCTTGCTTAGACAATACTGAGGAAGACAGTTAATTAACAGGATAACAGCGACTGACCGGAAAGAAGAGCACATTACGCATGCAAAATATAATTCACACGCATGGTTCCTTTCTCACAAGCTGGAACTGCATTCATTCATTTATGTAGTTCAACACTACTAGTACATTAGGCTCGCAAAGACAATAAACAACAACTGACGGAAAGCAAGAGCAGTGCAATACAGTTCTAACAAGATGACTGAAGCGGCGGCACAGGATATATGCGACAAAAACTAAAAGAAAATATTATACCGCGGCAAAGATAGCAGCGTCCCACACAAACTCTACTACTAGCTACCTGTGGAAGTTACGAAGCTCAAGAGGGATAGGCGAGAGGAAGAGAGATGAGATGGATGGTAGGGATGACTAGCAGAGGTACAGGCGGTAGAAGAGCGTCTCTCGACGCAAAGTCTTGCAAGGTCAAGAACACAACTTTCTTAGACAGTGCTTGCAACGACTCCTCGAGCGAACATGCGTGTGGAGGGAGAACGAGAAGGCTGGGCTGGAGAAATAGCTCAAGGTGGCTGACCAGCAGACTGTGCACGGGGGGTGACTGGCGGAAGAGAAGATAGCGGGCTGGGGGTGGAGATGAAGCTCAGGGAGGATAGAGCCGGTCGTCGATCAGCGCGGCGGCGGCGCGCGGCAGCTCCAGGTCTTGGACGTCGTCCCCTCCTCAAGCCGGCCTAGAAGAAGCTCCCTAATCACGGCGGAGAGCACCGGCCGGCGACTGGCCTGGGAGAAGCCTACTGGGCTGACATGGAGATGAGAGCAGCGAAGGCTCCCTGGGCGCCTGGGTGTCATGGCATGGCGCCCAAAGGGAAGACCTGTGGTTTTTTGCATGGTGACTACTAGCTATTGGTGAGTTTGCTGGGAAGGAAGTGGCTGGCTAGCTGGGGGAGGAGCCCCTTATGTAACCGAACGAACTCAAGGAAGGATAGATAGATAGGGTTTTGGAGAGAGAGCGAAGATGGAGGGGTACACACGATCGATCGATCGACATAAATGACCGGCGAGTGCAAAATGGTGGTAAGGCGCGGCGCGGCGCGGGTGGTCCGATCGAGCGGAGGACGGCGATCCCCGAAACGATGAAACACGCCTTTATGGACGCTGCAGCGGAGAGGTTAATTTCCTGACTTGCATGTGCCGGTCATTTGCATCGCTGTGGCCCCTGCGCATGTATGTTTGGCCATCAATACGTGCAGTGCAGCCATGGCCATGCATGATCATCAGAGAGCTCAGAAAACCAGAGAGAGCTCCGCCCGGCATCGGATCTCTTGGCTCCATATGCTCACGCCAAGGGGTGTGCGAAAAAGCAATTCTAACCAGGGTAGAACTCTTGACATTCAGTTTAAAAGATATTATCGATATAATATTGAGAATGAATCTGAAAAGGAAGGGTGGGTGGATAAAATAATTGTACTTTTTACTGGATATGTACCCACCATTCACTTACGCGTGGGACACAAATATGTTGTACCCAGTGGCGGAGCTACACGATCTCGAACCAGGGTGCACAGGGGTGCCACAGCAGATAAAAACCATATTTAGGGGGTGCATATATGGTGAAAAAATGCTAGTTTGCAAAGGGAAAAAATTCTACCCGGTGTCCTGTGCACCGGCTAGCTCTTAGTGGATCCGCCACTGGTTGTACCCACCTGTCATTGAGTGAAAAGTATGTGGATATGTAGGTGGTATTTAGCATGTATAAGGTACCCTGCAATTTCGTATTAAAATAACAATAAAGTGCATGCATACGTATTCGGCCGTACGTGGCAGGAGCTGGAGACCCCGGTAGGACGGGCTCTGTTAGAAAAACCGCTTTGAAGGGGTGTGCGTGTGTGAGCGTACGTGATGATGGCGAAGGAAGATCGAAAGGGAAAAGCCTCGTGGTCTCATCTTCGTCCTGGACATGCACTCGTTGGGCAGCGCGCGGATTACACCAACTCGGCGATGGGTTTGGGCTCCTTCAGTGCCCCGGCGTTAAGCCGGCAGGCATGGGCGTGGATGAGCTACAACTACAACTACCTCTCCGGTGACACCACCACTCGTCGCATTTATCCGCGGGTCAATAGCTCCCGTGGGATGTTTCTATGTGTATTGGAAGGAAAGCGCTGAAATTGGTCAAAATCTCTCTCGTGCGACGTTTCAAAAGGCTCAAATAGCCAATATCCAACCTGCCCCTTTTTAGTCCTTAAACGCAAGGGACAAACACTTGTCGTTAGCGTTCTATATTATGTGAGCCGAGATCGTATGTTTCTATGTGAGACCCCTCACTTATCCATCTCGGCGTGGGGCCCACAACATATCCACCTCAACGCAGGACCCACCACTTATCCACCTCAGCGTTAGGACCCACAACTTATCCACCTCAACGTTAACCATGTACATGACGGGATCCCGAGCCAGCATCGCGCCCGTGCCCGTGCCATTTCCTCCCATTTCTTTTCCCCACCTCATTCTTCTTCTCCGGCGATGAAGCGCGGCAACGCCGGCCAGTGAGAGATGTCTAGCTACACTTCGTCTTCCCACCCAACATGGCCACGGTATCCCGTAGTGGAGATGACAAGATGCCCTGACTGCCCATGCATCGAGCCTCCTAAACGGATGGTCTGTAAGAGTGATGAAAATGGCAACGCGAGTTTGTGAAATGAGAGAGCAAGCCACAGCCGGGGAAGGTTAGATCTAAGTTCTCTTGGGCCATTTGCGGCTCTGATTTCTCCCTTTTTTTGTCGAGTTTGGGATTTAGGATTCATGTTGCCGTTTTTAGATCCTGAAAAAATGATGGCATTTCGAGTGGCTAGATGAATACGTTCAGAGGCTTCGATTGGAGTGTTTTGATTTGAGGGAGGGCACAACCAGCTAGCTCAATTTGCCGCTTGCTGTGGACTCGGACACGATGGGGAATACGGAAGCGGAACTAAATATGATAAAAGGCAGTTAAGGCAGATGCTCGATTTGAAGAAGCAAGCAAACATGATGGCTGGAGGATTTTATTGTTGTATCATTGCTATGGGTTTCTTTTACTTGTTGTTAATCTCTCGTTAGAAGGTCTGTGCCCCATGCCAAGTTTGCAGGATCGTTTGCTTTCCCTAATGAAAAAAAGGAGAAAAAGAAAAGCATCAATTTGGCCAAGTCTTTCTCTCTCGCTTTTAGTTCTTCAGTTAACAGAGAGTGCAGGGCATAGTTCGGGGTGAAATAAAAAAGAATAAAGGTCTGAGGCGGCCCATGTGAAAAAATAGAGGTTGGGCTGTGGACCCGTGGCGTGAAGATGACATTGAGAAAACAAGCAGGGCCTTAAAAAAAATATTGCTGCCACTAGTACAGAACGACACATCGGATACCACTCTATAAAAACGACACGAGTTAGGCGACTGAAAAAAGGAGTTTTGCGCGCTCCGCGGGAGTGCGCCCACGCTAGTCGGTCTATGGGCCCGCTACAATAGCAACAGTTGTAAAAATATCTCCGGTGTCCATATATTGCCAACGGTTAGTATTGTAACCTCTGTTGCTGATATGTCCACAACACCAACGGAGCTCTGTCAATATCTGTTTCCCATGTGAAAGCCCATTAAGCGGTGTGCCTATAACAACGTATCTCACTCTCACTCTCACTCCCACTCCAGGTCGTAACCCTAGCCGCACACTCTCTCCACGCACTTCACTCCCTCGATGGCGAACCCCTTAGGCACCGACGGAAGTCAGGATATAGGATCTTCCTCCGCCAACCCTCGGCCGCTGCCGCTCCCCGACATCATTCCCAACCTACCCGGCGACCGATGTCGCGAGTTCTTGTGGACCCGTCAGACCCCCTACGGATCCACGACGGCGGAGGCCCCCGACGCCCGGATCTTGTCCTCCTCGGAAAGAGGATTCGGATCTGGAGGTCAGGCAACTCCTCTCTCGCGCCTTCTTTGAGCGTGAGCAAACCGACGGTGTCATTCGGGCGGCACAATGTAAAGTGCATAAGTAAAGAGCTCGGGTATAGAAATAACCGAGGCACACGGAGACGAGGATGTATTCCCGAGTTCCTCCTTTTTAGGGGAGTACGTCTCGTTGGAGAGGTGTGAGGCACCACAAAGGTCGATCTCAACGCCACAAAGGCTCACCCTATTCTCCGATGAACCGCACCATAAAGGATTGGTTCACCTTCCACTATCGGAATCCTTCAAGGCGGAATCCGGAGCCTTTACAACAACAATCTGAGGCACAACCCACAACTGGATTGGGGGCTCCCGAACGGCTACAAGTGACCACGAAGGTCTCAACCACCACAAAGGCGTCTAGGGTCCAAAGACCCAAGAGTAACAAGTTCACAAACTTTCAACTTCCACGAATCCTCGTGGAGAGCACAAACCGATGCACAAAGCAATGGCAAGAGCACAAGTGCTCAAATCCTTCACTGGGGAATAAGCGAGGAAGAACAATGGAGGAGAAACACCAAGAACTCCAAGATCAAGGTCAACTAGGTTCCCCTCACTTAGAGGAGGAATGGATTGGTGGAAATGTAGATCTAGATCTCCTCTCACTTTCCCTCAAAGATATGCAAGAATCATGGGAGGGATTGAGAGGAGGCAAGCTTTTTCAAATGTCAACAATGGAGGAGAAAGAGGGAAAAAACAAGCTCAAAAAGTTAGGGAACCATTGGGGAAGAAGGCCCCTTAAATAGGTTCCCCGAAACCAACCGTTATGCTCAGAAATCATGAGCCCGGCCTGGGAGCCGGCCTGGCTGGCCTGTAGGCCGGCCTACCAGCAGAGGCGCCCAGCCTCTGGGCCGGCCTGGGCTGGCCTGGAAAAACTGCAAACACACCCGACACGAAAACAATCATATCCTGATCATCCGGACTTTGTTTTTGATGTTCTTGGACTCGTTGGAATCGCAACGAAGAGCTTTACAAGATCATGCAGAGAAAAATCATAGTCCAACAATGGAGGATAAAACCAAATGGGGAAAGGTTAGTCCTCTCGATAAAAGAACAACTGATAAAACCTCCAAACCAAAACCGCAATATGTTTGTCATCCGGACTCCGTTTTCTATGATCTTGGGCTTGTTAGAAGATACTCACAAGCTCTACAAGATTATGCATATACATATCATAGTACATGATGTGAGGAGGAAACCACAAGTAGAGAGTTTGATCTCTCTTCAAGAGACAAACCGGTAAAACCTCCAACATCAAAAACACCACAAGATATTCAAATGAAATCCGTTTTTGATGAACTAGAGCTTGGTATGTAGATGAACACAAGTTCTAAGTTCTCACATGGATAAAATCCAAATAAGAACCAAGAAAGATGATATGCCAAGTATGCAAAGGTTTGAGCTCTCCAAAAAGATGCGATCAAGTTACTCACTTGAGAGCCCCTCTTGATAGTACGCCGTCTATCCTATAACCCGGTCTCCCACTAACACCATGAGACGATAAAATAGAAAACCTATCAAGATCATACCTTTTCCTTGCGCATTCCACTTGAGCTAGATGAAGACGATCTTGACTCCCTCAAGTTGGAACACCTTTCTTGATTGTGCTTGCTAGCACATGCTTGATGAAGACTTCTTCAAATACTCCCCCATACTCCATTATGGGAGAGCCTTGCTTAGCTCCGTCTTCATGTATCCACTTGCACTTCATCTTCTTTTCTTGACATATATGATGGCTTGAAGATAAACATGAATGTTCAGTCAATCTCCTTTTCCAAGCCACTCTTGCAATAAGCTCAACTCTAGATGACCATTTTTCACATAAACCTTTGGATAGAACCTTAGTCATCATATGGACAAGATCTATAAGAATATCTTAATGAAAACATTAGTCCATAGAGATTGTCATTAATTACCAAAACCACACATGAGGGCTCATGCACTTTCAGTTAATCTCTCGAAACAAGTCCCATCAAATCTTATGTTGGATATATCAAGTTACCCAAAAAGCTTTTTATAAAAAATTAGTGATGTACTTTTCAGTAGATTTTACAAATTGTATCAAATGGTCCTTGTTTCCACTACAATGTAAGAAATATATTATATCAATTACTACATCCAAATCAAGAATTGCTCTGAATATACGAGTCCATGTGAATCAAATTAACTATTTCTGTCAGTGTTACCCAGTTAGGGTAGAAAGTAGCACATGTGTTTCTCTTTATTTGAATTTCTATTAAAATTTCCAAGTCATGAGGACACTTCAGTAATAATAATATCCCCCTCTTGAGCAGCGATTGTCAGTCTCCATCTGTGGTTGCAGTGAAAAAAATATATTAACGTAGAATCCTTAGGACTTGGCAACTGTACGCCTGCCTGATCGACCTGATGCCATTAATATACTTTGTAAACCTTAGAAAAGAAAAGGCACATAAGCGTGTGCTTCTATTTGGGAAACAACAATGACTGGATTTATCATACTCCCTCCATCCCAGTTTATAAACAACAATACAAAAACCAGGTTTTCCCAAGAATAAGCACCAATTTAGGCAATTAATGACTAATTAGGAGAGAGGAAACGGCTGCAGTCCACCACCGAATTAATGTTCGGGAGAAAAGAAACGGTTTCTGGAATTGCTCCCCTCTGCATGCCGTGTGAACGTCAAAGGATTTTCCGTTTTGTGTCCACACCTACGCGCTCACGGACCTCTCTTCTCCCGCGTCTCCTCTTATATCTTCACGCCATGGATGGATCTGTGAGACAAAGAGCAATGGAGGAAGGAGAGGATGAATGGGTTTGGCCGGAGTGGAATTCTCTGGGCGGCCGGAACCCTAGCCGCTGAATCTCGGATCTAGAGGGTGATGTGAGTGTTTGGATGGCTTCCATGGAGGAGGGTGAGGCGGCAGTAGCAGCGGATGATGGTTTGGAGGTTGTAGCGCTGGACGGTGTGCAGGTTGCGGCCATGGAGCATGCGGAGGTTGCGGGCATTGATGGTGACCATGGGGCAGCGCTGGTGGACATGGATAGTGACCATGTTGCAGAATAGGGCCATGGTGATCAAGTCGTAGAAGACCAGAGAGAGGAGGACACCGAGATGAAGACCACGACATTGGAGCAGATCGTGGACAAGAAGGTGCTGCTATCCACTCTTGGATTAGGGAAGATTGCCATGGTCGTGGACGACCTTCTCGTGCAGCACATCGTTTGCGAGGGCTGCGTCTACCCTCCAGTGTGCAACAAATGCCACGTGATCGGCGCGTAAGTGTGTTCAGATGCTCTGTTTGTAGTTTTGCCATTCATCACCTCCAACTATTGGTGCAAGGATTGTTCCACCAAACTTGGGGTGAACAAGGATGGGGTTTGTTTTGTGTGTCATGGTCACCCTACAGAATTTGTTGACGATGATACCACATTTGTGCCCAACTCCGCGATGGGTTAGTATGTTCGATAAGCTATGGCTAAAATGTATGCGAATAAATGAGTTCTCCTCTATGTATGCAACAAGATTATGCAATGCTAATTTTTTATGAGTTGTGAAATTTATGCAAAGTTATCTTCAGTTGGTTTCGTATGATGCGTGTCCAAATTCTACTTACGCAAAAAAATTGTAAACTTTACACAGAATTTTCAAAGCAAAAAAGCTAAAATCAGTGAAGAAACTCTGCCTCGGCAAAGAATCTGAGTGATTCTCTGCCGCGGCACAGTTTGTATACTGTTTTTGCGTTTTTCTTTGATTTTTTTGTTTTTTCTTTGAAAATTTATGTTTTTTATTTTCTCAACCACATGTCAATCATATGTGAATAAAGCAGCCAAAGTCCATTACATTACAACAAAATATGAGTTCAGCACAAATGAAGCCGTCACAAATAAAGCCACCAAAGTTCATCACAAATGAAGCTCTAGATTACAACAAAATATGAGTTGATCATGGAGTGTTCATGAATTCCACCGCTGCCTCAACGAATTCTTTGTCGATCTTCAACCGAACAGGGAGCAACCCTTGTCTCTCTAGAGCCTTTTTCTTAAAGTGGGGAAGAGCATAATGAATAGACCCCTTATGTTTAATGATCTCTCTCATACAAGCTTGATGGCTCAAAAAAATTCTGTTAATTTTTTGATGAGGATACTCTTTCAAAGATTTTTCAACCTTTTGATACATCTCGGGGAGGGTTTTTGGCATCTTTTTTGAAACATGGCTTGGATGGAAGCAAAGCACCCTAGGTCTAGAATGTTGGTATCAGGTGAATTAGGTGGTTGGAAAACCATCCTAATATCCCAATTTCGTTTAGTGGCCTCACGAACAACAATAGGGTCATCAACACGAACGTGAGTCTTCGTGTTGTCTTGTTGAATATATATGGGGTTCCATCTATCACTCAATGGCCACTTCTCCTTTATAGCGGGCATCACATAGTTCACCAAGTACTCACGACTTTTTGCCTTGTCAACTTTAGTGCATGGCTTGAGCTCCCGATCTCCCCTATCCCTAAAATAAAATAAAAAATGTGCATTAGAAAAATAGTTTGAAACGTGCATATAAGAATAATATGTAAAATATAAATTTGTGTGTTACCTATTTTTGCTATTCTTTTGTGCTTGAACCCATTCTACATATGGCCAAACACCTATCTTGCTATCAAGAGTACAACTACCATCTCTATCATACCGTGGTCTTGCCATGCACGAAATGAACATGATTTTTTGAATATGATCCTTGTTCTTACACTCTCTGTTTGGTGGCTCTTCGGTGTTTCTCAAGTAGACATTAACACTTTTTGTCGTACGATAAAACCATTTCTCGTCAGTGTTCACCACACATTGAACGCCCCTTCATAGTGGGATCATGAGGCACGCTAGCGGGCTCAATATTTCCAAGGCAATACCAAACACGTTGCTTCTCGTTCTCAGGTGTCAATGGTGGCTTTAGTTCACTAGTGTATCTCCTAAATTTCTTCTCCTTCAACCTAAACATGTAAAGATTATTTTCACTCCATTAGATGTTTTTCACTTAATAAAATTACAAATGGAATCATGTGAACCTATGGGTGTTTTACCTTCGATGCAATGTGCTTTTTTTTCATGTCATCGCTTCCATGACAGCCGCATCAAATGAAATCTTCTTCCTCCCCAAATTCATTTTTCATTTACATTTTACCGCATTGATCGTTCCTCCGACCTTCCCATGCTTCCAAACCCGCTGAACCACTGAACTTGGACACTCGCAATCTCTTGCAACCGTATCTAAGACACCTTACTTCAATCAACAACCGAGCCATTACGTTCCAATAGCGTAGCGTATATGTGGTGCTTTGTGTCTGTATTATAAAACATATCCTTTACCTTGTTAGCTAAATCATCTGACCATACGAAAAAGATCAATTTATTTGCATATGACACACAAAAATGTTTCAGTTATCAAATTATTTGCATGATCAAATAAAATTAGATGGAGTTCAAACATAGCATGATTTGGTACAAAACAACAGAACAAAAATAAATCAACAGTGCATTCACAATTTTCATGATCAAATTATTAAATTCACAACAGTGCCTTCACAATTTGCATGATCAATCCTGCCATGCCAGACTACCCGTGTGTAATCAACTTTTTGCATGATCAAAAAATTATCAAGAAAATACACAAGCTTTTACATGATCTAGAGGAAAAATTGGAGGTGATTTAAGACAAAATAATTTGAGTTCATCTAAAACAACGATACAAAAATATATGAACTGCAATATAAACAAAATCCCTAAATGAACACTAAACATCACTAGCAATTCTGCCGTAGTAGAGAAACATAGAAACTCTCTGCCATGCCGTGGAGTAAAAAAATATGCACAATATCATGATCTAATGAACACAAAATTTAAAACCATGGGCATGATCTACAAGCACAATTTGTTGTGAGCTAAACCCTAATGTAGTTTGCATGATCTACTAACAGCAAAAATATGAAACAGTTTGAAACCGTGGGCATGATCTACGAGCACAATCTGTTGTGACCTAACCCCTAATGTAGTTGGCATGATCTACTAACATAAAAAATATGAAACAATTTGAAACCGTGGGATTACTCAGGTCGACGACACGATGTGGTGGAGCTTGTAGATATTCTCGACTTCGAGCACACTCGTCTGCCTTCTCGAAGAGGCAAGATACATCATGTTCGAAACCATGGTCACCACCTCCTCCGCCACCATGTCCTCCACCTCCATAGCGACCTCCCTCGCCGCCATGTCCACTACCGTGGTCACCACCTCCAGAGCCACCTCCTTCGCCACCATGTTCACCACCTCCTCCGCCACCATGTCCTCCACCTCCATAGCCACCTCCCTCGCCACCATGTTCACCACCGTGGTCACCACATCCAGAGTCACCTCCTTCGCCACCATATCCGTCACCATGCTCACCCCATCCAGAGGCACCTCTTGTGGCAAAATAAGTTCCAATGGGGATGCCGCTCACGCCACCACAGCCGAGGCCGCCCAAACCAGCTAGGGAAAAACCAACATAACTCGATGAACCGCCTGGACTACAGGCAGTCCAACTGGATGGAATGCTCTCGTTTGCGGCAGGAGGTTGGCGTGGTGAACGCATGAGCCCAACACGGTGGCGCCTGCAGGGGCTCGTTGTAGAGGCTCTGTAACAGCCCCAAAATTTGTGAACCAAATTTTCACTTTCGTATCCTCTTTTGCATCATGGCATGCATGCATCATTGCATCCTTTTAAATTGCTAAACAACACACTAAAGTGGTTTGTCAAAAGTTGGAAAACTAAAATGCCAAACTCGCTCAAACATTTCTACAAAGCAATGCAAGCGCTCAAACTTGCAAATGAAATTACTTTGACATCTAATATTTGTCCAGGAAGTTCCCAGAGTTCGAATCAATATTTTGACTTGCTTCAAAATTCTAAAAGGAATTTTATTGGGGTATTCTCAAATGCCTATAGCAACTTCTCATTTTATTCCCCAGTCAAATGGTCTCCAAATGCTTTGTAATTTTTATGGGTGTTGGCCCAAGGTACTAGGAGGCTACCCAAAAATTTGCACAATTTTTGGAAGTGTTTAAGTTGCTCAATTAAATCAAATACAGCAGCTGGAGTTTATACACAGTGCTAAAAAGGACCTATCCGTGATAAGTTCAAATACTTCGGGGGGTTTTCAAAAGAAAAGCAAAACAACATCTTCTACCTGTAGCCATGCCGCCATGGCGCTACCTCCCGACACGCCTTGCACGCCCCCCCCCCCTCTGCCCTCTCCACCTGCACGGAGAGCTCGCCACCACGCGCCCCACCTGCCCCTCACTCCCTTCCAGCACCCACTTGCTTCCTGCTCCCCTCTCTCCTCCTTCTCCACGGGCTCACCATGGCCGCCATGAGAGCCGAGCTCGGCGCCGTCGAGTGAAGCGTCCCCAAGCGAAACGAAGACCACCACGATGTCCGCCTCGACGTCCTCCCTCGCCTAGCCGAAGTAATCGACCGGGAGCGTCAAGAATCGCCGTCACCGTCCCCATTTTCACCGCTGCCGTCTGCGGCCTCGCCGGAGAAATTCCTCACCGCCATTGCAACTCCGGTCCACCCGAGCGCATCCCCGAGTTCCTGGTGAGCCGCTGGCCTCCCTTGCCCTCCATTCCTCCCTCTCCCACCGTTCTTCGCCGTTTCCCGCCGGCCACCGGGCGCCGCCGAGTTCTCTTGCCCGCTCGGATTTTCCAAGCTGCAGGACGATCGGATTATCCGAGTTTATGTAGTACGCGTTTTGGTTTAGGTCCTTAGCCGATTTTGCTCTTCCTCTCAGCAATCGGATATTCCGGTCCTTGTTTAGTTCGGATAATCCGAGTGAAGGCAGTACGTGAGGATCGCTAGTCCTTAGCCGTTTTTCAGTCTGCTTCATCGATCGGAATATCCGAGTCAACAACAAATCGGATAATCCGATTTTTAACAGTACCAATTTTTTTTTACTCCTGTTTAATTATTCCTTCTTCCTATTTGGTTCTAAATATTTGATTGTGTTGGATTTGAATTATAACCAAGACATGTTTAAAGGAGGAATTTAAAATAATTCAAACCACATAATTAATTTTGTAGTTTATAAAAGTGTGAATTTTTTATCGAGGCATTCTAAAAATGGTGGGTTATACCAAATTGCTCCCAAAAGTATGGTTTAACAAGTGGCATCCTCTCATGCATGTTTACCTCAAAGTGGAGCACATGAAAACATTAAAACCATAGTAGAGCAATATTTCGCCATAGGTAAATAAGTTATTGCTCGCTCCCCATTCAAAAAAAATTGGTCGATCTTGCTTTAATAATCTCCGTGCATTTAAAATGACATATCATCATCCTTGTATGCATTGCACAACTGCCATGTGTTGATTGTTTTTCCGGTGTTGTTTGTGCATCGGTAGATCAAGGAGGTGAAGTGCCACCCCCGTCTTGTGACGATCCGTACTACCAGCCGTATCATCAAGGCAAGCGTAATTCCCCCTCTGAGCATATCTATCCTATATTTCCGCAAATATTTTCTCCACTATAATATTGCATGCGGTTCTAAATGTCAATTTTCTGGATTAGAGTATCCTATAGTTGCATTAAGTTTCCGATGCCATACCTGTTTTCCCTCCTATTATCCATATTGTTTGTGGCCTGAGATACTTACTATGCTATGTTGATGCTTAGCCATGCTTAGTAAATTGCATAGCTATACGATGGATGGTTTGTGGTGGAAACAGGTGTGAGAGAATGGTGTTGGTGGAGAAATTGTGGTGACGGATAATAAAATGCTTAAAGGTGGGGATGAGAGGCCACTGTGGTTGTGGTGCTTTGTCTCGTTCTCGCCGCCTAGGTGCGAGTTCTATACCTCTTGAACCAAGACTGAGCGTGCAACCATGCGTGAGGCCTATGCATTTGCAGGAACCCTCATAGACTAAATAACTCGAGCGGGGCTAGCCAGGGTCCTCTAGTTCGGGCTTCCATTTGCGCGTGCGTGAGTTGGTGGCTGAGAATGGTATGAGGATGGTGGTGTTAGGAAAATGAGTGGCCGTGGGGCGGGGTGTTGTGATCCTGGCAGTCCTACCGCCACTGATGATCCTGGAAAGTCCTTAACGAGGGAGAAGTCGACACCGCTCCCACCCAGCCGGCTTTCCAAGGAAGAGAGCTAATGCGCGGTAATGGGCCGGACGGTACGCGTGGCAAACATTTGTACACCCCTGCAGGGTTAAATCTTTTCGAAAAGCCGTGTCCGCGGTTATGGACGAACTTGGGAAGTGAAGGTAAGATCATAGAATAACTTTAACGGAATGATTAAAAACTGGGTACTAGAGGTACCACTCACAAATGCAAGGTGAGCTTCCTCGAGGGTGATTCGGGGAGGTGCCTTTGATGAACAGGTACAGTGGTTGATGTGGTTGATGATGAGAAGGTGATGAAAGAAAGAGTTACTTCTTACCTCTTTTGAAAATACTCTGAATAGTCGATGCCTTTGAGTTATGTTTTCATAAATAAAATCAGCTTTATGCAAAACAGCCATATAACTTTGAAAGCCTCATCGAGCATATATTAGCTCTAATCTTGCGAGTTCGTCGAACTCAACGTCGTTTGTTTTGTTTCAGAGGAGGACTTCACCGACCTCGAAGGTGGGTTCTTTGTGGACGTCGACGAGTAGTCTGGGGTTCCCAGGTGGCAGCTTGGGACATCCTGGAACAGCTGGCGTTGGATGTTTATCTGTAGGCCTCTTAGGCCATATATTTGGTCTTGTTGTTTAGAACAACCTAATTTGCTTCCGCTTGTTGTAATGTTGGGTCTGTGACCTCTGGTTGTCATTTGCTATCTTTCTCTATTATAAGAGTTGAACTATATGATTTGTGTCGTAGAGTCTGTGATGTGCCAGTTGTTCCACAAGTCTTGATCTCTCTATTATGCATTGAGGGTTGTGCCTGTGTTAAGGCATCAATCGGGGTGTTGTGTTGTTGATGTCCCAGCAACGCCTGCCAAAGGTTTTGGCCGGGGATTGGTAAACCCGTAACCTCCGGTTGTATCGCTTAACCGGTGACACAGCATCACTGTATACAGTCAGGTCAGGGCGCCACAAGTTGGTATCAGAGCAGTACTGCCTGTAGGAAACCCTTCTACTGGTCGATGTTGAGTCTAGTGTTTGTGAAAATATTTTTAACCTAAAAATGAGTTGTGAAAACCATCTTAGGATTCTTTTTACTCCTTATCTGGTTACCCTCTAATCTCGGAGCAATCTTACCTCGATTTGATTAAAGGTTTTACTTCTCACCTGTTACTTCAAAATGATTAGAAACGGGGTGGGTTCGACCTTTAGTGTTATGTGTCACGTTGCTCCCGCTGCGTTGCAATCCCAAATCAACTCAGATGTTTCTACCGAGTCTAATCTTTGATCCTTTCTTTGGGTTTTAACCCACGGACTTGAACATAAGGTCCCGGATTGTGTCAACTAGAGTGTGTTAAGTTGTGATTTCTTAACTCTCACTAGTAGCACATGATGCTGATCTTTGACCCAAGTTCTATCTTGTTGTTTTCCTTCTCGCAAAGTATTATCGTCCCTAGTCTGTGTACTTGTGAGACGCTAATGCTATTGTTCGACCATTCGGAGAAAGATACTAACTGTGTCATTGTCAAATCTCCAGAATGGCTCGAGGAGGCGTGGAGGTCGGAGGCCGTGGTGGTCGCGGTAACCACAATGATGATGAGGATGATCTGCCGCCACCACCCTCGATGGCTGAGGTCTTGATGGCCATTGAGGAGAACCGTGGGCGCAATGAGCGCTTGCTGGACAGTTGGTGCAGCAGAATGCACGGAGGAACGAGTGCAACACTCTCACTGAGTTTGCGCTCGCAGCCACCCACTTTGCTGATGCTAAGGAGCCACTGGAAGCTGATGATTGGCTTCGTGCTTTGGAGCGCAAGTTCTCCGCGCTTCATGTCCCATTGGCTGAGCAAGTCAACTTTGCCACCTACTCTTGGTTGGTGCTGCTGGCTGTTGGTGGGAAAGCCATGTGGCTTTGTTTCCAGCCAACCATGTCTTCACCTGGGCTGATTTCCGCACTGCCTTCCGAGCGGAGTACATTCCCCAGCCTATCATGGACTTGAAGAGGAGGGAGTTCCTGGATTTGCAACAGGGACGGATGGACCTCCGCACTTATGGTCGTGAGTTCAACCATCTCTCTCGTTACGCCCCAAGGGACGTGACCAATGATGCTGACAAGCAAGAGCTGTTCCGCAAGGGTCTGACTCCGCAGCTCGCTATGAGTTGTTGCCCTTCAGGTTCCAGACCTATCAGGAGCTGTTCAACCAGGCTTTCACTCTTGAGCAAGGAAGAAAGGAACTTGAAGCTTCCAAGAGGCCCGCACATGGGGACCACCAGAGTTCCTCGGGTTCTGAGAGCAAGAAGCGCAGGGTGTTTGTCCCTACAGCGCCGTACCTCGTGCTCCCTTCATGCCGAGGCAGCAGGATATAGGCCACCTCCTCCGCCCCACTACTTCGACACTTGGGATAGGCGGAAGTGGGTACCGTCCTATGCTACCTGCTCCACCTGGAGTCACTTGCTACACCTGTGGCCAGGCTGGTCACTACTCCAGGGAGTGCCCCCAGAAGGCACCTCTCGCGATAACTCCTGCACGAGCCCCTGCCACTCCAACTGGCAAGGCTGGACCTATGTGCGTGGTCGCCTGAACCACATCTCTGCTGAAGAAGCTGAAGAGACCCCGGCGTTCTTATGGGTGAGTTACGAATCAACGGCAATACAGCTACAGTTTTGTTTGACTCTGGAGCATCGCATTCATTCATATCCATAGCGTTTGCAAAAGACACAAAATACCGTTCGAGAAAATGAGCCGTCCTTGGTGATCGCTACTCCTGGTTCCAAATGGCAAACCGATGGGGTTACTCCTGAGGTCCAGATTAATATAGGTTCCTTGTCTTTTCCTTATGCCTTGGTAGCTCTGAAGTCCAAAGGCATTGATGTCATACTGGGCATGAACTGGCTAGCCAAATACCAGGCTAATCTCGACTGTGCCGCCAAGACCATTACTGTGACCGCTCCTTCCGGTGACATTGTGAAGTATTGGCCTGCAACATCAATACCTCCGTCCGCCATCGTACCCCGCTCACCTGAGATTCTCCTTTGCTTTATGGAAGGCGAATCCCCTCCTGAAATCCAGGACATACACGTGGTGTGTGACTTCCCGGATGTGTTCCCGGAAGAGTTGCCTGGCATGCCTCCTGACCGAAGTGTGGAGTTTGTCATAGAGCTACTTCCCGGTACCGCTCCAATTTCCAAGAAGCCCTACCGTATGCCGGTGGAAGAGTTGGCTCTGTTGAAAGAGCAAATTGATCAGCTGTTAGCTAAGGAGTTCATCCAGCCTAGCAGTTCACCTTGGGGTTGTCCGGTACTCTTTGTCAAGAAGAGGGATTCTACCGTGCCTCGTCTAGTCTCTGACTATCGACCGTTGAATGCGGTGACAATCAAGAACAAGTATCCTATTCCTCGCATCAATGATCTGTTGGATCAGTTAGCTGGTGCAACGGTATTCTCCAAGATGGATCTGAGGTCAGGCTACCATCAGATAAAAATCAGAAAGGAGGATATTCCAAAGACGGCATTTGTTACTCGTTATGGCTCATATGAGTATACCGTCATGTCCTTTGGTCTCACAAATGCCCCGGCTACTTTCATGAGGCTCATGAACTCCATCTTCATGGATTATCTTGATAAGTTTGTCGTCATTTACATTGATGACATCCTCATCTATTCCAAACCAATGAAGAGCATGAGGAACATCTTCGTTTGGTTCTGACAAGACTTCGAGAACACCGCCTCTATGCCAAGTTCTCCAAGTGTGAGTTTTGGTTGGATAATCTCATCTTCCTTGGTCATGTGATATCCGCTGATGGTGTGGCTGTCATTCCTGACAAGATTCAGTCCATTCTGGATTGGAAAACTCCAATGTCAGTCAAGGACATTCGAGCTTTCTCGGATTGGCGGGTTACTACCGCCGATTCATCGAAGGTTTCTCCAAGATAGCCAAGGCCTGACTGACCTTCTCAAGAAGGATAAAAAGTTTGTATGGTCGGCCGAAGCTGAAGAGAGTTTCCAAACACTGAAAGCCAAGCTCACGTCCGCTCCTGTGCTTGTCCTGCCGGACACAAGCAAGGATTTCGTCGTCTTCTGTGACGCCTCTCTACAAGGTTTGGGTTGTGTATGATGCAAGATGGCCATGTGGTGGCTATGCTTCTCGCCAACTTAAGCCGCATGAGCTCAATTACCCAACTCATGATCTAGAACTTGCCGCAGTGGTCTATGCTTTGAAGCAATGGAGACCATACCTGTTTGGTAACCGTTGCGAGATCTTCTCGGATCACAAGAGTCTGAAGTACCTCTTCACCCAGCCGGATTTAAATCTCAGGCAAAGGCGTTGGTTGGAGTTAATCACGGACTATAATGTGAGTCTGAACTATCAACCCGGCAAAGCAAACGTCGTGGCTGACGCGCTAAGTCGGAAGTCCTATTGCAACAATCTGATGATTGAAGAGGCCCAACCTGCCATGAAGAGTTTGCCCGTTTGAACCTGGAAATTGTTCCTTCCGGCTACCTTGCAAATCTGGAGATCAAATCTACTCTTGTGGACCAGATTAAGGATGCTCAGAAGCGTGACAAGGGTATTCTAAAATCAAGGAGAACATTGCTAGCGGGAAGGCCAAATGTTTTCTGTCAATGAATCCGGAGTTGTTTATTTTGGTGACCGCTTGGTAGTGCCAAAGAAACGAAAATTGAGGGAGTTGATCCTCCAAGAAGCTCATGAATCTCCTCTCTCTATTCATCCCGGTAGTACCAAATGTACCAAGACCTTCGACCACAATTCTGGTGGACCGTATGAAACGGGAAATTGCTAGGTATGTTGCTGAATGCGACACCTGTCGACGGGTAAAGGCTGAACATCAAAGGCCTGCCGGCACTCTTCACCCTATTGCTATTCCCGAGTGGAAATGGGATGAAATTGGTATGGACTTCATTACTGGTCTGCCGAAGTCTCCAAAGGGACATGATGCCATTGGGTCATCATTGATCGACTATCAAAAGTGGCTCACTTCCTCCCGTTCGTGTGACATTACAGCTGCCAAGTTGGCAGACCTGTATGCTTCCGATTGTTGTCCTTCACGGCATTCCCAAGAAGATAATTTCTGATCGTGGAAGCCTATTCACCTCCAAGTTTTGGACTAGTTTCCAAATGCTATGGGAACCGTCTTAACTTCAGCACCGCTTTCCATCCCCAAACTGATGGTCAGACCGAGAGAGTGAACCAAGTTTTGGAAGACATGCTTAGGGCATGTGTAATCTCTTTCGGTAAGGATTGGGAAAAGTATCTCCCTTTCGCGGAGTTCTCCTACAACAATAGCTATCAAGCTAGTCTGGGCATGGCTCCATTTGAGGTTCTCTATGGAAGAAAATGCCGCACTCCTCTAAATTGGTCTGAACCGGAGAGAGGGCACTCTTTGGTCCAGATATTATCAATGAAGCTGAGGAGAAGGTTAGAATCATAAGAGAGAATCTGAAGATTGCTCAGTCTAGGCAGAAGAGCTACTATGATAAGCATCATCAGGAAATTCACTATGAAATTGGTGATAAAGCTTATCTCCGTGTCTCTCCCCTTCGTGGCGTTCGCCGCTTCGGAATCAAAGGGAAATTGGCCCTCGCTATGTTGGCCCCTTCACCGTTCTGGCCAAGCGAGGAGATCTTTCTTATAAGTTGGAGTTACCGGTCATCTTTCCCAATGTGCATGATGTGTTCCATGTATCTCAACTTCGCCGGTGTTTCAAAGATCCTATCCATGGGGTCAATCATGAAGAGCTGGATCTCCAGGAAGATCTTACTTATCGCGAGCATCCTATCCGTGTCTGGATGAAGCCGAAAGGAAGACCCGTAACAAGACTACCAAGTTTCTCAAAGTTCAATGGTCTCACCATTCCGAGGAAGAAGCACTTGGGAACGAGAGTCTAGTCTTCGTGAGGAGTATCCCGACTTCTTTTCGCAACTTAGAATCTCGGGACGAGATTCCTGTAAGGAGGGTAGAATTGTAGCCCCAAAATTTGTGAACCAAATTTTCACTTTGTATCCTCTTTTGCATCATGGCATGCATGCATCATTGCATCCTTTTAAATTGCTAAACAACACACTAAAGTGGTTTGTCAAAAGTTGGAAAACTAAAATGCCAAACTCACTCAAACATTTCTACAAAGCAATGCAAGCGCTCAAACTTGCAAATGAAATTACTTTGACATCTAATATTTGTCCAGGAAGTTCCCAGAGTTCGAATCAATATTTTGACTTGCTTCAAAATTCTAAAAGGAATTTTATTGGGGTATTCTCAAAATGCCTATAGCAACTTCTCATTTTATTCCCAGTCAAATGGTCTCCAAATGCTTTGTAATTTTTATGGGTGCTGGCCCAAGGTACTAGGAGGCTACCCAAAAATTTGCACAATTTTTGGAAGTGTTTAAGTTGCTCAATTAAATCAAATACAGCAGCTGGAGTTTATACACAGTGCTAAAAAGGACCTATCTGTGATAAGTTCAAATACTTCGGGGGGTTTTCAAAAGAAAAGCAAAACAACATCTTCTACCTGTAGCCATGCCGCCATGGCGCTGCCTCCCGACGCGCCTTGCATGCCCCCCCCCCCCTCTGCCCTCTCCACCTGCACGGAGAGCTCACCACCACGCGCCCCACCTGCCCCTCACTCCCTTCCAGCACCCACTTGCTTCCTGCTCCCCTCTCTCTCCTTCTCCACGGGCTCACCATGGCCGCCATGAGAGCCGAGCTCGGCGCCGTCGAGTGAAGCGTCCCCAAGCGAAACGAAGACCACCACGACGTCCGCCTCGACGTCCTCCCTCGCCTAGCCGAAGTAATCGACCGGGAGCGTCAAGAATCGCCGTCACCGTCCCATTTTCACCGCTGCCGTCTGCGGCCTCGCCGAGAGAAATTCCTCGCCGCCATTGCAACTCCGGTCCACCCGAGCGCATCCCGAGTTCTTGGTGAGCCGCTGGCCTCCCTTGCCCTCCATTCCTCCCTCTCCCGCCGTTCTTCGCCGTTTCCCGCCGGCCACCGGGCGCCGCCGAGTTCTCTTGCCCGCTCGGATTTTCCGAGCTGCAGGACGATCGGATTATCCGAGTTTATGCAGTACGCGTTTTGGTTTAGGTCCTTAGCCGATTTTGCTCTTCCTCTCAGCAATCGGTTATTCCGGTCCTTGTTTAGTTCGGATAATCCGAGTGAAGGCAGTACGTGGATCGCTAGTCCTTAGCCGTTTTTCAGTCTGCTTCATCGATCGGAATATCCGAGTCAACAACAAATCGGATAATCCGATTTTTAACAGTACCAATTTTTTTTTTTACTCCTGTTTAATTATTCCTTCTTCCTATTTGGTTCTAAATATTTGATTGTGTTGGATTTGAATTATAACCAAGACATGTTTAAGGAGGAATTTAAAATAATTCAAACCACATAATTAATTTTGTAGTTTATAAAAGTGTGAATTTTTAATCGAGGCATTCTAAAAATGGTGGGTTATACCAAATTGCTCCCAAAAGTATGGTTTAACAAGTGGCATCCTCTCATGCATGTTTACCTCAAAGTGGAGCACATGAAAACATTAAAACCATAGTAGAGCAATATTTCGCCATAGGTAAATAAGTTATTGCTCGCTCCCCATTCAAAAAAAATTGGTCGATCTTGCTTTAATAATCTCCGTGCATTTAAAATGTCATATCATCATCCTTGTATGCATTGCACAACTGCCATGTGTTGATTGTTTTTCCGGTGTTGTTTGTGCATCGGTAGATCAAGGAGGTGAAGTGCCACCCCGTCTTGTGACGATCCATACTACCAGCCGTATCATCAAGGCAAGCGTAATTCCCCCCTCTGAGCATATCCTATCCTATATTTCCGCAAATATTTTCTCCACTATAATATTGCATGCGGTTCTAAATGTCAATTTTCTGGGATTAGAGTATCCTATAGTTGCATTAAGTTTCCGATGCCGATACCTGTTTTCCCTCCTATTAAACATAGAATTGTTTTGTGGCCTGAGATACTTACTATGCTATGTTGATGCTTAGCCATGCTTAGTAAATTGCATAGCTATACGATGGATGGTTTGTGGTGGAAACAGGTGCTGAGAGGAATGGGTGTTGGTGGAGGAAATTGTGGTGACGGATAATAAAATGCTTAAAGGTGGGGATGAGAGGCCACTGTGGTTGTGGTGCTTTGTCTCGTTCTCGCCGCCTAGGTGCGAGTTCTATACCTCTTGAACAAAGACTGAGCGTGCAACCATGCGTGAGGCCTATGCATTTGCAGGAACCCTCATAGACTAAATAACTCGAGCGGGACTAGCCAGGGTCCTCTAGTTCGGGCTTCCATTTGCGCGTGCGTGAGTTGGTGGCTGAGAATGGTATGAGGATGGTGGTGTTAGGAAAATGAGTGGCCGTGGGGCGGGTTGTTGTGATCCTGGCAGTCCTACCGCCACTGATGATCCTGGAAAGTCCTTAACGAGGGAGAAGTCGACACCGCTCCCACCCAGCCGGCTTTCCAAGGAAGAGAGCTAATGCGCGGGTAATGGGCCGGACGGTACGCGTGGCAAACATTTGTACACCCCTGCAGGGTTAAATCTTTTCGAAAAGCCGTGTCCGCGGTTATGGACGAACTTGGGAAGTGAAGGAAAGATCATAGAATAACTTTAACGGAATGATTAAAAACTGGGTACTAGAGGTACCACTCACAAATGCCAGGTGAGCTTCCTCGAGGGTGATTCGGGGAGGTGCCTTCGATGAACAGGTACAGTGGTTGATCTTGGTTGATGATGAGAAGGTGATGAAAGAAAAGAGTTACTTCTTACCTCTTTTGAAAATACTGTTTAGTCGATGCCTTTGAGTTATGTTTTCCATGAATAAAATCAGCTTTATGCAAAACAGACATATAACTTTGAAAGCCTCATCGAGCATATATTAGCTCCTAATCTTGTGAGTTCGTCGAACTCAACGTCGTTTGTTTTGTTTCAGAGGAGGACTTCACCGACCTCGAAGGTGAGTTCTTTGTGGACGTCGACGAGTAGTCTGGGGTTCCCAGGTGGCAGCTTGGGACATCCTGGAACAGTTGGCGTTGCGATGTTTATCTGTAGGCCTCTTAGGCCATATATTTGGGTCTTGTTGTTTAGAACAACTTAATTTGCTTCCGCTTGTTGTAATGTTGGGTCAGTGACCTCTGATTGTCTTTTGCTATCTTTCTCTATTATAAGAGTTGAACCATATGATTTTTGTGTCGTAGAGTCTGTGATGTGCCAGTTGTTCCACAAGTCTTGATCTTACTTATGCCTTGAGGGTTGCGCCCGTGTTAAGGCATCAATCGGGGTGTTGTGTTGTTGGGAGCGGTGTGCCCAGCAACGCCTGCCAAAGGTTTTGGCCGGGGATTGGTAAACCCGTAACCTCCGCTTGTATCGCTTAAACCGGTGACACGCAGCATCACTGTATGACAGTCAGGTCAGGGTGCCACAGGCTCGAATCCCGCCATTCTGATGCTGAACGACAGCGGCACCGGCTGACCGGCGAGACCGAGTGATCGCTATGAGGAAGATCCCCCTGTCTCGCCGGGTCGTGGAACAAAGCCGCCCCGAGATCGCCCTACCAGTCCAAGATTCATCTTCTGTCGCCATGGACGCGGACGGAGAAAATCAGATCGAGATCTATCTGATGGAAACTGCCACGGAATCCTTATATAGGGTTGGAATTAGGCTAGATTTTGGAGCGAAAACTTTTAGATTGAAAATGAGCTCGAGCGGCGGGAGGTTTGTAGCAATTTCAGCGAAATTTGGGAGCCGGGAAGTACTACATGATGACTCCCAAGTGCAGGAGATCAATTGTAGTACCTTTCGAATAGAAAAGGTTGTCGAATCCATGAGGAGCTGAAGGTATTGGTTATTAGAAATGATAAATAGACAATAAAAGATGCAAGTGTTTTTGGTATTTTCGATTGTATAATTGCAAGACAGTAACAATGTAGCAGGTAAATGGTAACAAGTAAAAGCTCTCAAAGAGAGAGAAAGCCCAATCCTCTATGTGTAAGAGGACAAGCTCAAGTGATGTGTAACTTATATGTGGAAAACGTTCCCGAGGGCGGCATGGATATTGCTAGGCATATAGATTTATTAAACAACACGTTGAATATCTTGTCTAGTTTTAATCTTCTTCGGACGGAGCTATTATTAGGTACAACTAAATAAATAGACTAAACCCCTTATGATGGATCATGTGGCCAATTAAATGACAGCACAAGAATTATTAAGATATAAAATCCCACCATAGCATTACGCTCTAAGTCCCCGATACTAATACCCTGTAAAGTAACTTAATGATTCGGTCTCAGGCTTTCGTATCCTCCCAAGTCTCCCTCACGCCATTACACTACGGTGTTCTCCTATGAGCCCATATAGGTGAAGTGTTGTGCAGTCGACGTTCGCACAACAACATCATAGAATCACGCAAAAAGATAAACACTAGACAAAATACCAACACATGCCATATATAAATCATTGCCAATTCATCCTATGCCCTCAGGAACATACGGGAACTACTCACAACGTGCAAACATGATATTCAGTGGCATAAGTGGTACAACACAATCTGAAAATATAACTTCACCTCCAAATAATGACAAGTACTCAATCACAAACATGAATAGTAGCACAAGACAAGTATCTAGGGTATAGCAACTCTCAAACTACGAGGGGGGCAGAGTGGATCACGGATGATGATGGAGATGGTGCTGGTCTTGGTGATGGTGATGATGTAGAGGCCTCCTCCCACGCCAAGGAGGAGATGTGATGACGATGACGATGATTTCCCCCTTTCCGGAGCTCCGAAGCAGCAGGATCTGATCCCCCTCGGAGGGAATCAGGAGTTTCGCCGCCGCCGCGACCTCGGATAGTCTCGTAAAAATTAGGGCGTTACTTTTCGGGCGAGACGGAGACCTCGCTAAAAAGCCCCAGGCGAGGAAGTGCCCGAGGCTCAGGATGGTGGGCCCCACGCGGCCAAAGAATCTGGCCACGTGGGCCCCTCTTTTGGGCCTCGTGGCTCTCCTCCTTCGATCTTCTTCCCACTGCTGTTCTCCCGATGAAAAACTAGTTGTGCAATTTTCCTTTTTCCATTTGGGTCCCCGTAGCTCCTGAAACATTAAAAACAAGAAAAAGGAGGTTTTCTACCTCCCAGAAATTAAATACCAAAAATAGGGACTTTGTATGAAAGTCCCAAATCATCATCTAAAACATGTAAAAACAATGATATAACAATGCCAATAACATTCTAATATGATAAATAAGTTGTATAAATGATGATATAAAATGCACGTATCAACTCCCCCAAGCTTAAACCTTTACTTGTCCTCGAGTAAGTAAGTACATAGATCATTACATGTATCAATGGACTTATGGTTGATAAATAAATACGAGCATTGTATCATCATCATATTCAATTGCAATGTAAGATTAATGAACTAAAACTCATACACATGAGGGCAGCATAAATAGAAGCTCTAGCAATCACCCCTTACACTTTGAAAGCAAATAACCACTGTATGTTGGACAATTGAATCACACTATTTTTAACATGCTTTTGCTCTTATGGCTAGCATCATAATGTTTAATACTTTACTGAAGTTTAAAGACAAGATAAACTCTCATTGGATAACAAGTTAAAGAATAGGTGTTGTTTCGGTGTTGTTTAACTCTCATTGTTTTTCCGGTGTTGTTTGTGCATCGGTAGATCAAGGAGGTGAAGTGCCACCCCCGTCTTGTGACGATCCATACTACCAGCCGTATCATCAAGGCAAGCGTAATTCCCCCCTCTGAGCATTCCTATCCTATATTTCTGCAAATATTTTCTCCACTATAATATTGCATGCGGTTCTAAATGTCAATTTTCTGGGATTAGAGTATCCTATAGTTGCATTAAGTTTCCGATGCCGATACCTGTTTTCCCTCCTATTAAACATAGAATTGTTTTGTGGCTGAGATACTTACTATGCTATGTTGATGCTTAGCCATGCTTAGTAAATTGCATAGCTATACGATGGATGGTTTGTGGTGGAAACAGGTGCTGAGAGGAATGGGTGTTGGTGTAGGAAATTGTGGTGACGGATAATAAAATGCTTAAAGGTGGGGATGAGAGGCCACTGTGGTTGTGGTGCTTTGTCTCGTTCTCGCCGCCTAGGTGCGAGTTCTATACCTCTTGAACAAAGACTGAGCGTGCAACCATGCGTGAGGCCTATGCATTTGCAGGAACCCTCATAGACTAAATAACTCGAGCGGGACTAGCCAGGGTCCTCTAGTTCGGGCTTCCATTTGCGCGTGCGTGAGTTGGTGGCTGAGAATGGTATGAGGATGGTGGTGTTAGGAAAATGAGTGGCCGTGGGGCGGGTTGTTGTGATCCTGGCAGTCCTACCGCCACTGATGATCCTGGAAAGTCCTTAACGAGGGAGAAGTCGACACCGCTCCCACCCAGCCGGCTTTCCAAGGAAGAGAGCTAATGCGCGGGTAATGGGCCGGACGGTACGCGTGGCAAACATTTGTACACCCCTGCAGGGTTAAATCTTTTCGAAAAGCCGTGTCCGCGGTTATGGACGAACTTGGGAAGTGAAGGTAAGATCATAGAATAACTTTAACAGAATGATTAAAAAACTGGGTACTAGAGGTACCACTCACAAATGCCAGGTGAGCTTCCTCGAGGGTGATTCGGGGAGGTGCCTTCGATGAACAGGTACAGTGGTTGATCTTGGTTGATGATGAGAAGGTGATGAAAGAAAAGAGTTACTTCTTACCTCTTTTGAAAATACTCTGTTTAGTCGATGCCTTTGAGTTATGTTTTCCATGAATAAAATCAGCTTTATGCAAAACAGACATATAACTTTGAAAGCTCATCGAGCATATATTAGCTCCTAATCTTGTGAGTTCGTCGAACTCAACGTCGTTTGTTTTGTTTCAGAGGAGGACTTCACCGACCTCGAAGGTGAGTTCTTTGTGGACGTCGACGAGTAATCTGGGGTTCCCAGGTGGCAGCTTGGGACATCCTGGAACAGCTGGCGTTGCGATGTTTATCTGTAGGCCTCTTAGGCCATATATTTGGGTCTTGTTGTTAGAACAACTTAATTTGCTTCCGCTTGTTGTAATGTTGGGTCAGTGACCTCTGATTGTCTTTTGCTATCTTTCTCTATTATAAGAGTTGAACCATATGATTTTTGGTGTAGTAGGTCTGTGATGTGCCAGTTGTTCCACAAGTCTTGATCTTACTATTATGCCTTGAGGGTTGCGCCCGTGTTAAGGCATCAATCGGGGTGTTGTGTTGTTGGGAGCGGTGTGCCCAGCAACGCCTGCCAAAGGTTTTGGCCGGGGATTGGTAAACCCGTAACCTCCGCTTGTATCGCTTAACCGGTGACACGCAGCATCACTGTATGACAGTCAGGTCAGGGCGCCACAGTCGAATCCCGCCATTCTGATGCTGAACGACAGCGGCACTGGCTGACCGGCGAGACCGAGTGATCGCTATGAGGAAGATCCCCCTGTCTCCCGGGTCGTGGAACAAAGCCGCCCGAGATCGCCCTACCAGTCCAAGATTCATCTTCTGTCGCCATGGCGCGGACGGAGGAAAATCAGATCGAGATCTATCTGATGGAAACTGCCACCCGGAATCCTTATATAGGGTTGGAATTAGGCTAGATTTTGGAGCGAAAACTTTTAGATTGAAAATGAGCTCGAGCGGCGGGAGGTTTGTAGCAATTTCAGCGAAATTTGGGAGCCGGGAAGTACTACATGATGACTCCCAAGTGCAGGAGATCAATTGTAGTACCTTTCGAATAGAAAAGGTTGTCGAATCCATGAGGAGCTGAAGGTATTGGTTTTAGAAATGATAAATAGACAATAAAAGATGCAAGTGTTTTTGGTATTTTCGATTGTATAATTGCAAGACAGTAACAATGCAGCAGGTAAATGGTAACAAGTAAAAGCTCTCAAAGAGAGAGAAAGCCCAATCCTCTATGTGTAAGAGGACAAGCTCAAGTGATGTGTAACTTATATGTGGAAAACGTTCCCGAGGGCGGCATGGATATTGCTAGGCATATAGATTTATTAAACAACACGTTGAATATCTTGTCTAGTTTTAATCTTCTTCGGACGGAGCTATTATTAGGTACAACTAATAAATAGACTAAACCCCTTATGATGGATCATGTGGCCAATTAAATGACAGCACAAGAATTATTAAGATATAAAATCCCCGATACTAATACCCTGTAAAGTAACTTAATGATTCGGTCTCAGGCTTTCGTATCCTCCCAAGTCTCCCTCACGCCATTACACTACGGTGTTCTCCTATGAGCCCATATAGGTGAAGTGTTGTGCAGTCGACGTTCGCACACAACAACATAGAATCACGCAAAAGATAAACACTAGACAAATACCAACACATGTCATATATAAATCATTGCCAATTCATCCTATGCCCTCAGGAACATACGGGAACTACTCACAACGTGCAAACATGGTGATATTCAGTGGCATAAGTGGTACAACACAATCTGAAAATATAACTTCACCTCCAAATAATGACAAGTACTCAATCACAAACATGAATAGTAGCACAAGACAAGTATCTAGGGTATAGCAACTCTCAAACTACGAGGGGGGCGGAGTGGATCACGGAGATGATGATGGAGATGGTGCTGGTCTTGGTGATGGTGATGATGTAGAGGCCTCCTCCCACGCCAAGGAGGAGAGGTGATGACGATGACGATGATTTCCCCCTTCTCGGAGCTCCGAAGCAGCAGGATCTGATCCCCCTCGGAGGGAATCAGGAGTTTCGCCGCCGCCGCGACCTCGGATAGTCTCGTAAAAATTAGGGCGTTACTTTTCGGGCGAGACGGAGACCTCGCTAAAAAGCCCCAGGCGAGGAAGTGCCCGAGGCTCAGGATGGTGGGCCCCACGCGGCCAAAGAATCTGGCCACGTGGGCCCCCTCTTTTGGGCCTCGTGGCTCTCCTCCCTTCGATCTTCTTCCCACTGCTGTTCTCCGATGAAAACTAGCTGTGCAATTTTCCTTTTTCCATTTGGGTCCCCGTAGCTCCTGAAACATTAAAAACAAGAAAAAGGAGGTTTTCTGCCTCCCAGAAATTAAATACCAAAAATAGGGACTTTGTATGAAAGTCCATAAATCATCTAAAACATGTAAAAACAATGATATAACAATGCCAATAACATTCTAATATGATAAATAAGTTGTATAAATGATGATATAAAATGCACGTATCAACTCCCCCAAGCTTAAACCTTTACTTGTCCTCGAGTAAGTAAGTACATAGATCATTACATGTATCAATGGACTTATGGTTGATAAATAAATACGAGCATTGTATCATCATCATATTCAATTGCAATGTAAGATTAATGAACTAAAACTCATACACATGAGGGCAGCATAAATAGAAGCTCTAGCAATCACCCCTTACACTTTGAAAGCAAATAACCACTGTATGTTGGACAATTGAATCACACTATTTTTAACATGCTTTTGCTCTTATGGCTAGCATCATAATGTTTAATACTTTACTGAAGTTTAAAGACAAGATAAACTCTCATTGGATAACAAGTTAAAGAATACAAATGGAAAGACAGATATAAAATTATTTGCACCCTTGCTTCACTAGTAACTAGTGCAAACTTTAGTCATGGATATTTCAATCAAGTTCTTATGCTTAAACAACCTTTATCTCACACTTTCCATGGCTAACCGAATCCTCGGGTGCCTTCCTTTCATACGCTTTACAGGAGCATAAGTATTGACACATCCATGATCATTAATTTGCTCAAAAGATACTAGATTCTAACAAGGGTGTTTCATATCATTTTCATTAACTATTCCCAACTTCTTATGCTACAAGACTATATCTCAACCTTAAACTTATTAATTCTCAAGTCATAGTGATTCACTCTTTTCTTATTTATATTGAACTAGATTCTACAATTGTCCAACATACTCAAGTTAATTAAATTCAAGGCAAGATGTGACTGAAACCTCTAAAATAAACCACGCTCATTTGCATGAGTGTTACCCAAAATCTCCAAACAAGAGAATCATGGATGACACCATACTTTAATATTCATTGATAAACCATAAGATAGGGATACATGATAATGCTCCATGAGCTCACACAAGCCTAAAAGAGATTGATAACTAAATGATAAAAGCAAAACACACCATGACTAGATAGATATGATAAACTAGTAGAGATAAAGACTAGGTGGAACTCCCCCCAAGCTTGACGTCTTGCTAGAACCACTTCTGCTCTTTCTTCTTGTCTTCATAATACTTCCTCCGATCCAGAATAAGATTCGGAACTTGTACCTACCATCTGTACTACCCTCGTTGAATTCTCACGAACCTTTTATTGGACCGGAGGGAGTAATTATCTTCAAGTTTTCCAACAATGCTCATCATAAGGTTGTAGGCTTTTTCAAACTCCCTTGCAGCTTCTCTCAGTTTTCCATGATATTCTTCTCCACCGTCTCCTTGTAAGGCTTCCACTCCAGGCTTGGTACTTTAACATTAGGAATCTTACGATCCCATTCACCAGGATAGTTCTCTTGGGTGGCACGCTTGAATTCCCTGTCAATAAGAGTAGAAACCACATTTTTGCTAGCAAGTGCGTGCCTAGGAGCCTTCCCTCCTGTGCTCATGCGAGCAGTCTGCCTCTTGTTTCCAAGAGACACGTTCACCCTCACACCAGCAACGGAGATAGGAGAAGGTGGTGCTGTTGCAATAGGTGCGATGTCGACGAAGGATTTGTATTCTTTCTCTTCGCTTCCTCCTTCTCCATCTCCTCCTCGTCGGGCTTGTAGTCTTCATCATCGAGTAGTCCTTCCTCTTCCTGTTCCTCCTCCACATGGACGTGGGGCTGAGCCCTCGAGCTCGTCATCATCATTGTCCATGGAGGAGCATTGGAAGGAGTCTCCCGAAGACATAGCCAAAAACCTGACAGGCAGAAACAGCAAAAGCAAAGATCGCTCGAGAACGCTCGGTGCGAGATTAGATCAACGAAAAGGGGTATAATTGACGGTTTTTAGGTCAAGACGAAGCGTCGGAGTCGAAAACGAGACGGAACGGGACTCCGAGGGGCAAAAGGAGTGGGCCCACGCGGTCAGAATCTGGCCGCGTGGGACCCCCTCTTTTCCTTCTCGAAGCTCCGTCCGTCCAGTTTTCTTGTCCCACACGTTAATTTCCATAAAAAATGATGTCCGTAAAATATTACGCAATTCCGAGAAACTTTCCAGAGTAAAAGTTACCTTTTATTGATTTTGGATTTCTGAAACTGCAAACTTCTTTGCAATTACCTCCTCCGGTGTCTGTAAAATGAATTCCTCCACCTTTCCAATGAAGCTTTTTCCTGCAATATAATGTTTAAGGCGTTGTCCATTAACTACATGAGGTTTACCTTTCATATCACCATGAAGACGGATAGCTCCTGAACGGTATACTTCCTGTATCACTAATGGTCCCTGCCACTTTGAAGCTAACTTACCTGCAGAAAACTTGAAACGAGAGTTGTATAATAGCACTTGATCACCTACTTTGAATTCTTTCTTTTTAATTTTCTTGTCATGCCAAATCTTAACTTTTTCTTTAAACATCCTGGCACTTTCATAAGCTTCATTTCTCCATTCATCTAGTAGGTTTAAATCAAGAATTCTCTTCTCTCCAGCAGTTTTAAAATCAAAGTTCAATTGTTTAATAGCCCATCTAGCTTTATGTTCTAATTCAACAGGTAAATGACAAGCTTTTCCATAAACCATTTTATAAGGAGACATTCCCATAGGATTTTTAAAAGCAGTTCTATAAGCCCATAATGCATCGTTAATTTTAAGTGGCCAATCAGACCTAGACTTATTCACTGTCTTTTCCAAAATGAGTTTAATTTCCCTATTACTTAATTCAACTTGTCCACTTGTTTGGGGATGATAAGGTGATGCAATTCTATGGTTAACATCATATTTTGCCAAAGTTTTCCTAAGAATACCATGTAAGAAATGAGAACCACCATCAGTAATTAAAAACCTAGGAACACCAAACCTGGGGAAAATGATGTCCTGAAGCATCTTCATTGCGTGGCATGATCTGCACTTTTGGTTGGAATTGCTTCCACCCACTTTGTAACATAATCCACTGCAACCAAAATATGAGTATGCTTTGTCTTTGATTCTGGGAAAGGTCCCATAAAGTCAAAACCCCAACATCAAATGGTTCAAGTGGTAAGAATAATTCATAGGCATTTCATTTCTCCTACCAATATTTCCTACTCTTTGACATTTATCACAAGATTTAACATATTCAGCACAATCCTTAAATAAAGTAGGCCAATAAAAACCAGACTGTAATACCTTTGCACCTGTACGATCTCCTGCATGATGCCTCCATAGGGACTGTCATGACAATCTCTTATAATAGCCTGTTGTTCATACTCAGGTACACAACGTCTAATAATACCATCCACACTTTTCTTATAAAGGAAAGGATCATCCCAAAAATAATGTCTAAGATCATAAAAGAATTTCTTTCTTTGTTGAGTAGTGAAGTGTGGAGGTAAAACTTTACCAACAATAAAATTTGCATAATTGGCAAACCATGGAGATGCAACTTTAGCACTAGAAACATTAATTGCAAGTTGTTCATTAGCAAAACTATCATTAATAGGAATAGGATCATCAGGTATATTTTCCATTCTAGAAAGATGATCAGCTACTTGATTATCTTCCCCTTTCCTATCAACAATGTGTAAATCAAATTCTTGCAATAGAAGTACCCATCTTATTAATCTAGGCTTAGCATCTTTCTTATGCATTAAGTATTTAATGGAGAATGATCAGTATGCAATGTGACTTTCGAATCAGTAATATAAGGTCTAAACTTGTCACAAGCAAATAGCACTGCTAAAAATTCTTTTTCAGTTGTGGCATAATTCCTTTGAGCAGCATCAAGTGTTCTACTAGCATAATAAATAACATTCAGTTTCTTATCAACACGTTGGCCCAAAACAGCCCCAACTGCATAATCACTAGCATCACACATAATTTCAAAAGGCAATTCCAATCAGGAGGTTGAATAATAGGAGCACTTATTAAAGCATTCTTCAAAATATTAAAGGACTCAATGCAATCATCATTAAAAGAGAAAGGAACATCCTTTTGCAAAAGATTGGTTAGGGTTTTGATATTTTGGAGAAATCTTTAATAAACCTACGGTAAAAACCTGCATGCCCAAGAAAACTTCTTATACCTTTGAGTCCCTTGGGAATGGAGCTTTTCAATAGCTTCTATCTTTGCTGGGTCAACTTCTATTCCTTTCCAGAAATCTTATGCCCAAGAACAATACCTTCAGTAACCATGAAGTGACACTTCTCCCAGTTTAAAACTAAGTGTTGGTCTTCACAACGCTGCAAAACTTTGTTAAGGTTGAACAAGCAATTATCGAAGGAAGTACCATACACAGAAAAATCATCCATAAAGACTTCCATTATCTTTTCAATATAATCAGCAAATATAGCATTCATGCATCTTTGAAAAGTAGCAGGAGCATTGCACAAACCGAATGGCATTCTCCTATAAGCAAATGTACCAAATGGACATGTAAAAGTGGTTTTCTCTTGATCATCTTTATGAACAGGAATTTGGAGAAACCTGAATAACCATCTAAATAGCAAAAGTGAGAGTGTTTAGATAACCTTTCTAACATTTGATCAATAAATGGCAATGGGTAATGATCTTTACGAGTTGCTTTATTTAACTTCCTGAAATCAATACACATCCTATAACCAACAACAGTACGTTGAGCCACAAGTTCATCCTCATCATTTGGAACAACAGTCATTCCACCCTTTTTAGGAACACAATGAACAGGACTAACCCACTTACTATCAGCTATGGGATAAATGATACCAGCTTCAATAAGTCTTATTACCTCTTTCCTTACCACTTCCTTCATTTTTGGATGGAGACGGCGTTGATAATCAACAACAGGTTTTGCATCCTCTTCCAAATTAATTTTATGCATACATAGAGCTGGGCTTATACCTTTAAGATCATCAAGAGAGTATCCAATGGCTGGTCGGTGAGCTTTAAGCACATCAAGTAATTTCTCTTCTTCTTCAGCTGAAAGGTTAGCACTAATAATGACAGGATATATGCTCTTCTCATCCAAATATGCATATTTCAGATTTGTAGGCAAAGGTTTTAATTCAAAGCTAGGATCCCCTTTAGGTGGTGGTAGCACTCCTAAATTATCAGGTGGGATATGCAATTGTAATTGTGGTGGTTGTTGCCATAATATTTGTTCTAAAGCATCTTTTCCTCATCATTAAATGGTTCATCTTGATTAAGCATATAACGTTCTACAACATCTGTTGAAGCTACAGCTACATGTGCAAGAGTTTCAATTATATCTTCAGAAATTGGCTCTTTCACAACATGTTTATCAGCAAATTTGGAAAATTGAATCAAGTTTTTCACCAGCACATTTAATAAACACTTTCTCTTTAGCAAATTAATTTCAGCACCAACAGTGTAAGAAAGGTCTACCAAAAATGATAGGACAAAATGAATCTTGAGGACAACCAAGCACAATAAAATCAGCAGGATATTTTATTTTGCCAATCAATACTTCAACATCTCTAACAATTCCAAATGGACTAATATAATCTTTATTAGCAAGTTGAATTGTCATACCTGTCTCTTCCATAATGATAGGATCAATATCAGGCTTGATTTCAAGATACAGAGAATATGGAATGACACTAATGCTTGCTCCAATATCACATAAGCCATGATAACTAGAAGTCCCAATAGTGCATGATATAACAGGCTTACCAACCTTGGCCGAATTGCCTTTAACAACTTTAGTAGCATCTTCACATAGATAAACATCAACAGGATCTTCTTCATTTAATTGTTTGATAATAGAGATTTGACTGTTGACTTCCATCTGTTCATAAGGCTGAGATCTTCTTCTTTTACTCTTGTTAGAAACAGCAATAAGTAAATTTTCCTTGACTTGGTTTGGATATGGTGGTGCCTCAACATACTCCTCAATTGTCAAGGATGACACTGGTTCTACCTGTTTAATAACTTTGGGTACAACAATAGATTGTTTAACAGGTTCAACATAAACTTCAAACCCAGTTTTAGGAATACCAATATGATTAGCAAAAGATTTAGCTACTCAATTATAACATAAGGATCAAGATTAAAAGTATCACTCAGATTTTTAAACAAGGTAGAAGTAGAGAAATTCTCTACACATGAATACTCATAGTCCAGATAGGGCTCATTACCTTTATCAAGATCCCAATGACCAGTATTCTCAGAAATAGTCTCCAATAAATTCCATGCTTCTTCTTCAGTATTATTTGTAAAGCTTCCACTAGATGAATTATCCAGAAATTCCTTTTGTTGCCTTGGTAGCCTCACATAAAAGTTTATCAGAATAATTTTCCTTGTAAGATCATGACAAGGATTCTTGCGGAGGAGTTCCTTTAACCTCCCCCAAGCTTGAGTAATACTTTCTCCCAGATGTGGCCAGAAATTAAATATATAGCAGCGGTTCTCATAAGCTTCTCTAGGAGTAAAATACTTAAGAAAGAAAACCTTCCTCAAAATACTCCAGTCCATAGTGACTTCTTCATCTAAAGACCTGAACCAAATACGAGCATTACCAGATAAAGACAGATATAACAGCTTCCTTTTTACCTGATCTTCAGAAATACCAGGAAGTCTAAATAAACCACATATAGCCTCAATTGTTTCCATGTGTTCACGTGCAGATTTAGTTCCATCCCTGTAAATGGATTTTTCATAACTCTTTTAACATGACCAACGGGAATTTTATATCCCACTTTAGGTATCTCAGGCACAGTAGTTTCAACAGTTTTAGGAGCATAAGCACTTTCATATAAGCAAGATGCAGCGAGGCACGATTCATAAATGCCATAGTAGCAATGAGATAAAACAGTAAATAAAATTCACCTTTCAAGTTTCCTTACCAAACTTCTTACCAATAGCGCTACGCTCCCCGGCAACGGCGCCAGAAAAGTATCTTGATGACTCCCAAGTGCAGGAGATCAATTGTAGTACCTTTCGAATAGAAAAGGTTGTCGAACCCACGAGGAGCTGAAGGTATTGGTTATTAGAAATGATAAATAGACAATAAAAGATGCAAGTGTTTTTGGTATTTTCGATTGTATAATTGCAAGACAGTAACAATGCAGCAGTAAATGGTAACAAGTAAAAGCTCTCAAAGAGAGAAAGCCCAATCCTCTATGTGTAAGAGGACAAGCTCAAGTGATGTGTAACTTATATGTGGAAAACGTTCCCGAGGGCGGCATGGATATTGCTAGGCATATAGATTTATTAAACAACACGTTGAATATCTTGTCTAGTTTTAATCTTCTTCGGACGGAGCTATTATTAGGTACAGCTAAATAAATAGACTAAACCCCTTATGATGGATCATGTGGCCAATTAAATGACAGCACAAGAATTATTAAGATATAAAATCCCACCATAGCATTACGCTCTAGGTCCCCGATACTAATACCCCGTAAAGTAACTTAATGATTCGGTCTCAGGCTTTCGTGTCCTCCCAAGTCTCCCTCACGCCATTACACTACGGTGTTCTCCTATGAGCCCATATAGGTGAAGTGTTGTGCAGTCGACGTTCGCACAACACCATCATAGAATCACACAAAAAGATAAACACTAGACAAAATACCAACACATGTCATATATAAATCATTGCCAATTCATCCTATGCCCTCAGGAACATACGGGAACTACTCACAACGTGCAAACATGGTGATATTCAGTGGCATAAGTGGTACAACACAATCTGAAAATATAACTTCACCACCAAATAATGACAAGTACTCAATCACAAACATGAATAGTAGCACAAGACAAGTATCTAGGGTATAGCAACTCTCAAACTACGAGGGGGACGGAGTGGATCACGGAGATGATGATGGAGATGGTGCTGGTCTTGGTGATGGTGATGATGTAGAGGCCTCCTCCCACGCCAAGGAGGAGAGGTGATGATGACGATGATTTCCCCCTTCTCCGGAGCTCCGGAGCAGCAGGATCTGATCCCCCTCGGAGGGAATCAGGAGTTTCGCCGCCGCCGCGACCTCGGATAGTCTCGTAAAAATTAGGGCGTTACTTTTCGGGCGAGACGGAGACCTCGTTAAAAAGCCCCAGGCGAGGAAGTGCCCGAGGCTCAGGATGGTGGGCTCCCACGCGGCCAAAGAATCTGGCCGCGTGGGCCCCCCTCTTTGGGCCTCGTGGCTCTCCTCCCTTCGATCTTCTTCCCACTGCTGTTCTCCCGATGAAAAACCAGCTGTGCAATTTTCCTTTTTCCATTTGGGTCCCGTAGCTCCTGAAACATTAAAAACAAGAAAAAGGAGGTTTTCTGCCTCCCAGAAATTAAATACCAAAAATAGGGACTTTGTATGAAAGTCCCATAAATCATCTAAAACATGTAAAAACAATGATATAACAATGCCAATAACATTCTAATATGATAATATAAGTTGTATAAATGATGATATAAAATGCACGTATCACTACAGAAGCGCGAAATTTTGGTTCTGCGTGGGGAAGAAGGAAGCTATGGGCGCGATCGTGGCGAGGGAGGGAAACAACGAATGGATGCGCTTAATTTTCGCTCCGCATCGTTTGCATGCAACAGAACAGGTTAACAACTTCATGGGACTCGCGGTGATCGTTCGGATTCTGCCATTAAACACCACATCGATATCACGAAAAATAAGCTACAATTGCGCTAATTAATCTCTTTCTCTCACCCAGTAGATCGCCACCTAGGTCGCAGAGATTTGCTAAATGTTGCTTATAAACTGGGATTGAGGGAGTACAGCTACAATTAATAATGATCCACCTTGTTATCTTCTGGTATCTATCTATCTATACTTTTTATAAAGCAAAACTCCCCTGACATATATTTAATTATTTTTATATCTCAACATGCAAGCTATTCACATCATCCATTCTTTTAGCCAATCAATTATCCATGTCATCTCCTACTAATATTCATTAATTATAGTTGTACATGCAATCTATCCACATCATCTATTTTTTTTAGCCATATGTCTCATCAGAATTTGGAATCAAATACAAAACAATTTCACGTCAATTAAAAATGACCTCTCGACTATTGTGATTTTTTTGCATATTTCTGAAAACATTTTCATATTTCATGTGTCTTTATATTTTCATTTACACAAAGTTCTTACTAAAATTCCCGCTATAACGCACGGGGTATTTTTCTATTTTACTATATTTGTTAGAGTAGTAATTATTTTGTTCTGAACCGACCATTTCATGTAAATAGGCCTTTGAGGGTTTCAGGTTCAATGTTAAATTTTATACTTCGATGTTCAGCTGTTCGTCCATGCGCCTGTACGTCCGAAAATGATTTTTTTTATATAGAAATGGGGTAGCCTAGCCTCTGCATCGATTGATACATACGGCTTTTATTGTTTATTCAACAAAAGTCTGACAAGGAGTATACATCAAAGAGATCTGAAGCCTCCACACAACACCTACACACTCGACAATGAGAGCAAATCATGCCAGTAGGGCCTTATGCTCTGAAGACAAGAAAAACCCCATTAGCTAGAACCGGGAACATTCGCATACCCCAAGACACCCTCTAGGCCAATGGGAGCACTCATCCGGTCAAGCAAACTCTTAGCAAGTACCTCCAGCACACGCTACAGAAGCCGTCATCGCCAACGTACTACAAAGCCATCTTCAGGGCAGAGATCCGCATAACTCTCGTTAGGCCTGCCACCATGGCACCAGACTGCGCATCCTCCCTGCGTGTGTCCATCATCACACGTCTGCCGCCGAGACCCCGCTGCGCCATGCCGCCGAGACACGCCGTCAGCCTTGCGGTAGATGAAACACCACTCCTCCTCTTGCCCGTTCCAACCAGCACTTGCTCCAAAACGATTCCCCTAGGAGGGAGAGCGACCCTAGAAGAGCCGTCATCGTCCGATCTGGGATACCCAGATCTAGGGATTCCCCCGGAACATCCCAAACTTGGTGACACGTCCCGCAACGACGATGCCTCGAGAAGGGAACAACGTCAGAGACGCTGCCATCGTCCGCCAAGACCGCATCCGACGCGGTTTTCACGGGAAGCCGTGTCGCCCAAATCCCGCCGCTGGGTGGATCCGCGAGCACCCCCACCATGAAGACGAACAACGCCGACGGCACGCCGGTAGAGGACCTCCGGTCGCCCCACACCGGCCTAGTCACGCGCCCCGGCCGGCCAAAGCCGAGTCTTGACGGATCTGGTCGAAATGCAAAATACACGGCCACCGCTGTCGCATCGTGGCCGCCGATTGCCGCCGCACGGCCAGGGAGCTGCCCTGGCCGCCGTGCCCTGCACCCTGCCCGAGGCGTCCCAGTCGCGCCCGGTAGTGGCCGCCACAACCTCCTGCCCTAGCGCCTTTTGCGCCGGGCGCCGCCACCGCGGCCAAGATCGGCCGGCGCCAGGCTCCACCGGTCAAGAGGAGGGGGTGGTCGGAGCTGGGATTGAATCCCGCCTGGCGTCGCCCTGGGGTGGTGGCGCGAGGGGGTCGAGAGGAGGGGGTGGCGCCAGGCTAATGTGATTGAGCATGATTATTAATACTATTATTCAGACATGCATTTTCACTTGTTTTTATCGAAGTATATTCAGAAATGAGGTGTCATTAATCAACAGCAATCTAGGAAGCTACTTCCATTTTATGGTGGCCTCTCCGTTTATATCAGTACGCAGCGAATATCCATACTGCTTAGCGGGTTGCATTGCATGTGATCAAGTCAGGACTTGGTTTTCCGTGGTCATATGATCAGTATTTGATGCAAGACTGGGAAATAGGCCTGTTTGTTCGTTAATGTGAGTTCTGACCTCTGAATGGCCTGAGGCGGACTAGTGTTCTTTCTGCATGGGTTTGTGGGGGCCTTTTGGCCACAGAAATGTTGGGTGAACACTTCATTGTAGCTGTGTGCCTGTGTCCAGTCTGATGGTACACAACATATTAAGAACGCTGCTGCACACAGTGCGCATGCAAAATATGCTCAGATGTTATGCTGCACCTTGTGCCAAGTAAGAAGTAACCCGCAAGCTTTCTTTCTCACAAGCTGCAACCGGACAATTTATGTATGCAGTTCAACATGCATTACAACATTAGGATTACAAAAAGAAATCTTTCCTAGCATAACTGAGGAAGACAGCAAATTAACAGCGACTAACCGGAAGGAAGAGGAGTACACATGCAAAATATGCCCAGCCAATCAAGACAGTTATGACTTTTATGTGTGGACGCGCTTGATGTTACGGCTCTGAGCTATAATTCACATGCATGGTTCCTTTCTCACAAGCTGGAAGCCTGGAACTGGACAATATATTTATCTAGTTCCACATGCATTACAACATTAGGCTTACAAATAGAAATCTTTGCTGGCATATCTTGCCTTAGACAGCATACAGCGACTGACCGGAAAGACCAGCAGTACAACACAGTTCTAACTTGATGACTGAAGGGGCGACACAGGATGCAACAGAAACTTAAACTCCTATACCGGGGCAAAGACAGAATCGTACGTCACGCACGAACTCTACTAGTACTAGATAACTGCTAAAGTTACAAAAGCTCAAGAGGGATAGACGGGAGGAAGGAAGATGAGAGGGGTGGTAGGGATGAGTCGATGAGGGAGAGCACGTAGAAGAGCGTCTCTCGACGCAAAGTCTTGCAAGGTCAAGAACACGACCTTCTTGGACGGTCCTTGCAACGACTCCTCGAGAGAACATGCGTGTGGAGGCAAAAGGAGAAGACTGGACTGGAGAAATAGCCGGAGGTGGCTGACCAGCAGACTGTGCACGGCGGGTGGCTGATGGAAGAAGAAATCTGGTGTGGGGATGAAGCTCAGGGAGGATAGGGCCGGTCGTCGATCAGCACTGCGGCGGCAGCACGCGGCAGCTCCGGCCCTTGGACGTCGTCCGTTTCTCAAATCGGCGTACTTGAAGCTCTCTGATCACGGAGGAGAAGCCTGCTGGGCTGGCATGGAGATCAGAACAGGAGCCATGGCTCTCTGGGCGCCTGGGTGTCATGGCAAGGCACCCAAAGGGAAGAGCTGTGTTTTTTTGCATGGTAGTGAGTTGGTGACTACTGACTACTGACTACTACTAGCTACTGATGATGGTGAGTTTGTTGGGAGGGAGGAGGAGTGAGCGCCTTATGTAGCCGAACGAGCTCAAGGAAGGATAGAGTGAAGATGGAGGAGTACACGATCGACATAAATGGCCGGCGAGTGCAAAATGGTGGTAAGGCGCGGCGGGGGGGTGGTCCGAGCGGAGGACGCCGAAGTCCCGGAACGATGATACACGCCTTTATGGACGCTGCAGCAAATAGGTTAATTTGCTGCCTTGCATGTGCCGGTCCGGCCGGCCGATCATGCGTCGCTGTGGCCCGCCTGCGCATGTATGTTTGGTCTTCAATACGTGCAGTGCAGCCATGGCCATGCATGCATCAGACCACCACCAGAGCTCAGAAAACCAGAGAGAGCACCGTCCGCAGCGAAATCTAGAAAGTCCCACAATTTTTCTAAGGATTTAAAAAAATTAAAACTGGAGGTCGGCGCCAACGAGGATGAAGCCAACATGTACAAAGTCGGCGCCATCCTCTATGGAGCCGACCTCAGAGGCCAGATTTGAGAATAGTTTTGCAGAGGGGTCAAATTCGTCATTACTTTCGTAAAAGGGCTAGATTTGACAAAAAAAAAATACCCAACATGTATGCACACACAGAGACATAGCGCATGTGATGTTATGGAGCCAGGCGAGTGTACCTGGGACATGTGAGCGTGCATATTTGATGGCAAAAGGAAGATCGATCGGGAAAAGCGATGTGGTCTGGTCTCATCTTCGTCCTGGACTTTGCACTCGCTGGGCAGCGCGCGCAAATGCACGCACGCGCCGAGTTACACCAACTCGGAGCTTGCAACTTTAAATTCAGCGAAGATCGTCGAAGCGGTGCCATGACCTTCAATGAATATATGCATAGCCGATGTTAAGCCGGCGGCATGGGCGTACGTAGATGAGCTCCACCCACCTTCCCCTCTCCTCGCATTTAACTCCATCGTCCGCATGCTGCGACACTCCGTTTTCGTTCGTTTGTGCGGGATCATTGTCCGCTTCGGTGTAACTGAAACTAGTATGCAGAATAGTCACACTACTGTGGGCCGGCCTCATTGACTCATTGTTCGTTTGGCGCATGCTCGGGGTTTCAGTGCAGGAACTCGAACAAAATGTAAACTATGCATCAATGTATGCCACGGTACCTATAGGGCTACAGCGGTACACCGGAATTAATATGCAGCGGGATAAGTGCAGTGTTCATCCACCCCAGCAAGCGGCGGGTGGGTGGGGGATCCCCGGATCTCTTCGTGTATATAGAGTAGGGGTGAGTGGGTTCCCGCCGGCGGCGCTGTGGAGGCGGTGGTGCGATCGGTGCGGTGTTTGCTGTCGACGACCTTCCTCTTCGGCGGTGGAGCTCCGGTGGTGCTTCGTCGCGTGGTGGTCGACTTGTCCGTGCTCGCGGGTCCTCGGATCTGCCGTGTGCGGTCCTCCCTCTCCGGTTGCTGTGGTGCGGCGGCACCGGGATCGTGCTGTGAGGGGGAGGGGGGAAAGGAGGCTCCAAGTCAGCGGCTTCGCATGTATGTGGCAAGAAGGCGGAGGATATGTGGCTCCGGTCCCAGATTCGGTGCAGTTGGAGCTCGGGGGCCGCCCTCGGCCGTTTTTCGTTCATCGTCGACATCCCCAGCTCCTAGGAGTTGGCGACTCTTGCGGCTCATCAACGCCTCTGGGCTAGGGGCTCTGCTGCTCCACGGGAGATCGTTCTTGGCGGCGGCTTCCTTCGTCGCCTTCGGCGGTGCGGGGTTCCGGCGTTTCTCGATCTTGAGGTTGAAGAAGGAGAGAGCAAGCTTTGTTGTTCTTGGTTTTCTCCGCTTCCTTTCTTCGTGTATGCTTGTATGTATTCTGTACTCTTTTCTGGTTGAATACAAGTATGTACATTATCAAAAAAAAAAAGCAGCGTTAGGCCATCTCTAGCCGATCATAGAGGAGTAAACATCAATTTTTTCGTCTTTAACGTGCACCTAGCCAATCCCCTATAGGCGATATCTGCGAAAAACTTTTACTCCTCAACGCCACATATATTTACTTGTCGCGTCCTTCGTGAAGTAAAAGAAATTCCCTCCCACCGCCCACCCCGCCGCCTCCCCAAATTCACCTCGTCACTGCCTCTTTCCCCACTCCAACACCGCCCCCATGGTCGGATCCTCCCGCTGTCGGTCCCGTCCTCCCATCCGGAGTGTGGTCAACGCCGCGTGCAGTGTGGAGGCAGCGGCTCCTCCCGCGGCGGTTCCTCCAGTTTCCCCGACCTGCCACCGCCGCCACAGAGGAGGCACCTCGGCGTGGGACAACAATTGTGGGGAGACGTGGGTGGCAGAGATCGCCGACCGCGAACCCACCAAATGATTTGGATTGGATCCTACCTCTCGGTGGCGCAAGCGATGTGGGCGTACAACCTCGAGTCGATGTGCCTCCATGGTGCGTCTCAACTTTCCCAACGAGCCACGGGAGGACCAAGAAGCCCGCGAGCGCCTCAAGGCGGAGCGAGCCGACGAAGAGTACATGGTGGAGCTCCGTCACCGGTATCCAGAACGCGTCGAGGAGGAGCTCCGGCAGTATGAGGAAGATCGTCCCGGAGCCCGGTCGTCTGGTGTGTCCATCATCGACCTGGTTAGATCCGACAGCGAGGAACATTTGGATAACTTTTAGCCGAGCTCAGATATAGCGACCAGCGGGGGTTTTTAGAGCAACAAAGTAGAGAAGTTAAAGAATAAGAAAGCATATAGAGGACTAAATTTGAGGATCGGCTAGAGATGCCTAGCCCTTAGCACTTGCGAATAAAAAAGAGAAAACCAACATTGACGGCACAATATTCCTACGAGATCCAGGCGCTAGTAGCTACGTAGCTAGCTGGACCGGGCAGCGACAACCGGCTAAACTTCGTTTTACAGCCTGCGGGAAGCTCTGAATGAAACCGAAACACACGGACTGGGTATAGTAACAGCGTATATTGTTTTTCTTAACACCGGCCGTCGGGCCGGTACGTTAATGGCTTTCGGTCCACGGGCCGGGCGGTCAGCTCCGACGGGCCGGGGGCGGCGGCTTCGATTTGTCAACTGCGCATGGTGATGGCGGTGGAGGAGGTGATCATGTGCGTCACGGTGGTGACCCACCTCTTGTACACGGCGTAGTCGTCGGCGCGGAGCTCCACCTTGCCCCTGCTCGTCGCCACCTCGATCGGGTACGTCGCGTCCTCCTCCCGGCTCGCCTTCTCCGGCGCGCACGGGCTAACGTCATGAACGATACCTGCAGGTGTTTGCGCAGAACGTGTTAGTCTGCAGTGTGGGTGTGGCTGAACAAGAAGAGCCGATCGATACATTACAGATGCATGGTTGCTTCTTACATTCTCTGGCGTTGGAGAAGGCCTGCATGACGAGGCTCATCTTCTTGATCCGGAGGACGAGCTTGCCGTTCCTGTCCGAGGCCGCCGACACTGTGTGCAGCTTCCACTTGCCGTCCGGCATCGCCACGAACATCTCGTCGCCCTTGGCCAGCGCCGCTTTGGACCGCGCGTAGTTGAAGTCGAAGTCCAGGTCGTCCTGCCACGGCGCCGACCCCGCCTGGTCGCCCCTCTCGCTCTGCCCATGCCGCCCGCTGCCGCCGCGCCTCCCCCGGAGCGCCGCCGCGCCACGCAGAGCTGTCCAAAACGCGGTCAGGAAAATAAAATTATTTGAGGTCTGATATACTCTTCGGCATCCCAAAATGTCTCCGGCCGGTTGAGAGAGAGGGCTTACAGGTGGCGGCGGCCGCGGTGAGCGTGATGACGTTGCTGGCGTCTGTGGCGGCCACGGCGGCGCGGACGGCCGCGGCGACCTGGTCCCGCGTGGCGCCCGCGGCCTCCGCCACCTTGGCGCACTGCGCCGCCACGAGCGCGGCTGCGGACGCCACCGACGTCTCCCTCATCGAAGCCGAGGCCGAGCCACGCGCTGTCGGTGCCGAGTTCTCCGCGGCGATGGCCGCGAGCACGGCGGCCACGCCGGCGACGGACACCGCGGCGTGGATCTCGGCCTTCTGCAGCCGCGCCTCCTCCTTGCGCTTCTGCTTCCGCTCCTTCACCCACTTCTTCAGCGAGATGCCGCTCCACGGTGCCGCCATCTTGCGCGGGAGCTGCGTCGGTACACACAAAGGTTTCAAATGTTTAATCTCCAGGGTTCCATCACCAACATGGAAGCACATTTCTCTCAAAACAAACATGGAAGCATATCGGGCCATTTAATTTCCTCGATCCGCGCGTTAATTGGAAGTTCAAATCAATCACCGAACATAAAGGGAAATAAACTTGGAAAGGAGCTATCTGGCATCTTCAATTGCAAGATTCTTCTGATTTGCATCACGATTATGTTTCTGATCATGCTAATTAAAACCTACCGGCTACTACATTCTTTCACTCACCCATTTCTTCTTATTGTCATAGTCCAACTCCGGATGAATTGCCTTCTGCAGCCATATCCATGACTGAAAACAAAAGGAAGGAACACAATCAACATCACGGTAAAACGTACAAAAAGCATTTACAGTAGATACCATGAACATCTGCATAGACTCTGTACCTTGAGATCGTCGTATTTCCATTGCGTCTGCGTCTCGCCGAAACCGCTGCTGTCGACGACCAAGCTACGATCACTCCTCTACAAAAACACCAGGCCATGGACCGTTTGTCACGCGCCCCAATTTACATCTTGAGGGTCATCTCCTCACAAAACATTATTTGCTACAGTACACTGAAGCCACTCACACTTACCTCCAACTGCGACAGGTCTCTGCTAGCATCGTCAAGTGCCATGACCGGGTGCTCCACCAGCGCCAACGAGCAGTCCTCCTTCGCCCCAGTCTGAAGAACTTGGATCGCCGAGCTGCACCACGCGCTCGAGAGCAGGTCCATCGGCTCTGCTGGTGGCGGCTCTTCTTGCGCAATCGCAATCAGGCCTCTCTCCGGCTCCATGGCTACAGCTAGTTCCACCAGAAGTTTTAAGCAGCTGATCAGAGAGATTTATAAAGAGTGGCGCTTTGATCTCTGGTGGTTGTGTAGAGGCAGTTTCCCTTTCTGATAACCACCTGCAGGCTGCAGCAGAACAGAATGTCTTGGCATTGCAGGAACCAGATCCTCCATCAGATCACTAGGATAGCTCCAACCACTTTAGTCCAACTTTTAGCTGTAAAATTGTTAAACAAGACAGGTGTCACAGAGAGGCAGTGAGATTGATGCCCCAAATTACTGATTAAATAAGCGTCTTAGTGGGTTTTTGGGAGGAATAAGAGTGGGGTGGATCATTAGCTTCACCCATTATGCTTTAGCCTCACACAAAGAGGATGGAATCAAAATGGGGACCTCGGAGCCTTTGCCGTAGAAAATCATCTCGGCATAACCGTCCTTAAACATTTGAGAAGTCTCAGCATGCACTTTTAGTGCTGGGTTTTCTACTTGAACCACTTAAACAACAGTGTTGCCAAGAGAAGGTTATTTAGGTTTTGTTGGTGCAATGGCCCCATCAATTCTATATTGCTAACCAAATCGAATGAAAGGCAGAGGCTTCTGTGGGAGAACATGCGATGTTTGGAGATTGGGTTGCCACTGCTGCATAAGAAAATTGGGAAAAGGCAGCAGGATGAGGGTGTCATCCATACGATGCTGCAGAACTTTCCTAGCACCATTGCCATGCGTGCAATACTGCAATGTTGGAGCAAAGACGTACACTTCATGGGTCACGGATGGTACAGCGGCAGTGGAGTATCCCACAGCGGCAAAGCGCATGAATCTAGTGGGTGTTCAGTGAGCTGGGGTTCAGTCTACGGCACTGTAGTGTAGAATGATATTGCTGAGGGGTCCCATTTCTCATGCACCAGACGCTGTCCATGTTCATGATATGAAGATAGGATGGCTAGTTCAGACCATCTAATATGCTGTTCTTAACATTAAACAAGTTCAGAAGGAAGAAATTCTTAGCTAAAATTCACATTGTTCAGATATCGCTTGATATCTTCAGTTCTGATGCATCACTGCAGTTTGGTCTCACTTCCGTGATAGCTTTGGTTTTGAAGTAACTGAGTGTTGAAAATTTTAAAACTGATTCTGTGTTGGTTCTATGTTCTTATAGAAAATCGCCATATCCAGCAGAGAAGGTGCTGGCGATAGCTTCAGTCACTTGCCTGTAGCTACAGTAGCATAGCCTTTCCCATTTCAGAATAATGAGCTTTGGCACATAGCAGGAAAGAGTTTCACTAATTGTTGAATCATTAGCCCTCATATTCTCAAGAAGTTGCAGAATGGTTTGAAGCAGGAATAGTGATTGCAGGTGATCCAAATCCTGCTGCCAATGGTGAGGAATAGTTCAGCAACTCCCAAGCATTGCTTCTTCCAGAGCAGATTCCAATGAGGGACATCAGTTACTCATTGCTGGTTGGTGGTGATAATCAAATTGCAAAGCAAATTCAGTGCCTTAAGCATATATCTTTGGTTCATGCATCAGGTTAAATCTTTTTCACTTATTGCTGTGTGACTAAAGCCGAAAGAGCATTCCAGCTGAAGCCTCGTATACACTTGTTTATTCTAGTACCATGTGTAGGCCTTCTAATCCTGTCTGCTGATCATTCACCTTTTGACAAACTTGGCAAGGGTTTTTATATCTCACTGCAAGGCCCCTTTTGATCATGGGATACGAGTTCGATCGCTGAACTTTACAGCTCTTCTGGAAATGTAAAGCCGGCCCTGCGGATCCTTGAAGGCTCTGACTGAAATCCTTGAAGGCTCTGGCTGAAAACTTTCAGGGGAGTGAAATGATGTTGATTTGTCGGCATGGAGCTCCTGTCATGGCATTTTGTAACTCTGTAGAAAGGGGGGATGCGATGACAAGTTGCTGGACTACTTTGAAGCCATGTGGTGCTTTAGATTTTCAGGATATCTTCAGGAAAAGTTTGATGGCCGAAACTTCACCATTTAAGATGTGCAATAAGAACTTTGTCCTAACAATATACCCTGTAACTATTGCCAGCAATATGGTGAGCACTAGGTAGCAGATTAAAATATGTGCGTGTTAAGCAATTTGCTCAGTTAAACGCTGAAATACTGAATTTTTAAGGTGATTTCTGTATCTTCTTATGTGCAGGTACCGTGCCTAGTGGCTAGTGCAGCCACCTTTGGTTTAGTAGCATCGCATTGATGCCCAGATCGTTGTAGGCCTTTGTGGGAGTTCATTCTGCTGAGCTTTGGTTGAGCACACTGGTATTGTTGTCACTTTGTCAAGCCCAGGTTGTCCGAGTTCTAGTCTCAGATGTTATTATGCAGATGAGCAAGTGGCATGGAAATCACTCAATACTCATCACATTCAATAAATCAGTAGTACCAGTTGTTCTAATAACCAGCCCAATAGAAATTAAACCCACAAGAATTAAGACAAAACACGACTTCATTATGAAGAAACCAATCTACAAGAAACAACATAGCGTCGGTTGACAAATCAGGTTCACTAAAACTTTTGCAGGGGAGGAATTACATGATTTGAGTACTCCCTAAGATCGTAACTGCAAGAAAATCAATACCCCTCAATATGACAAAATATTGTACATAACTAAGGAAGAGGCTTAACTTGTTTGTGCAGTCTCTGCATTTTTCTGGCTGCTAACATTTTAAGACTATTTTATCTCTCCATCAATAATGAAGTGTCTCATCAGAACAATTTCCTTGATAAGATTCCTGTAAGTGAATGGCCGGACGGCGGCCCTCAGGAATTGCCCGGAGGTGGCTCTCGCTTCATTCTGTCCTTGGCACTTCTGCCCCTTACACTCTCCTGCCGAACAAGCTGCACCTCATCCTCCTCAGCCTGCTCCTGCTCCATAACCATTGTGTTTGAAGCGTCCATTTCCAACTCCATCTTTTTCTGTTGTTGCATTTGCAGCTTATTATACTCGCGCGATTTCTCAACCCTATTCTTGATCAACTTCTCCATTTTATCAGAACTTTTCATGGCCTCCTTCCATTGATTATCCCAGTACTCCTCATTGTCCTCGCTACTTTCTATTATTTCATCTGCTTCCACCTCCTCAGTGACATCGATCACATCCTCATAATCTTTGTCTATGTCATCCTCAATATCATCAATCACATCAACCCCATCATCATCTTCAAACCAATCAACGACCTCAGTTTCGGTCTCATCACCACCCTCATCATCTCTCTCATCAGGCGCATCGCACCCAAGCTCCATCTCCTCTAGCTTCACTTTCCACTCCTTGGTGTACGGATGTAGGAGCTCCATTGGATGGTTGGTCAGCAGGAACTCCAAACAGTGCGACTTGTCGGCCTCGCTTAGCTTCAAGTATGCATTGACAACATCATCCACATAAGACTTGGGGCTCGCCTTCACAATCCTGCAGAGGCCACCAAAGTAGGTCGTCTGAATGACCCTTCCATCATGCTCAAGGTCGAACAGGAACTGGTTCTCTGTCGCGGGATCAACCAAGGGACGGAGCCGGCTGAAGAAGCCCTCCTGTGGCTCGAACCTCGACTGGTACAACGGGCGCTTGACATAGAGGATGTCCGGGCGCGTCCAGGCCGCGCAGCGCGTGATGAGCTCGCGCGTGGAGTTGCCGAACCGGCCCATGAGGCTCCACTTATCCAGCCGCTGGTCCTTGCTGGCCTGGACGGCGACCTCGGCCGAGAGCGTCCACTGCTCCCAGGGCATCTCGTCGGGGCGCCACCTGGGGTGCCGCACGAAGACCCAGTAGTACCGGAACCCGACGGCGTCGTCGAGCTCGTTGAGGCGGTTGGAGAACTGGTTGGACATCTCGAACTGGTGGTTGCGGTCCCACTCGTCGTGGTCGGCGACCTCGGACATAAGGGAGACGCGGTCGTCGGAGAAGCGGCCGCGGATGGGCGGTCCGACGACGATGCCGCGCCAGGAGTAGGGCCCGAAGGCGCCGAACCTGTACCAGTCGTGCGGGTGGCGGAGGCGCGGGTCGTCGGGCCCGTCCATGAAGCGGACGGAGCGGTCGTAACCGAGGCCGATCATCTGGAGCTCCTCGTCGGTGAAGGCGTCGGCCTGGCCCGCGGCGGCGCGGCGCTTGCGGCGGTAGAAGGCGTTCTCGGAGAGGCGGCGGCTGCGGCGCTTGGCGTTGGACTTGGCCTCGCGCCGCACGTCGCCGCCGCCCTCGATGCGGCCGCCGGCGGGCTTATTCTTGCTGCGGCCTGCGTGGGCCACGGTGGAGGGGGGTTCCGGAGGGGGCGGGCGCGGAGGCGGCGTCGGGGAGGAGGGGAAGGAGCAGGGGGAGGGGGCGGGGTCGGAGGAGGCATGGGTGGTGGTGGCGGAGGAGCTGGGCTTGCGCCTGGAGCAGGCGAGAGGTGGGGAATCTGAGCGGAAGGGGGAGGAGGTGGCGAGGAGGAGGCGGTGGCCGGAGCAGTGGCGGCGGCTGTGGAGGGGGAGAGGGGATTGCGGGGGTTTGGGGTAGGGGAGCGTGGCCACGCCGGTCGGCATGGCTGGGGCTTTGGGTTTTGCAACTGTTCGGGGTTGGGGATTTTCCTTGCCTCTTCTTCACTGTCCGAGTGTAGAATGGATAATTGGGCCCCCATCACGATTAAGCTTCGACCAGTTATCCGTTGTACAATCGGCCCATGAAAAGTTCCTTTCCCTAAAACAAATATGTTCCTGCTGTCCTGCACACTTCCTCCGTTCCTAAATATAACATGTTTTAGTTTTTTTCTAGATCTACATCTACCTATGCATGCTTTAGTGTGGCCCTTTATCACATGTGGCTAGCCCGCAACGATGCCAGAGATATGCCCCAGATTGAAGACCCACAGGAGACAGCAAAAAGGATCCTATTCCTTGTTGAGGAGTGGCAAGGACTTCAGACTTCTTGCGCTGGAGTTCAGAATCCTGTTCGACATGAGAGGTGGACTGCACCTGAAGAAGGGTGGTTCAAATGCAATGCGGATGGTGCGTTCGCAAGGGCTGAAGGAAGCGGAGGTGGAGGTGCGATTCTTCGTGACCATTATGGCTGCCGATCCTTAGCGAGCTGAACTTCTAGCCTGTCGACAAGCTGTCAGACTGGCGAGAGAGGAAGGGGTAAGAAGATTGGTGCTGGAGATGGTTGAAGAGATCAAGATGCTGTTAAAGGATTTTGATTCTTCAGAGGTTTGTCATGTTAGAAGAACTGCAAACGAGATCGCACATCGGTTAGCTAAGTATGGCTGAGAGAATAAATTGTGTAATAGGTGGATTGTAACCCCTGTGTACGTTGAAAACCTGGTGACATCTAAGGGTGTTGAAGTTTAATAAAGGCAGCCATTTAATCTCAAAAAAAAGTGTGTATGTTCATCTATTATAGTCCATATCTGGACCACATTAAAATACCTAAAACATCCTATATTTAAAATGGGAGATTGTAGAAGGGACGCTTTGTAACACTTACACTAAAGTCGAAGCTGTCTACTTCTCCGTTGCTTTTTTTGGAGGCATCTTCTCCTTGTCTAAATCACCGTCTTTTTGCTCAAACTGAATGTGGTTGTTCAGTGAAAAGCACATATATGCATACATAATCATTTTGTTCAAAAGAACTTTCGAACGGGATTTTATTCCTAAAATGTAATTTTTCTCTACGTAGTTATTTGGTTTGTATGGTTGAAACTTATAATTTTTCTTTGCAGTGATGCAAAACATCCATTTAGCTTTAACTTGGAGGAGTAGCAGGTATTGCCATCGATTTGATAATCCATGTAAGGAATCATAGGACGAGAGTGGACAAATAGCTCCCAAGCTACATGGAGCTTGTTTAAAAAAAATGATATTTAAAAGGTTCCAAAAATTTGGAAAAAAATCCTGAAGGTAGATAATTATGAGATCTACTAGTGTGCAAAAAACCAATCAAAAATTCATCGTATTTAGACTGAGCAAAAATGACAAATGGGTAAATCTGGGTACGATGAACAATAGACATTTTCAAACTACAAAATTTGTCAGATTTGTCATTTTTGTGTAGCCTAAAATACAAAAAAAAAATGAATTGAGATACTTTGCACCGTAGTAGAGATCAATGTTGTCTCCAGTTAGAATTTTTGTCCCGGATTTTTTGAAACTTGAAAATTCTGTTTTTTTTTTTTAATGTGATCCCTGTAGCTCGGGAGCCATTTGTGGTTTCCGATCATAGGACCCCCTCCCCACCCACCCGCAAAAAGATCATATGTCTTCTTTACATATAAAAGCAAAGAAATATTTCCTAAGTCCAACATGATGGTAATTTACCTTTATTTTAATAATGAAATCTATGATATGCATCTAAACCTTAGCAATAACTCATGTGTTTTTCTTGTGGCTCTCCAAAGAACATTCGTCATGTTGTCATGTGTTTTCAGTTCTAGTAGGATTCAAGATGCAATGACATCCAATTCATGTATTTTCTATTCTTGATTTTTTAAATCCTGCAAACCAAAGAGGTTGAGCATTATAATCACTTATACAGATGTCGTCCTGCCAAAGTAACATGCATTCCATTATGAGGTCGTGGCACATTCTTACTCAAATGAAGTGGGGTACCTTGATTCAAATCTTGCATGTATGAGAGAAGGAAGGATCATGATATCTGTACCTAATTCGTGAAGTGGAGATTATGCTTCCATGGAATGACGAGATACGGCTCACTTGATTATTCAAATGGGTTTCATACAAACTTTGGACTATTTGATTCCTTAGAAATTATTAATCCGTATGTTGTTTGATTCACAAGATTGAAATCCTTAAGATTTTTTTTACATATAATTCTTTGTCGTTCGATTTTGGCGGAAATTCTCTATGCACTCAAACATCTTCTAGATTCCTTCGTTTTCTTCTACAATGAAGCACTCGTGATACCAATTCCCATCCCTCTAACCTCTAAACTCCCAAGGAATTGAGCATACCATGTATTGATCACCGCAATAATAACCTCAGGCGTAGCAAAGCGCGCCTACTCCTTCCAGTAGTTTCCCAATCCTATATGATCAAGAGTGCATGCGCTATGGCATTACAACCATATGTTTTCATATTCCCGTGTTACAAGAATTGTGAATCAATCGGCCTTAAGTTTGCAAATGTTAGAAAGAAATTTTGGTTGTTTATGCTAGGATACTAATAACGGATTAGGATGCAACTCGTATGTAAGAATAGTAGCCATGTTACTGAACCTTGGCCCAATTTTTATTAGTCTTTAGTCAAATCCTTTTGTACTGTTAGATCAAGATTGTACGGCCATGGTCGTACCCCAATCCTAAGTTTACCTTATCTTTCTCTATTGTGATGGCTATGGCGTCGCTTGGCTAGATGTTTCATCCAAATCCCTCGGTATAAAAAACAACATGATCTTGACACATAACTCATCGATCTCCTCCGCTGACACCTACCTCTGACTCAAAGCTTGTATCGCCTCTATCACGCACCGCCACTTCACATCGTCAACAACTCTCGCTAGGGTTCTTGGGTCGAAGAAAATAAGAGAGGAAAATGAGGTGTCTGAGAAGAACATTTCCTCGGACGATGTGCCTTGATTACAAGTAGGGTGCTCATGGTTTTCACCGGTTTTCCTTAATTAACCGTGTGTTGTATGGTTTTTGGATCCGGTTTCCCTTATTAACTGGATCATTTCTTCTTCTTATATGCAATGCGGGAGCTCCCCGCCATAGGTTTCAAAAAAAAAACATTTCTGTTGTCGTCAAATAAAAAAATAGACCCATGAGCTAGCAAATCCTAAAAGAAAGCACGAATCTCACCACTTGAAAGAGATCCTAGATCACTATAGAAGGTGTCGCATTTGCCCCACGCTTAAAGCTAGCCAACTAAAGCCAAGCACAAACTCAGCAAGAACAAAAGGTATATCATCGACCACCGGACATTTCTCATTCGAGATCCCAGAGCCTATCCATCCAGTGTCGGAATGGAGAAAGATATACCGCATTAAAGAAAGACCACTTTTCGCATAGAAAAAGACCACATGATCTCTCCTTGCTCGTTCAGTCACCTCAGATCGCTGCCACAGAGACATCAAAGTGACAGGCAAGTTAATCGGAATAAGACTCCATACTAGACTAAAGCAGTACAGTAATGCGGACAATGCAGCAGTAAGTGAAGTACTCCCTCCGTTTCAAATTACTTGACTTGGGTTTGTTTAAATACGGATGTATCTATACTTGTTTAGTGTCTAGATGCATCCGTATTTGAACAAACCAAAGTCAAATAATTTGGAACGGAGGGAGTAGCTGTCAAAAAGGTGATCAGTGAAGTATGTACAGTTGCAGATTAGCTAGCTCGCGGTGATAATATACAGGTGAAAATACAGGGATCGGGCAAAATTAAGGAGGGTGCTTGGATTGGAAGTCCGGATTGCTTGGCTTCCGCACAATCATACATACAGTTGATTAATTAAGAATGCTACACGATCGAAGCTTTGCGCGCGTGCATGCAACAAAAATTACAGCCCAATCAAGGGGAGGGGCGATCAGATCAGACCAAGGTCGGCACGACGCCGTCGACGCCGTAGTCGTGGTCGGGGCCTCCGGGCGCCATGAGCGCGGCGACGGCAGCCGCGGCCGAGGAGTACAACTCCTCCTCGTGCTCCTCGACCTCCGCCCCCGCCGTGCCCGTGCGCTTGGCGAACCGGCCCTTGACGCGCGGGCGCGTCTCGGCGTACGCCTTGCGGGACGCGTAGCGGATGGTCTTCTCGAACCGCCGGATCTTGCGCTTCTCCCTGTACCGCATCAGCCGCGCCTCCCGCTCCCTGCCCCTGCACACCACCGGCACGGCCGCCGACGCGTCCGGAACCACCGCCGCCTCAGACGACGATACCTGCATGCGTTAAGTCACGATATCCGTCAGAACACTGTGAGCAGCTCGTCGGGAAGCACTGTGTATAGCTAGGATAGAAAAGATGGCATCCTTACGTTGTGGTTCATGGAGTGGTCGGAGTAGAAGATCTTGTTGCCGTCGTTGAGGTCGATCTCGGGCTGGCCGTTGAGCTGGACGCTGATGGCCTTGATGTCGTCCATGGAACGTGCGAAATCAAGGTCGAGGTAATGGTCGGAGTCCGCGAAGAACGTGTCAGCGCCTGTAGCACCGATGATAGATCCATCTTTCTGGTCTGGCTCGGGGAGCAGCCACGACGCGGCCTCGGCGTCGTTGCTGCCGTCGTCCTCCGCCGCCGCCGCCGCCCCGCCCTGCTGAGCTCCCGACGCCGCGAAGGGCTTGGGCGCGTCGGCGAGCGCGCCGAAGAAGGGTGCGACGGGGACGCGCTCGTGGCGGCGCGCGAGTGGGTTAGCGGCGTGGATGTCGACGTCGCAGGACACGCAGAGCGCGGCGGCGTCGGCCTTGCAGGTCACGGCGGCCGGCGCGTGCTCGCAGACCTCGCAGAGCCAGACCCGCGCGTGGCGGGACCCGGGCCCGTGCGCGCGCGCGTCGCAGCCGGCGCAGAGGAAGGCGGCGTCGGCGCGGCAGAAGAGCCTGGCCGCCTCGGCGGCGCACGAGTCGCACGCCCTCGCGCCGACGCCCCAGTACGCCCCGCCCACCGCCGACTTCTCCTCCACCTCCATGGGCACGCGCGCGCTCACCCCTCAGTCACAGTCTCACACTCCGGCTAGCACCGGCGCGCCACCACCGTGATTGGCTGCAGTGAAGAGGCGATTCTCAGCCAAGCTTTTTCCCTCGGCACCCGGCTGCGGCAGGCTTTGATGTCCTTCCGTTCCGATGAGGGTCGTGGGGTGCGGGGAGACTGAGGGCCGGGGTGCGCGGGCTTTTGAGGCGAGCGCGCGACGTGGACGCCATTCTAGCCACGGAAGTCGCTGTCCCGGCAGGCCGGGGCCATGTTTGTCCGCCAGTGCCACGGCGAGTGCAGTCTTATCTGCCCGCGCCGTGGACGGAGGCCCGTCTCCCCCGACGCGGACGTGCGCGCGCGGTGAAAGCTCCGGTGAAGCAAAATTAGGCCGCCGTGGTTACGCAGAGAGTTGGGGGATGCGACGGCGACGGGGCCCCGGAACAGATGGCGCGCGCTGGTTGGCCCGCGCGATCGCGCCTTATCTCTTGGAGATGCTTGCTCTCGATCCTGGCTGAGTGGGCATGTCGGCGACGCATGGTGGAAACAGGGACTTGATTCTTCAGGCGGCAATAACGATCCACCTTCCGGAAAGCAAATATGTACAGTATACATGTTTATCATCATCTACATTTATGATTTTTTCCTGAATTTTTGGAAACTTTCAAATAATACCGATTTTGTACTTTTTTAAAAACGAGCTGCCTGGAGCTCCGCCTTCAAAACGCTGCACTCAGTTGGGAGGGAATTTGTTTTTGCTACTTCTCACTCTTTAAGGTTTGTGTTGACTCACTGAATTCAAAACTAGATTAGCAATGTATGAATCGTGCTACGTAAAATTGAAGATGTTGGATAAATCATGATTTTTTTGTATGATTGTGGTTTGTAACTATAATAAGATGTTGGAGCTCAAGAAATTTACACCCATAAGTCGACAATCAAAATACGCAATGCAATCCAAAAATGAAAGTACAAGAGATCTGCTAACGGATTGTAGCTCAAAACTATTTCTTCAACTGAAGCATACCCACCCAATAGAAAAATGCAAGTCACCAGTGACGACATATGGTCGAGTCAGTCATTATCCAAATGCGGAGTCGAATGAGTGTCCAAAATAGTTTCAAAAATATTATATCTATTTGTAGTCGGCGAGGTTGTAGTGTCACATCCTTATTTATATAAAAAAGGGGATAATGCCCATATTTATATGTTATTTATCGGTGATGCGATGGATCCGTGTTTCTCTTTTCACTAGATAATTTTTTCAGACATGTCACATAAGCTACTCGAAACAATTTTCCATACATTCTCAACGACATGTGATGTGCGCCATCCGCTTATTTTTTGGCCATTTAATACTTACATATTCATAAATAGATAATGTCACACGCAATTTGGATTGTTATGCGATTTTATACATGTAAGATGATTCACATTAACTTACTAGTCAATCGTCACTACAAGAAATATGCTCACTAGTGACTCTCCATATTGGTCACTGAATGGTCACGTAGTATCATTTGTGACCTTTTTGTGACCAAAAACAGTTGGTCGAAAGCTGGCGGTCACAAATGAACGTACGTGACCATTTGGGTGCAATGGTCATAGACGTTTATGACTAAAATAATGGGTCATAAGTGTTATGACCAATTGTTTTGGTCACTGGCTATCTGGCATGTCCACGTCAGATCCAACGTGGCGTGGCTGACGTGGCAAAACTGTGACCAATTTAAATGGTCATATAGCAGAATCAGCCCAGTCCAGTTCTGTGTTAAACATGGGCCGAGCCCAACAATTATGCCTTTTCTATTCTAGACTTTGGGCCTTTTGAGAGATCATTTTTTGGGCCTTTGCCTTTTTGTCGAATATTTTCTATTTTCTTTTTAATTTCATACCTGGTTTATTTCGAATTGGACCCACTTGTCAGGTTCTATTACTGGTCCCACTTGTCAGGTTCTATTACTGGTCCCACTTGATAGAATCTATTTTGCTGGTCCCACTTTTCAGGTTCTATTTTGTCATGGTCCCACTAGTCAGATTTCAGTAGCAATTCCAGCATTTTGACAGTAAATAACAAATATTTCATTTAGACAAGAGACAACCATATGGAGTTTATGATTAACAGCCCTAAAAATACACGCTCTGTGATTACATAACAGATAATTGGGCCAAGTCCAACTCGACAGATTGCGTCGGATGCTTGGTCCCACTTGTCAGATTGGGTCGTTTGCTCCAGATCTTCATCCTCCACTACCGGATCATGTGCCGCCACGTTCTTGCTCCTCCAGACTGTATCTTCGAGTGCAGCAACATCTTCGTCGATCATGTACTCCTGCACAATAGTGAGAACAAGTTAGTTCATGACAACAAATGCATCATGAGTCAAGTAAACAAAGATCAATATAGTCCAATTTGTATATACAAGGAACAAATGCATCCAGGTCTGGGAGTAGGCAAAAGCATCAGCATGTTAACAAACGCACAGGCTCATGAAAAGAGTAGGAAAATCAGGAGTATAAATTCAAACAAGTAGGCTAAGATAGAAGCAATTTCTTGCGAAGCTGGAGTATGAATAAAACATCACAACTTCAGGCAGGATAACAGTAAATATCCATGAGCAGTTTAATTAATGGGATCCATGCCATAAAGAAGTTGTCACATGCAGGTCTACACTCTACACTTCATCACAAATGTCCAAGAGATCAAACAAGAAAAAGAAAGAGAGACACCATTTGATTGGTGTGTACCTGCTTTAGGTAGCTAGCCCCAAAATCTCTGTGCAACAACCTGAACTGATAAAGCTCATGATCTCTCCCTCGGACAAACTCTCTGCAACAATCTGATTACAACAGAGGACATGAGTAAGAAGGTTTCATCATTTGTGCATTTCACTGTTATAATCACACAGTAACAACAAGGGGGTAAGATATATAATAATAAGGTATAACCAAGCATCAAAAAGGAAATAACAACCTGTTGAGCAAGTTTGCTATCATTTCCCTATAACCAAGCATCTATTTATTAGAAAAATAACCGACAACAATCAAGTTATGTCAATCAGCAGCTAAAAATTGGTAAGTGTCAACTTGTAACATCAAGTATACTGCTGAACCAAGTGAATACAGCTTGAAGACACAAAACCACTAATTGATTCAACTAGAAAAGGACACATGCATCTCTGAACCAGACTCCATATTATCAGTTCTATTTCTGGGTATATTCCTAGTATGTGACCATTTGACTCATATCTTGAGTGTTTATGGAACCAAAATCCATTCGTTCAATCAAATACTAGAGTAACTTAAAGAACTGCAATCGCCATCTTGTACAGTGGTAATTCTATGCGTCAAGTACAATCATGTTTAGAAATGAAATTGCTATATAGGTAACATATTGCTGCGACAAGACATACCAAAATGTGTAACCATATTCAGTTTGTCAAGAGAGAAAAATATGAAGTTTCATATGTATGCTCAGATATAAGCATGTAGTAGTTTAGGTAGTACAGCTAGTATGGTCTACCTATCCAGAATGTTTAATTGTAAGCAAGAATATCGAGGCCAAAATAACAGAGTTCATTCTACTTCTGATATATCCCCAGCAAGCAACAGGTCTAGCAAATCCTACCAACCAATCTGGCTTAACCTCTACTGAACAAGAAAATACACTGCTACACAATTTGCTACACAAGATAGCATAAAGATCTATACTCAATGGACTGATTTGCAGGAAATGACAAGCAGCAACTACACAATTGTGTGGCAAGTGAAAACTGCGCAATTAGTATAACATGGGGATGGAGCATATTTTCAGCAACCAATATACAGTGCACAGAACAGGATATTTTCAGCCCAGCGGGTAGGGGGTGTGGAGGACTTAACACTGGTAGGCAGAGAGGAGGAAGATGGAGGCGAAGAGCAGCCGTCAGATGAAGATGACGAACCACATCGCTCCTCTCTCTGCGTTTCCTGCGTGGAGGGGCGGTCGTCGAGCTGCTGCTAGGGCGACGGTCTAGAAGTCAGGTCGGTGCTCCCGCCGTCGTCGGTAAGGAGAACGCAGGCGGAGGGGATCTTGTCGAGGCGCTGAAAGAGCATACTTGCTCTTAAATCTATTTTGGAGTCTAATGACAACACATTATCAGGACTAATGTGCGCTTGACAATTGCAGATATATCTTGTTGATACATTATGTCTTGTGGAGCTTGTAACCCTGGAAATCAGCACAGTGAACATTTCTGTGTCTGGCGGTAGTACCGCTGTCGCAGCGGTAGTACCGCTCCACCTGGAGCGGGACTCCTGCAGCACAGCTGGTACTGCTCCTGCCGGTAGTACCGTGTGGTACCGCTGGCTTCAGCCAGCGGTACTACCGCTGGTGGTACCGCCAGGGGTACCGCTAGGCCGTTTTTGCTCTTTGTATTGGTCGCGGTACCCCACGGTAGTTGCTTCGTACTACCGCTGGGTTCCTTCTTTTTAATCGAACGATCCCAGCGGTACTACCGGGCAGTGCCGCGGTAGTACCGCTCTGCCTGGCAACTTCGGTACCTCTGCGAGGTACCGCTGCAGCTGGGTTCTGCAGTGCACTAGGTACAGCAGGGAAGCAGGCAACGGTAGTACCGCTGTCCCAGCAGTAGTACCGCTGAGCAGTTTTTCTGCACATAACGGTTCGATTTTCAGGGACCTCTATATAAAGACTGCTTCTTCTCCAAGAAGCCGAGCTCGACTGAAATAGAAGTCCACCATTATTACAAGCTCAAGAATCACTAGATCTCCCAATCCCTCCACCCAAACTCGTTGATCTTTGGAGGATTGAAGGAGAAGGCCCCGATCTACATCTTCACCAAGCCTTTGTAGCTGTTTGGGAGCCCCCAATCCTTTGTGGGTTGTGCCCCAAATCGTTGTTGTAAAGGCTCCGGACTCCGCCTCGAAGGTTTCCGATAGTTGAAGTGAACCAAACCTTTGTGGTGCGGTTCACCGGAGAAGAGGGTGAGGCCTTTGTGGCCGTTGAACCATTGTGTTGGTTCACACCTCTCCAACGAGACGTACTCCCCTAAAAAGGAGGAACTCGGATTACATCCGTGTCTCCGCGTGCTTTGACTTCGGTTACCTCTATCCTTGTTTACCGCCTTATTATATCGTGCTTAGTTGATAGCTTGTCATATAGGTAAATTCACCATAGTTGCATATCTAGAGAATTTACCTTTTGTGTCAAGCCTAATTTGAAAAAGACTAAAATTGGAGTAGCACCTATTCACCCCCCCCCCCCTCTAGGTGTCATACCGATCCTTTCAATTGGTATCAGAGCATAGGCTCTCTTGTTTTGGGCTTAACCGCCTAAGAGAAGTATGACACAAAGTGAGGATGAGGCCGCTCTTGCCAAGGCCAAAGAGACCATGGCATCCATGGCCGATATCAAATCGTTGGAAACAACATTTACATTGTCCATGAATGACGTGAATGTCAAATTTGATGAGTTGCGTGACATGCTCATGAAACTCACAAATGCCAAGGTTTCGGAAACCATCCCACTAGAGGGTATCTCTAACTCCGATGAAGGTGATTCCGAGGAGGGTAAAAAGAAAAATGAGAAGGGGGTGGAAACCACCTCCGGATCTAAACCATCTCCTCCACCTCCTACCAAGCATGAAGATGGGAAGGAAGAGTACCATACCGTTCCGGGATGGTACCCTATCGACCCACCTATCACCACCCGCATAAACCACATTGGTCCTCCACCTAAGCTTAATGCATTAGCTTTTGCTAGTTGGCAACGCTCAATGAAATCTCATATTAACAGTGCCTCTATCGAGCTTTGGAGAATCATTGAAGATGGTTACAAGGTTGCGGATCCAAGCAATGTGACAAGAAGAGAGTTTGCCGAAAAGCAACTCAATGCCTCCGCACTCCATATGATTGAACTCTCATTGAGAGAAAGTGACAAGCATTATGTTCTCAATGCCAACACCGCCAAAGAAGCTTGGAATTGTCTTGAGGTTGCATTTCTTGGGAATGAGAGCATGAAGAGAAACCGATATGATTCTTTGAGCAATGATGCCGAAGGCTTCTACATGTTTGACAATGAGAATCATGAAGACATGTATGGTAGACTCAAGACTCTTGCAAAGGCCTTCTATGATGTAGGGGCAACCTATGTGGATGATGCTTGGGTCAAGAAGAAGTATGTGAATGCTCTCTTGCCTTTCGAGCCCATCAAGGTGAAGTCCATTCAAGGAAGACACAACTACAATGAAATGACATCAAATGAAGTTATGCAAGAAGTGCAAGCCTCCAAGGTTGCCACCAAGAATGCCGAAGATAACCGTGCTAGGGCCATGGGGATGAAACAAGGCCCCTCACTTGCTTTGAAGGCCAAGGTGGTATGTCATGATGAGGTTGAAGCGTTCCCAAGCAACATTGCTCCAAGTGATCTTGAGCCGGCTCTAAATGGTCATATAGCTCTTGCCACAAGAGAGTTTTGGGAAGACCCGGCAAAAGCTAAAGCCAAGGTTGATAAAGAGAACAACTCAAGTGGGAAGAAAGAGCTAGCCTCAAAGTGGAAGACGTGCTACAATTGTCATGACAAGAACCACTACATAAGAGAGTGTCCTTATGAGAACCGAGAGCAAAATGGTGGGAAGCTCATCCCCAAGGACCATTCAAGGTTGATCCAAAAGAAGCCCGCAAGACCAAGGAAGCCTTTCTTCAAGAAGGCACCAAGAATTGTGTTGGTGGCACAAGAAGAATATGCCACAAGTGATTCCGAAGATGAAGATGCACCTACTAAAGAGGTAGCCGCATTGGCTATTGTATCAACTTCATCATCTTCTCTATTTGAATCCCCCAATGAGAACTTCTCCACCAACAACGCTCGTTGCCTCATGGCTCATGTCACCGAGGTATCATCTCCTTCTCCCAAGACTATGCATGAAATGAGTGATCAATCTAGTCTTGTGATTAAGAAGGAACTTGTTGCCTTCGATTCTTTCTTGACTAACTTGCAAGGTGAAGCTAAGGAACATGTTGAGTCTCTCATGAGACAACTATGTGCGGCCGAAGAACTTCTTCAAGAAAAGAGTAAGATTGAGAGAGAGGATTCTCTCACCATTGCCTCCTTGAATGCTTCCATAGCATCCTTGAATGCCTCTCTTGTTGAAGAGAGTGAAGAAAGATGTTCTCTTGAGGAAAGACTTGATTCTCTTGATGCTAAAAATGATGATATCATTAATAAAATCATTAAGGATAGAGATCATGCCTTTGCTAAATATAAAGTGCTTAAAAAGGAGAAAGTTGAACTTGGGGTTGCTAATGCTAGACTTCTTGAGGATATGGAGAAGCTTGACAAGGCTCACAAGGCCTTGGAAACAACTCACTCCCTTTTAGTCAAGTCTCATGAGCAACTTCAAACTCAACTTTCTAAATCTAGCTCAACTAGCATATCTATTCTTCCTCGTGTTCATGAAAATGTTATTGAAGAAAATGTTAGTGCCAAGACCTCCATTCCCAAAGGTAAAGATAAGGGTATTGCTTACTTATTTGAGCAAAAACCACACAAAGGGAATGAGGGTCTTGGTTATGTAGCCGAGCCCAAGAAGAAAGTGGGCAACAACAAGAAGATCAAGACCAAGCCCGCACAAGCCAAGACTTCCATTGCGGGTGGTAGTGCCACAAGGGGCAAGACCACTCGTAGTGACTTTGCGGGGCATAACAACCCCAACTATATTCTTTATGTTGATTATTATGGGGATGTTTATGCTCAATATGTTGGTCCATATGATGGTTACATTGATTACTCTACTTGGGTCCCTAAGACCCTTGTTGCTAACCAAAGAGGACCCATTGAGAAATGGGTACCTAAATCCAAGCAATGATTTCTTGTAGGACTATGCTTCTGGTGGATCGAAATGGGTGGTTGATAGTGGATGCACTAGTCATATGACCGGAAGCAAGGAGATTATGACGGAGTTGAGACCAAATCTAAATAACTCATCCGTCTCTTATGGTGACAAGTCAAAGGCCGAGGTAAAGAGTCTCGGCAAGGTGGTAGTTGCAAGGGATATCACCCTTGTAAATGTCATGCTTGTTGAGTCTCTAGGTTACAATCTTATGTCCGTTCGTGCTCTTAATAAGATTGAAAGGATCGTATGGCCACCTAGAGGGGGGTGAATAGGTGCTACTCCAATTTTTAACTCTTTTTCGATTAAGGCTTGACTAAAAGGTAAATTCTCTAGATATGCAACTATGGTGAATTTACCTATATGACAAGTTAAGTCTAAACAAGATAAGATACAAGTAGTAAATAACTAGAAAGGAATAACCGATATGAAAGCACGCGGAGACAAGGATGTATTCCCAAGTTCCTCCATTTTAGGGGAGTACGTATCGTTGGAGGGGTGTGAGTTTCAAACTCAAGACGCCACAAATGGCCTCACCCTATTCTCCGATGAACCTCGCACAAAAGCTCGGTCCACCTTTCTTTATCGGAATCCTTCAAGGCGGAATCCGGAGCCCTTACAACAACATGAGGCTCAACCCACAAAAGGATTGGGGGCTCTCAATCACCACAACACCTGCTACACAAAAGTAACAAGCAAGTGAGAACAACAAGATGCCTAGGTTTTCCTAGTGGAAACCCTAGGCTCAAATCCCTCAAGTGAATGAGGGAGAAATGAAGAACTGCTTGGTGAAGATGTAGATCCGGGACTTCTCCTTCAATCCCCCAAAGATCAACAAGTTTGGGTGGAGGGATTGGGAGATCTAATGATTCTTGAGCTTGCAACAATGGTGTACTTCAGATCTGGGCGAGCTCAAGAGCTGGAGGTAGGTGGAGGGGTATTTATACCCCTCCAGAAAACTAGCCGTTTTTCAGTCCACTAAGTCCGGAGACTCCGGACCGAGTGGAGACTCCGGACTGGCTCCGGGGTAACTCCGGTCGCGATGCAGCGGCTGCCGCCGCGATGTTCATCTTCTTCGCAACGGAAACTCCGGTCTTGGTGTCCGGAAACTCCGGACACTACTCCGGGACACGCCGTCGTGGGAAGATCTTTGATTCAAAAAATCTTGTCTGGGGCGGAGACTCCGGACCACGGGACCGGAAACTCCGGCCGGTGCGGAGACTCCGGTGTTACTCCGGGGTAACTCCGCACCCCATACCGCGGCTGCCGTCCTGAGGAGCGTTTGCTCCAGAATTTCAAATTGACCGGAGACTCCGGCCACAGAGACCGGAGACTCCGGACTGGACAGGCAAATGCAAGCTTCTTTTTCTTGTCAAGTGTTTCGATGCAAAGTGTAATTGTATCATTTCATTCCTGCACCACTTAACATCATATTAAATAATTCCTAGTGTTGTTGCCTAACACACAAAACATAGGGGACATAAAATATGTCCTTTCAATCTCCCCCTTTTTGGTGTTAGATGACAACACTCGGATTTGCAATAAAGCACACAACAATTATCGACATGTACCACAAAGGATTTGAGAGGCTCCCCCTACATGTGTGCATACAAGTAGTTTGCATTTGAATACAAATGCTCAACATGTAGAGGAGAGACAACTCACAAGAAATATATGGAACAATATAAATTACACCAACATGAGACAAATCATGATATAGGGTTGAGGTGAAAAGGAACCATACCTTGTGCATAACTATGACATAGAGACCAATGCACAATAATAGACCATAAGTAATATCATCTCAACCATAGGAATTATGAAATCCATAGTCTCATACCACACAGAGTACCACAAATAGGAACATAGTCTCACAACATAAAACCAAAGCAAATAGGTTCAAATGACATAAGATAAATGGACACAAGCGCAAATAAATGATAAAAGCACGTGCTTGTGTCCGACCCATGCAAATCCCACGGTGAGAGAGCCTAATAGAACTACTTCTCCCCCTTTGGCATCGAAACACCAAAAAGGGAGAAGAGCGATGCTAACGGAACCCAAGGCGATCACTCGCCGTCTTCATCATCGTCGCATCACTGTCCTCATCATCACCACTCCCATCATCATCTTCAGCATCACTTGCTTCACACTTCTTCTTCATCATCATCACTTTCTTCTTCATAGCGCATAGGAGCCTTGCCGGTGTTGCGAGAAGAGGAGGGCATGGAGGTCACCTCGGCATAATCAGACCAATGAAATGTATCCTCATTCCACTTGTCAAGAGAGATAGTTGAATCGGATGGCGGAGTTTCGGGATCACCTCATTGCGAGGAGGAGTGGTACCACCATTGCTGATCTTGCGCATTTCCTTCATCATCTTGGCTTGGTTGGACAAGATCCTCTTGTTAGTGACATAAGTTTGATGATTTTCCTTGTGCAACCCAACACCCATACACATCATGGCCCTTTGCCACCAAGAAACTTTCTTCAACTCCTCGTTGACTCTTTGTTTGCCACCTTGATCCCAAGAGGGTGGAGTGGCATTTTTCCTTCTTGCCCTAGGAGCTTCTTGCTCCTCTATCTCTTCATAAGAGGCTGGAGTAAGGTGATGGCGGAGTACTTGAAGGGTGCCATATGTGTGTTTCTTGAAATGAATTGATTGAGATTGGGAATCTTCTTGAGAATGAGCTTCATGACATAGGGAGCATACATAGGATTCTTCCTCTCGTGAATAGCAATGTTGATCTCACACTTGATAAAATCCATGACATCAATCTCAAACCCTTGACAATTCGGACCGGCAAGGAATGTCTTGTGGCAATGGTACATGAGGTTGACAAGAGCTCCACGGATAGCATCCGTATTCCCGGCTTGAGGTGCAATGCTCCAACGAAACATGCGAATCAAGATGTTGTAGATGGGCTTGAGTCCTTTGGTGGTAGCAAGGGCACCCCCTCTAGCAGCAAGAGGGGCAAGGATCTTCTTATCATAGGCCACACCTTCAACATGCATCCGGTGACCAACGGGTTCATTCACACCTTTGAACACATACCCCAAGGCTTCTCCAAATTCTGAAGTGTGCACTAACTTTGAGAGGCCCCGTCATCCATGTCATTTTGGTGTCCTCCTCATCTCCAAGCACAAGAGTGGCAAAGAACTGTTGGACCATGTCAATATCATAGTCTTGTTGGGTGGTAATAAGGGGCTCAAGACCAATCTTCCTAGCAACCCATAATGCATCCGCAAAGTATGTCTTCTTGGCCAACACGTCAAAGTTCAGCGGTTTTTGAGGACACACAAGAGCTTTTGGGTCCAAATTGGCATATATTTCCTTCATAATGAGCTCTTGCTCCTTTCTCCAAAAGTGACCATCGGTGGAGTTGTTTGGCATGTCATAGAAATTCTGCGCCCTCATTGTCCGAAATTCTTCCTTGTTCAACCCCTTCAAAGTGGTCAAGTTGTCAAACTTGGCCTTCTTGGCCCTTTCTTCTCGAAGGAGGCAGCCTCTTGCCTAGCCCTTCTAGCATCAGCAGCCTGTTTCTGCTTAAGAGCACCACTCTGCACATGCTTGTCTTGTTCTTCATCATAGATCAAATAGTCTCGACCTTGGAGCTTGTTCTTCTTTGACTTCTTAATAGTCGAGGATGAGGATGAAGGACCGGGATACTTCTTGCTAGCTGTGAAACAGGATTAGAAAGGTAGCATTGAGGTAGGCATACATGTCCATGGAATTTCAACGAAAGAAAAAAATAGAGGAATTTCTTCTCAGGTTTGATCTAGACCGGAGTTTCCGGTCTCAGGGGGCGGAGATTCCGGCCATACCGGAGTCTCCGGCCAGGAAGGCCGGAGTTTCCGGCCCTGAGGCCAAAACTCGAACCTAGGTCAAAATTTGAGGGGAAAATCACACTAGCAATTTTCTAGATAGTGCATTGCCATCCTAAAGGTTCTACACCACGAGATTCTACAAGAACTACTCTCAAAACCAAATCTAGGATGAAACCCTAGAGGAAAGAGAGAGTGGTACCCGTTTCCTTCATGGTGAGATCCAAACGGAGAGGAGGAAGATCCCCAACGCTTGGGAGGTGGAGGAGCCGGTGGCACGGCGGATTCCGGCGGCGGGGAGCGGCCGGAGACGGTCTTGGAGCAGTGGCGGCGACTGGGGAGAGGTTGGGGAGCAGGGGTGTGTGGAGAGTTATGAGAAAACTCCCCACCCCGATCCCCTTTTAGAATCCCAGGAAAAACGCCGCGTCCGGAGTCTCCGGCCTAAAGCACCGGAGTCCGGTTGTACCGGAGTTTCCGGGCTTTAGGGCGGAGACTTTGGACAGACCGGAGTCTCCGGTGTTTCACACCGGAATCTCCGGACCCAAAACTCCAAAACTGCCAGTTTTAAATTGGGGACATGTATGTTGCAAGATGAGCACGGCTTTTAGATAAGATGGCTTAGGTTTAGAACAAGGTCACTGATGGTGGGATACACACTAGGAATTGCAAGATGCAAATATAAAAGCCAATTCCAAGTTTTTCTCCCAAAAACACCATAAAGGTCTAGAAAACCCAAATAAGTCTGTTAAACCCAAATAAAATCAACTCTTCACAAAGAAGAGGGCGGTGGCCTAGGCCACCATGTATGAGTGTGTGGTGTGACACCGCGAAGATATATCTTGGGTTCACGGCCACTACTCGTCATTTAAGCTCATAATTCATAAAATGAAAATATAGAGACAAAATGAGTTCTTGCTATCGGCATAATGGGGGGAGGGATAGACCAATGGATTAGGACCGCACTCCCCCTATGTCCATGCCTACATCCAAACCAAATTACTATTGTCTAATATGGGTAGGTATGCAAGAAGTCCACTAAGTCCAATTGCTTATGTCCACCACATTTAGTTCTCCTCTCAACTCCTTGAATCTTGCTTCACCAAGAGGCTTTGTGAACATATCGGCGAGTTGATGCTTGGTGTTGACATAGTTGATTGCAATATCACCCTTTCAACATGATCTCGAATAAAATGATACCGGATCTCAATATGCTTGGTCTTCCCATGAAGTACCGGATTGTGAGCAATTTTGATGGCACTTTCATTGTCACATAAAAGAGGCACTTTGTCACAAATGACACCATAATCCTTTAAAATTTGCCTCATCCATAATAATTGTGCACAACAACTTCCGGCGGCAATGTATTCGGCTTCGGTGGAGGACGAGGCCACACAATTTTGCTTCTTGGAAGACCAACTCACAAGAGACCTACCAAGGAATTGGCAAGTACCCGAAGTTGATTTTCTATCCATTTTGCAACCCGCCCAATCCGCATCCGAATAACCTACAAGATCAAAGCTTGTCCCATGGGGGTACCAAAGACCATAGTTAGGAGTATCTATCAAGTATCTTAGAATCCTTTTAACCGCGGTTTCATGACTTTCCTTAGGACTTGATTGGAATCTTGCACACATACCCACACTAAACATAATATCCGGTCTAGATGCACAAAGGTAAAGTAAAGATCCAATCATAGAACGATAAAGCTTGGGATCAACTTCCTTACCCTTCGGATCTAAGTGTAGATCCGCCTTAGAGTCCATGGGAAACTTATATGGCTTGGCGTTGTTCATATCAAATTTCTTGAGCATGTCTTGAATATACTTGGCTTGACATAAGAATGTTCCTTCACTATATTGGTGGATTTCAAAGCCAAGAAAATACTTCAATTCTCCCATCATGGACATCTCAAATTCCTTGGTCATTAGCTTAGAGAATTGATCACTAAATTCATGGTTAGTAGAACCAAAGATAATATCATCAACATATATTTGGCATACGAAAAGCTCTCCATTTATCCTTTTTGTGAAAAAGGTGGGATCGATTACCCCAATTTCAAAACCATGGTCTACTAAGAACTCCTTGAGATGATCATACCAAGCACGTGGAGCTTGCTTGAGCCCATAAAGGGCCTTATGTAGTAAGTAGACATGGTTAGGAAATTTAGGGTCTTCAAAACCCGGAGGTTGTTTCACATACACTAATTCACTTAGTGGACCATTTAGAAAAGCACTTTTAACATCCATTTGATATAAGGTAATGTTATGAGTAGATGCATAGGCAATCAATAAACGAATAGATTCAAGTCTAGCAACGGGGGCATAAGTTTCACCGTAGTCGACTCCTTCGATTTGGGTGTAGCCTTGTGCAACCAATCTTGCTTTGTTGCGAATGACTTGACCATGTGAGTCTTGCTTGTTCTTGAATATCCACTTGGTTCCAATGACATTATGTGATGTGTCTTTGGGTCTTTCAACTAATGACCATACTTTGTTGCGCTCGAAGTTGTTCAATTCTTCATGCATGGCCGCAACCCAATCCATGTCTTCAAGAGCATCATATACCTTGAGAGGTTCTAAGCTAGACAAACAAGAGACATGACCACAAAAGTTAGTTAATTGATTACGTGTGGACACACCCTTACGAATACTCCCAAGGATATTTCTTTGTAGTGTTGGAGATGATCCAATGTTGATGCACGCCGAATGACTCGGCGTTCTATGGCTTGACCAATTGTTTCACCAACACGAACATCTTCATCATTTCCTTCATCTTGTTCATGGTCAACCCGAAGTGGAGTTCTTGGAGATGGGGGTTCATCATGTTCTTGTTTCCACTAGAGTTGGGTGGGTCTTGACCATTATCTTGTTCTTGTATAGCTTGTTGATCAATGGTTGAGGTGGATGGTTCAACTTGAGTAGAACTTGTTCCTTCTTCTTGAGTGTCATAATAGGTTCTTCAATAGGAATAAGTTCCCCTATGCCCATAGTTCTTATGGCTTGAGGTGGAGGTACATCACCTACATTATCATGATCAATATGCTCCGCTTGGGAGCCATTATCCTCGACAAACTCCACATTCATAGATTCTTCAACACATCCGGTGGATATGTTGTAGACCCTATAAGTGTGGGAGTTTGCGGCATATCCAACAAAAATACCATCAAAAGTTCTAGATTCAAATTTAGCAATTGGGCAACCTTTAATGTAAACATGGCATTTGCATCCAAATACGCGAAAGTAAGAGACATTTGGCTTTTTACCGATAAGGAGTTCATATGGTGTCTTTTTCATGAGAGGACGAAAGAAGAGCCGGTTGGAGTAGTGGCAAGCGGTATTGATGGCTTCGGCCCAAAAGTTATATGGGGAATGAAATTCGGCCAACATAGTTCTTGCCATATCAATAAGAGTGCGGTTCTTCCTTTCGGCGACACCATTTTGTTGAGGAGTATAAGCAGCGGAATATTGGTGTTGAATGCCCTCCCCACTTAGGAAATCATCCATAGTGTAATTCTTGAACTCCGTACCATTGTCACTTCTTATTGCCAAAATCTTGGAGTCATATTGGCGTTGAACTAAGGTTGCAAAGTCAATGAATATCTTTTGAGTTTCACTCTTCCTCTTGAGGTAGAAAGTCCAACAATATCTTGTATAATCATCCACAATCACCAAACAATATTTCTTGCCACCAAGACTATCATATGTGGGAGGCCCAAAGAGATCCATATGAAGGAGCTCCAAAGGCCTCTCAGTGGAGATAATGCTCTTCTTGGGGTGATTCTTTTCATGCATCTTTCCGGCTATGCAAGCACTACAAGGACGATCTTTGGAAAAATTAACATCGGTTAGTCCTACCACGTGTCCACCCTTCACAAGAGTTTGCAAATTTCTCATACCGACATGGCCTAGCCGGCGATGCCAAAGCCAACCCTTGTCGGATTTAGCCATTAGACACGTGGCGATTTGAGTGGTCTCTTTCGAGAAATCGACCACATACAAACCGTTTACACGAAATCCAACAAAGGCTACTTTAAGAGATTGAGTGAAAAGGATGGTCACGTGGTGTTTATTAAAGATAACGGTGTAACCGACATTGCATAATTGACCAACGGAAAGTAAATTGTATGAAAGGGATTCAACAAGAAGGACCTTCTCAATGGATAACTCCGGAGTGATCACTACCTTGCCATATCCCAATACCTTAAGTCTTGCATTATTCCCGACGGTGACATGAGAAAATGTGAGTAATTGATTCAATAGGCCCTTTACTACTTCTTTGCTTCCGGTCATGTGAGATGAACACCCACTATCAATGAGCCATGAAGATCCACCGGAAGAAAAGTCCTACAAGGAATCAAGTCTTTGTTTTAGGTACCCATTGTGAAATGGGTCCTCTTTTGTTAGTCACAAGGGTCTTTGGAACCCAAATAGCATAGTGATAATCATCTCCATATGAAGTGCCAACATATTTAGCAAAAACACAACCATCTATAGATTTCATAAGAACATATGAAGGGTTGTATTTTCCCGCAAAGTCATTGTGAGTGGCATTGCCCCTTGTGGCATCACCACTCGCAATGGTAGTCTCTTTTGCTTGTGCGGGCTTGGCCTTCTTCTTGTTCTTGTTCTTCTTTTTCTTCTTGGCAACATAACCAAGGCCCTCCTTCCCTATGTGTAGCTTTTGCGCTTGCAAGAGCTCATAAAGAGGTTTCTCACCTTGAGGGCTAGAGGCCTTGGCAAGCTCATCCTTCAACCTAGCATTTTCCTCAATGACATTTGCATGATCACAAGAAGAAGTGGAGGAACTAGGTACATCAATTTTAGTAGATTGTATTTGAAGTTGTTCAAAAGACTTGTTGAGAGTAGAGTGTTCACTCTCCAAGGCCTTGTGAGCCTTGGTGAGCATCTCTAGCTCTTCGGCTAGTCTATTATGACCAACACCAAATACGACCTTTTGTTTCTCTAAAACCTTGTATTTAGCAATAGCATGGTCACGTTCTTTAATGATTTTAGAAAGAGTTTCATTTTGAGATTCATCAATATTCTCAAGCTTCTCCTCAAGAGAAACTCGAAGCTCATGCTCTTCCTCAATAGCCATGGTAAGGGAAGCGATCTCATTAGCATATTCTCTTTCAAGTCTCCCCTTTTCTTCTAGGAGATCTTGTGCCATGCTATATTGATCCATAAGAATCTCAAGCCGAATCTTGCATTCACCTTGCAAGTTAGTCATCAAGAAATCCAAAGCAACATTTTCTTCCTTAACTCTAAGACTCATAAGTTCATGCATTTCATTCATAGTCTTAGAAGGAGGGGAAGGTGGTACCTCGGAGAGCTTGGCCATGAGGCACGTAGCGTGTTTGGTGGTGACATTATCATTGGGGGATTCAAAAGAGAAGGGGTTGTCGATGAAGCAATGGCTAAAGCGGCCACTCCACTTGTGGTTGTTTCTTCTTCATCACTCTCCTCCCCGGACATATATTCTTCTTGTACCACCAACACTTTGGAAGGTAGCTTCTTGTTGGAGATGAACTTCTTGAAGTAAGGCTTCGTGGGAGAAGAACTTGAAGCTTCCTTGAGAATGAGTCTTCCTCCATGTTCTTCACGGTTCTTATAAGGGCATTGGCAACATAGTGGAATTGATCTTGGCAATTGAAGCAAGTCTTCATTTTTGGGTTGCCCACCTTGTAACCACTTGATTTGTGCTTTTGATCCACATAAGCTTTAGCTTTGATGGATTCTTCCAAAAGGTCTTTGCCATGAGAGCCACATAATCTCTATGAGCACTCATGAGTTCATCGGGTGGCAAGTAACTTCCCTCTTCATGATCTTGGTCTTCATCTTGTTCCACCACCTTGGCCTTCAAAGCAAGTGAGGAGCTTTGGGCCATTCCAATAGCTCGGGCACGAGAGTCTCTAGCAATTTGGGCTTGGACCTTGTAGATTGCATCTCTTGCATGACTTCATTTGAGGTCAAGGTGTCATAGTTGTGCTTTCCTTGGAGACTCTTCAAGTCGGTCTCTTCAAACGGCATGAGGGCATTCACATACTTCCTCTTGATGTAAGTATCATCCACATGTTTAGCACCAAGGTCTCTATATGCGGAAGCAAGAGCCTTGAGCCTTTGATACATCTCCTCATGAGTTTCATCATCTTTCTTGTAGAAGCCTTCAATTTGATTGCTCATGGCTTCATATCTATTTCTCCTCATGCTCTCATTTCCAACGAACACCTCCGTGAGAGTGTTCCATGCTTCCTTGGCGGTGGTGCAATCTTCAATGTGATGAATGTTCTTCTCACCCACGGCAACACGGATCACATCAAGAGCGGTGGAATTTAGTTGAGCTTCAACTTCTTCTCGCCTTGTCAAATCATTTTCATCCACCGGGTTGAATCCATCTGCAATGATCTTCCAAAGACCTATGCAACCACTTTTCAAGTGAGATTTCATAGAAGATTGCCAACGGGTAAAAGAAGATGCATTAAGACTAGGTGGAGCTCCTCTTAAGTGTATAGGAGGATGAGGGATAGGTAGGTCGGGAGAGTAGGCAAAAGGAACTCTAGCATTTTCTCCCTTCCCATTAAGTGTTTTAGATGGGGATTCATTTTTATTTTGGTCCACCCCCGGATCCCTTTATCCTCGTTCTCCTTTAACTCCACTTGAGGAATTTCCAGAGAAGGAGGTGATGCGGTTACCTTTGCTTCCGAGAGTTTTGCTATCATTTCACGCAACTCATCCATTTTGGTTTCCATAGAGGTCTTCAAGTTAGTGAAGTCCTCCATGGAAACCGAAGTGGCCGGAAGAGCAAGAGGGTTCCCATCGGCATCGAAGGCCATATTTCTCTTAGGCGGTTAAGCCCGAATAAAGAGCCGAGGCTCTGATACCAATTGAAAGGATCGTATGGCCACCTAGAGGGGGGGGTGAATAGGTGCTACTCCAATTTTTAACTCTTTTTCGATTAAGGCTTGACTAAAAGGTAAATTCTCTAGATATGCAACTATGGTGAATTTACCTATATGACAAGTTAAGTCTAAACAAGATAAGATACAAGTAGTAAATAACTAGAAAGGAATAACCGATATGAAAGCACGCGGAGACAAGGATGTATTCCCGAGTTCCTCCTTTTTAGGGGAGTACGTCTCGTTGGAGGGGTGTGAGTTTCAAACTCAAGACGCCACAAATGGCCTCACCCTATTCTCCGATGAACCTCGCACAAAAGCTCGGTCCACCTTTCTTTATCGGAATCCTTCAAGGCGGAATCCGGAGCCCTTACAACAACTTGAGGCTCAACCCACAAAAGGATTGGGGCTCTCAATCACCACAACACCTGCTACACAAAAGTAACAAGCAAGTGAGAACAACAAGATGCCTAGGTTTTCCTAGTGGAAACCCTAGGCTCAAATCCCTCAAGTGAATGAGGGGAAATGAAGAACTGCTTGGTGAAGATGTAGATCCGGGACTTCTCCTTCAATCCTCCAAAGATCAACAAGTTTGGGTGGAGGGATTGGGAGATCTAATGATTCTTGAGCTTGCAACAATGGTGTACTTCAGATCTGGGCGAGCTCAAGAGCTGGAGGTAGGTGGAGGGGTATTTATACCCCTCCAGAAAACTAGCCGTTTTTCAGTCCACTAAGTCCGGAGACTCCGGACCGGGAGGCCGGAAAGTCCGGACCGAGTGGAGACTCCGGACTGGCTCCGGGGTAACTCCGGTCGCGATGCAGCGGCTGCCGCCGCGATGTTCATCTTCTTCGCAACGGAAACTCCGGTCTTGGTGTCCGGAAACTCCGGTAGGGCCGGAAACTCCGGACACTACTCCGGGACGCGCCGTCGTGGGAAGATCTTTGATTCAAAAAATCTTGTCTGGGGCGGAGACTCCGGACCACGGGACCGGAAACTCCGGCCGGTGCGGAGACTCCGGTGTTACTCCGGGGTAACTCCGCACCCCATACCGCGGCTGCCGTCCTGAGGAGCGTTTGCTCCAGAATTTCAAATTGACCGGAGACTCCGGCCACAGAGACCGGAGACTCCGGACTGGACAGGCAAATGCAAGCTTCTTTTTCTTGTCAAGTGTTTCGATGCAAAGTGTAATTGTATCATTTCATTCCTGCACCACTTAACATCATATTAAATAATTCCTAGTGTTGTTGCCTAACACACAAAACATAGGGGACATAAAATATGTCCTTTCAAAGATGAACTTTGATGTCCATTTTACTATTGATATGGTGGTACTCTTGAGGAGCAAGACTCTAAAGGTCATGTTCGTTGGGTATGTTGAAAATGAGTTGTTTGTGGTAGACTTTTCGGGGTCTACCAACACTCAAGCAATATGCCTATTCGGAAAGGCCGACGTGGGGTGGTTGTGGCATCGCCGCTTGTCCCATGTCAACATGAGAACTTTGTAAAGTCTTCACAAGGGTGGCCACATTCTTGGACTAAAAGAGGATGTTTCTTTTTCTAGAGATCGTCTTTGTAGGGCTTGTGTTGAAGGAAAGATGCATGATTCTCCCCATCCGGGCAAGACCATTATTTCATCAACGAGGATATTGGAACTTCTTCATGTTGATCTCTTTGGTGCCTTGCCTCAACCTTGTCTTGGTGGGAAGAAATATTGTTTGGTGATTGTTGATGACTATTCAAGATTTACTTGGGTTTATTTCTTCAAGACAAAGGATGAAACCCAACAAGCCGTCATCGATTTTTCCAATATTGTTCAACGCCAATACAATGTCCCTATTTTGGTCATTAGGAGTGATAATGGCTCCGAGTTCAAGAACTACACCTTAAATGAGTTTCTTAGTGAAGAGGGGATTCGTCATCAATATTCCGCTGCATATACCCCTCAACAAAATGGTGTAGCCGAAAGGAAGAACCGGACTCTCATGGATATGGCAAGGTCTATGTTGGCAGAGTTTAAGTCTCCACTATTCTTATGGGCCGAGGCCATCTCCACGGCGTGTCACTCATCTAACCGGTTATTCTTTCGTGTTGGCAAGAAGTTTACATCTTATGAGATGCTCACCGGTAACAAGCCCAATGTCTCCTACTACCGAGTATTTGGTTGTAAGTGTTTCTATAAGAACAAAAGTGTTTGTTTGTCTAAATTCGAATCTAAAGTTTTAGAGAGTGTTTTTGTTGGGTACGGTGCCGAATCTCACACCTATAGAGTCTATGACAAGACCGTTGGGAAAGTCATAGAATCTTGTGATGTGAGGTTCGATGAGAATGACGGCTCCCAAGTGGCGCAATTTCATGTTTGTGATGTAGATAATGAGGAACCTCAAGATGCAATAAGAAGAATGGGGGTTGGTTTCTATCGCTCCATTGAAATCCATCATGAGCCTCCTCAAGCAAGTCCTAGCTCCACTCAAGTGGAGACTCCATCATCACAAGTTGAAGTTGCACCTTCTATGGAAGCAAATGATGCACCTACCCAAGAACAAGTTCAAGACCCTCCTCATGTTGACCATGTTGCTATGCAAGAATCAAGTTCTCCTATTGTTGATGCTAGCCAAGGTCATGACCAAGATCAACCCTCTCCTTCCATTGTTGAAGATTTGATTCAAGATGATCAAGGTCGACACACCGGTCAAGACGGGGACTCAAATGATCAAGATGATCAAGCGGAAATTCCTCGCATCAATGAGGATATCGAAACCCGTCGTGTAGCAAGAGTCAAAAAGGATTGGAGAAGAAAGAGTCTTCATCTAGAAAATATCATTGTTAATGTCAAGAACAAGGTCACCACAAGAAAACAATTGGCAAATTTTAATGAACATCAAGCCCACATCTCTATGGTGGAACCAAAGAAAGTCTTTGAAGCTCTTGAAGATCCGGATTGGTTGGAAGCCATGCATGAAGAGCTCAATAACTTCAAGCGCAACAAAGTGTGGAATCTAGTGGAAAAGCCAAAAGATTGCCTCAATGTTATAGGCACCAAGTGGATATTCAAGAACAAGCAAGATGAGCATGGAATGGTTGTGAGGAACAAGGCAAGATTGGTAGCTCAAGGGTACTCTCAAGTTGAAGGCATTGATTTTGGAGAGACCTATGCTCCCGTGGCTCGCCTTGAGTCCATCTGTATCCTTCTTGCATATGCATCACATCATAATTTCAAGTTGCAACAAATGGATGTGAAAAGTGCCTTTCTTAATGGTCCTTTAAAGGAGTTGGTATATGTTAAGCAACCTTCGGGATTTGAGGACCCACACTTCCCTAACCATGTCTACAAACTTGATAAGGCGCTCTATGGTCTCAAACAAGCACCTCGTGCTTGGTATGAGCACCTAAGAGAGCTATTGGTAGACCGTGGCTTTGAAGTGGGGCAAATCGATCCCACTCTTTTTACCAAAAGGGTTAAAGGGGAGCTTTTCATATGCCAACTTTATGTTGATGATATCATATTTGGCTCTTCTAACAAAGCTTTTAATGATGAATTTTCAAAGCTTATGACCGATAGGTTCGAGATGTCCATGATGGGAGAGTTGAAGTACTTCCTTGGTTTTGAGATCAAGCAATTGAGTGGAGGGACCTTCATTTCTCAAGCCAAATATATCCAAGACATGCTCAAGAGGTTCAAGATGCAAAATGCTAAAGAGAAGAAGTTTCCTATGGACACCAAGTCTCATCTTGAACTTAATCCAAAGGGTAAAGATAAGGATGTTGATCAAAAACTCTATCGCTCTATGATTGGTTCTTTGCTTTATCTTTGTGCATCTAGACCCGATATTGTGTTGAGTGTAGGAGTGTGTGCAAGGTACCAAGCGGCTCCCAAAGAAAGCCACCAAACAGCGGTTCTTCGAATCTTTCGATATTTAGTTCATACCCCAAGGTTTGGTTTGTGGTATCCTAAAGGCTCAACTTTCTCTCTTGCCGGTTACACGGATTCGGATTGGGCCGGTTGCAATGATGATAGGAAATCAACTTCCGGGGCTTGCCAATTCCTTGGTAGGTCCTTGGTGAGTTGGTCTTCTAAGAAGCAAAATTGCATATCTCTCTCCACCACCGAAGCGAGTATGTGGCGGCCGCTAGTTGTTGCACTCAATTGTTGTCGATGAGGCAAACTTTAAAGGAATACGGTGTCCATTGTGACAAAGTGCCTCTTTTATGTGACAATGAAAGTGCTATCAAGATTGGCCACAACCCGGTGGAGCACTCAAGAACGAAGCATATTGAGATTCGCTATCACTTCATCCGTGATCACATCATCCGGGGTGACATTGAGCTTGGCTATATTCCCACGAAGATCCAACTTGCCGATATGTTCACGAAGCCACTTGATGAAGCAAGGTTCACTTACTAGATGACCCGTTGCGCGACTGCGCAACTGCTGGATGCAACTACTACATTGTTGCCACACACTTTATTTGTTGGTAAAAAGTAATTCATTTTATTTGCATTCATTTAACTTACACCATATAGAAACACTTAGTTATGTACATCGATAGAAGCTGAATAATTTATTACTCAAATTACAGTACTTAAATAGACTATTAACCAAATTAAAACAAACTTGAATCCTTATGAAATAACAACGTGACTACTCATCGTCGACTGATCGCCTTGATGGCATAACAAATCACCCCTACTGTACATGGAACACCATGATCACTGGATGGGCTACGTTCCTCTTAAAAAGAATAAACACAACCATGCCAGATGCAAGACCATATTACTGTCATAGGTTAATGAGAATAAAGAGGACTCCGCATCATAAGTTATTCTTAAAATCACCCCCTTGCAAAATAAAAAGGGAGATTGTCATCGACACAACTCGAGCAATAATATTATGTGTAATATTAAGATAGGGCATTTGTGATTTTAAAAAATGGCAATCGATAATGAAAAGCATTACACATCAAACAGAAATGTTCAAAAGCTGATAGTTTTGACTGAGAATTAAATTCCAACATCTGAAGAGGAAAAACTCTATATTAGAGAACAATTCTGGACACTTCAGAATACCAGGGAGAACAATAATTAAGCCTGAAGAAATTTAGGGTGTAAATTTCCAACCCTCAACTGCATTGGGAACAATTGAACGACTCAAAGCTTTGTGCAGTAAATTTTTTAGGGAAAGAGCAGACAATTAGCCAAGGGAGAAAAGACTGGAAATGGAGAGAAATATACTGAAGCTCTTATTCCAAGAGCAAAACACATTATCCACACCGAACATCTAAATTAGTTGCTGGGCCATTCAAGCTCACAACCACAGCACCAGGCCCTCCCACCCATGCCATGCAGAGCGAAAAGAAATGTAGATGACCCACGCATCATACCTGAAACATTTAGAAACTACATAACCCAAGCATCAACTGCGCAACCGCCATAAGGTAAACCGTTAATGTTTCCTAAGGCTCACTATTTTGCTGCCAATAGGATCTCTTTATTTTGCTCAAGGGTGGTAATCTCTGGCATTTCCTTACGTAGACTACTTGCATCCATCGATACCTGAGACAAAAAGGTGGAAAGGATAAATTACCTTCAGTAGAGACTAATTGGCAAGATGTTGTAGCTGCCACACATAACACAACTAAGTAAACCTGCACGGTTCATATGCAGCTCCCGTAGGAAACTGGTACACACAAAATGGCCAGAATCAACTAACAGGTTACTCAAACAAGCAGAGTAGACATTTGGGCCTTTGGGAACAGAGATATAGAAGAGAAGAGAAGTAGGCATAAGACAATTTACTTGCATGACTATGGAGATGGACGATCAAGGCAACAAACTGGAAGACTTCTATGTTGAACATATATGAGCTACCAAAAGAAAATAGAACACCATGATTACTCTTTAGAAGAAAAAAAGGGCTCAATCATAGGGAGAATTCAAGTAAACTAACATGGATCATACCTCATGTATAAATACAGAATTAATCCAGAGACAAACCACATTTCGACCTTTAAAAGAAAGCAACACAGAACACCTGCTACTCTTGAATTTAGATTTATCATGGCTACAGGCTACCAACAATGAACAAGAAGCATTGAGATTCTACACCTCAGACAACCAATTCTATTTAAGATAAGCAGAAGAAAATGTAAACCATTTGGAACTCAATCATGCCGGCTTAACCTATAACTTGTGATCCAGGAAAGTCGATCTTTGTTCCTAGCTGCGTAGCACAATGCAAAAGACCAAGTCTTAAACAACAGAGACAACAAAAAGCGCCACAAAATTCGATGAAAAGGCAAAAATATAGAACCTGTAAGGCATATTCTTTGAGTTGCCCAGGGAGAGTCGACACCAAAAACGAACATTAAGTCAAAACGCATTGCTAACGAACACACCGCCCTCAGCTCTGACCTAGATGGCGATGTACACATAATAAATAAATCTGCTCAGAAGCTCACGAATATAATCTTTTCCAACAAAAGGTTAGAAAACAGTCTGCGGCATCAATGCATTTCAATCAAGCTTACCTCACATAGGGCTTGGTGAGACAATTCGATCTTTCCCCTATTAAAAGGACATGCATCTGGATTGGTGTCTGCATCTTCATGTGTCATTAAACCCTGGACAAAGCAGAGTACGGACGGTGTAGTGAGATTCCATAAAGAGTGCAAGCCACTGTGACACTTCAAAGTGCAAATAAAATAGCCATCAACAAACAACCAATCAGCCAGACAAAGTTGTAAATTAGCAGCCATATACTAACAGAGAATTAGTGTTATAGTAATAGCTAGGAGACTAACCTAGTATTCCAATGATCTAATCAGCTAAAAGGGGATCATCAGCAACTATTTTAATCAAATGAGCTAACCTCCAAAGGCCAGCAGCTAGCATCCAATCGCCAGCAGCAAGCTAACATCCAAATTGTTTAATCAGCTAACCTCCAAGGCCAGCCATATGTATGAGCTAGCATGCAATTGCCAGCAGCAAGCTAACATCCAAGGTAACATACAAGAATAGGGGAGGCGAAGAGAAGAGAGATTGATGGGGAAGAAAGAGCCGTACCTTACCTTGCAACCCTGCTGGGAGAAGCTTCCCAGGGAGGAGGAGAGGCTGCCTAAGCAGAGGGAGCTGGCGGAGGTGGAGGAGCAAGCTCGTCCATATCTGGCAGAGGAGCAAGCTGCTTCCACCTGGGAGGAGAGGTCCTTCTCTCTCTCTCTCAATCCATTTCTGACCGGTTTTCTCCTCTCTATCTCTCCCCCACTCTTTTCAATCACTCTGCACACCCAATATCTCATTGGTTTTAAGGCAAGCGCCACCGCCGGCCACAACCTGACCAGTCAAGGAGGAAGAGGGACCTTCACAAGATTTAATAGATGCAGAAATGATGGAGATAAATAAAAATATTAATTAGGAAAAAGAACATCTAAGAAGGTGTACAACGATGGAAACACAAAATTTCCCTTGTTGCCTCTATATGATGGTATTAGTCTAGCACACAAACTTCCATGACTCAGTTTATGATGTAGACATTGAGAGGCAAAGAGCAGAGCTAATTTCCCACTCCTTTGTAACTATAGAAACTTTAGAAAGCAGAGGAACAAAATTAAGCATTGCCCATCAGGTGGACAGAATGAATTACTGCTTACCTTCTTTAGGCAAGGATTCTCAGTGTTCTTTCGTAATTAGCACCAAGGAGTGTAATAAAATTTCCAGCCACCATATAAGAATCGCTTTCTGATTTAAAGGACAATTAGCTAGAGTCCCAAGCTTTAACCTGCAGAGATTACAAACATCATCAGCACACAAGCACCACTCACGGGCTTTTTAACCAGCCACCACATATTGTATTTCTCTTTCCCATATTTGTATAAATAAACTTCAAACATCAGTACACAAGCACCAAGAATGATCAAATTATAGAAAGCAATGTTTTGACAATATATCATCCTAAAAAACCTATCAAATTATAGATTTCCATTGGCCTCTTATAGTTTTACATGTAATCATTTCCTTGCCAAAAAAGGTACAGACAATATATCATCCTAAAAAACCTATCAAATTATAAATTTAGGCACAAACTGAACTGTAGCAGGAAACATTTTGTATTACAACATAGAGATTCTTCATTTATATTCAATTACAAATAGGAGTAATTTCTATTTTCCAATGGCCATTACCTCTTTTTATGAAACAAGAGGAATTCAGATCTAGAAGAAGAGAGGCAATGAAAGGACAGCTACCTGAACAAGTGAGACGTGGGCAGCGGGGAGTATTTCTTGGGTACATCAAAATCCAATCTTGTTCAGTATAGAGGCAACATATATTGCCGGACCTTAATGGAGGGGTCTAGAGCATGAATGAGGCAATGGGTCAGGTCTGAAAGGCCTCACCCATACTATCTCAACGTCTGACAGAGCTGCAGAAAACCCTCTGCCTATGTGAAAGAATGAGAAAAATTAAGAAACATTCAATGAATTAATGATTTAACCTGCCGTGCCTGATTTTATTCTCATGTCAATGGACGAAACAAAACACTTAATCATCTATGTAAAGGAATTGAAGCTACAACTGAACCAAACCTATGAGCAATATAACCTAGCGATTTCTACAACAAAAATCTACACAGAGATGACATGCTCAAGTTCCAGCTTTTGTAGATCAATGTTACCAACACAATGAGCAGTAGAACATATGATTGTTTGCTTTCGGTAAAGTTTATACTTAAACCTACAGAAGGCCAAAGTACCATGAATAATTCAATCATTAGAATTTGAGATGTATCCATTTTTACAAAACCTGCAGATAAACTTCCACAGAAATGGCAGGAGTAAATAATAGCCAATCAAGATACACACCGACATAACCAGAGAATCCATTCAACAGTTTCATCCTTGAAGTATAGGTTTCATTCCTCACCTTAATACCACTACAACCATTAACATCTAGAGTCGTGAGACTGTTTGAGCAAGATTTGAAAAGGCATACAGGACATTAGTTTCACAATGTGCATAAGCCGCAACAGATGCAGAAATTACGCATGGGAGGGAGGACACATGACACTGAAAGTTTTGACCTGAATCTATTTGTCGAAACAGGTAGTGCACACACATGGGAGGGCACATGACATTGAAATCAAGCGGAAGACACATGCATTATTATGTATAACACAGGGCATGCTCGTAAGAATACAGACGGAACAAATTAGTAACCAGAACAAGAAGACAGAGTAACAACTGATAAGGCCGATGGCAAGATGATATTGACTCTGCTTGATTCAGCAATTGGGATTCACACACATTTTTTTTAGAAAAACGTATCTCGGCACACATACAGTAAAGAATTAATTGACTGACAAAACTCTTTGCTATGCATGAACTGAGGATTTAAGAGCCTTTACAGCACATAACGTGCCATCAATTAATTGTACCTTGTAAACATGCTAGTTCCTCCCTCCCTTCCAATAAAAATACCTACATTAGTGAAAGAAAATTAAACTTCAGTATTGCTGAAAGAGTATACAGAGTACACCAATTTAACACCAGTTCAGGTGTAAATACTCAATCTGATACAATGAAAACACATACCCCAAAGATAACCAAGCATGCTATACTGGACCTCTAAATCATTGGCAAAATTAACCAGAGGAATTCAACTGCTGGATGGAAAAATTGTCAGCAACCACGAAAGTTTCATACTCATTTAATTTCAGCATCAAACAAATGACAGGTACCACGAACTCAATTAAATAGCTAAAGACCTCTAGAAAATATTTTGAGAAGAAAAATGGATCAGGACTAAATGCTAGAGCAAAGCTACTGCAAACTGTATTACCAAATGTACTCTACAGCGAACCAAAATAAATATAGGAAGCTCAAGCATGTATATTCACTCTAGAACACTACAGGTGTATTGACTAATTCTGGAGCTGCATCTTTATCACCTAATCACATGTCACGTATTATAGTATGACAACCTCCATCGGTGTATCCAACCAAGAAGTAATCTTCCTGGCCTTGTTCGTTCGTTCACTCAAAGCACACAAACTAATCTCATTTAAAAGCACAAGGGGAATTTGCGAGAAAAATTACATCTCTGGTAATCAATATTTAAGCTTAAAAAAACACCACTTCTATACCTGTTTACTTCAAATCGAGGGTTGTTGCTTTGAATCATATTTGCGTTCATTCAATAAACCCTGCCAAGAAGATTAAAACAAATTCTAGTAAGCATTACAGATAATGAGTCTCTAATTTAATAAACAATAAGGCAACAAACTTTCAGGCAAAGCATCAGCCGAGAACTGTTCTGTAAACTACATCAGCAAGAACCCAAGAAAGCATAAAATTGGTTGCCTTCAGCTAAATATAGTTGAGTTAGTCATGTGCAGTCCAATCTAAGCTACATATTAGAAAGTATATAAGGGGAACAGTAGGACTACACACATAAGTGTATATCTGCAATAATTTGTTCCTACTTTTAAATTAACATGGGGCATTCCTTTTTATCTTAACCCAATGAAAACAACTTAAAGACTACACATATCATTGCAACAATTCATCATCTGCTATTAGATGCCGGAGGACCTTGAACACGCAGCGGGGGGCAGGTTGGCGACCAGATGCCGCCACTGCCGGTCGACATGGAGACGGGGGCGTGCCGCTGGAGGTCTGAGACGAGGACACACCTAAGAAGCAGGGAGACGCGACTGTCCGAGCAAATTAATTCAGCAGAAAACAAACAAACCTGCAAAGACGAAATATCTGATCATTTGGGTTGTGATTTTAGAAGTACCAAAGATCTGACAAAATACAACAATTAGTGGTGCACAATTGTTTAATATAAAGCCAATACTATGTCATTCTTAACAATCCCAGGAATCATAAACTGATTTTTTCTTACCATTGCATCGTCCACCAAAGAACAATCCACCAAAGTATGAACAATAATAAAGACCCCTGAAAGGTCCATTTTGTACAATTAAACCATGAGGTAAATTATCCCTCCTTAGACCCAGCTTGATTCTGAATTTATTCCTACAGCCCCAAATTGTCAATGAATTCAATTCACTGAAATTTCATATAACTAATCAAACTTAATAGTTTTTTTTTACACAAGGAGCCAAAAGGCCCCCAAATTTCATTTCCATGAAAACTGATAATACAAGATGAATTGTACAAATAGAAAACAGAAAATAGACTGAAATGACCTGATAGATCATTGGACGGGATGGAGATGACGAATTTGCTGAAAAGAGAATAGTGGAATTCATTGAATACCTAGAGCCTACAGCCTGCTTTTCTTTTCATTGAACACCTCGTAGCCATTCTAGAAACATGCCTTGAACGCCTTGTAGCCATTCTACAAAGATGAGAGATTATGGGCATTAAACCAAAAGAGAATAGTGGAAGAGAGTGAGAGAGGAGGTAAATCAGTAGGAGGAATACCACAGCTCAGTCTTAACATTGTGCTTCCAATTCATAGCAGGTTGACAGCCGTGGAAGTCTAGCTCCTCCTCCTCACCAGATTTCTTCGTCAAAAATCTGAAAGACAGTGGAACATTGAGAGAGAGAGAAGGATAATCAGGCTCACTCTATGCTGCACATGGCAACGACCTTCTGCTCTCTATCCTCCTCACGCTCACCATGAAGAGAAGATAAAAGTGAGGGGATGGACTTGCCTGGTTCGGTCGTTTCTTGCCGCCCTACTTCTCTGTCACACCCAGGGAGAAGTTGGGGGTGAAGTGCATCCACCGGCTGTCCCTACCTCATTGCAACCAAAATCCAACCAAGAAAATTCAGGAAGAAGCTGCAAACGAAGAGCACCATCTAACATGCCAGATTGCCTTTGTCCCAGCGTGCACAACACCGAGAAAATTACCTACAGCAGCCATGGAGTCCACAAAAATTTAGAACGTGTCAAGGAATGTTCTTCGTGTTGCTGAGGCAGCGGGAGTAATAGCTATAAGAAATCACAAATGTTTTTATAAACATGAATTTAAGATAGTAATAGCTATAAAATGAAAGGGGCCACGGCAGGAATGTAATTCAATTAATTGCGCGGACTAATCTAACACAAACCAAAATGATTGAAATAACAAAAAACATAGGTGATTTATGTAATCAATTTGAAAACAACAATTATCTAATGCAACCGATTGTTACTATAAGCTATATCAGTTAGATGACAAAAGTATCTTGCAAACTTTACCAATAAAACACAGAAAATGAGATACTTTTGGAATGAAAAGGAAAACTAAATATATCAGGCTGGGCCTGAACATAACATGAAAATTCTCTAAAAAAGAGTCATTGAAGCTTACATCTTAGCTAACTTTCTCAGATTGCCAATAACAGTTCCATTCATGAAAAGCTCATGTTTAAAGACAAGTGTATATCAGATTGGTCTCACAAACCACCTTTCAGATATGAAGGCTCTAGGAATGAGCAAAACTATGATCTTAAATCATACAGTAAAGCAATATTCAATGTTCAGAGAAGCATAAACTGGAGCAATAAAGAGGTTTTCACAAGAACAAAAATCGAAATCTGCTATGAGAAAATTCATGTGCATCTTGCAGTTCCAAATGAACATACTACAATATCGACACAAGAAAAATGGAAGGTGGCATAATAGTTCTCTGTCGTTTAATTCTATGAATGTATTATGTGTGATAGTTAACCCTGTTCTATCAGAACAAGTCACGCACCAATCAGGGATAGAAAAAAAGACATTCAAGTCTTATTTCTTCTAATCAATAAAACAATAGGACCAACAGCTTTTCTTTCTACAAAATATTAACCACATGTGTCGCTGAGTCGAGCACTTGCCGGATATTTAAAACTGCACGTAGATATAGAAAAAAATTATGCACTCACCTACTCCGATCAGAATTGCTGAAAATGACACTCAATTTCAAGAATGTATGGTGGAGGTTCATCTGCATTATTCTTGACACTCAAAGCACATAATCCCATCAACACAAATGCTTCAGTAGGCGGATCTGTGAAAAACAATTAAGAACATGGAGCATAGTTAAGAATTGTTGTCCCATTTAATATATTCACAGCATCTGCTTCCAAATTAAGTTTATCTACTATATGATTACATGAGTAAATTTAAAAAGAACTTAAGGGACATAAACTTGGGCAGTCAGTTAATTTTTGGATCAAATAGTTGGGAGGAACCAGACTCATCAAATACAAAACTGGATTCATGGACTGTAGGAAGACAGAGGCATTCACATAATAACTCAACCACCAGATCCCCACACGGACACCCTCCCTACAGGCCGCAGCCTTTTTGCTGTTTGTGTGCCGCCGCCCCTCGGTGTAGATCCGAATACAACTGTATGGTAATAATAAACTCGAAGAGCATGCACTACATACCTGAGGCAAACCCATCCCAGAGGCAAAATCGTGAAGGCCTTTGATCAGAGGTGGGGAAATCTCCAATCCCGTCTGAAAGAACTGCAATTGAAATGAATATTATGTCAAACGCCTATCCTTGTACATGCCTTTTCTAATGGCCACTACTAAGAATCTGAAGAAAATGATTTCTTTCTCAAGCTGAACGGCTACATAACTGTATGGACTGCCCGATGGATCTGGTATATATATTGTGAAGAAATGAGACATATTGCAACACCACATTTTGATGAATACATATTTCCCAATTAAATTGTACCCGATGATCCAACTCTGAAACCTCTCCTCCCTGAAGCAAGCAAACAAGGACATCAGCCAAAGCTGCTAAACGCCCTGAGCCCAAATGCACAACATATACTCCATAGACTACAAAATCAAGAAAAGAAAAACGAACCTGCACTCGTTGGCCGTAGGCCCTCTTTTCCGTGCATCTGCTCACCTCACCTCCAGCTTTGTAACTCCTGTTGCGGCCGTTGCAGCCTTGGCTCCGCCGTTGTCCAACGCCGCCGCCATGCTCCTTCTCCTCCCGGGACACCCGTCGTCCTCCTCGCCAGCCGTCGAGCCGACCGCTCGTGGCCGCCGCTGTCTGGGCCGCTCTCGAGCTGTGCGCCCGCGGCCGCCGCCATCCGGGGGCCGCAGTCCTCCTCGTCGCCCTTAGCTCCGCAGGCCAGGCCGCCGTCGGAGGCTGCGAGCAAAGGCCGAGGCCACCGCCCATGCCGTCCGGCCGCGCCGTCATCCATGGCCGCATCCAGCGCTGCTGCGTTGCCATCCGCGCGCCGCTGGCCGTTAGAACCGCGAGCTATGAGTGTCTACAGGGCGCCGGAACAGGGAGAGATAGGAGACGAGAGAGAGGCGGCTGAGAGGGAGGGACGCGTCCGGGGAGGAGTGGAGGGCCGGGATTGGGGGAGAGAGGAGGCGGCGGATTGGGGAAAGAGAGGATGCAGACGCGAAGCAAATCCAATTGGTCACGAAAGTCTCCGCAGCGGATAGTAGAACGCCTCTTCGGCGGGCCGAAGAGACAAGGTCTTCTCGCAGCGCACGCGCGGCGCGCGCGACCCCCGTCCCACTGAACCACCTGGCCCACGTAAATCTGCCCCAGATGTCATTGACTGTGCCCCTGAGTCGAATTGTAACAAAACAATTGACCGCATCTAACGGCCACAGTTAAAACAGCAATGCTATTTTCACTGTTTACAGTCAATCCAACGCACGTAACTGGCTGATCGGGGCAACCGGGGGGAAACGACGGGTAGGCAACGAGCCTTTATAGAAAAGATTTGAGGCATGAGCTAAATATCATCGATTCGGGGAGCGTCGCTTGAATATCTTGCATACATACCTATATCTTAGCTATATGTTTGGTTTAGGTGTAGGCATGGACATAGGGGGAGTGCGGTCCTAATCCATTGGACTATCCCTCCCCCCATTATGCCGATAGTAAGAACTCATTTTGTCTCTATTTTGTTCACTTTATGAATGATGAGCTTAAATGACGAGTAGTGGCGGTGAACCCAAGATATATCTTCGCGGTGTCACACCACATATACTCATACATGGTGGCCTAGGCCACCGCCCTCCTCCTTTTGAGGAGTTGATCTTATTTGGGTATTTTCAGACCTCTTTTGCGTTTTGTGGAGAGCACCAAGTTTGGCCTTTATCTTTGATTCTTGCAAACTTGGGTTGTCTCTCTTCCCCCAGTTACATTCTCTATCCTAAGCCAATGCCGTACACCTTAAAAGCATCTCTCTCCTTTTGCAAAAATCTTTGTGACCAACCCATCGAAGTTTCGTGGCAAAAGTGCCCGGTACTATCGGTGCCCTCACGGTACTACCGTTGCCTGGAGTTTCCAGGCACAGCAGTCCCTCGAGCGGTACCGTAGTCACCAGGTACCCGGTACTACCGTTGAATTCACAGATTTTTTTGCTGGAAGTCAATAGTACCAGGTAGCGGTACTACCGGCAGCGCAGCGGTACTACCGTTCCTTCCCAGGAACGGTACCACCGCTGGCTACCGTAAGTACCAGTGTGGGCGGTACTACCGCTGGGTGCGTTTTCACCAGAGGTTAAGTTGGGCGTGGAGGGGTAGTTTCTTTTCTATCCCCTCCACCCCCGACCCTCTCCTTCGAAAACCGCCCCCCGCTACCGCCGCCGCCAGGATTCTTCGCCGGGGAGCCCTACTCCGGCCTGGATAGCCCCTCTCCGGCCAGAGGAAGCTCAAGGATCATCTCCTTCCTCCTCTCCTCCACGATGAGCTCCGGTAATTTCTCTCTCCTATCTCTCAACCTAGTTGATTCGTTGAGATGCAATGGAGTTAGGTTTTCCGTAGTTCTTGTGGTAGAAGTTGTAGGAACTAGTTGGTGCTTAGTTTAGGATCCTTCTTGCGAAGTTTGGTTGGAAGATTCCATAGATCGAGCAAGTACCGTGAAGTCAACCGCTAGATCTGGTGGTAGCGGTACTACCGCCCTCGTGGCGGTACTACCGCTCCACGGTACTACCGGTGGACCAGCGGTACTACCGCTGGAACTGGCATTTTCCAGAACTGTGCAATCTGGATTCTTTTCGTTTGGTCTCGATGTTTTTGCAATACTTATCTCCCTGCTATCCTCCTATGCTATCACAGGTGCTGGTAAGAAGGCTAGTGGGAGTCACACCAAGCGGGCTGCTAAGCGTGCTCGTTCAGGCAAAGACCTAGCTGACGAAGATGAAGAGCCTGAAGTTATGCCTGAAAAGACCACTCGCCGTCAGAAGTCAAATGCTGCAAAGCTCAGAGCTGCTCAGAGCAAGTCGCTCAAACTCATGTCATCAAGGGATTTTGTCAAAAAAAGAAGGATGAACCCCTATGCCACTCCTAAGCTCCGTACTTACACCACTCCGGGGTTCCACAATCTGTTTCAAGAGAAGATCTTTTATGAAGTCCTTCCCAAGCACAAGACCAAGGTTTGTGAACAGTTTTGCATTGACACCGATCACATGGAGAAGCACCTTGGGTATTTTGGCGATGCTATTGAGATTTGCAAAGAGTTTGGGATCTATGACTATATTGGGCTGCAGCAGAATTTCAATGATCACCTTGTCATGCAATTCTTTGCCACCGTTCACTTCTTCGCGGATGAGCCAAGACGGATTAAATGGATGTCAAAAGATGAGGTTCTTGAGGCCACATGGGCTGATTTTGCTTCTCTTCTTGGGTTGGCTGAAAATGGGTTTGTGTTGAATGAAGATGCTCAGCAACAATTCTTTCGCATCAACTATAACTCAAATCCGATGAAGCACGAGGTTCTCTTTGACTTGTACATCCAAGGACGTGCCATGGTGGGGTTCCAAAAGAATTTGCTAAAGGTTTGGGACATCATGCATCGGATCTATCGCAACACCGTTATGCCTCGTGTGGGAAACTTTGACCAAATCCATGGCAAACTCATTGATCTTATGTTTGAATCCTCTATCATGGTTGGGCAAGGCAAGAAGCTGGATGTGATGGACATCATATGGCATGAAATGTATGCTGTGGTGATGAAAAGGCGACCTTCTATATTTGGTGCTCACATTATGCAATTGATCATTTCCACGTGGGTCAAGAAGAAGCTTCCGTTGGCTCTTTTGGACAATGAGGAGGATCCCACCGACCACAAGGTCAAGGAGCTGAGCATAAAGAAACATCTTCCTCCACTTATTCCCACTGAACAAGAAAGTTCCAATGATGATGAGGATGATCCCTTGTTTGAACTTCCCCCCAAGGCAAATGCTCAAGACAAAGGGTTCAAGAAGTGGCTGGCTGGTGCTGTAAAGACCATCTTTTGCCGTATAGATGATGCTGACAAGAGGGCCTATAAAGAACATGAGAGGAACAAGCAAGAGCGTCAACTCACCCGTCAGCGTTTTGAGCATTTAGGCGTTCCGGTTAAGGCCGGATCTGAGGATAGAATTACTGCAGAAGATGTGTGGCTCAAACATCGTCGCACTTGGGTGGACTATGATTTTCAGGATGATGCATCCTCTTCTCAGCCAGATATCCCTTGGTCTCGCACTCAGATTGGTCGCTCCGCTGCTCATGCAGAAGCTTCTGAGGATGATGATGGTGAGGGTGAGGAGGGTGATGCAAGTGTTGAGGATGGTTCAGTTTCAGCCGATAAAAGTGACGACATTGCTGCAGCCTCCACCTCCGATGAAGAGTGACTTCCACTTGGGACGTTAGCTATGCCTCTCCCTTTTTGGTGTCATGATGCCAAGGGGGAGAGTTCTATTAGGTTGTCCGGGGATTTGCGTGGTTGAGGGCACAAGCTTGTTTTTCTTTTTGGTGTTTGTTCGCTTGTGCACCTCTTGTATCTCGTTTTACTTTCGTTGAACTCATGGGGTAAGACATGTGGACCTTAAATTATTGTAAGACTATGTGGACTTTATGTGCTATTATCTCATGTCTTACCGTTGTGCAAGTTGTGCTTTATTGTTTGTTTCAATAAACTTGCCCGGTTTATAAAATCTAGGGGGAGTGTTGATCCTAACCTATATGCATTTTGCATTCAAACGCAAAATTCTACTAATGCATATAGTTAGGGGGAGCCCGCCTATATTTTGTGAACCTTTTTAATGTGTTGTCATCATACTCCAAAAAGGGGGAGATTGAAAGAGCATACTTGCTCTTAAATCTATTTTGGAGTCTAATGACAACACATTATCAGGACTAATGTGCGCTTGACAATTGCAGATATATCTTGTTGATACATTATGTCTTGTGGAGCTTGTAACCCTGGAAATCAGCACAGTGAGCATTTCTGTGTCTGGCGGTAGTACCGCTGTCGCAGCGGTAGTACCGCTCCACCTGGAGCGGGACTCCTGCAGCACAGCTGGTACTCCTCCTGGCGGTAGTACCGTGTGGTACCGCTGGCTTCAGCCAGCGGTACTACCGCTGGTGGTACCGCCAGGGGTACCGCTAGGCCGTTTTTGCTCTCTGTATTGGTCGCGGTACCCCGCGGTAGTTGCTTCGTACTACCGCTGGGTTCCTTCTTTTTAATCGAACGATCCCAGCGGTACTACCGGGCAGTGCCGCGGTACTACCGCTCTGCCTGGCAACTTCGGTACCTCTGCGAGGTACCGCTGCAGCTGGGTTCTGCAGTGCACTAGGTACCGCAGGGAAGCAGGCAGCGGTAGTACCGCTGTCCCAGTAGTAGTACCGCTGTGCAGTTTTTCTGCACATAACGGTTCGATTTTCAGGGACCTCTATATAAAGACTGCTTCTTCTCCAAGAAGCCGAGCTCGACTGAAATAGAAGTCCACCATTATTACAAGCTCAAGAATCACTAGATCTCCCAATCCCTCCACCCAAACTCGTTGATCTTTGGAGGATTGAAGGAGAAGGCCCCGATCTACATCTTCACCAAGCCTTTGTAGCTGTTTGGGAGCCCCCAATCCTTTGTGGGTTGTGCCCCAAATCGTTGTTGTAAAGGCTCCGGACTCCGCCTCGAAGGTTTCCGATAGTTGAAGTGAACCAAACCTTTGTGGTGCGGTTCACCGGAGAAGAGGGTGAGGCCTTTGTGGCCGTTGAACCATTGTGTTGGTTCACACCTCTCCAACGAGACGTACTCCCCTAAAAAGGAGGAACTCGGGATTACATCCGTGTCTCCGCGTGCTTTGACTTCGGTTACCTCTATCCTTGTTTACCGCCTTATTATATCGTGCTTAGTTGATAGCTTGTCATATAGGTAAATTCACCGTAGTTGCATATCTAGAGAATTTACCTTTTGTGTCAAGCCTAATTTGAAAAAGACTAAAATTGGAGTAGCACCTATTCACCCCCCCTCTAGGTGTCATACCGATCCTTTCAGGCGCCCGCCATGGATGGTGTAGAAGCCCGCTCGGTGCTACCGCCATGGATCTGCGGACGAGATTTGTGTGGGTGGCGCTGGACGCTCGCGTGGTGGGGATCTGAACTCGGTAGCGGCCTCGGTGGGTGCGTGGAAGAGGGAAAAGGGGAGGTCTGGTGCAGGCGTTCGAGGGTTTCGGTGGTGCAGGAGAGTGGGGAAACGGTGCTCTTGGGGATCTGGATCTCGATTTGGTGTCGTTTTGGCTGCGGAGGGAGAGGTCGATGGGTTCGGTGAAGAGAGAGAGAAGTGCGGCAGCGTAGACGGAGGAGAGGTGGTGTGGCCGGAGGCGAAGCAGGGAGAGAGAGGAGAGGTGGTGTGATGGAGAGAGAGAAGAAGATGAGGGAGAGGCGTGCTGCGGGAGAGAGGGAGAAGTGGCGGCGGAGGGTTTCTGGGAAGAGGAGCGAGGGTGGATTTGGGGAAATAGGGTTAGGGTTCGACCTCCCGACGCAATCAATCTTTTTCTCACATCACCCTTTCAACATTAGACTGGCTGCAAGTGGGACCAGTGCTTCTCGACCCCACCATGCATATGACACGGTGTGTCAATTTAATAGTCCAGTCTTGTCCAATCGAAGTAAAATAGATTGTTTTATGAAGCACTTACCAAAAATATGCCCGTATTGGGCACATACGTGTATCGTGGAACCGTGAACAATGTTGCCAAAGAAACTTTTCATTTTCCTTTCACGAAAAAATCATTTTTCTACTTCCGAATGCGAAAAATGGGTTATTTTGTGAAGCAACTACCAAAAATATGTCGTAAAATAGGAGCGCTACATTATTTGAAAATACTAGACCACATGTATTTACAAATAACCAAATGGTTGTGTGTCAAATAGTTTCCATCTACCTCTCGTAAAAAAGATAAATTCATGCCGATTCAGTTGGAACAGGGTCAAATTTGAACTACAGGTGCCTCGTAGTTTTCTCATGATTTTTTAAAAAAATCATATTTAGGTACACAAGTACCTATTTCATCAGAGATACAACAAAAGTTTTGCGAGATTTGACCCCTAGCTAAGAACGGTCATGTCCCCCGAGTTGACCGTATATTGAAACCGGCATACGAAATTCAAAAAAATCAAATAAATGGAAAACCTTCACGTGGTGTCATCATATGTGTCCTAGTATCCATCAAAAATCATAAACTTGGAATACAGCAATTTTCTTAAGAAAGTGTTCTCAGAAATGAGGTATCATCTATGAAGATTCATGGCTTTAGGGCCAAATGACGAATGTTATGTCCACATTCATGGTATAGTTTGCTTAAATATTCCCGTATTGGGCACAAACATGTATCTTGGAACCATGAATAATGTTGCCGAAGAAACTTTTCATTTTCCTTTCATGAAAAAATCATTTTTCTATTTCCGAATGCGAAAAATGGGTTATTTTGTGAAGCAACTACCAAAAATATGTCGTAAAATAGGAGCGCTACATTATTTGAAAATACTAGACCACATTTATTTACAAATAACCAAATGGTTGTGTGTCAAATAGTTTCCATCTACCTCTCGTAAAAAAGACAAATTCATGCCGATTCAGTTGGAACGGGGTCAAATTTGAACTACAGGTGCCTCGTAGTTTTCTCATGATTTTTTAAAAAAATCATATTTAGGTACACAAGTACCTATTTCATCAGAGATACAACAAAAGTTTTGCGAGATTTGACCCCTAGCTACGAACGGTCATGTCCCCCGAGTTGACCGTATATTGAAACCGGCATACGAAATTCAAAAAAATCAAATAAATGGAAAACCTTCACGCGGTGTCATCATATGTGTCCTAGTATCCATTAAAAATCATAAGCTTGGAATACGGCAATTTTCTTAAGAAAGTGTTCTCAGAAATGAGGTATCATCTATGAAGATTCATGGCTTTAGGGCCAAATGACGAATGTTATGTCCACATTCATGGTATAGTTTGCTTAAATATTCCCGTATTTTAGCACAAACATGTATCTTGGAACCGTGAAAAATGTTGCCGAAGGAACTTTTCATTTTCCTTTCACGAAAAAATCAATTTTCTATTTCCGAATGCGAAAAATGGGTTATTTTGTGAAGCAACTACCAAAAATATGTCGTAAAATAGGAGCGCTACATTATTTGAAAATACTAGACCACATGTATTTACAAATAACCAAATCGTTGTGTGTCAAACAGTTTCCATCTACCTCTCGTAAAAAAGACAAATTCATGCCGATTCAGTTAGAACGGGGTCAAATTTGAACTACAGGTGCCTCGTAATTTTCTTTTTACTTGCACAAAAAAATCAATTTTCATTTTCCGAATGCGAAAAATATGTTTTTTTTGTGAAGCACCTCCCAAAACTATGTTGCAAAATTGGAGCACTAAATTTCTAAAAATACTAGACCACATTTTTTGTACAAATAACCAAAAGTTTGTGTCTCAAAGGGTTCCTATGTACCTCACGTAAAAAAGACAAATATTTTAAAAACATGTTCACAGAAATGAGCTATCATGTACGAAGATTCACACATTTCATGCCAAATGACAGATGTTATGGCCACTTTAGGGGTATTTTGTATTTTGTATTTTATTTTGTCCAAAAACAGTACTAATAGTACATAATGACAGAGGACATCTTTACAAAATTTTCAAAATTTATTTGGTTGAAATTGGAGTTCAAAATTAAAAGTTATAAAAGAAAACAGAAAAAAATAAAAAGAAAAGAACAAAAAAAAAATCAACCGAGCCGGCCTAGCCCACCAGCCCAGCCGAACCAGACCGACCGGCCCCCGCCTCCCCTAGTTGGGCCAGATTCGGCCCAACAGAAAAATAGAAGAAAGGAGAGAGAAAAAAAAGAACATGGGCTGCTTGCTGGCTGGGGAGATGGGCTTCGCCCCAGTTCGGTTCGGGCAGGCGGCCCGTTATTTTTTCTTTCTCCTTTTCTATTTCTGTTTTTCTTATTTCTTTTATATCTTTTGTTTTAAAAGTCCAAAATAGTTCAAACTTGTTTCTACAGATTGGTAAAATTAATATCTATAAATTTAAATATTCAAGCACACTTTTCCAATACATTTCAAAAATATAAATTCAAAATATTGTATATTTGCTTAATTGACACTTTATGTCATTTTAAAATAGGGTTTTAATAAAATCGTTTGTGACTTTTTAAAATCAAATAAAACTACCACAAATGTAAATATTAAAAATAAGTAATTTTAAACTTATTTGTTTTTCAAATAAATTTAATTGAATCAAAACCAATTTTTTTAAATAGAACAAGCTTTAAAATACTTTATAGATATTGTTTTAGGGTTTAATAAATAGTCAAAAGTGAAATATTTAAAATCTAATAATTGGAATAAAACATTTTAGGAGATGAAGGTTTCTTTGAAATACCTTGAATAAAATAATTTAAACTAAACTCAAAATTTGAAATTAAAGATTACTTGGATATTTTAAACTTTTTTTTTGAAGATGCCAAACGTTTTCTATTATTTGGGTTCTGTTAGAATTTTAATGTTTTCTGTTTAACAAAAACAAAAGTTTCAATTTTTAGTGAATTTTAAACATTCCAAAATATTGGGATGTTACACATAAGCAGTGACACGTAGGCGAGACTGCCAACTAAGCACTGACACGTAAGCGAAACTGCCAACTAAGCACTGACACGTAAGCAAAACTGCCAACTAAGCACTGACACGTAGGTAAGAAGCTGAGTTGGCAGTCCACTAATATTAATGACCATTTAAATTGGTCACAGGCGGCTAAAGAAAAGACAATATGTCGGAGCTTTTTAGTTTATGACCAATTCATCTAACCAGGTTATGACTATTCTGACAAGAAAAGTCACCATTGTTTCAGTTTTAGACCCTCCAAAGTTGCGTATGACCAAATGGCTTCAATTGGTCATTGATCTATGACCAATTTTCCCTGGTCACTATAGAAAAGTCACTAGTTGACACATTTCTTGTAGTGCGTGTGGGTGCGTGGGTTGACCCGAAGGCGGCGTGTGACAAACAACGTCATTGGTGTCAGTCCTTAAGGGAGAACATGATATGCATCAAACAATTAACAATATAATTACATAGATTATACGAGATTGACCACGTGGGATAACTTTAAAGAATCTAACTTGTTGGATTGACATTGTTTGACGGTTGAGATTTGTTCGATCTTCCAAACTCGTGACTTTTATATTAGTGGAGATGGAGGTTAGTAGTGGCTCCTCCTCCCTTCTCTTTTTATGTTGCCTAAAAAATCATTTCCAACTAACTAACCGAATTAAGCGGTGTTGTTCTTCTGGTAGTGGGAGTGTCTAGATCTCAGTTGACTAGTCCAAATGACCATTTCAGGACGCATTACTTTTTTTTGGAATATCAGGCCGTATTTCCTAAAGATGGACCCTCAAATCATGTGCAAGTACGTCTAACAACGGTCCTGTTACCCACGGTTTCTGGCCCAACTCAAACCCTACCAAAAAAAGCCCAAATCCGTGCCTTCCGCCACACGAGCCCGCCCGCACGCTATTTCCCCACGTCTCCTTCCCACGGACGGATCACGGATCCCTCTTCTATTTCTCGCCATTAAACAGCCCTAAACCCGAATAGCATAGCACCCGACACCCCTCTAAAACCCTAGCGCCGCCCAAACACGCAAGCCATGGCGACCCCAGCCGCCGCCGCCGCCGTCTCCCTCGACGAAACGAAGGCAAAGCTCGTCCTCCGCCAGGTACCACCCCGTCCCTGACCCCAGCCGTCTCGCCCCTCCCCCCTTAAACTTCTCCGATCGAGGTCGCTAATTGATTCCCCTCTCCTCTTTCCGTGGGCCGCAGGTGGAGTTCTACTTCAGCGACAGCAACCTCCCCCGCGACAACTTCCTGCGGAAGACCGTGGAGGAGAGCGAGGACGGATGTACGAATTCCCCTCCTCTTCGATGACCCATGCTGCTCTGCTTGCTTTCTGTGGTTCTGGCGCTGAACTGTGTACTGATTTCTCTCTCTTTTGTGTGGGGTTGGGGCTGCGCAGTGGTCAGCTTGGCTCTCATCTGCTCCTTCGCGAAGATGAGGTCGCACCTCGGCCTGGATGCCTCCGTCAAGGAGGACAGCGTGCCTTACAAGACGGTGCAGGCCGTCGCCAAGGTGCTGCGGTGCTCCCAAGCCCTACGCGTCTCTGAGAACGGTGAGCGATTTTTTCTCTCTTGAAGTCCTGTCCTGTGACGTGGTATTCTTGTTTTGGTGGCTAATAAGCATAGATTCTTAGTGAAAGGGCAATACTCCATTTTTTTTAGTTTTGAGTAGAGTCTGACAGGGTGAATTTCGCACTTCATAGTAAATTAGATGATTTAAATCACGACTCTTTCTTAATGATTATATCAAATCCGCATTATAAACTAGCTAAATTGCCCGGCAAAATGGACGGTGGATGTTTGTTAATTAGGCCAAAGTGAGCATGTCTTACTTGAATTGCTCTTATAGAAGTATATGCCAGTGACATGGGTTGGTAACCGCTGTTCCATTTTTTGTTTGTACAGGGAAGAAAGTTGGTAGAGCTAACGAGCTTGTGAAGCCAGATGAGATTATAGAGCAAGTTGACTCTAGGTCAATTGCTGCATCTCCACTTCCTTACAATGTGAAGCTGGAAGATGTTCAATCTTTCTTTGATCAGCATGGCAAGGTATGTCATCTGACCCTTGAATACCACACTTGAAAGGATAGGCTAGATTGCACAGTACTTGTTGTTTCAAGGTTCAGTAACACATATACTAGTTACTTTGTATTGGACACGTTCTATCAGATCCAAGATACATGTGAGATTGAATGGATATGATAATTTGGCAAACTAGCAAGTTAAAGTAACACCACTATACATACATGAATCCTGTAATGTAAATTCTGATTTTGGTATGTTGTTTCTGGCCCGTGTGCATCACAGGTGAACAGCGTAAGGCTACCAAAACTTGTTTCTGGGAGGCACTTCTGCGGCACAGCTTTAGTCGAATTTTCAGAAGAAGAGGAAGCAAATGCTGTTATGGAGAAGAAACTTAGTTTTGCAGGAGCGAATCTTGAAATAAAACCAAAGTAAGCAAACTGCTCATTCAAGCGTCTTTTTTCATGCTTACCTTTTATCAGCGATAGAATTTTTGTTTTTCTTCTTCGGGCTTACTCTCAATGTTTTTTGTTTCCATGCTCTTTATTTATCAGTTGATGATTGAAGTTTTCTTATATGCAAGGTTTAATACTGTTTGTGCACAATGATTGATACTTTAAGTCACTTTCCCTTAATTTCAGAATCAGTAGTCGAGGGGCTCATAGTTTTCACATTTATAACTCTATATCAATACTGACATGTAATCAAATGCTGACATAAAACAGGAAGGAATTCGATGCTGAAAGAGAGGCTAAGAAAGAAGCTTATGAAAAATCAAACCTTAATAAGAAGAACGGTCACGAGGCCCAGGATGAAGGGTAAACTTTCTTTACTAGCAGTTTGAAACATGCTGTTTTTATTCCTAGAGTTTGAATTAACTGGTTAATCATCATTATTTGGTGATAGATATACAAAAGGTCTAATTCTGGCTTTCAAGCTAAAGAAAATTCTTGCTGATGGTGACAAGGAACAAAACGGTGCGGACAAAGTCGATGATACTGAAACTGCCAAGAAGGAAGAGTCTTCCAATTCTGCCGAGGAATCGGCGTTAGCTCAGGAAGAGAAGGTCCCTGAGAACGCTGATGTTAGGGAGAGAAGTCAGATGATGTTGAGGAGTCGAAAGCAGCAGATGCACAATCTATGAACAAGGATGGTAAAAGCCCTCCAGCAAATGACAAGGAACTAATTACAAGGGAGGACTTTAAAGAATATTTCGCGAAATTCGGCACAGTGCGGGTAATTTGATTTCTGATGACTTCTTGTTCTTTACTATATTGCTCTCATATCATCACTAGTAATATTCTTTTACGTACCAATACTAGGATAGAATATGACCTATTAGATACCCTATTTCCTGGTAGGCAATTGCAAATTTAACTCTCAAGCTTAATGAAATAATAAGCAATGAAATTAGAAGCTTTTACTTAAATATTATGGTATTTGATTCACATGTACATTCACTGTTACATTTTGTAGTAAAGAAAATTTAGCTCTCAAGCTTGCTGGAAAAACAGACAAAAACATAAAGTTCTAATGTCACTATCCTGATATTCAATTCACTTGTACCTCCGATTTTCTCAGTAATTGAATTCATAACTGGGATTGTGGACTACTAGAATTATGTATTTTTATATCACAAAATGTTGTTATACATAACCAATTCATCTAATTGCTGGCTGCCACCATGCAGTGATTTTGTTTCTGTTTAGGTTACTGTTGTGGTTTTGAGGGTTGCAAATGTATTTGAAAATTCAACCCATTTTTCGCTAGATGTTGCATATAACCTATCTGTTAACTGGGCAATTCCAAGAGTAATGTCCAACCATGTTTAGCAATTCAAAAGCGATTCATTAATCTTTTGGAGGATGTTATGCATCCCTTGAAATAGGCTGTTACACATGAATTCGGGAATTCTTATCTTCGCTTTGTGTTTCTCTATGGTCTTTAATTAAACATAATTCTCTATCACATGTTATTAACCAAACTATAATAATTCTCTTATTTTTGCCTTCTTGAAGTACGTGGACTTCAGTAAGGGGGACGATTCAGGCTATCTTAGGTTTGAGGAATCGTATGCAGCAGAAAGGGCCCGTGCATTGGCAGCTCTTTCGGATGAAGGCGGTTTGATTATGAAGGGCCACCTTGTCACTTTGGAACCTGTGTCAGGTAAAAAATCAGTTTTAATCATTTTTATTTTTTGTTGAATCAAGTAACTCACCATGCAAGTTGATGCCTCTTATAGTACTTGGTTGTTCTGTAGTTTATGTGCGACAATATTAATCTAATTCCTGTTACATATAGTAATTGTTTTCTCATCCAAATGTTAGCTTTGCGCCTGAAATAATATTCTTTGGTTTGGTGTATTCTGATCTTTCCTGTGAAACTATTAAACAAACTGGGTATTGATGGCAGCATGAGTTAGGATACGGGCGTTATGATTAATCGTCAGTCTGATGAAGCTTCTATGCCAATGCAGGACAAGCTGAGAAGGATTATTGGAGTGAAATAAAGGGCGGCCAAGGGAAATATCAGAAAGACAATAGGAGTAACAGGGGGGAAGGTACTATAAATCTGTTACATTTGATTGTTGATGCTGTTTACAAATTTGTGTCTACCTGTTTTAGTTTGTTAGGCATCTGAAGACTGAATTACATGTCATATCTAAATCGAGTATAGACTGATCATAGCTGTTGAAAATTTTAAAAGTAGAAAGCCTGATGTTATGCAAGGAATGAACTATAGTTATGTCTAGAATAACATTGTACTGAAGCTGCTGGCAGTATTTTTATCTGCCATGAAAGTTTTATGTCTAAACTGCACGTGCAAAATTCTTTGGTCCACTGCACTCTTTCTTTTCTTGTATACTCAATTCAAGACATTGCATGCTTGTGTTGCAACACAAAATTAGTGGTAGGACACCTTATGTCGTGTTTTTTTTTTTGCTATAACCTGATCAGGAGATAACGCTGTTGTTGTCTTGGTGTGGACTTTCCAGGAACAACAGAGGCGGTGGTGGAAGGCACTTCGGTGGTGGGAAGCGGGGGGGTCGCCACTCTGACTCCTACGAAAGGCCTAACAAAGCTCAAAAGGTCGATGCATCTACTTAGAGGCTGGATCAGCTTATACATCTTTTCCTATAGTGAGGAAAAGACAGACGTCTACTATGATATGTCTTTGCTGCCTCCACAGCTTTGGAATCGGTTTTTCTGTCTCTGTTTTAATAGGATTTGTCCTGTTGAGAGTTTGAACGTTGTATCTTAAGCCATGTTGACGATAAGAGTAATAGAGGGAAAACTTAATGAGGCTAGAGCTTGGACTCTCAGTTGCATTGGACGGGAGAGCCGATCAAACGGCAAGCTGTGATTATGTGTTTGCTGTGAGATCCGCCGTGATTTGAATATCGTCTTCGTTTTACATGGTCAATATATGCCCAAGCGGTGTATTTGGGATCTGGAATATACGAGGGCTAGAGCAACTCTAGCAGAGACCGGGTAAGTCCCTGGCCCGGAAAATAATTGGTTTTTCTGCTTCCGTGGTGAAAAGGCAGACAAAATAGATACCGGAAAAACACCCGACCTGGATACGTTTTTTCGGGGAGTAGGATATTTCACCCTCCGTGCTCCATATCCGTTTCTGAGTTGTAAAATAAAAAGCCAAGCGATGGTTGGAAGGAGTGAAGCTTCAGCCCAACCATCAGGCCAACTTCCACCACGCCATCTCATTCCGGCCATATTCGACTATTCGAGTCGTATTTCACCATGGCTTCTCGGTTCCAGCCGATTTTGACCAAATTGTGCACCGAAAAGCGCCGGAGCGTGCCGGGTGTGAGCCAGGGCGCGGGCGAGCGAGACTCGAGAGTGCAGGGGCGCAAGCGGCGTGCGGGCAAGCCAGCGAGAGCGCGCAGGCAGGCAGGAGCGAGCGGGGGCGTGGCCGAAGGTGCGAGCGGTCTTGGACGGGGGAGTGGAGATGAGGGGAGGAAGACAGGGAGGAAAAGGAAAAAGGAAATGAAAAAAGGGGAAAGGATAAGATTTTGGGTCCTGTGTATTTTTAGGGTCTTTGTTTCCGGTATCTATTTCGTGAGGCAAAATTTCGTAACGTACCAGTTTTCTGATACTAGATTTTTCGTTATCTGCCAGAGTTGCTCTTAACACCGATGGTAGGGAATTGTTTTCTGGGAGAAGTTAGTGTTATCTTAGGTTGCAAAGGCGATACTCTTGTTGCAGTCCTATCAATTTCAGAAACTTTGCTCTGCATTTCTATGATTTTTCTAAAAAGAAAATATTCTCGACGGATTCTGTACTTATTCTAAAATTTGTAATTGTAGATGCTTAAATCTTAGAAAAATTGACTCCGAATTTGATTGAGATAAATGAAATATACACCCCTAAATTTGTCCTAAAGTTCAATTTAAATTATTCTTTTACCGTGGGTATTTCAAAACTACAGCACGCAACCAAACACACAATATTTGCACCATCTTAGCCGAAGTGGAAAATTGCAGTCAACCAAACATGTGGTTCTCGTTTTTCTCCTCGTGCAAAAAATTGACCATCGAGCAACCAAACGACATGCACAACATGACCACCAGGCTGGATTCGCTTGACCAGGCCCTGCGCAGACTAGTCTAGTGGGGCGCAAAAGACCACGCTGGCTACCAAACGTGCCCTACATGTACGTGTATGTTACTATGTTGAGATGACATACTGTAAAAAACCCCGCTAATGTGACAAGAAAACCGGGTTAAACTTGTCAAACACTGAAATGGGCGTATTCCTGAACGTTCTTTAGAGCTTAGAGATGAAAATTGAACCAAATAAGAGTTGAAGATAACAAATTGAACTTTTGAAAGTTTAGCATCTTAGAGCACCACTCGCAAGACATGATATCGCCACCATAGCCGTTTTACGTCCGGCGCGGTCCAATAATTTGACCGACGCTATCAGGCCGATCCCAACCCATTTCTGAAGCCGTTTGGGTGCGCCGGACAAAACCACGCGCCACCACGTAGGACACCGATAGGCGGCTAACCCTATCATAAAGACAACACCTTATAAAGAGTACATGAACTGTGGCAACGTGTCGGTTTCCCAGCAGGGCGCAACGAGCCATCGATTCGTCTCTGCGGAGAGCTCGTGGCTATCACATGCCGACGTTAATGCGATGAGCGCGTCTTTTCTAGGCGGTGTCGTTAAATGCGAGGCAGAAGAACGGCTTGCCAGAGTTAATGGGCGCCACCCAACTCCTCTCCCCAGGCGCATAAAGAGCGTAGCTTCTCATCGCCGCACTCTCCACTTCTCTCTCCACCTCTCTCTCCACCTTCGTGTCTCCTCGCTGCATTCTCCACCTCTCTCTTCCACCTTTCACCTCTACTTGGCCACTATGTTCCACTGCAACCGTGACGAGAACCGTCGCACTATGGAGCAGACCATGGACTGCAACCGTCATCGTGATGCGGCGAGCTCGTCCCAAGCGCTGCCTCCACACACTTCACCACTGCCTGCCAATCTACTCATGGAGGAGGAGGCGAGCATATCCGCAACAACTGGCCGGTGCCGGTGGATATTGCCTCCCGGAGGGGTGGAAAAAACAACATCATCCACGTCCCAATGGCGCCGCGCCTCGACTACATCGACATGAGCTAGAGAAACATGCCGTGGGAGATGCGACGTGACCCCTCCCCCCGCCCCCCCAATACTCCACGTCATCACCGTATTGGGGCCGAGAGGTGTAGATGGAGTACCATGGGCAGCTCCACTATTTCTTCCCCACTAGCGAGTCCATGTCGCCGCCTTCGGAGTGGTGGTCCTTCGATGACTTCCTCTGCCCCACGATCTTGGACGATTGCAGAAGGCGAGATGTACCGAGACGCGCCTGTGGCACCTCCACCGCCGCCACAGGAGGAGGAGTGGCCCGAAACAGAGTGGGCCGGTATGCAGGATGTCATTGCAGCGTCCTTGGCGCCACCACCTCCATTGCTGGCTCCCGCCACCTAGACTATGTTCCGCCGCAACCGCGACGAGAACCGCCTATGGCAATACCATCTCCATCGTCTAGTTTGTATTATCGAATTTTTTATTATGTAATTTTTCATTTTATCGTCTCTATCGCCCCACTATATGTAATGTTTGGTTGAATTATTTGGGTGAAGTCTATCCAATTATCATCACACGAATCTGGCAGGGCATATCGGGGGCTTCGGGCACAGATCCAATGCACTAGTCCTACGCTGGAGAAAATTACAAAAACCTACCACATTTGGGGCTCTGACAACGAGTCGGTACCATTTTTGGTGATTTTTTCAAATCAGTACCAATCGTGGGGCTAACGACAACAGATTGGACAAATTTTGTTCTAACCGCAGTTTGACAGCAACCCTGACTGGTGGGGCCTCTTTGTAAGGTCCTAGTTGGCAGCAGACGTGGAAAATTAGCTGACGTGGACATGGGGCCCACATGTCAGCCTCATATCTTTTTTCCCCTTATCTCTTCTTCGTCCTCTTCCGAACCGCATCGCACCACCGCACACCACATCACACCACCACATCGCACCACCGCACACCACTGCACCGCATCGCACCACCGCCGTATTCCCTCGACGGCGGCGGCGGTGGCTAGCCTCGGGGTACTCGTTTGTGGACCCCGCAGGCGACGACCACCGGCTACTGCGGCGCCGGGGCAGCGCGATGCTGCTGCTGGTAGGACGGGGCGGGGGAAGGCGTCGCGGAAGGGGACGGCTGCGGCTCGGGCTCCGGCTCCGCGCGTGAAGAGCGACACGAACGGCGCGTCCTCCACCCGGAACTTGATCAGGAAACGGTTCGCCTTGGGAGCCGCCGCCGCCGTTGCCCTCCGCCGGAGCAGCGACCTTCGGCTTCCTCAGCTTGAGCAGCAGCACGCGGAGCTTGATCGCCGGGCCTCCTCCTCCTCGCGCGCGCCGCCCTGGTCTGGCCGGGCTCGAGCTCGCCCGCGCGGTGGTCTGGCCGGGCTCGAGCTCGCCGGCGCTGGAGCTCGCCTGCGCCCGCGCCTGTGGCCGACCGGCGGCTCCATGCCCTTCGTTGAGATGTGGGAGAGAGGAGAAAAATAAGATGTGGGGCTGACATGTGGGCCCCACATCCACGTCAGCTTCACCTCCAACTGTGCTGCCAACTCAGCCCTGACGGATGGGTCCCACTGGTCAGGGTTGCTGTCAAACTGCGGTTAGAACAAAATTTGTCCAATCTGTTGTCGTTAGCCTCACGGTTGGTACTGACTTGCAAAAATGTGGTAGGTTTTTGTAATTTACTCCCTACGCTGCTACGCAGTGTTAAAAAAAAGCTACCTATCTACAGTACAGTTCTACACAGCAGGCCTCGAGTAGCAGGCTAGCATCAGACAGATCTTCCTCCACACCCACCAACCTGCGGCGATGGCGTCTTCACCAGCGACATCGTCCGCGGTATCGAGGGCCGCCTTCCACGCACTTCTATCCAAAGCGCCCCTGCGCGCGCCGAGAGCCGGCGCCGTCTCGTTCCCTTCGGCCCACTCCGGTACGCGCCCGCCCGTTACCATCGCAACCGCGGCTCTCTCGGCGGCGTGCTGCTTCTAATTTCTGCTCTTCGATTCGCGCAGCTCGTCCGGCCGCGCTGGTCGCGGATGCTCGGGCTTCTCGGCTCCCCGTCGTGGCCGCGGCAGCTCCAGGGCACCAGCGGCTGATGGGGTCGCTGACCAACACCGAGGGGCTCAGATTCGGCATCGTGAGTCGCTGCTCCTTTTGCCGCTACTTCCCGTCTTTTGTGTCGTCGTGCTTAATCAAGAAGCAGTATCGAAGGCCGTCGCTTCCCTGTTTTTCAGCTTTCATTTGTTTAACTCTGTGGTTCCTTATCAAACTGCAGGTCGTGGCACGGTTCAACGAGATAGTGACGAACTTGCTGCTGCAGGGGGCTCTAGAGGCATTCGAGCGGTACTCTATCAAAGGAGAAAATATAACAGTGCGTATCTTTACTCATCTTGTTAAATCGAATTTATTCTTGTCCACGTTATAATTTAGACATTTATCACAAGTTACAACTAATCTTGAACCTCATTAAGAATCCTTCCTGTGGCCGGTTGTTAAAGTGGTGACGTTGCTGTCCCCTGGCCCAAACGAATTCGACTCCTAGGATTCACCGGGTGCTTTGCCCCCATCTCAAGTAATTACCAAAGATCATGGTCAGTTTTCAGAAGAAAGAGGAAAAAATCAAAGCCAATGCTTACAACCACTATGATAACTAATTTGCCTTATTGCCTTTGGAAGAATATATTTCATGGAAAAAATAGCGCGTTATAACGCCGCTAATAGCATGCTATAGCGTTTTGAGAATTGTCCCGCTAAATAAATCGTGTACATTGTCTCGCTAATAGCACGTTATAGCGCAATATAGCACGCTAATAGCATATTTTAAGACCGGCGATATTATATTTCCGTTGCCTTCCTAACTGATTTTGGGGCCGAAACACTTGTTGCATGAACTACTGCCGGTGAAGGACCAGTTCTTCATGCAAACACTCCTGTTGAATGACGTAACTACTTGGCTGGCTCAATATGTTGGCTAGACCTATTAATTAGTTTCTTGTTCTTTCAGTAAAAAAATACTTATTTTCCTGTTCTTTTGATAACATATATAATTATTGTTTAGGGGCTGTTTGGAATGGATGTAAAATTAGTGTGGCCAATACCGGTGGCCACACTAATTTTACATCCATTCCAAACAGGCCCTTATGTGTTTGTGCACTATTTTGATGAAGTTTTGACAGACTGTCACTATAACAGAATCTTTGGTGTTATATATATTTATATAGGAACGCTTTCCATGTTAATCCTTTCTTACTGATTTTAGATGTAAATGAATTTACACCATGTCATACATAGTACATGATACCTCATCTGCACAGTGGTTAAAACAACAGTAGTCCTAAGTAATTTTTGCAACCAAATTTCCCATGCGTCACTCTAATTCATCTTTTTTTCAGGTTGTTAGTGTTCCTGGCAGCTTTGAAATTCCTGTCGCAGCACAGAAGCTTGGCCAGTCTGGAAAGTATGATGCAATTTTGTGCATTGGGGCTGTGGTAATTTTATTTTTTGCATAACCTCCATATTAGATATCTATTTAAACCACCTATAGTTATCAAGCTGATGCTATTTGATTTTGATGTTTTTTTAATTGATTGGCAGATTAGAGGTGACACAACCCACTATGATGCAGTTGCAAACTCTGCTGCGTCAGGTGTACTCAATGCTGGATTGTCTGCAGGTATGTTGCTTTATCTCTTATTATCAAGCCATTTTTGTTGTAGAGAACTTATTCTCTTAGTTCATTCTTGTTCCACTTGGTGAATTTCTTATTAAGAAGGTCTTTTTTTTTTGAGACTTATTAAGAAGGTCTTGAGGGTGCATATGGGCATGGGTTCGTATTTAATTTTCCATCTTTTCATAGGCATAACTAGATGGGACACATCTAGATAATCATTGATGCTCAATGAACATACAGAGCTAAGCAGTTACAGATATTCATGGATGTCTCATATAGCTTACAGAATTATATTCCCAATGTCTAGTGAGAGTAAAGATTTTTGTGTTCGAAATCATGATATCCAATGAAATTTGCTCGTGTTATTTTCTTTTTGTCAAATTTTAGCTAGTTAAAATTTCAGAATGCCTATTGATTTTGTAAATGTTACCACAGGTATCCCCTGCGTATTTGGTGTTTTGACCTGTGATGACATGGACCAGGTAATTCATGATTCAATAACATATAGTAATATCTTTTCAAATGTTCCGTAAGAGCATACTTCTGTACCCTGTTTGGTGTATTGTTTTCACCCATTTCTATAGGTTAGTTGGTTATTCTGTTCCATGAATCATAAGTAGCATCAGAAGAATAACAATTTTAGAGGATGCAACTTGAATGTTATTGTTCACGTTCTTGAGCCATATGCCAACTCAAATTGAAGAGGCATCTCCACTTGCACATGTTGCTAAGTGAAGCAATTCTGTTGATATTCGTTCCATAGAGTAACCTCAATCTGGTTGCAGCGTGCTTTCGTCTACAGAAGTGATGCAAAAGCGTGAAGCGTCATACATGCTTTATGATGGAATTACCATGCACACAATGTTATCGTTTGCTTCTGTCTGCTTCAATCCTTGCTTAACTAATCCTCTATCATCCTTGCAGGCGTTAAATCGTGCTGGTGGCAAGGCTGGGAACAAGGGTGCTGAAACCGCTATAACTGCTGTAAGTACCATTAGCTTGGCAAGTGAAACAAACCAGGATCAACTGTTACAGTTTACTGACATATGCCCTTCCCCTGTAGATTGAGATGGCCTCGCTGTTTCGGCATCACTTGGGCTGACACCGCTCCTCGAGCCAGCAAGATTTTGTTTCTCCCATCCACGGCTATCAGAGTTTTTTTTACAAATGTTTCGAACTTTTCTTCTTATTGATGCAGGCTAGTGTATGATCTATGTTCCAAATTATTTGGGTCTGTATGTATATACTCTGATAATCGGATTGCTTGTCAAGAGACATGGAACTGTAGAGGATGAATAAATGCTTGGTCATTAATGAATAAGTCGCATCACTGTACGTTTTCACTGATGTATTCACGGTCTTATTTTTGTTTCGTGATCGGGTCCGTATGATGGACAGCCACAGGACAGGAGTTCGTGTCTCGTCTTAGAGCTTTACCCGCAAAACAATCAATTTTAAGGGTCGGGTTTTTCATGTTCTTGCGCGAGAAATCGGGCCGCGAAGAACAGAGCCCGCAAACGAAACTGCAAATCTGAATTTCAACATGTAGATTTTCACGGGAACAAAGTTCAGTTCATACTAGATAGATGTTCTTCGCTACAGATAGATTTCAACGTTATTTCTACACAAAATGCAAACTCTAGATACTAGCCTAGAACTACACGTCGCCGCCCAAACCCTAGAACTACACAAAATTTGCTCCTCACCGGAGCCACGGGCGCGGCGGCGACGCAGCGGTGGAGGAGCTTCACTCCTCGTCGGAGACGAGGTCGATGACGGTCGGGAGCTGGCTGATGATCAGCGTCTGCTCCAGGAGGACGTCGTCGAGCACCTCGCCGCGCTTGATCTTGGTGGCGAACTCCACCGCCTCGTGCTGGGACCGTAGCACCGTCGCCGCCAGCGTGCGGTCGAGGTGCTCGTCGGGGATGAAGACCTCCGGCCCGAGCGTGACGCCGTAGTGCTCGGGGTCGTAGCCCTCCGGCAGAGGAGCACCTGGCGCGGCGGAGGAGCTGTTGGCGCCGCGGAGGAGCTGCTCGCGACGGCGCCGGTAGATCTCCCGCTCCCGCTCCCTCCGGAGCCGGTCAAACTCCGGCAAGTCGCGGCGCACCGGCTCGCCGTGCCTGTACTTCCGTGCGCCGCGCTTCCGTGCGCCGTCGCTACGGACGACCTGCGCGCGCTTCTCGTCGGAGTAGTCTCCGCCGAACCGGTCGTCGCCGGGGAGCGCCGCCTCTGGTTCCCGCTTCGGCGCCATGGCTCGGCGTCGCCGGATCTATTGACGGGGAGGCGAGATTGCTCGTCGGAGATGGCGGAGCGCACAGCGGATTGCTCGCCGGAGGAGGTGTGGGTTTGGGGATTGCAATCCGCAAATGCGGTGGGAAGCCAAATAAATAGGGGTAGGCGGTGCGGATTCACGGGCCACCGCAAAACGTTTGCGGGCCGACGCAAATATGCAGGCGCTGGTCTGGCCCAAAAATGGCTCCAAACCCGCAAACTCGCCGGAATTTTGCGGGTTCGGCCGTTTTGCGGGTACTGCTAGAGATGCTCTTAGTCGTCTATTGGGGAACTGGGATAAGGTTATGCCTCCGCATGGTTGTTGGCTTGGCGCCTGTGTTCGTGTGCTGCACAGGCAGCCTCTATGGGGGGCGCGCCTCCGGCCGTGCCGCGCAATGGGCTGCCTCCGCCGCTGTCCGAGCGTCACACGTTACACATTGTGGTCATGCGCCTGGCGGTGGCATTGCAGCGGAGAGCTCGGTGCCGCGTGCCATTCTGCCATGACTGCTGGCTGTAGCTGCAGGAGGCCAGAAGATCACTTGAAGGGCCATTTCGTAAATGTGCACCTTCGGGTGCCGTAGTATAGAATCTATTAGAGCATCTCCACCGGCAACTTTCAAATGACCCTCCAAAGGTCTAACGCCAAAGTCGCCACAACGGCACCACCAAGTGCTCGTCCCGAGCGAATTCATGTCCGACACCCCAGAAAGGGCCCCCAAGTTTGGAGGCCCTCTCGGGGGTGCCGGACATGGGGCAGACATGCCCTCCGACAGGTCTGGCCTACCCGTCATACACACAACGCGCTACGCCCGTGTTAATTAGGGCTGTGCAGGAGGCCGTTCCGTCCGATTAATGACGAGGCGACGAGACGGCGGCCTGTCATCACCTGTCACAATAACGCCGCGCCCGTTCCCCTGGCGGACGCAAAGCGACGCGTCGCAATAACGCCGCGCCCGTTCCCATGGCGGGCGCAGAACGAAGCGACACATCGAGCTGCGCCGTCCACGTGTTCACGTCGCAGCGGCTCCCCCGGCGGCGCCCCTGCACACGCGTCATCTGCGTCAATGCGTGCCAGGCGAACCGCTGCTCGCCGTTAATGCGAGCCACCCAAACCCGCTCCTCCGGCCATCTTTAAAACGTGGCGCGACGCGCCTCTCCTCTCCCATCGCCTCCACTCTCCCTCTCCCTCTCCCACTCTCCCAAGTACTTCTCGCCACCAACATGGTGGGTAGCCGCGAGACGCCTGACGTGGGCATACCCTCCGGGCACCCACTATTGGCATACCTGGTGCGTTCCAGCCGAAGGCCCAAAGAAACCTAAGAAGTTACAACTTGGAGTCCATAACAACAACTCATGTAAACCCTACCTGGCTCCCTTTATAAAGCCAGGCAGGGGCACCCTTTAGCGAGACCACGTCTCACCACCACCACCACCGCCATTACGGCCACCATGTAACATCATCAACATCAATACAAGATCAGATAAGCAGGATATAAGTCTTTACCTCACAATGATGGGCCGAACCTGGGTAAATCCTTACTTGTCAGCCGACATAACTATCAGCGCGCCAACTTCTCTCTATATACGAAACTCTAGGTATCTGGATTTGCCGTGGTAATCCCATGTCAATTGGCGCCGTTTGTGGGAAGAACGCGCGCTGGAATCACGGTTTCGATGGCTCGAATTTTCATCGACAACGCCGACCGTATCGCATCTGATCGGCTCATCTTCGACGCGGGGGTTCGACGTCCAGTACGTCCTCACGCCCGGCGGATCCGATCTACTGCAGAACATGGCGAGAACGATCCAAGGCGATGTCCAACCAAAACAGCATCCACAACTTGTACGAGTTGGCCTCCAATTCGATTCCATGGTGGTCAATTCTTTTTTGGTTTTGGATCGTCCTATTACTAGTACGCGTCATATGTGAAGGCAAGGATCAAAGCAAAAGCAAGCAGGAGGCGGCGGTACCGATCCGATCTAATCGGCTGCCAGCTCCAACTATTTGAGTCACACGCCGATCAAGGAGGCACTCCACCGATCGGTTCAAGAAAAAGCAAAAAAGCAAGCTAGCAACGATCCATCAGGCCGCACACATGCATGGATTTTCTGGCGGCCTGCTAATTACACGCATGGATTCATGCATAGATTTGCCTAAGAGCATCTCCAACAGCGGCTGGAAAAACGCCGCGCGCGATATACCGGTCGTTTGCCGTACGCGGAGCCGTTTTGCGTGCTCCAGCAGACGCGTGATAAAATCGTCGCGCGGTGCGCGGAGCCGTTTTGCGTGCTCCAGCAGACGCGTGATAAAATCGTCGCGCGGGATATTCGTCCAGCGCGCGGGGAAAAGAAGAACGCGCGCGAATCCCCCAACTACCGCTGAAATCTCCCGCCGCTCGCGCTCTCTCTCCCCTCCCGCGCCGCCACCCGCACCTCTTCCCCCATTTTTCTCCGGCGACCCAGCGCTTCCGCCGGCGCTCCCGCCGCTCCTCAGTGCGCCGCCGCTTCTATGGACGCGCGGACTTCGCCGCGGCGTTGATTTGGGCGCCGCCGTCACCGACGCCGCCGAGGCTTCCACCGTCCGTCGCCTTCACCCCTCCGCCGCCAATTCGCCGTCACCCCTCCGCCGCCAACTCGCCGCCACCCCTTCGCCGCCCGAGCGCGCAGAAGCTCCACCGAACAGCCAACTCGCCGCCACCCCTTCGCCACCCCTTCGCCGCCCGAGCGCGCAGAAGCTCCACCGAACAGCCAACTCGCCGCCACCCCTCCGCCGCCAACTCGCCGCCACCCTTCGCCGCCCGAGCGCGCAGAAGCTCCACCGAACAGCGCACGGCGGCCGGCTGCACCTCCGCGCTCGCAAGGTGTTTGAGAAAACACTTGCAAGGTATGAATTCGGTGTAAATTTGCTAAACGAAATTTGTGCATTGCTAGTTTGTAGTTTTATAGTAGATTGAATTAAATTTTGTAGATGAGTAGATCATACGATTCTTCGGACGAAGAAGAATTCGATATTCAAGAGGAGGAGGACATTGCAATGCTCCTAACTATCCATGCTAACAAAAAACCAAAGCATGGTGGTTCAGTTTTCGGTCGTCAGAAATTAAGGAGGGAGAGGATCGAGGCTGACAATAGATTGATGAGACACTATTTTATGGATCATCCTATATACCCCGAGTCATATTTCCGGCGCCGTTTTAGAATGAGCATCGAGTTGTTCAGGCACATTGCGGAGAAATTGGCGAGGCATGACCGGTTTTTTCAGCAGAGGAGGAATGCGGCCGGAGAGCTCGGGCATAGCACCTTTCAAAAGGTGACCGCCGCTTTACGTATGTTGGCATACGGTATTCCGGCGGATTTAGTTGATGACCACTTGGCCATGGGTGAGAGTCAAGCCATCATGTGTGTCAAGCGGTTTGCAGTTGGAGTTGTGCAAGTTTTTGGTACAGAATATTTGAGAGCTCCCAATGCTGCAGACACGGCTAGGCTTCTGGAGCACAACGCCGCTCGGGGGTTCCCAGTTGGAAAAACTGTCCCGCGGTTTGGCATGGACAATTCCAAGGCCACAAAAAAGATTCAACTATAATTCTTGAAGCGGTGGCCGATCATGAGACTTGGATTTGGCATGCTTTTTTGGTATGCCCGGATCTCTCAATGACATCAACGTTGTTCAACGGTCACCACTCATGAATAAGATTGCAAAAGGTCAAACTTGCCCGGTGGAGTTTGTAGCAAATGGCCATACATACAACTATGGATATTATCTTGCGGATGACATCTACCCAAAGTGGCAAACATTTGTCAAGCCGGTTAAGAATCCGCAAGGTAGAAAAGAGCTTGATTTCCACAATGCTCAAGCGGCGGCTAGGAAAGATGTGGAGAGAGCATTTGGGATTTTGCAAGCCCAATTTGCTATTGTCAGAGGGCCGGCTAGATTTTGGGATCAAGACATGCTTTGGTACATCATGACCGCTTGTGTGATCATGCATAACATGATTATCGAGAATGAGCGGGGGCAAGATTTAGACTACACCCACTATGAGTTGATGGGTGTTCCCGTGCAACCGCGGAGGAGGGCTGAGAGGGTGGCACGCTTTGTTGCATCCTACCATGCCATTCGACGCAATGAAACGCATACGGAACTTCAAAAAGATCTAATCGAGGAGTGGTGGGCATGGAATGGGCAACAATGAGTTGGTGAACTATGCATTCTATTGTGTGATGAACTATTTATTTGTGGTGTAATAATTGAACTATTTATTGTTGATTTATTGTGCGTGTGTTTGATCTTCTTGGTTCTATGTTGGAGCACAAATCTTGTTTGTGCTTGCCGCGCGCGCTGCGGTTTTTGGGCCTGCTGGAGCGCTGCGTTTCGGCGCGCTAAACTATAGCGCTGCTGAAAAAGCAAAACCGGCACGCCGCGCGTAAAAACTCCTTTTTGGCGTTGGAAACGGAATATGACGCGCGGCGCCGAAGCGCCTCTGTTGGAGATGCTCTAATCAAGCAATCACGTCTCCAATCAAAGCTGATTCGAGATCCGCTGATCAAATTCGTCGGCTCCCAACGCGCGTATCTCGTCGGCTCCTGGCGCAACATCACTCGAAGACGCAGGTCAGCTTGCAGAGAACGGTTTCAGAACCCGTCTACCCGTGTGATTTTCCATGCATCCACACGACCGTGGCATGGGAAGCAGCTACCTGGATGGGCATGCCATCTTGATCTGCACGCGCATGCTGCCAAGGAAGCGGCCAGCAGATGGACGGGCGATTTTGTTCTAAGGAGCAGCGCGATTATCGTCGACTCGCCGTCGTCGACTCCGTCCGACAATCGCAACTCTCATCGACCCGCTGCGGACATCTTCAACGACTCGACCGCGACAGCGTCCACGGCTCGGCGGCCTCTATGACAACTCGCCGACGTCAACGCCCGCGACTCAGCAAAAACTTCATCGACTACAACGGCGGCGATCAGCGTCGGCGGTACCGGCACAGAAAGCTCGCTCCGTAGAAGGACCCTCGGGGGCTGGCACTCGACATCAACAACGACATCAGCCTCGACCGCACATACCCGATAGACCGTCGACTCGGTAAGATGGCGGCGTATGCACGCGCACACGAGGCTCGGGGGCTGGCGCTTTGTCGTCAACGACAAACAACAAATTCGTCGCTCCACACGATAAGGCGACTCCGGCGCCTTCAACAACTCTGCCGCGTCGACTCCGTCCACTACGACGTACATAACTCGACAACTTGTACAACCACTTTGACGAGTCGATCTCAACAGTCTACAGATTTCTGCCGCTCATGAATAACTAAGTCAGTTTCATATTTTATTTTTTCAATTCCAACCAGATTCGGTTGCATCCAATACTCGGGGGCTGGCGCTTTTCGACTCCGATGCTTCGACTTCCTCCATTGCATGACTCCACCGCGTCGACTCCTGTCCGCCGCGTCGACTCTCTCCGCTGCACAACTCCGCCGCGTCGACTCTGGTCCGCCGCGTCGACGCTCTCCGCCGCACAACTCCGCCGCGTCAACTCCGGTCCGCCGCGTCCACTTCCTCCGCTACACAACTCCGCCGCGTCGACCTCGGTCCGCCGCGTCGACTCCCTGCGCCGCACAAATCCGCCGCATCGACTCCGGTCCGCCGCGTCGACTCCCTGCGCCGCACAACTCCGCCGCGTTGACTCCGGTCCGCCGCGTCGACTCCTTCCGGCTAAACGCCGCGCGACTCCGCACCCGACACTCGGGGGCTGCGCCATATTTGTTGCAAAATTTACCTCGGCTTCATCCGCCCATCGGGAGGGCACTCGCCGTCGGCTCGAGTGCCGCACACCAGACAAATATCTACGCCAGCAGGCGCAAAAACTGGAGCACTCGCAAGATACTCGACAATAACAAAAGGAAGACAAATTGAGCCTATGCCCAACTACATATAGTTGCACATAGCCTCGGGGGCTACTTCCATCGGGAGCGCTGTCGCGCACCCGAATAACTACGATCAAGGACATTAAGTTGTCCAAGACAAAGAGTCGAAGCTTACTCGACTCGGCTACTTAGCCCTATGCAAATTTCAATCATAATTCCCCCGAGTTGCATCCGCCGCATATATCCCGGATGCTGCACACATGGTGCAAAGGTAAGACCCGCTGATCCGTCGAGCTGGGCCGGGGCCCAGCGCTCCCGAATAACTACGATCAAGGACATTAAGTTGTCCAAGACAAAGAGTCGAAGCTTACTCGACTCGGCTACTTAGCCCTATGCAAATTTCAATCATAATTCCCCCGAGTTGCATCCACCGCATATATCTCGGATGCTGCACACATGGTGCAAAGGTAAGACCCGCTGATCCGTCGAGCTGGGCCGGGGCCCGCTCGTACAGCGTTTGCCTTGAAACTTTCCGTGTCAACAGACATGAAGAAAATCCTGACGGACGTGTTAGTTACCCACAAAGTTATGCTGCAGGTCGGCTCAGTAAGACCTCCGCGGGCTGAGTCGAACCTGACCAGCCCGTTCCGGGTTCGAGTCCGGAGACTCGAAGGCTAGTAAGATTTTGCCCAGAAGTGCAGTTAACTGATCCCGATCCGTCGAGTGTATCAGGCCTACTATGTCAGCATCCCTAGGCAAAATAAACAAAACATCAGCCGACGTATTTCCGACTCAGCATGCACAATCGAGACAGTCTTGACTCAAAAATACATAACGAGCAAATAACAAGACGATGCATTATCGGCCCATAAGGTTCACAGCAAAGCAAGCAAATTATGCCGTGCACCTGCAAATGAGTTTCTGCCCGATTCTTCAAATCGACCAGACACTCGGGGGCTACTCCCATCAGGAGCGCTGGGCACGCACCCGGCGTACTACCGAGTCAAAAGCACCAGACGACGCAGCAAGGGCGCGAAGACTGAGCCCAAGTTGAGCACCTCCTTGGACAACTCAAATTTCATCACTACTCACATCAGGAGTGCACTCGCCGCTGGCTCGAGTGCTGCGCAATTTGCAAAGCCGGGTTCTCTATAGCCCGCAACGGATTTCTTAAAGTCAGGTTCTCTATAGCCCGCACAGGATTTCTCAAAGTCGGGTTCTCTATAGCCCGCACCAGATTTATCAAAGTCGGATTCTCTTTAGCCCGCACATGACTTCTCAAAAGTCGGGTTCCCTATAGCTCGCACGGGATTTCTCAAAGTCGAGTTCTCTATAGCTCGCACCAGATTTCTCAAGGTCGGTTTCTCTACAGCCCGCATCGGATTTCTCAAAGGGATTTATTACTATCAGGTTTCTTACACCTGCACTGGATTTCTCATAAATGATTCAACTCTCAAATCATGGTTAATACGGTCATCACATGGTCATCAACGTACCAACGCATCGACTACGCCTACTCGACATGCTGCTCTTAGTCTCTGCCCGATTCTTCGAATCGACCAGACACTCGGGGGGCTACTGACGTGGGCATACCCTCCGGGCACCCCACTATTGGTATACCTAGTGCGTTCCAGCCGAAGGCCCAAAGAAGCCCAAGAAGCTACAACTTGGAGTTCAAGACAACAACTCATGTAAACCCTACATATCTCCCTTTATAAAGCCAGGCTGGGGCACCCTTTAGGGGATGGATACGGCACAACTAGACAGGCAACACGCATAGCCATAGCGAGACCACGTCTCACCACCACCATCGCCATTACGGCCACCATGTAACATCATCAACATCAATACAAGATCAGATAAGCAGGATGTAGGTCTTTACCTCACAATGAGGGGCCGAACCTGGGTAAATCGTTGCTTGTCAGCCGATGGAACTACCAGCGCGCCAACTTCTCTCTCTATACGAAACCCTTGGTATCTCACCATGGGATTTTCCATGGTAACCCCACGTCAACGCCGGAGGAACGGGAGGCTCGGCTTTGCCACAATTTCCTCTCGGCGGAACGTGCGCGTCGCCGCAACGAGCGCTGTGCCGACCAACGCCGCGAGCAACTGGAGCTACGCCGACGCAACAAGGAGCGGCAGATGGCTAGGGCTTTCCACCACGAGATGTGGCGCGAGGAGGCAGCCAACGCGCCTCCATTCGTTATGTCGGTGGAGAACGTGCGACTGTCTAGACTTTACCCTATCGGATGGGTGGGTGAGGAACATCGTCAACGTTCTGGTGGCGCCGCGGCTGAGCGGACAGGAGCGCCTGGACTACATCAGGCGGTGCTGGATGGAGATGCCATGGGAGCAGAAGGTCGACCCCAAGTACTCCATCTCGGCGCCGTACTGGCACGCCGTGGTGGACACGGAGTACGAGGCACGCCGCGACAGCTTCATCCTCCCTGCCGGCATGCGGGAGCCACCGCCGGAATGGTTCGCTTCAGACGACGAGCGTGCCCGCTCCGACGGCGAGGAGGAGGACGACGACGACCCCGAGCTGCCCGATCTACCGTTACCACCGGCGCCTGTAAGTGCACGTGCATCTGCCACATCAGCATCGCTGTCATCGGAGAAGAGGGCACATGATGAAGCCGAAGAGGCTTCCCTCCGCCGCGGCATGCAACGAGGGTAGATAAAACCCCACCACACGCGCCGGCCATGAAACTAGAAGCCCGCACCGAGGCTATGCAAGTTCCTCAAGGTCAGAGCCGGCAATAACAGATGATACTTACAACGCCAGATCATTGAGGAATGCAAGTCTCTTGATGATCCGGCGCTAGGATTGACATCTTCTCCGCCGGCGACGGCATGTGGAATAGGCATCTTCCTCGATGCCGGCGCGTGTAGTGGTTGGCTAGAGGCTGCGGCGTGTCGCCAGCCTTAGGATAGGCCTCCTTCTCTCGGCCAGTTTTAGTTTAGTTTGTTAAATTTCGTTAGATTTTAACATGATAAATTTCATTTAAGTCCGCTGGACTTGTTCTCAACAAATGTTAAGGATTAATTTTTTTTTTTGGAGTGCTTGTTTGGGGGCGCCGCTGTGGGTCACGTCTCCGGCGAGCAAACGCGGCCGCGCCTCTCGCCTCGCCAACGCAACCGCACCATCCGCACGTGCGTACAGTTCTGCAACGCCCCTCGCCCTCCTCCGCCGCGCAGCCCACGACCACTACCCCGATTACCAAAAGGAGCAGGTTGTTTGCTTCCGAGCGCAACACCGCAACCCCGTGGGACTCCGGATCGGCAACGGCATCTCGATTGCTCGACCGACGGACCGAGTGGATATAATCAGCACACCTCCTCCATCCACAGATCCCCATCCAAATAGAGCCAGCGGAACTGTTTCCCTGTCGATTCTCGATACCGTGCGTCTCTGCGATGGGGGGATCCTCCGTCTGGGATGGGACTCTGTCTGCCGACGAGTTCAGCGCCTCAGCGAAGGCTCTGGTCACCAAGTGGGCGGAGATCGACGACGTCGACGAATCTCTTCCCGACTGGGCCTGGAGACCTTGCTGCAAAATGGGGGTGCCATCTGAGGTTTGTGCGTTATCCCTGTTATGTTTTCCTTCCTCATTATATCGTGAATTTCTGATAACCTATGGTTTGGCTACTTTTTGTGTGTGCAGACGGAGGGGTTTCTAGCTCTCGAAGGAGTGTACAAGGTGGTTTATTTCTTTGCTTGTTTGATAGTAATTTACTGACTAACGATTTACTGAAAGTTCTCCTTCCGGGACAGATTGATGAGATCAAGGGCCCTGATGATGAAAGCGTCGTAGAGCATGATACTTGGGTAAGTTTTTAGCGGGCATTCGTAATTACATGTTTCGACTACCTGCATATATTTGGTACACTACCTTGCTCTGAGTGTAATAGTTTGGCCGAATAGCTTGTTCAGGCAACAATTTGAATTGATTATATCCCAGAAACTCAGTGACTTGTATCGAAGGGACAAACCGACTATCGGAAATCTAGATATCGAGTAGCAACCGATAGTGATGGACATACATCATACATGGAGTTCCAAATTTAGTTCTTTCATTTGTGCCTGTATCGTTGTGGGTTATAAAGCGTGAACTTAAAAATGATCACCTTGTCTGTCTCGCATCATACACTAACCACTGCAATGTGCATACTAGTTCTCAGTTTGTTCGGCAAGAACAGAGATAACTATGATCCTTCTTCCACGATGAACTTGTAGGAAGTCTTGAGAAAAGTAATCAATCTTCACTTCTTAATTCACATATGCGCCATTTCTTTTTCTTTGCAGGTCCAGAGCTCTTCTGATGATAATGTTCATGTTTATGATTTCCATATAGTTTACAGCTTTTCTTACAAGGTTCCGATGCTATATTTTCAAGGTCATGAGGCTGGTATGCATCAGAACATTATTGAATGTTTACTTCCCTTATTCTCCTTTTTGATAGCCAACGTCTGCAACTTGTCCTTACTCCTTAGGTGGGCAGCTGCTAACTATAGATGAGATTAAAAAGGACCTTCCTTCTCACTCACTTCAAGTATTAAGTGAATCAAAGTGGACGTTTATTACTCGAGAGGTAAGAATGGTTAATGCATGATTCTTGGTAATGCAGTGTAAAATGTATTTATGTTTCTGGTTCACTAATTATTGGGAAGCTTAGACTCACTCAGAATTATTGACTGCTCTTGCACCCCTGCAGGAGCATCCCCACCTAAGTTGGCCATGGTTCACCTTGCATCCCTGTGGAACCAGTGAGTGGATGAAGTTACTTCTTGATAAATTGGGAGATAAGGATCGATCTCTGCAATACTTGCCAGCATGGTTATCTGCTGCTGGCCAGGCAGTAGGATTGAAAATCCCGCTTAAGCTTTACTGCAGTTCATAGATTCACCCTTATTCAGTATGTTGTACTACTGTCAAGTGGCTGTGCCCGTGACAATTATGGCGACTTAACTGGGGATTGCCCACCTCTCTGTACAGGTTCAAACATTTCTCGTTTTGGTCAGGCTTGATAATTTCACCGTTATGTAATGTGTAAATTTCTACTTTTATTTCCTCTAGTAGAATGTCACAGTTGGATGCACTGTGGCTTAGTGGCAGCTTTAGCATGATGTTTTTCATCTTAATTGATTATTAGTTTTATGCTTGTCCAAATTTGGTAAGAAGTCACTTGATTGAAAGTTCATGCAAAGTCGGTATTACCAGAATTAGCGAAATGAAAATTAATGCTCTTATTGGGACCATCCCTGGACCCACGACTCAGATATGAATTTGAAATGAAATAGGAATACTACTCATTTAAATTACTGCACCCATTGATGTTCGTAACTTTGTCATAAGTGCTGCAGAATAGTATGAGCAACCCATTCAAATTATTCCTTGGAGTTCTCAAGGACTCCTCTGAATTCGAAGCTTTGTGCTTCTTTAATTTCCTCTTCACAGTTTAGTTCTGGCAGCAGGTGACCGGATTGATGTCATTTGGCCTCCCAGGAGGGCAAGGCCTTGTAGCAGGATTCATCATAGATTAATTTCAATTTCTGTCAATTATAGAACCGACCAATTTGCTAGCAGGAAAAATCTCACAAAAGTGTAGAAGAATTTTAAGCGTGAATAATACAGCAGCCGAAATTGCTCGTGTTCTCTTAGACTGACAGATGGGCCTACCGTCAGGATGAACTCAGTACCCAGCTAGCTCATCACCCCATCACCAAATCAGTTCCTCACATCGTTCGGCAGCGACATCTCCTCCTTGAACCCTAAACCCTCGTGGAATCCCCCGCTCCGGCGCTCTCCCCGCCGGGAAGTTCGCTTCGGTTCGGCGCTAGTCCAGTCCGGAGCGGCGACCCCTCCGCGAGTTTTCGGCTATCCGAGCAGATCTCGCGGCGGTCGCGGCCATCGCCGCGCGGGCCGGGCATTCGCAGTACCCAGCACCACGTCCTCGACTACGGCGTCGGAACCACCATGCCCGTCTCCCTCACCAGCCACTGCCTTGGCCACTGTGAGTACATCCCTCCTTGCCTAACAGGTGGCCATTTTAGATGGAGTTGGCTGTCATGTCTGGCCTGCCAATGTTCTAACGCGCTGTAAACTCTCTGGACCTGCCAATGTTCTGACAAAGTTCTTTTTACCAGGTTATGCAATACAGCTATGAAAATGGGAGATCCTAGCGGTCTCAGTCCTCCAGTCCTTCCTACCATCGCTGCCACCATGGAGTTTGCAGACTGGTCCTCACTCCCGGCCGACCTCATCAACCGCATTGCAGACTGCTTCTTGGCCACCAGTGACCTCGACTACTACATGGACTTCCGTGCCGTCTGTCAAAGCTGGCGCTCCGCCACCGACGACCCCAAGAATACCTCGGAACCCCGCTTCCGCCCCTGCCATTGGGTCATCGTCGACGAGTTCTATGCGAGCAAGACGTACACTCTTTGCAAACACCACCACTGGCCGCTTTCTCCGCAAGGAACTCCCGCTGCTCCGCGAATATCACATTGCCGTTTCCACCCGGGATGGCCTCCTCATTTTGATGGACACGGAATCCTATCACACAGTCAGCGTCCTCAATCCTTTCACAGGACACTTGATTCGTTTCATTGCTCCCCTGCCTAACGAGTTTATGGAGTCAGCTACTCTTCTCCCCGGTTCATCACCCACACTTGTCTTGTTGTTATGCAACAAGCTGTACATCGAGTATGATCCTGATGGCTCATTACGTGACTCATCTCGTAAGGTGTACATGGGGGATCCTAGCAGCGAAAGTTTTGTTGTGTTCGAGGACAAGTATGCTTGCCCTCTGATCAGGTTGGCTGCCAGAGGTATCTACCTTAATGGTGAGTCGGGATCAGTGTCTCCATTTCCACTAGCTTTGGCCAAATGTATCTTTGGTCTGATGAGGCATTTCAATGCCGATCTTGAGATGTCCGATGGTGAGGATACCATGATATCCGAAGACGAAGCTGTATGGAATTTCTGGATAGGATATTATAGCCGTTGTTTCCTGCTAGAATCTGCTGGAGAAATATTGATCATCATCAAGCTAAAAGAAAGCATGGTGATATACAAGATGGACATGGACAGATATATACTCGAGCATGTGAAGAACATTGGCAACAGGGCCATCTTCCTAGGTGGGTACTGTAGGTGCATGTTTGTTAATGCTGATATGTTCCCATCAGTTGACGCCAACTGCATCTATTACATAAAAGGCGATTTCTCCAATAAAATCAACATGTACACTGACGTCAACATGTGCAAGGACATCCACATGTACAACCTACTGTGCCGGAGAGAAAAAAGAATCTCAAAAGACAAATCTTATGGTTCTCCTCCTTACACAATTATTCAGCTCCTCACTAGTAGCTTAACTGATATTTTTTAGCTTGATGCTCATTGTGATGTGACTTGGGCTAACGTTTTGGAATGAAGATATTTGTTTTGAAGCAACTCCTGCCAAACCCCTTGTTTATTTACTAACTATTGATGATATTAAAAAGGAATACTTCTCGGTCACTTCAAGTATGAGGTGAATCAAAGTGGATGTTTATTACCCAAGAGGTAAGAATGGTCAATACATGATTCTTGATAATGCTATGTAAAATATATCTATGCTTTCTTGTTTACTAATTGTTTGAAATCTTAGATTCACTCATAATTATTGACTGCTCTTGCACCTCTGTAGGAGCAACCCCATCTAAAGCCATGGTTCACCTTGCATCCCTGTGGAACCAGTGACTGGATGACGTTACTTCTTGATAAATCGGGAGATAAGGATCGATCTCTGCAATACTTGTCAGCATGGTTATCTGTGGTTGACCAGGCAGTAGGATTGAAAATCCCGCTTAAGCTTTACTGCAGTTCATAGATTCACCCTTATTCAGTATGTTGTATTGCTGTCAAGTGGCTGTGCTGTGACAGTTATGGCTACTGAACTGGGGACTGCGCACCTCTTATTTATGTTGTATAGGCTCAAACTTTTCTCGTATTGCCCAGACTTCATATTTTCACCATTATGTAATGTGTAAATTCCTACTTTTATTTCCACTATTAGAATATCATAGTTGCATGCACTGCGGCTTAGTGGCAGCTTTAGCATGATATTATTCAATTTAATTGATTATTAGTTTTATTCTTGTCCAAATTTGCTCAGAAGCCACTTGCTTGAAAGTTCACGCAAAGTGGGTATTACCAGAATTTAGCGAAATGAAGTTCATGCTCAGTTAATGCTCTTAGTGGAAGCATCCCTGAAACACGGCTCAGGTATGAATTTGAAATGAAATAGGAACACTAGTTGAAACATCAATGCTTCACTATTGCACCCAGTGATGTTCTTAAGTTTGAGCAACCCATTCAAATTCTTCCATGGAGTTCTCAAGGATTCCTCTAAAATTCAAAGCATTGGGCTTCCTTAGTTTCCTCTTCACAGTTTAGTTCTGGCAGCAGGTGACCGGATTGGTGTCATCTGGCCTCCCAGGAGGGCAAGGCCTTGCATTAAACTTATGTTGCTTTAAACCATTCTTTGGCCGCCACCGTTTGAGCAGTTGCCTGGTTACGGGAGATGCCAACAAAGGTTATGTTATCTTCTCTCTGCTGTAAAACCGACATGAAAAATGAGCACGTTGAGTTGAAATAACTGACCTAAAACATTCGTATCAGCAAAGCAAACACCACAAAAAGGGGAAAAAGGCCTATAAGGTTTTTTTTTCAGTCTAAGAAAATATAAAGTCTAACCAAGATCATTGAAAAAGCTGTCAACACTATAAGCCTATATATATCATATGAAAATATATTTCATGCTGTGTCTAATAATGTCGTTTTAGTATCGTAAATGCTAATAGTCTCTTCAAAAAACTTGACCAAATTTGCATTATTTTACTTAAATATAGACTTTGACGAAGCTAGCAGACATCCAGCTCTTCCAGCTTTCTCTCCTAATTCCTGTAGAATTTATGTGCTCATTTTTTTGTAAGCCATCCCAAAACGTCACTTTAACAAAGTTACATATTCTGATATTATGGAGAATTCGGATCTTTTGTTGCTTTTGATTTAAATGTTCTCTAACTCATAGATCTAAGAAGACTGTAGTAGGGTTCATAGATTATTTTCATTTCTGTAAATTATAGAACTGACCAATTGCTAACAGGAAAACCTTCACAAAAGTGCAGAGGGATTTTAAGTGTGAGTAATATAGCAGCCGAAATTGGAACATGTGTTCTCTTAGGCTGACACGTGGGCCCACCGTCAGGATTAAAACTCACTTTCCCAATTTTTTGCTATAAATAGGGCTGCACACTCCTCTCATTTCCCACACTCAAACATGGCTGATCCCAACCAGTTCGACTTCCTCTAATGATTTCGGGGTTGACATACCCATAGACACCTTTGATTCCTGCGCTAGTTCTCCTCTCCTCTCATCGACAACGACAATGTCGACTATACACAACCTTCATATACACATCCTTCCCAAAGTTCTTCCACTTGTTCGAGCACTTCCTCCACCACCGGTGCAAAAAGGGATTGTAAAAAACCCTCCAAGGTGTGGGAGCACTTCGATAAAGAACTCTCTGAGGAGGGCGGTGTCAAAGAAGCGGAGAGCTAGGTGGAAAAAGCCAGACTGCGGTAGTCTGTTTTCCCTCACGAAAGAGGGGGAAACGTGCACATGGCGAGGCACATCCTCACGCACGAGGCGGAGGAAGGAAAGTCCGCGTTGATACAAAGCAAGCTCGAGCTAAACCCCGACGGTACGTGATGTCTACTATAACTTCTATTCTTGTAGACAGTGTTGGGCCTCCAAGTGTAGAGGTTTGTAGAACAACAGCAAATTTCCCTTAAGTGAGTAACCCAAGGTTTATCGAACTCAGTGAGGTAGAGGTCAAAGATATCCCTCTCAAGCAACCCTGCAATTAAGATACAAGAAGTCTCTTGTGTCCCCAACACACCCAATACACTTGTCAGGTGTATAGGTGCACTAGTTCGGCGAAGAGATAGTGAAATACAAGTGATAATGATGATTACAAGTGGTAATTGTAATCTGAAATAAAGATGGCAGCGAGCAAACATGCAGTAGAACTGCGAGTAAACGGTGTTTCGATGCTTGGAAACAAGGCCTAGAGATCATACTTTCACTAGTGGTCACTCTCAACAATAATAATATAACTGAACACATATAATACTTCCTCTTCAATATGCAACTTAGGTGCTACTCAGAACTATTCTCTTGTTGGATAACGAACACCAAGACCACCGCGTAGGGCTACAAAAGCACACCTCAAAGTTTGTATTCCACATCTAGGGCACAACACGCTGTCACTAAGAGCACCCAAGATAGTACTAAACAAACACCACAATTTTATAGTGACATCAAACACAAAGAACATCTCATGGTAAATATCACTCTAATCTATTATCCTGGTAGAGTCACACACGCCACCCACACTGTCAACAAGGCTTTGTGTTCTTATCAATGACTCTGGAAATTATAATGATAAAACCAATTGAGTAGCATATCCATAACATAATGAAGGGGAAACATCTATGAACAACTAGATTACAATGCTCATGATCACATAAAGATCACTCCATGGGAGAGAGAGATAAACCACATAGCTACCGGTAGAGCCCTCAGCCTCGATGAAGAACTACTCCCTCCTCATCATGGGAAGCAGCAATGGCGATGAAGATGGCTCCGGGGGCACTTCCCCGTCCCGGAACAGAGAGTTCTGTCCCCCAAATTAGGGTTTTTGGTGGGGGCGGAGCTCGGAGTCGAATCTGGGAAAAGTCTTCGGTCCTCTCGCGTTTTTAGGTCACGAGTGATTTTATAGGCGAAGAGGCGGCGTGAGGCGGTGGAGAGGTGGACCAGGCGGGCCCACGGCGCGGGGGAGGCCTGGGCCGCGCCTCTAGGCCTCGTGCTGGCTATGAGGCCCGCCTATAGGTGGTCTTCTGGCTCCGTGACTTATTTGTGCTGGAAATAATTCAGGTAAATTTTTGTCCAATTCCGAGCACTTCCATTTTTGGGCCTTTTCTGCAATAAACAGACAGAAACTGGCACTGGGCACTAGGTTAATAGGTTAGTCCAATAAATGTCATAAAATGATATAAAATTTAGGATAAACATGTAGCATTTGATATAAAACAAGCATGGAACATCAAAAATTATAGATACGTTTGAGACGTATCAGTACGGTACATAATTTTGCCCATAATCCTGCCCGTCAAAGAGAAGCTCTTTATCGTTTAATTGCTTCAAATGATTTACCAATAAGTTTTGTGAGTCTTCTGTTGTTCCAAATATATTCAAGATGCTCGTACTCCTTATTTCCAACCAGTTTGTAGACTAGCTACAACTAGAGATGTGAAAAAGTTAGGCAAGAAAGTTCTTGACAAAATAAAATATGACTTTACTACATGCACTTTTCAGTCTCTATAATATTTGATATCTGGAGTGGTCGGGCTAAGCAAGACTATCTTAGTGTGGTTGCTCATTATGTTGAAGAAAAGTGGGAAATACAGAAAAGAGTCATATAATTTGAATTAATTGATGATTCACATACTGCTGAAAACATTTCTGCATCTATATGTAAAGTTTTAGAAGATTTTGGTCTCACCAACAAGATATTTGCAATAACTTTGGATAATGCTTCATCAAATGCTAAGGCAATGACTTACCCGCCTCCTCTACAGAAAATTACTTTAAAGCAAGTGGCTGCCCACATTAATGCACTGCACACCGTTCTTGGTTGGCCACTTCTAATTATAGACTTGCTAATACAAGAGATACTGGCATACTATAAATGTTAAGGCTCATAAGTCTGGTTTAGATGGAACTCTACATATATGATGCTTCAGAAGCTTCTCCTAGACAAACTGCAATTCTCGGATGTTGTTAATGCAAACTACCATACTGAGGATGGAACCAACTACTACCTGAATCAACTTGGCACATTGCTGAAGTAACGTTTAAGGTTTTATAGACCTTTTATGATTCAACTGTCTTGGGTTTATTACTCCACATCCCATTTAATGGTGCATCATATTTTAGAAATTTCTAGTCACCTCAAACATTATGAAAATGATCCTGATTTACTTACATGTGTTGCTACAATGAAAGAAAAATATCTGAAATATTGGCGACAAATTCCTTACTTGTATGCATTCGCCTTTATTTTGATCCAAGGGCTAAACTAAATGGGTGTGGTAGTGATCTCGCGCTCTTAAAACTTTCCATATATGAAAACTATACTACTTATTTGACCGATGTTCGTGATAAGTTGAGTGAAGTTCTCACTAAGTACGAAGAAAGGTATGGTGGAGTTTGCATGTAACGAGCTCCACCACCACCAGCTGGAATCAAGAAGAAAGGAGCGTGGGGAGGATATTTGCTTCTTCTACCTCTGCCTCTACCTCTTTGACACAAGCACCGCTAGTGCTTTTTGGTGGCGGAGAGTTAGCGAAGTACCTCAACAACAACATAATCCCACATCAACAGGATGATGATGAAGACTTCAACATACTGAAGTGGTGGCTTGACCACAAGATCACATATCCGGTGCTTTCCATATTAGCACGAGATGTGCTATTAGTGCCGTCTCATTGGTGTCATTGGAGTCTGATTTCAATCTAGCTGGACGAATAATTGTTGATGAAAGAACCACTCTCAGCACGGATATGGTGAAGAGACTAATGACCGTGAAAGATGGGGAACTAGCCAAATGTAAATCCCAATACACTGTCGTTAACCAAGAACTAGTATCTGCGTTCAAAAATATCGCCATTGATGATGAAGAAGAATCAGACGCATAGTTGTAGTATTTGTAATTTTCTTATCTTTTATAGTTTTGTTTTTGTAAGTTAGACTTTTAGAGGGAGCTGCACTCCTTTTCCTTCTAAGGGTGGAAGGTTTTAATTAGGCAACAATTAATAAAGGGAACGACTATGTGTAAGGCGCCTTATATTTGACATAACCGTAAGGCGTTAGGATAATTTTTATCAATCACCGAACTATGCATGCATGCGCATGCGTGCAGGCCAAAACGCACGGGATTGAGAGATAGAATAACACTCCTTTGCATGCATGCACAAAAATCCAAAAAAACTGATGTCATCGCGCATTAAATGCGAAACTCGAAAATTCAAAAGTTTTTTAAGCCCAAACCGTTTATCCGATTTAAGATCCGTTTTCACCGTTGGACTAGTCGCGACGAGATCTTCAAAACTAGATCCCATGTCGATATGTTTCGACGAAATTTTTTTTTGGCACAAAAGTTACCACCCCCGTAACATATAAGTTACCAAGGCTTGAATACATAAGTTACCCACCATATTAGCGATTAGTTTTTGGGTTGAAATAGAACCATTTTTTTGTTGTTCTTTTAGATTTTTTATGAGATTTTAAGTTACCACAACACTTTGAGATGGTAAATTTATCGTGTATATGTATTAGAATGATAACTGTCAATTTCATAGTGAAACTACACATAAAAAAGATGGGCATTGTGTTCGTAACTATTATTTAGATGACATGGTAATTACATCGATTTCGTGGTGTATAACTATATCATAAACACATGGATAACTACATAAGTACTGAGTGGGTAACTCAATCAATATTGGGTGGATAACTATTACCGAGAGAGTATGGTAACTACATTGATTTCGTGTTGGATAACTTCATGATGAAAACAAATGGGTAATTTTATCAGTACTAAGTGGGTAAGTCCATCAGTATTGAGTGGTAACTATTATCGAGAGATAAGAGTAACTATAACGATTTTGTGGTGGATAATTACACATGAAAACATACATGGTAACTTTATTCATACTGCGTGATACCTATTATCGAGAGAGTAGGGTAACTATAACGATTTTGTGATGAATAACTATACATGAAAACACATGGGTAACTTTATCAATAATGGGTGGTAACTTTATCAGTATTGGAGTGGTAACTATCACCGAGACAGTATGATAACTACATTAATTTTGTCGTGGATAACTATACACAAAAACATATGGGTAACTTAATCAGTACTGGATGGGTAACTCCACAAGTATTGAGGTGGTAAATATTACCGAAAGAGTATGGTAAATAAATTGATTTTGTGGTGGATAATTACACCATGAAAACACATGGATAACTTTATCAATACTGGGTGGGTAACTTGGGTTGTAACTATTACCCAAAGAGTATGGTAAACATGTGTAACTTTATCCGTATTGGGTGGTACACTATTGGAGTGTTAACTATTATTGAGAGAGTATGTTAACTAAATTAATTTTGTGTTGGATAACTAAACCATGAAAACATATGGGTAACTTTATCAGTACTGGGTGGATAACTTTATCCGTATTGAGATGATAACTATTATCGAGAGAGTATGGTAAACATGCGCACAAACACAGCAACACGTCCACGTACACCAGAAAGACATCCACATGTACTATCATCGATAAAAAATCGGACAGAAAAATGTTTTTTAAAACAAAATCTTGACAATACACACGAGCTAGTGACCTGAATGAGGCTGACAAAGAGTGATGGTTTGAAAAAGTCAGGAGCCTAGGTGAAAAATCGTCACATATTAGGACATGGGAGACTTGCACTGGGCTAGCAATTGTGGCTGACAGAAAAGCCCACCATAACAAGCTGGAAAATAGCATCAGCTGATTAGATTTGCTAAATAGGTAATATTCCGTAGGAAAGCATCAAACGTTGATGGACTAGGTGGTTAGCATGCTTAGGCAACAGAGCGCCCGAGCGTTGCGGCCTGGGTTCGATCCCCACTGCACGCAACATATTTTTACGCGAGCGACGGCCAGCGCAGAAATCGGACTTTTACGCGAGCGACGCCAGCGCACAAATCGGACCGTCAGGAAGGAGCGTACAGATATGACAAATAGCAGACGCCTGCTAATTAGATTTCCCGATTAATAAATCTCACTTTTTATCCCATATAACACTTTGCCTCATTTTTAGTTTTTTCTACAGTTTTTTCTGGTTTTTTCAATACAACTGGGCCTAATCTGGCATAACATGCCAAAATGGCCCGTAAGGGCCAGACGTGCCGCGCGCCGGCCTGTTTAGCCCGCGACATCTTCTCAACCCTATAAACCATTAAGAGTCTCTCTAGAGCTCAGTCGACTGAGAATTAGCTTAATTCTCAGTCGAGTGACGTCAGCAATCACAGTTGCAAGTCAAGTTGCAACTCATGATTAGCACGAATCATGAAGCAAATCAAATGGTCCAGAGCAGTTGCAAGTCCACTTGCAACTCGCATGACGTCATCAAATCCTAGTTACAAGTTGACTTGCAACTGACGCACGAATCTCAACACACGATCAAATGGTTAGGGAGTTGACTGAGCACTAAGTTAATTGTCAGCTAGCAAAACCGAACCATTAAACCCTCGTGGAATCCCCTCCCCTCCCTTCCCCCTCTCCGGCGCTATCTCCGCCGAGAGATTCGCTTCGATTCGGCGTACGGAGCAGCGATCCCTACGCGAAATTTCGGCTATCCGATCAGATCTCGCGGCGGCCGCGGCCGGCGTACGGGCGGGGCTTCGCAGTAGCCAGCACCACGTCCTCAACTACGGCGTCCGCACTACCACGCCTGGTTTCCTCACCTGCCGCTGCCTTGGCCACTGTGAGTACATCCCTCCTTGCTTAACAAGTGCCCATTTTAGATGGAGTTCGCGGTCCGGCCTGCCGATTGTTGTAACCTGCTGTAAACTCTCATGAACTAGGCTGCTAAAGGAAGAATCGAAGATCCAAGGGGTCTCAGTCCTCCAGTCCTTCCTACCACCGCTGCCACCATGGCGTTTGCAGACTGGTCGTCGCTCCCGGCCGACCTCATCAACCGCATCGCAGACTGCTTCCTGGCCACCAGTGACCTGGACTACTACATGGACTTCCGCGCCGTCTGCCACAGCTGGCGCTCCGCCACCGACGACCCCAAGAGTACCTCGGACCCTCGCTTCCGCCCCGCCATTGGGTCATCATCGACGAGGTCTGCACGAGGAAGACATACCTGTTTGCGAACACCGCCACTGGCCGCCTCCTCCGCAAGGAACTCCCGCTGGTCCGCGACTACTGCATTTCCGTTTCCACCCGGGATGGTCTCCTCATCTTGATGGACAGAGAATCCTATAGCACTGTCAGCGTCCTCAATCCTTTCACAGGATACTTGATTCGTTTCATTGCGCCCGTGCCTGACCAGTTTGTGGAGTCTGCTACCCTTCTCTCCGGTTCATCACCCACACTTGTCATGTTGTTATGCAACAAGATGTACGCCGATTATGATCCTGATGGCTCAGTACGTGACTGTACTCGTACGGTGTACATGGGTGATCCTAGCAGCGAAAGTTTCCTCGTGTACGAGGAGAAGAATGCTTGCTCTCTGATCAGGCTGGCTGCCAGAGGTATCTACACTGATGGTGTGTCGGGATCGGCGTCACCATTTTCACTTGCTGGGGCCAATGGTATCTTTAAGCTGATGAGGGTTTTTAAAGCCGATTGTGAGATTTCTGATGATGAAGATTCCATGATGTCCGAAGAAGCTGTATATATGGAATTCCCTGGTAGGATATGATAACCGTGTTTTCCTGCTTGAATCTGCTGGAGAATTGTTGATCATCATCAAGCTTAAAGGAGGCATGGAGATATACAAAGTGGACACGGACAGGTGTATACTCAAGCATGTGAAGGACATTGGCAACCTTGCCATCTTCCTAGGTGGGTACTGTAAGTGCATGTCTGTTAATGCTGATATGTTCCCATCAGTTGACGCCAACTGCATCTACTACATAAAAGGCGCATATTTGTCTGATGACTTCAGCATGTATGGTGACACCATGTACAAGGACATCCACATGTACAAAGTACCGTGCCGGAGAGAAAAAAGAATCTCTGAAGACAAATATTTTGGTTCTCCTCCTTACACAACTATTCAGCTCCTCTCTGGCAGCTTAACTGGAGTGTAGGCTTCCATCGCTGATAATGGCTGTGTTTTTGGCTTGATGTTGATTTGTAATGACTATGTAATGGTTTAAAATATTTAAGCTGCGGCTTCCCCCTTGCTCTATAGAGCTGTACTCTTTCAGGCACAAGTTTAATTTGAGCATAAACATTTCCGTGATCTGAAGTTTATGTGTGCAGAGGTATTTGGAATGTGATGCCTTTAATCTAACACACTTTCTCAAGTGAGTGATAAGATCGGGGAATCTCCCTTTTGTTCACGGTTGATAGAGATTTGAGATATGTCTTATGTTTTCGGTTTGTGTTGTGCAACTAAAGTAGGAGATTGTATCCATACTTGTGTTTGGGAAGGTACTTGGTTAGGGAATAAACTGTTGGGTGAACAATTTTCAAAGCTGTATAGCATAACCTGGTAAAAAGAACTTTGTCAGAAATGTTTCTGCTGAATCAGATTTTGGGTTTTGTGTAAAAAATCTTAGTAACAGCGAAGTTTTTTTTTCTTCTGTAGCTCCACAGATTTATCTTCACTTTGGTGCAGTCATGTGATTTTTCTCTGATAATTTATGATAGTTCAAAACTAACAAGAATCACACAGTCTAGAGTATAGTCCATGATGCGTTCATTTGAAGTACCAGAGTCTTCCTACGTATTACCCCTGTTATGCTGCAACTGGGACAAAAGGCCTTCATCTTTGCTTAAAAGTATCATTGCAAAATATGTTTTGCAAGTATTTGTTGGTTTACCAGCTCGGTCACTGCCTTCTTGCCGTCTCTAAGAACTAGAGAAGTTGCCGCGCTTCGCTAGTAATATGTGATAGTATATGCTCCCATTGTTAATCACAATGTTCATGTTTATGATTTCCATAGTGTCTTTAGCTTTTCTTAAACGTTCTGGTGCTATACTTTCAAGATCATCAGGCTGGTATGCATATTTCAGAACATTTTTTACTATCTACTTCACTTATTCACCGTTTTGATAGCCAACTTATGCAACTTCTCCTAGGTGGGCAGCTACTAACTATAGATGAGATTAAAAAGGGTCTCTTTCTCTGTCAGTTCAAGTATCAGGTGAATCAAAGTGGATGCTTATTACCGAGAGGTAAGAATGGTTAATACATTATTCTTGATAATGCTGTGTAAAATATATTTATGCCTTTTGGTTTACTGATTGTTGGAAAGCTTAGAATCACTCAAAATTATTGACTGCTCTTGCACCTCTGCAGGAGCAACCCCATATAAGTAGGCCATGGTTCACCCGGAAAGTGCAAATGGAGCCCGACTCCATGTAGCTCGTTTTTAAAAAAATTCAAAATCGGCATTTTTTTAGTTTTATAAAAATCGAAATAAAAATCCTACATGTAAATAATATCGAGATCTACAGGCGTGCAAAATTTTAATCCGAAGTTCGTAAGAAATCTAGCAAAATTTCTTTGAAACTGTGTACTGTTCACCACTCAGATCCACCTATTTGTTATTTTGGCCCAGCCCAAAATACAACGAATTTCGAGGTGAAATTTTACATACTTGTAGATCATATCACTATCTACATCTAGGATTTTTTCCCGAATTTTGGAAACTAAAACAAAAATGCAAATTTGATTTTTTTAAACGAGCTACATTGAGCACGTGTTCTTTTTCTCTTTTTTTTTGTATAATCGGGAACAAACGAGAATAGGAATCGAAGTGGGAAGTGGCTACTCGGGAGTAAACCTGTGTGGTAAACGGGATGGGTTATTTGAGATCGAAATCGCTCGTGAATTGGAATGGGTCTAACCTGATGGGGACTTAGACCTGGTCGTATATGATCTTTGATTTTCAGGTTTAGGGTGTGTTCTTAGAAGAATCACCCCACTCCTGACAGCTGCTGCTGCTAACTAAGCACTTAGCTACTTAAACGATGTCACGCCCTTTATACTATCCACCATGCATATTCATTAGTTTATGATAAGCACTCGCAGCCAAGATGGGATCAGACAAATTGCGTCAGGGCATCAAATTTGTTTTAGCTAGCTGATGCTGTCAGTCCTTTGTTTTAGCTGACTGCTGGAAGTCAACCTGCTGTTGCCATCATGTAGCCTCTTTGACGAAACGCCCAATGCTTTTGATATTCTGACGAAAATTCCCGACTACTAATTACTCTTTCCGTTTTAAAGATCGATGTTTCGATTTTGCAATCTAGCAGCATAGGTTTCTATCCAGATTATTTTTTATCTTACTGACTACTGCTAAAAGTAGATATTTTAAACCGGTGTCGATCCACTTCCTCCGGCGGGCTTGCAGTTCTGCGGAGCTGTTTGGCTCGTCTTCCCCATCGCCGGATGCCGCGGGACGGCGGATCTGGCCGGAGTTGGTGAAGGTGAAGGTGGTGTTCACCAGATCGAGGATGACGAAGATGGCGCAAGGTGGAGGTTCTTTCGAGCCGAGTTCTGTCGACTTCCCGTCCGTCAGGGGACTCCTTCCGTTCCAGGGCTTCAGTGGAGGAGCGGCGGCGGCGCGCCGCAGTACGTCTTCGTCGACGACGTCGTTTTCGTGGCTTCACAGGACTGGTTTGTAATTTCCTTTTTTCTTTGGGTTGTCCTGTAAGTTGCCTGGTGTACACCTCTGGATCTTTCTAGCAAAAAAAAATAGGCCCTGACTTGTGACCAGTCCGCTGAAATTTCACAAAAAACCAGTCGACTGAAAACTCAAGCAAAATCTGTCTATTTCATGAAAAAAATTGAAAACAATTGCACATTATAGATCAGTAGTTGCACATTTCTAAAATTACAGCACGTGTACTAAAATTGTAACACAGCCCAAAAATAAAAGGATCGATTGAATTCATAAAAATAAATCACATGTACAATATAATGAAAAATAAGAAACACTAGTGCAAATCCTGTAGATTAGATGTGACAATTGCAGAGCAAATTCAGTAAATGGACTGATTTTACGTAAATTTCAGTCAATTGAATTTAAAAATTCAGCCACTGAGTTTTGAAACATAATCTCTTTTGGCAGACAATGTTATCATTATTCAAACGGCATCGCATATCTGTTTATCCTACAACACGAGGAACACACACGACGTACAATAGTGTGCGGTTACTGCTATATGCCTATATACTGTAGCCTTGTTGTCGCGCGGCATATGCATTTGATCCAAAGTCATCGCCAAGCAAGATGTACCTCACTACCTCCTCTTCGCTGCCATCCTACTACTGCTCCCTCTTCTCGTCCTCGCTGGCACAGGCAGGCCACGCAAGCACGGCTTGACGAACCCACCTCCGGGGCCATGGCAGCTGCCGGTCATCGGCAGCCTGCACCACCTCGTGGGCAAGCTCCCGCACCGCGCCATGCGGAACCTCGCCCTCCGGCACGGCCCGCTTATGCTGCTCCGCATGGGTGAGCTCCCCGTCGCGATGGAGGTCATGAAGACCCACGACGTCACGTTCGCCACCCGGCCGCGGACCCACACCATCGCCACGCTCGCCAGCGACAGCCTCGGCATCGTCCTCCGGATCGGAAACCGTGGTGCCTTCTTGGAGGGCATGCACGAGGGCCTCAAGGTGGCCGTCGGGTTCAGCCTCCCCGACCTGTTCCCGTCGTCGCGCCTCGCACGCGCTTTCAGCGGGACGGCGCGCCGGGTGGAGGCGGTGGTCCGCAAGATGATCCGCTGTTAGCTATAATCTTGCCTTAATCAGGTGTTGAGTCTAATTAGGTTACGTGAGTTAAAATTGTTCCACAAACTTTGCCGGCAAGTCCGATCCGGCGTGGAGCGAGAGCGTAGTTGAACGAGTCGTACACGTGGCACAATCACAGATGTGAAAAGTAAAAGGACACAGAGAAATATGCGGGACTGATCTTTTATTATCAATGGTGTATCTCTCTCAATATAATACATGGGTATATATAGGAGGGAGAGGGAGAGGGTTGAGGACCAATTTAGAGGGAAAACCCCCACCCCAAACAAAGGGTGGGCCCGTACGAGTGCCGTACGTCGGTTTCCCAACACTCCCCTTGTCCGACATCCTGTATTGACTATGTCTCAAAACCCCGAAAAACCCAGTGGGAAAATATGGAGAAAGAGCACATAGCATACGTCTCCTCATGTTGCACGAATTGCCTCATCAAAAATCTCATTATGAGAAACATCAGGAAAACTCACGTAAGGGAAAAAGAGTACAATCCACTCAAAATCAGGTTGAGTACTCAATCATCTGGATCGAGATTTACAGATGGGGTATGAAGAATCTCCTCCAGAGTCCGGCACATATCTAAGTCTAATCATACCGATTCACGAACACATCTCTCAAAAGATTATCAAAAGATTATGCCGGTAATGATTTAGTGAACATATCAGCGAGATTGTCACACGACTTAGTATGCAAGATTGTCACCTTGTTCGTCTTCTGCAGCTCATGCACATAGAAAACTTGGGGTTGATGAGATTACTCTTCAAATACCCTTACTGCACTTGTGCAATACAAGCTGCATTATCTTCATAGATAATGGTGGGGGTTTGTACGGTGTTCAGCCCACACGTCTGCTGAATGTGGCGAATCATCCGTCGAAGTCATGCACATGGTTGTGATGCTTCTTATAGTGCTATGATTTCAGAGTGGTTCGTCGAAATCGATAGAAGACTTTGCTCAGACGATTTTCAAGGAACATCAGTTCCACCACAAAGGAAAATATATCCAGTCTATGACTTGGAAGTGTGCGGGTCCGACAGGAACCCTACATCAGCATAACCTACCAATGATAGGCCTTAATTCCTCCTATAAAACAACCCAAGATATTTGGTCCCTTACAGGTATCGGAAGACGTCCTCGATGCCTTTCCAATGTCTATTGGTAGGCTCAGAATTGTACCTAGCACACAAATTGACAGCGAACGCAATGTCCGACCGTGTACAATTCGTGAGGTACATGAGTGCTCCAACGGCGGTCAAGTAGGGGAATTCCGATCCCAGAATTTCCTCCCACTCTTGCTTAGGTTTGAACGAGTCCTTATCTTGCTGCAAAGACCTCCCAATCATTGGGGTCGTCGAAGGATATGCTTTATGAAATCCAAATCTCTCTAACACTTTCTGGGTGTAGTGGTGCACTAGAATCCCAGCAGGGGAATGTTCAAGTTGCAGACACAGACATAACTTGGTTTTACCCAAATCTTTCATCTCGAATTCCGACATCAGGTAGGAACTTGCTTCCTCAATATCTCTAGGTGTACCAATTATATTAAAATCGTCCACGTACATCGAGATTATACAGAATCCATCTTCGTTGTCGTGTAGCCCTTCTGATGCAGGAGATTGCTTAAGCGATTATACCACAGCCTACCAGACTCTTTAAGTCCGTACAATGACTTCCAAAGAAGAACACTGTATAGACCCCGATTTGCTCTCATGGTTCGGAATGGGGATACCTTCCGGTACCATCATGTAAAAGTCCAAATCAAGGTTACCATATAGGTAAGCATTGACAACATCCAACGATTTCATTGTTAAGTCCAGATTTACTGCCATCGAGATCAAGTATCTAAAGGTTATACCAGCCATGACTGGGCAGTAAGTTTCCTCAATATCGACATATGTCGTTGAGTGAACCCTTGAGGGACGAGCCTTGCTCTGTACCGATCCACCTCATGTGTGAGGTAACTGCCTCCTACCAATCTTTCAAATCCGACCTTATTTTACAATCAGCGGGATTGTTAGGCCTAGGGTCAGGATCTATGATTGAGGCAAATTCTATAGCAAAATTAATGTCGACAATTGCCATTGCTCGGTTCCTTGACTCTCCCGTATCGATATAATTTATGGCCATTTCGTCATGGGGCACATCTGGCGCTACCTCTTGCTCCACCGTATTTCCCATTACAGGAGCGAGGTCCTTTAGCTTTTCCGCGACGATGTGTGTACTCACATATCTGCTGGATGTTCCCTCAATAGGGACGTTCAAGTCCGGAATCCCGTGCACAGGACTTTCCATACTTGTGCCAGGTCTCAATTGGCTCCCCTTTTTCTTACTACGGGATTTGGTGACTGTCTGCGATAAATCTCTCTTATCCTTCTTCCTCAGGCGTCCCCGAGTACTTAGAAGTTAAGAAACTGGATTTCCCATCCTTTTAGGCCTTTGGACGGGAACGGGCGTACCATAGTTAACTTCGGTATCTCAACCCTTTCCAGTGCATTGCGCGCAGGCATATGCGACTTTGTCACAGTTTACAACTGATGGCTACGTATTGGTGAACCCCAAGAGGAAGGTTATGATGTAGACAGCAGAAGTTTTCCCTTGAGAAATCTACCCAAGGTTATCAATCCAGTAGGACTTGATGATCTATCGGAAGGTTGTTGATGTTGACTCCCCCTGGCGCTAGGGAGCTTGCACCAACGTGGAATCTGCACAGACACAAACCAGAACTTCGCCCAACACGAAACAGAGAGGTTGTCAATCTCTCCGGTCTTGCAGAAACAAAGAGTTAAACGTATGGTGTTGAAAACAGCAGGAAAAGCATCAAGTGACAGGAAACAGATGATTGCAGCAGGTTGTGTAAACAGTATGAGAAAATTGGACCAGGGTCCACAGTTCACTAGTGGTGTCTCTCTCAGAACAGATAACTAACATGTTGGGTAAACAAATTACAGCTGGGCAATTGACAAATAGAGAGGGCATAACAATGCAATACATGCCAAGATGTCTACTATGAAATCTAGTTGGGCATTACAACAAAGTACATAGACCGTTATTCCAACAGCATCTATGCCTAAATAATCCACCTTCAAGGCAGCATCCGCATCCCATTCAGTATTAAGTTGCTAACAACAGATTATTGCATGAAGTAAAGTGTGTAATGTAATCAATACAAGTGCCCTTGGACACTGCACCAATGTTTTATCCCTAGTAGCAACAGCACATCTACCATCTTAGACCTTTCTGTCACTGATCCAGATATCTAGAGACTGAACCCACTATCGAGCATAAATACCCCCTCTTGGAGTCACAAGCATCTACTTGGCCAAAGCATCTACTAGCAACGGAGAGCATGCAAGATCAAGAGCACATAGATAAACAACTTGAATAAACATGGTATCAATATTCATCGGATCCCAGCAAACACAACATCTAGAATTACAATAAGATGATCTTGATCATATTAGGCAGCTCACAAGATCTAAACATGGAGGCACAAGGTAGAGAGACAACCATCTAGCTACTGCTATGGACCCGTAGTCCAAGGGTGGACTACTCACGCATCACTCCGGAGGCAGGCATGGTGATGTAGAGCCCTCCGGTGATGATCTCCCCTCCGGTAGGGTGCCGGGAAGAGCTTCAGAACTCCTCCAATCTGAGATTGACGATGACGGCCGCGACAGAACTTTTCGTGGAATATGATCGACCGTAATAGGGTTCTTGCGTCGCGGAGAATATATAGGAGAAGAGGCGGCGTCGGTGGCCGAGGGGGGCCACCACGCCATAGGGGGCACGGGCCCACCCTGGGCCGCGCCCTAGTGTGGCGTGGCCCCCTGGTGGGTCTGCTCCGACTCCCCTTTGGACTCCGTGATCTCCTCGTGATATTATTGACGATGTCTTTTGTTTCGTCCAATTCCGAGAATATTTCCTTAATAGATTTTCTGAAACAAAAAACAACAGAAAACAGGGAACTGGCACTGTGGCATCTTGTTAATAGGTTAGTCCCAGAAAATGCATAAAAATGATATAAAGTGTAACCAAAACATGTAGCAATTGATATAATAACAGCATGGAACACCAAAAATTATAGATACGTTTGAGACGTATCAAGCATCCCCAAGCTTAGTTCCTGCTCGTCCTCGAGTAGATAAACGATAAAAACAGATAATTTTTGAAGTGACATGCTACCAACACAATCTTTGATCAAATAACAATGTAATGCACATGATCTGAATGAAGTGATCCAAGCCAATGGTCTATAGTTTGCAAGCAAGTAAATAAAGAGTAAACATAAGTGATCACACAAGTGCAAACTTTCATGAATAACACTATAAAACATTTAGAGATATAATAGTCTAACATAATAGTTAGTTCACAGCAGCAATAATTCTCAACATGAAAGTGTTTGTATCAACACAAAGGAAGATAATAGCTTCAGCTTTTGCTTCAACTTTCAACATGTATATCATATAGATAATGTCAATGCAAAGAATATGATCAACCAAACACAAAGTTATGTAAAAACTGTTATACTGGAGTTGACAATGATGTTTGCTTAAGTAGACAGAAAGAAGTGGGAAAACTGACTCAACATAAAAGTAAAAGAATGGCCCTTCGCAGAGGGAAGCAGGGATTAACATCATGTGCTAGAGTTGTAGTTCCCGAAGGCATATAGAGAGCATAAAATAGTGTTTTGTAAGGTAATGGTGTATACAGGTGTCAACAAATTAAATAGCAGGTACTTGTCATCTTCCATGGCTAACTAACTTTTAGAGCGGTTCCGAGAGTTTTTAGGACTGCACTTGTAACAAGCACTTATTGGTGGCACTCCTCCCAACCATTTACTTTCCACAAACCATGGCTAACCGAATCCTCGGGTGCCCACCAACATTCACCATGGAGGAGTGTGTATTTATTTATTTATAGGGTGGACTAACCAACTCTTTAATGCAAAATAAAAGGTGGAGAAGCAGATGAAGCTGCCAATCCTTTTAATCAATTAGCATGGAAGATGACAAATCTCACTACTACGTCCTTATGAGCTTTTCAAGAAGTGACACAAAAAGGAAATGTAACAGTTTTGAGTAGTTAGTAGATAGCACATGAAGAAATTTACTTGGAATGGTGAAAACACCACATAATAGGTAGGTATGGTGGACACAGGTGGCATGGATTTGGCTCAAGGTTTTGGATGTACAAGAATCATTCCCTCTTAGTACAGAGTTTAGGCTAGCAAGGTTATTATAAGCAAACATGATTATCAACTGGAATAGCAAGAATGTACATAAAACACAAGGTTTGACGAACCATAGACTCCCAGTGTCATCCGTGTTAACACATAGCCTTCATCCAAAAATTATCTAGATTACTATGGACTTCCAATCATGCAACAGATTATTATAGCAGAAAATCCTTATAGTAGTTCTTCATTAATAGCCATTACTTACATGATGCACAAGCTTAAACATTAATTACTTGACAGCTCAAAACAATTGGCAAGCATCAAATTACTCAAGACAACGATCTAAAAAGATTCATGTAAGCATTTTATACCACTACCATATGCATAGCATTTTTCTGGTCCAACCAAACACCAATCAACTTATTTGACAACTCTCCAAACAAATATAAGTGAAGCAAGAGAGTACTTTCTTCAAAAAAAACTGAAAGCTCTAACAAGAGATGTATGAAAAACTAAGAGCTAACAGCAATAACAGCAACTAGACAGGAATACTCAACAAGTATAAGTGAAGCACAAGAGTATTCTAATGAAAAAGTGGAGCGTGTCTCTCTCCCAAACATGAATGCTAGGATCCAACAAGTATAGCACAACAAATAAAACAAACTGAAAACAAAAACACACTAACGCTCCAAGGAAGAGTACACTAGCATGAAGCAATAATAATATAGCACCATTAGGGATGACCTGATAATTTGTAGATGAAGAAGGGGATGCCCAAGGCATCCCCAAGCTTAGATGCTTGAGTCTTCTTGAAATATGCTGGGGAGGTAAGCCTCCCCAAGATTAAGCTCTTCACTCTTCTTGATCATGTAATATCATTCTCCTCTATCAACACTTGAAAACTTCCTTCACACCAAAACTTAACAGCTTTTCTCATTAGCAGGTTAGTGCACTAAAAGATAATACTTCAAAGTTCTAGCAAAGACAAAACTCACAAGCCAACTATTTTAAATATTAGCCACTGTTACTAGGCTCAAGTGGGCACTTTTACACGAAAAGAAACCACTTAAAAACTTGTAAAAGAGAGAATGCAAAATAAAAGACAGAATCTGTCAAACCAGAACAGTCTGTATTGACGAATTTTTTCGAGGCACTTACGATGCTCAGATGAAATTTTTTTGAAATAATGAAAGTTGCGTAACATCATCAGGAACATGCACAAAAAATTTCAGCATTTTTCGATTTTTTCTGATTTTCTACTGAATTAAACGGTGACGAACAGCAATCTGTCCCAATGCAGTCCCGAAAATAAAAACCAACTTTGCATTAGTAACTCTCCTTGGCACAACAAAACAGCAAATAAAAGATATAAAGGAGTTTCTACAGAGGTAAACAAGCATCCTTGACTCAAGAAAACAAAAATAAAACAACAAATAAAAACATGGGTTATCTCCCAGAAGTGCTTTTCTTTAATGCCTTTGAGCTATGCATGAAGAGATGCATCAAGTATTGTCAAGACCAGAAAATCCAAAACCATAATTTGTCTTGACACTAGTATCATGTGAGTATTTCATATTCTTCCTAGGGAAGTGTTCCATACCTTTCTTGAGTGGGAATTGAAATTTTATATTCCCCTCTCTCATATCAATAACAGCACCAATAGTTCTCAGAAAAGGTCTTCCCAAAACTATATTACTAGGAGATTTTTAAGGATCATAAAAGTTGAAGGTATATTTTTATTTTGCATAGTAATCTCAACATTAATGATCCCTACACTTTTTATAATAGTGCCATCATCATGAAAATGAAAAACAGGATAATCAACCATACCATCAATTTTTAACAAGTCAAACACTATCTTAGGCATGATGGACATTGTGGAACCAAGATCACAATAGGCACGAAATTTCTCATTACCAATGCTTATTTCAATAAAGGGTTCCCAATCATTTTTTAACTCAACATGAGGTGGTTCCTTAATGTGGTGGTCTAAGGTTAAGTCCTTGAGTGACTCTTCTATTTTATCAAGCCTAGTAAGCACACCTGTCTTATCCTCTTGAGGAAATTGAGCAAGTCCATTCAAAATTTTATAGGCTTTTTCTTTATTATGTTCATAGAAAGTCTCCCCCACCATAGTATCTAGAGCATTTTGGTATAAAGGTAGCAAGCCAAAGTAGAAACGTTTAATAAGAATGTCTAAGTCCATTTTAAGTTGCATCTTCCTATGCAGTTCTAACATCCTTTCCCAAGCTCCTTTAAAAGTTTCTCCACTCTCCTGTCCAAACCCAATAATTTCTCCTAAAGGGGAAACAGTAATGAAAGGACTGGAGCTAGACATGGTAACAAGCAAGTAACAACCGAAATAGTAAACTAGATGCAGGAATTTAATTTTTTTTGGGTTTTTGATGTTTAACAGTAAGAAAAACAAAAATAAAACAAGACAAAAAACAAAGTAAAGAGATTGGAACTGAGAGACTCCCCTTTCCAATAGCCTCCAAGTCCCCGGCAACGGCGCCGGAAAACAGCTTGATGGCTACGTGTTGGTGAACCCCAAGAGGAAGGTTATGATGTAGACAGCAGAAGTTTTCCCTTGAGAAATCTACCCAAGGTTATCAATCCAGTAGGACTTGATGATCTATCGGAAGGTTGTTGATGTTGACTCCCCCTGGCGCTAGGGAGCTTGCACCAACGTGGAATCTGCACAGACACAAACCAGAACTTTGCCCAACATGAAACAGAGAGGTTGTCAATCTCTCCGGTCTTGCAGAAACAAAGAGTTAAACGTATGTGTGGAAAACAGCAGGAAAAATAGCAAGTGACAGGAAACAGATGATTGCAGCAGGTTGTGCAAACAGTATGAGGAAATTGGACCAGGGTCCACAGTTCACTAGTGGTGTCTCTCTCAGAACAGATAACTAGCATGTTAGGTAAACAAATTACAGCTGGGCAATTGATAAATAGAGAGGGCATAACAATGCAATACATGCCAAGATGTCTACTATGAAATCTAGTTGGGCATTACAACAAAGTACATAGACCGTTATTCCAACAGCATCTATGCCTAAATAATCCACCTTCAAGGCAGCATCCGCATCCCATTCAGTATTAAGTTGCTGATGACCCACAAGTATAGGGGGTGTATCGTAGTACTTTCGATAAATAAGAGTGTCGAACCCAACGAGGAGCAGAAGGTGTTGACAAGCGGTTTTGATGAAGGATTCACTGTAAATGCTCACAGACAAGTTTTTAGGAGTTTTTGATATGACAGATAAATAAAGTACAAGTAAATAAAATGCAGTAATAATAGTTGCAGCGAGTGGCCCAATCCTTTCTACAGCAAAGGACAAGCCGGTTGTTGTACTTATAATGACCAAACGTTCTTGAGGACACACGGGAATATTGTCAAGTGCTTTCGCTTCATATAGTTGATTAATCTTCATTGTTTTGATAAGTGTTGTGTGGGTGAACCTATGCTAATGCACCGCCCTTCCTAGGACTAATACATACTTGTGATTATACCCCTTGCAAGCATCCGCAAATACAAGAAAGTAATTAAGATAAACTAACCACAGCCTTAAACTTTGAGATCCTGCTATCCCTCATGCATCGATATACCAACGGGTGTTCAGGTTTCTGTCACTCCGGCAACCCCACAATTGGCAAACGAATACACAATGCATTCCCCTAGGCCCATAAAGGTGAAGTATCATGTAGTCGACGTTCACATGACACCACTAGAAGAATAACACCACAACTTAAGCATCAAACCATTAAATATTACTCAACATAGTTCACTACTAACATCAAGACTTCTCCCATGTCCTCAAGAACTAAACGAACTACTCACAAGACATCATACGGAACATGATCAGAGGTGATATGATGATGAATAACAATCTGAACATAAACCTTAGTCCAATGGTTTCACCCAATAGCATCAATAACAAGAGTAATCAACACCGGGAGAGTTTCCCCTATGAAATAGACAAGATTCAGCCCTAGATGTTATAGCGGAGACGGGGTGCAGCGGCGGTGATGATGGTGTTGGCGGTGGAGATGATGATGATGATCCCGATGAAGTCCAGCTCGATGACGGTGATGATGGCGACGATTTCCCCCTCCGGGAGGGAATTTCCCCCGGCAGATTTCTTCCTGCAGGGGAGCTTTTCGCTCTCTGGTGTTTTCCGCCTCGTGGAGGCGGCGGAATATTTCGATGGCCGTCCTCCGTGTGTTAGGGTTCCGAGGGGGTCAAGTACGCGAAGGGGGAACGGCTGAGGTGGGCCAGGGCCCCCAAACCACCTGCGGCGCGGCTGGGGGCCCCCCGCGCCAGGGTGAGGAGGGCCCACCTTGGCCCTTCTCAGCTCCCCTTTTGGCCTCCTCCATCTGGTAAAATAGGACTTCCATATGTCTCCTTCGATTTATTGATCTTCAGAAATAGTGCATCTCGACGGTGCTTTTTCCAGCAGAATCCTGACTCCGGTGTCCAATTCTCCATTATTCATCAAACATGCAAAATAGGTAAAATAACATAAGTAACACTTCTAAATATGAAATATATCGATGAATAGCAGTAAATTATGATATAAAATAGTGATGCAAAATGGACGTATCAACCCCCCCAAGCTTAGACCTCGCTTGTCCCCAAGCGAAAACTGAGCTCAGTAAACATGACCACAAGTTTATGGAGCAAAGTGTCGATAAATAAAATACGGACAAGAAGCATCACATTCATTGATACACAAGTCATTCTAGACAGCAACTTCCCTTCATATAATCTAACTTGAAATAAGTAAAGGGAACCACGATGAAGTGCATAAAGAGAACCATGATTGGTGAAGGCAAACTTAAACTCTTGGTCAGAGAACAATTAACAGATCATACTTATCTTTCGAGAAGAGTCTTTATATCAGAGCTTATATAGCAGAACTTACATGCCTTAATCATAACAGTCTCCTTACAGTCATTGATAACTTTCAAAGTTATATTCATTCGGATAAAAGCTATTGTGCGAAACAAGGAAATGAGAGATATGATTAGAAGTATCAACACATATAACTAATTGGATCTCAACAACTCAAATGCTTGCTTGAGATAGAGAGGAATGGGTTTACTGACTCAACAATAATGTAAAAGATAGGCCCTTCGCAGAGGGAAGCAGGGATTAAATCATGTGCTAGAGCTTTTAAGTTTTGCAAAGCATATAGAGAGTATGAAAATAGTTGTTTGAGCTATGTATGTCGTTGTCAACGAATCGTAGTAAAGTGAACACTAACCCCTTGTCAACCAGACTTTCAAGAGCGGCTCCCATGAAGGACGTTATCTCTACCAGCAAGGTAGATCATCCCTCTTCTCTTTTGTTTACACATGTATTTTAGTTTCTTTATAGTTGACACTCCTCCCAACCTTTTGCTTACACAAGCCATGGCTAACCGAATCCTCGGGTGCCTTCCAACATTCACATACCATGGAGGAGTGTCTATTTGCAAATTAAGTTGCTTACTGATAAATCAGGGCAAAACATGTGAAGAGAATTATTAATGAAAGTTGTAGTTAATTGGGACTGGGCACCCCATTTGCCAGCTCTTTTTGCAAATTGTTGGATAAGCGGTGTATATGCCACTAGTCCATTGGTGAAAGTCTGTTTGACAAAAGTGCTAGAGAAACTCTACAGAACCCTCATGAGCTAATAAACAGTGACACAAAACTAGGAGTAATAAGTTTTGAATAATTTAAAGGTAGCACATGAAGTATTTACTTGGAATGGCGCAAAATACCATATAGTAGGAAGTTATGGTGGACTCGAATGGCAATGGTTTGGCTCAAGGTTTGGATGTATGAGAAGCATTCCCTCTCGATACAGGTCTTTGGCTAGCAAGGTTATGTAGCAAGCATAAGAGTTGAGGGATACAAACAATTATACAAGTGATAAGAATAATCATGCAATCTTCCTTAGAAGCACAAATAGTTTAACTTAAGAATACTAAGCTTATGAGCTACAAAGAAAGAAAGATCATGGAATAATATATTTGCATGCACTCCCTCTCTCTACTTAAGTCTCAAAGTATTGTCTACTACTGACCAATGCTAAGTTTGCCAAAACCAAAAAGATTAACTTGGTGCTCTAAAAAGTGATCCCTATACTAACAACAAGGTTATCAATATGAAAGAGAATTGCAAGCTAAAATAAAGTATGCAGAAAGTAAATGATAAAACTTCTCATTAATATTTCATAACGGCAACTCACACCAAGGGATACATAGATAACCAACTAAAAGAGAGATACTTCCACATTGCAAACCATCATATAAGATAACTTCCCTACTCACGATATGACTTTATGGAAAAGTAAAAGGTAAAGATAATGATGTGATACCGCGGCACTCCCCCAAGCTTGGAACAAACCAAGGGGATGCCAATACTTATGATGAATTACTCCTTCGGTGGTGGTGGCGGTATGACTTGGATTGGAGTAAGAAACCGTTCCAGCATTCGGCGGAGTCTGATATTCTCTTCCTGGAGTATTTCCACCTCCCTCCGCAGGGCTCGGTATTGATCACAGAACTCATCTGTAACTCGAAGTACTTCCGTCACTGCCGGAAAAGAGCTGTAGTCCGGAATAGGTGGTATTGCTCCCTGCAGGTTATGAGAAAAAGCACGTTGAGCGTTAACCGATCCCACAAAGGTGGGCTTCCTGACTGCAGGCTGTTCTCCCTTTGTTGACGGCATCCCCTTTACTTCCTTCATGACGCTTTCATCTTTGCTCTTGACTTCCTCCTTCAGCTTGGGGTCTTGAGTCTCGTCTTCCAAAGGCTCCTTGCCCTTGTTGTTGTTGTTGGAGACCATGGCGCTTCTAAATCTGAAAACAATATCTGGACAGAAACAGCTCGAAACGAAACACGATGAAAAGGCGAGATACGAACCTCGGGGGTTCGGGTGAGTATATAGCAAAAAGTTTTACAACATAAGGAAGGTACAGGAGGAAACCTGATCGGAGACGAGCTCCGGGGTGCTCAAACCACCAGGCGGCGCGGCTGGGGGCCCACCGCGCCGACCTATGGTTTGGGCACCACGGGTGCCGTCTCCCATCCGGTTCGGTCTCTTATTTTTCCATATTTAATAAAAACGACGAAAATATCTTCTAGAAAGTTATTCGCGAAACTTTTCTTACCGAAACTGTTACCTATTCGAATCGAATTCTGCAGTCCCAGAAAAATGTTCTTCAATGAAAGTTTCCGGAGTCACCACTTTAATTGTATCAACCTCTTCATTAATAGAATCTCCAGAAATATAATGCTTGAGTCTTTGACCATTTACCACTTGTGTAGAGTTATCTTTCAATGAAGCAATTTTTATTGCACCTGAACGATACACCTCCACAATAACAAATGGTCCTTCCCATTTTGAGAGTAACTTTCCTGCAAAAAATCTGAGACGAGACCTATACAATAGAACTTTCTCACCAACATTAAATTCTCTTTTAAGAATTCTCCTATCATGCCATCTCTTAACTTTTTCTTTAAAGAGTCTAGCATTTTCATAAGCCTCACTTCTCCATTCATCTAAAGAACTTAAGTGCAACAACCTTTTCTCACCGGCAAGTTTAAAATCTCTATTAAGTTCTCTCACTGCCCAATAAGCTTTGTGTTCTAATTCTAAAGGCAAGTGACAAGCTTTACCATAAACCATTTTATAAGGAGACATGCCCATGGGGTTCTTATAAGCAGTTCTATAAGCCCATAAAGCATCATTTAACTTACTAGCCCAATTTTTTCTAGATTTATTAACAGTCTTTTGCAAGATAGATTTAATCTCCCTATTTGACAATTCTACTTGTCCACTAGTTTGAGGATGATAGGCTGAAGCAATTCTATGATTAACACCATATTTAGCAAGAGTCTTTCTAAAACCACCATGGATAAAATGAGAACCTCCATCAGTCATAAGATATCTAGGTACACCAAACCTAGGAAAAATGACATCTTGAAGCATTTTTAAAGAGGTCTCACCATCAGCACTTTTAGTAGGTATAGCTTCTACCCATTTAGTGACATAATCAACAGCAACAAGTATATGAGTATTACCTTGTGAAGAAGGAAAAGGACCCATGAAGTCGAATCCCCAACAATCAAATGGTTCAATAACAAGAGAATAACTCATAGGCATTTCATTGCGTCTAGAGATATTACCAACCCTTTGACATTCATCACAAGATAAAATAAACTTTCTTGCATCCTTAAAGAGGGTAGGCCAATAAAAACCTGATTGTAGAACTTTCTGCGCAGTTCTATCTCCAGCGTGATGCCCTCCATAAGCACTTCCATGGCATTTCCTCAGTATTTCCTGTTGTTCATATTCAGGAACACATCTTCGCATAATACCATCGACTCCTTCTTTATATAAGTGTGGGTCATCCCAAAAGTAATGCCGCAAGTCATAAAAGAATTTCCTTCTTTGCTGAGCTGAAAAGGTTGGAGGCAAGTACTTGGAAACAATAAAGTTAGCATAATCAGCATACCAAGGACTATCTCGCGAACTTACACTTATTGCAGCCAATTGTTCATTTGGAAAGCTATCATTAACAGGAATAGGATCATAAGGAATGCTTTCCAATCTAGACAAATTATCAGCAACAGGATTTTCAGCACCTTTTCTATCTATGATATGCAAATCAAATTCTTGCAAAAGAAGTACCCATCTAATAAGCCTTGGCTTAGCATCTTTCTTTTCCATAAGGTATCTAATTGCAGCATGATCAGTATGAATAGTGACTTTCGAATCAACTATGTAGGGTCGAAATTTGTCACAAGCAAAAACTACAGCTAGAAATTCTTTTTCAGTAGTGGCATAATTCTTTTGAGCAGAATCAAGAGTTTTACTAGCATAATGAATAACATTTAACTTTTTATCTACTCGCTGCCCAAGAACAGCGCCTACAGCATAATCACTAGCATCACACATAATTTCAAAAGGTAAATTCCAATCAGGTGGTTCAACTACAGGAGCGGTGATTAAAGCCTTTTTCAAAGTTTCAAAAGCTTCCTTACAATCATCATCAAAAACAAAGGGTACATCTTTTTGAAGAAGATTAGTAAGAGGCTTGGAAATTTTAGAGAAATCTTTAATAAACCTCCTATAAAAACCAGCATGACCAAGAATACTACGAATACCTTTAACATCTTTGGGACAAGGCATCTTTTCAATTGCCTCCACTTTAGCTCGATCAACTTCAATACCTCTTTCAGAAATTTTATGTCCAAGAACAATTCCTTCATTAACCATAAAGTGGCATTTCTCCCAATTAAGAACAAGGCTAGTTTCTTCACATCTCTGCAAAACTTTGTCAAGGTTGTGCAAACAATTATCAAAGGAAGTTCCATAGACGGAGAAATCGTCCATGAAGACTTCCACAATTTCCTCACAAAAGCCATGAAAAATAGCAGACATGCATCTTTGAAAAGTAGCAGGAGCATTACATAAACCAAAAGGCATACGTCTATAAGCATAAGTTCCATAAGGACAAGTAAAAGTAGTTTTCTCTTGATCTTGCGCTCTCACAGCAATTTGAGAAAACCCAGAATACCCATCAAGGAAACAAAAGTGAGTTTTCTTGGACAACCTCTCAAGCATTTGATCAATAAAAGGCAAAGGATAATGATCTTTCTTAGTTACTTTGTTAACCTTTCTAAAATCAATGCACATCCTATAACCAACTACTACTCTTTGAGGAATTAGTTCATCATTTTCATTAGGAACAACGGTAATTCCTCCTTTCTTAGGAACACAATGCACAGGACTTACCCATCTACTATCAGCAATAGGATAAATAATACCAGCTTCAAGAAGTTTTAATACCTCATTTCTTACCACTTCTTTCATCTTGGGTATTAAACGACGCTGATGCTCAACAACAGGCTTTGCATCAGGTTCCATGTTGATGGCGTGCTGACATATAGTAGGAGAAATTCCCTTCAGGTCATCAAGAGTATATCCCATAGCTCCGCGGTGTTTCCTCAACACTCCCAATAACCTTTCCTCCTCTGTACCTGAAAGTTTAGAGCTGATAATAACAGGATATATTTTCTTATCATCAATATAAGCATATTTAAGATTATCAGGCAGAGGTTTCAAATCAAAAACAGGATCCTCCTTGGGTGGCATTGTGGTACCCAAATCTTCCACAGGTAAATTGTGTTTGAGCATAGGTTGACGAAGGAATACTTCATCAAGCTCATTCCTTTCTTCCCTGAAGTTCTCACTTTCATGATTCTCCATATGTTGCTGCAAAGCATTGTTAGGAGCAAGAACAATAGATGCAAGTTGAGCAATTTCAAAATCCTCACTAGGCAATTCAGTTTCATAAGGTGCTTTAGCAAATTTAGAGAAATTGAATTCATAAGATTCACCAGCAAATTTAGTAAAGATTTTCTCTTTCTTACAGTCTATAACAGCACCACAAGTATTCAGAAAAGGTCTACCAAAAATAATAGGACAACTATCATTGGCAGCCGACCCAAGTACAAGAAAATCAGCAGGGTATTTAGTCTTACCACAAAGGACTTCGACATCTCTAATGATACCAATTGGAGAGATAGTTTCCCTATTAGCAAGCTGAATAACCACATCAATCTCTTCAAGTTTACAAGGAGCAATTTCGTGCATAATTTCCCTGTAAAGCTCATAAGGAATAGCACTAGAACTTGCACCAATATCACATAAACCATAATAGCAATGATCACCTATCCAACAGAAAGCACAGGAACACTAGACTTCCTAGAACTTTTAGGATGTGAGACAATATTAGAAGCATCCTCACAAAAGATAATGTGTCTATCTTCTAAATTTTCAGTGACAAGATCTTTAACCAATGCTACAACAGGTTCAACAGTTATTTGCTCATCAGGTTTGGTAGTTTTCTTATTACTTTTACTAACAACACCAGTTATGATAGTATGTTCCTTAATCTTATTAGGAAAAGGAACTTTTTCAATATAAGGTTCTGGAATAATGCGATCAGCAACATTAACCTCAACACCTTTAGATATATGAGAAACAGATTCATCTTTATATGGTTCATGATAATTTTTAAAACCCTCCTTCGGCAAACCGAAATAGGAAGCAAAGGCTTTATAAAAGTTTGCAACAATTTGAGAGTCAAGACCATAAGTAGTGCTAATTTTGCGATAATCATCAGTATCCATAAATTTTTAACACACTCAAAGTCATAGCTTATACCTGACTCCCTACCTTTGTCATTCTCCCATCCTTCAGTGTTCTCCTGAATCCGATCAAGAAGGTCCCACTTAAACTCTTCTTTATTACGAGTGAACGATCCAGCACAAGTGGTATCCAATAGAGTTTTATCTTGAAAGGAGAGTCTTGCATAAAAGTTATCAATAACAATATTACCAGGAAGCTCATGAATGGGACATTTGAGCATTAATGCCTTCAATCTCCCCCACGCTTGAGCGATACTCTCTCCATCATAGGGCCAGAAGTTATATATGAGGTTCCGATCCTTATGAATCTCACTTGGAGGATAGAATTTGGAGTAAAAGAGAGGTACAATTTCCTCCCATCCAAGAGAATACCCATTCTTCAGCAGTTTATACCAATGTGCAGCTTTACCAGACAGTGATAGAGAGAATAATTTCTTCTTAACTTCTCCCATCGAGATACCTGCACACTTAAATAACTCGCACAATTCATGCAGAAATAACAAATGATCTCCAGGATGGACAGTTCCATCTCCTGCATAGCGGTTATTTGTGACACGTTCAACAATTTTCATAGGAATTTTGAACGGTATTACCTGCTCATCTGGCGCCTCCTCTACTACCTTAGCAGTGGTAGTTGTTTTCCCAAATAGGAATTCAAGAGAAGACCCCTCCATAATGAGATATAGCAGCAGGCAAAAATAAAAACAGCACGTACAATAAATGTTTCCCTTACCAATTCCACTTACCAATAGCGCTACACTCCCCGGCAACGGCGCCAGAAAATAGTCTTGATAACCCACAAGTATAGGGGGTGTATCGTAGTACTTTCGATAAATAAGAGTGTCGAACCCAACGAGGAGCAGAAGGTGTTGACAAGCGGTTTTGATGAAGGATTCACTGTAAATGCTCACAGACAAGTTTTTAGGAGTTTTTGATATGACAGATAAATAAAGTACAAGTAAATAAAATGCAGTAATAATAGTTGCAGCGAGTGGCCCAATCCTTTCTACAGCAAAGGACAAGCCGGTTGTTGTACTTATAATGACCAAACGTTCTTGAGGACACACGGGAATATTGTCAAGTGCTTTCGCTTCATATAGTTGATTAATCTTCATTGTTTTGATAAGTGTTGTGTGGGTGAACCTATGCTAATGCACCGCCCTTCCTAGGACTAATACATACTTGTGATTATACCCCTTGCAAGCATCCGCAAATACAAGAAAGTAATTAAGATAAACTAACCACAGCCTTAAACTTTGAGATCCTGCTATCCCTCATGCATCGATATACCAACGGGTGTTCAGGTTTCTGTCACTCCGGCAACCCCACAATTGGCAAACGAATACACAATGCATTCCCCTAGGCCCATAAAGGTGAAGTATCATGTAGTCGACGTTCACATGACACCACTAGAAGAATAACACCACAACTTAAGCATCAAACCATTAAATATTACTCAACATAGTTCACTACTAACATCAAGACTTCTCCCATGTCCTCAAGAACTAAACGAACTACTCACAAGACATCATACGGAACATGATCAGAGGTGATATGATGATGAATAACAATCTGAACATAAACCTTAGTCCAATGGTTTCACCCAATAGCATCAATAACAAGAGTAATCAACACCGGGAGAGTTTCCCCTATGAAATAGACAAGATTCAGCCCTAGATGTTACAGCGGAGACGGGGTGCAGCGGCGGTGATGATGGTGTTGGCGGTGGAGATGATGATGATGATCCCGATGAAGTCCAGCTCGATGACGGTGATGATGGCGACGATTTCCCCCTCCGGGAGGGAATTTCCCCCGGCAGATTTCTTCCTGCAGGGGAGCTTTTCGCTCTCTGGTGTTTTCCGCCTCGTGGAGGCGGCGGAATATTTCGATGGCCGTCCTCCGTGTGTTAGGGTTCCGAGGGGGTCAAGTACGCGAAGGGGGAACGGCTGAGGTGGGCCAGGGCCCCCAAACCACCTGGCGGCGCGGCTGGTGGGCCCGCCGCGCCAGCTGGTGAGGAGGGCCCACCTTGGCCCTTCTCAGCCTCCCCTTTTGGCCTCCTCTCATCTGGTAAAATAGGGACTTCCATATGTCTCCTTCGATTTATTGATCTTCAGAAATAGTGCATCTCGACGGTGCTTTTTCCAGCAGAATCCTGACTCCGGTGTTGTCGTGGTGGGATCACGGCAGATGCCATAGGCATGGCTAAGATGGGGCCGAATGGTCGTTGGGGGAATCCGGGGAGGGTTTATGCACTCAAGAAGTGCACACGCAAGAACACGCAAGAACACGAACTAGAAACCAAGAAAGCAAGAACACAAAGCACACCACGATGTACCCTGCTTCGGGGCCCTCTTGCGGAGGTAACACCCCTACTGCAGCACTATCCTACTCAGTGTATAGCTCAAAGTGACAAGTACAAGCTGCTCCTCGAGCTGTATGATGATACAATGGTGAGAACTTGAGGTAGAAGATGGAGCTACGCGGGAGGAAGAAGGCACTCCGAGCTAGATCCGAGGTGTTTCCGGGGTGTTCCGAGGTTCCTTTCTCTCTTTCTCTTTCTGTTGATTCCTCTCTCCGTCCTCCCCAAGCAGGAGGGGGGTGAAGCCCTCTATATAGGACAGCCGAGTTACCGTTGTGCCCCTCGCTGAACACTGTAGCCATGCCTCTGCTTTAGTCATCATTGTACTCCTGTCAGGGACAAGACATGGCCTGCCCATCCCCTGCATCACCACAGTAGAGCTAGGATGTCTCCTCTGACAGAGACAGGACATAGCCACGCCGTGCTACCTCGTAGCCTTATCCCCGGATCTCACGAGGTCAGCGGTCAGAGGCGTGCAGCCCCGCCGAACCCGGGGCACGCCTCTGCCATGCTCCGTGACAGACGCTCCCGTGTCAGGCGCTCTTGTACCAGGTAGGAAGTGACAGGAGCATTGACTCCTGCCCGACCTACGGCCTCCTGCCTTGGTTAGCTTGGGTCTTGCTTCCGTTCCTTACCTCGGGTATAACTTCCTTCACACAGCTTCTCCTGTACTCACCATATAAACCATAGCACCGAGGTATTAGGTCGGCTGACCATAGCTCGGACAGTGAACCTCGGCCCAGGCTGACGGGATACCTCAGATCCCTCTGGGCCAAGATAGGTCGGCCTTTGTATCCTCCAGGTCAAGATTAAGCTCGGACACTCCCAGGCCCAAACAGGTCGGCCCTTTCCGTACCTCGGCATATCTTTAAACTCATCTTTATACCAAGCCTTGACCCTACCCGGGGGTAGCCCCCCGACATTAGTCCCCGAAGCTGGTGCGGTCCTACGACCTCGGATGGAGGGCTGTAGCAGGTTCAAAAATAACCAAGGCACCGCCTCTAAACCGACCTTCAACATAGCTCCGCCGAGGTACTTCCCACAGACCTTAATCTCATCCGAGGTTGATCTGCAATCTGAACTTTCTGAGCTATGTGACTTAGCACAATCTTGCCTCAAGATTTTCCGAGGCACGTGGCGCAGAATCTCTGCCTGGACCTCGAAACCCGGACCTCTGAAAGACAGGTCCTGACCACACGCCGCCCTCGTCAGCCGGACCCACCAAACAGCGCACCTGCGCATTCAAGTGCGAGACCAACTTGACTGCCCGCGACTCCTCGATTCTCGCGCTGACCGGCACAGGAAATCCGAGGTTGGCGGTTGCACTCTGCGGCCCACGATGTGGCCGATCGTGCGGCCACCAACCGCGCAACCGCTTCTCCACCCGCACATGATCCCACGATCCCACGTTCCCTGGTAACCGCGCGGTAGTGCGCCGTTACCGCGTGCAGTTACCGCACGCGGCTATAAATAGGGGCCTAGGGCAGGACTTCGTCTTCTCCTTCCCCACTTCACCGATTTGTGCCCTCTGCCTCCAGCGCTGCCGTCGAGCACCTCGCCGCACCGGAGTACGCACCGCCGTTCTGCAACACCGTCCCGCACCGCCGTCAAGCGCCTCGCCGCACCGGAGCACGCGCGCTGCGCCTGGCGCCATCGACTCGTCGCCGACCCCTCGCGTTCCTCCACGGTGAGTTCCTTGCTTCCCGTCCATTGCCGTGGATGAGTTCATCCTTCGATGAACTCGAGGATCCTGATGAACCCTAAGATTCTGATGAACTAGATGATCCCCTCGAGCCCTTTTAGCACATTTTGGATCTCGCTTAGATTTGCACCAAACGCATCCGTAGCACTATCCTTTTAGTTTTGCCCCTGGATGAACTCGATTTTATTTCCCTTTTTAGCTCACCGGTAGATCTTTGGTAGCATCTCGCCACGGTAGAAACATGTTTCCCACCCAAAATACTTTAGCTCGGCTGTTTTGACTGATCCGAGGTATTTTACCCCGGCTATCCTGAACTATCCGAGGTACTTACCCCGGTTGAACCTCCCTCCTCTGCAGGAAAGCGTCAACATGTCTTCTGCCTCGGATCCCGCCGAGGAGGGAGCACAGGAAATCCGAGGTAGCTGGGAGGGATCCGACGTCACGGAGGTCGACATCAAATGGCTCCGAGATTCACGGCGGATCCCGGCTAAACTCATCTGCCGGATTCCGAAGAAAGGAGACATCGAACCCAAGGTGGAATCCGGGGAGAGGGTCGTCTTCCTGGACCACTTTGAACGTGGCTTCGGGCTCCCGGCTGGAAAATTCTTCCGGGATTTCTTGGACAAATTCGGGCTACAACCACACCACCTGCCCGCCAATGCCATCCTCCAACTTTCGGCCTACGCCACCTTTTCCGAGGGTTACCTCGGATTATGGCCAAGCATCGAGTCCTAGGCCAAGTACTTCCAGCTGAAGAAGCAAAGTGTCCCGAACAAGAAGGTCGTGGACAAGGAGATGACTGCTTGCGGGGCGGCCTCGATTTCACCTCGGCGCCAATCTGAGTTTCCTCGGATTCAGGGCCTAGACTCCTGCCGCAAATGGCAACGCTCCTTCTTCTACGTGAAGAACCCGGGTGCCGAAGACCTCATCAACTTGCCGGAGTTCACCATTGGAACCCCCACTGCCCAACTCAACTGGGATTATGAGCCTGCACCCGACGCTCCCGAGGTTCTTGTGATCCACCGGACCATGATGTCACTCCAGGGGAAAAGCTGGGGAGCAGATGACATCTTGCGTACCATGATCACCCGCCGGGTTAGTCCCTTACAAGAGCGGGCCCACAAGATCTGCCATATGAGTGGCCGCTACGACCCCACTCGCCACAGCACCTTCGAACTTGATGACTCCGAGGTGAAGAGGCGCATCCGAGCCATCGCCAAGACCACAATGCCCGACAAGTGGAAATGGGGTGTCAAGCCCTACGACCGAGATCACCCTCCAGCTCAAGTAAGTGTACTTTACCCAACGCAAAATATTCCTCGGTTTCATTTTCACCCCGGCCTTGCATGGATTCTTGTGTTAACTCGGTTTTACCTTGCCACCTCTGCAGAAGTTCACTCGACAGGAAATCGAGGATGGCCCCCTTTCTTCTAAGGAGTGGACTCCCGACCTGCCTGTCCCGGAAGCCGCCGAGGTTGAAGATCCGGACAATGAGGACCACCTCCCCATTCCCAAGGCCACCTCGAGTAAGACTCGTGGTTTCACCTCGCACCGCCCACCAGTTCGATCGTCTATCCAGGATTGGCCCGATAATGACGATGATGATTGCCAAATCCTGGAACCTGTCAACGTTATTCCCATCTCATATGCTCCTCCAACATATAATAATTTTCATCTAGCGTCTGCAGCTTCCCGGAAACGCTCAGGACCTGGTACCTCGGATGCCGAGGCTTCCAAGACCTCGGAGACCGTGGCGCCCAAAGCCAAGCGTGCCAAGAAGACCTCGGGGAGGCACAAGAAGCGAGGTCCCGTGGAGGAGGATGCGTAAGTCACCTTGCTCCTTTTTACCTTTCACGCTGTTCCGAGGTTAAGCTTTTCATTCTAACTTAATCTTTTCTTTTTCTTTTCGTCTAGCCCGGCTCGGCATATCAAACAGAGCCACAGCTCGATACACTCACCACTGCCTCCAGCTCGATAAACTATATTACTAGGAGATTTTTTAAGGATCATAAAAGTTGTAGGTATATTTTTATTTTGCATAGTAATCTCAACATTAATGATCCCTACACTTTTTATAATAGTGCCATCAGCATGAAAATGAAAAACAGGATAATCAACCATACCATCAATTTTTAACAAGTCAAACACTATCTTAGGCATGATGGACATTGTGGAACCAAGATCACAATAGGCACAAAATTTCTCATTACCAATTCTTATTTCAATAAAGGGTTCCCAATCATTTTTTAACTCAACATGAGGTGGTTCCTTAATGTGGTGGTCTAAGGTTAAGTCCTTGAGTGACTCTTCTATTTTATCAAGCCTAGTAAGCACACCTGTCTTATCCTCTTGAGGAAATTGAGCAAGTCCATTCAAAATTTTATAGGCTTTTTCTGTATTATGTTCATAGAAAGTCTCCCCCACCATAGTATCTAGAGCATTTTGGTATAAAGGTAGCAAGCCAAAGTAGAAACGTTTAATAAGAATGTCTAAGTCCATTTTAAGTTGCATCTTCCTATGCAGTTCTAACATCCTTTCCCAATCTCCTTTAAAAGTTTCTCCACTCTCCTGTCCAAACCCAATAATTTCTCCTAAAGAGGAAACAATAATGAAAGGACTGGAGCTAGACATGGTAACAAGCAAGTAACAACCGAAATAGTAAACTAGATGCAGGATTTTTTTTTTTGGGTTTTTGATGTTTAACAGTAAGCAAAACAAAAATAAAACAAGACAAAAAACAAAGTAAAGAGATTGGAACTGAGAGACTCCCCTTTCCAATAGCCTCTAAGTCCCCGGCAACGGCGCCAGAAAACAGCTTGATGGCTACGTGTTGGTGAACCCCAAGAGGAAGGTTATGATGTAGACAGCAGAAGTTTTCCCTTGAGAAATCTACCCAAGGTTATCAATCCAGTAGGACTTGATGATCTATCGGAAGGTTGTTGATGTTGACTCCCCCTGGCGCTAGGGAGCTTGCACCAACGTGGAATCTGCACAGACACAAACCAGAACTTTGCCCAACACGAAACAGAGAGGTTGTCAATCTCTCCGGTCTTGCAGAAACAAAGAGTTAAACGTATGGTGTGGAAAACAGCAGGAAAAACAGCAAGTGACAGGAAATAGATGATTGCAGCAGGTTGTGTAAACAGTATGAGGAAATGGGACCAGGGTCCACAGTTCACTAGTGGTGTCTCTCTCAGAACAGATAACTAGCATGTTGGGTAAACAAATTACAGCTGGGCAATTGATAAATAGAGAGGGCATAACAATGCAATACATGCCAAGATGTCTACTATGAAATCTAGTTGGGCATTACAACAAAGTACATAGACCGTTATTCCAACATCATCTATGCCTAAATAATCCACCTTCAAGGCAGCATCCGCATCCCATTCAGTATTAAGTTGCTGATGACCCACAAGTATAGGGGGTGTATCGTAGTACTTTCGATAAATAAGAGTGTCGAACCCAACGAGGAGCAGAAGGTGTTGACAAGCGGTTTTGATGAAGGATTCACTGTAAATGCTCACAGACAAGTTTTTAGGAGTTTTTGATATGACAGATAAATAAAGTACAAGTAAATAAAATGCAGTAATAATAGTTGCAGCGAGTGGCCCAATCCTTTCTACAGCAAAGGACAAGCCGGTTGTTGTACTTATAATGACCAAACGTTCTTGAGGACACACGGGAATATTGTCAAGTGCTTTCGCTTCATATAGTTGATTAATCTTCATTGTTTTGATAAGTGTTGTGTGGGTGAACCTATGCTAATGCACCGCCCTTCCTAGGACTAATACATACTTGTGATTATACCCCTTGCAAGCATCCGCAAATACAAGAAAGTAATTAAGATAAACTAACCACAACCTTAAACTTTGAGATCCTGCTATCCCTCATGCATCAATATACCAACGGGTGTTCAGGTTTCTGTCACTCCGGCAACCCCACAATTGGCAAACGAATACACAATGCATTCCCCTAGGCCCATAAAGGTGAAGTATCATGTAGTCGACGTTCACATGACACCACTAGAAGAATAACACCACAACTTAAGCATCAAACCATTAAATATTACTCAACATAATTCACTACTAACATCAAGACTTCTCCCATGTCCTCAAGAACTAAACGAACTACTCACAAGACATCATACGGAACATGATCAGAGGTGATATGATGATGAATAACAATCTGAACATAAACCTTAATCCAATGGTTTCACCCAATAGCATCAATAACAAGAGTAATCAACACCGGGAGAGTTTCCCCTATGAAATAGACAAGATTCTGCCCTAGATGTTACAGCGGAGACGGGGTGCAGCGGCGGTGATGATGATGTTGGCGGTGGAGATGATGATGATGATCCCGATGAAGTCCAGCTCGATGACGGTGATGATGGCGACGATTTCCCCCTCCGGGAGGGAATTTCCCCCGGCAGATTTCTTCCTGCAGGGAAGCTTTTCGCTCTCTGGTGTTTTCCGCCTCGTGGAGGCGGCGGAATATTTCGATGGCCGTCCTCCGTGTGTTAGGGTTCCCAGGGGGTCAAGTACACGAAGGGGGAACGGCTGAGGTGGGCCAGGGTCCCCAAACCACCTGGCGGCGCGGCTGGTGGGCCCGCCGCGCCAGCTGGTGAGGAGGGCCCACCTTGGCCCTTCTCAGCCTCCCCTTTTGGCCTCCTCGTCATCTGGTAAAATAGGGACTTCCATATGTCTCCTTCGATTTATTGATCTTCAGAAATAGTGCATCTCGACGGTGCTTTTTCCAGCAGAATCCTGACTCCGGTGTCCAATTCTCCATTATTCATCAAACATGCAAAATAGGTAAAATAACATAAGTAACACTTCTAAATATGAAATATATCGATGAATAGCAGTAAATTATGATATAAAATAGTGATGCAAAATGGACGTATCAACCCCCCCAAGCTTAGACCTCGCTTGTCCCCAAGCGAAAACTGAGCTCAGTAAACATGACCACAAGTTTATGGAGCAAAGTGTCGATAAATAAAATACGGACAAGAAGCATCACATTCATTGATACACAAGTCATTCTAGACAGCAACTTCCCTTCATATAATCTAACTTGAAATAAGTAAAGGGAACCACGATGAAGTGCATAAAGTGAACCATGATTGGTGAAGGCAAACTTAAACTCTTGGTCAGAGAACAATTAACAGATCATACTTATCTTTCGAGAAGAGTCTTTATATCAGAGCTTATATAGCAGAACTTACACGCCTTAATCATAACAGTCTCCTTACAGTCATTGATAACTTTCAAAGTTATATTCATTCGGATAAAAGCTATTGTGCGAAACAAGGAAATGAGAGATATGATTAGAAGTATCAACACATATAACTAATTGGATCTCAACAACTCAAATGCTTGCTTGAGATAGAGAGGAATGGGTTTACTGACTCAACAATAATGTAAAAGATAGGCCCTTCGCAGAGGGAAGCAGGGATTAAATCATGTGCTAGAGCTTTTAAGTTTTGCAAAGCATATAGAGAGTATGAAAATAGTTGTTTGAGCTATGTATGTCGTTGTCAACGAATCGTAGTAAAGTGAACACTAACCCCTTGTCAACCAGACTTTCAAGAGCGGCTCCCATGAAGGACGTTATCTCTACCAGCAAGGTAGATCATCCCTCTTCTCTTTTGTTTACACATGTATTTTAGTTTCTTTATAGTTGACACTCCTCCCAACCTTTTGCTTACACAAGCCATGGCTAACCGAATCCTCGGGTGCCTTCCAACATTCACATACCATGGAGGAGTGTCTATTTGCAAATTAAGTTGCTTACTGATAAATCAGGGCAAAACATGTGAAGAGAATTATTAATGAAAGTTGTAGTTAATTGGGACTGGGCACCCCATTTGCCAGCTCTTTTTGCAAATTGTTGGATAAGCGGTGTATATGCCACTAGTCCATTGGTGAAAGTCTGTTTGACAAAAGTGCTAGAGAAACTCTACAGAACCCTCATGAGCTAATAAACAGTGACACAAAACTAGGAGTAATAAGTTTTGAATAATTTAAAGGTAGCACATGAAGTATTTACTTGGAATGGCGCAAAATACCATATAGTAGGAAGTTATGGTGGACTCGAATGGCAATGGTTTGGCTCAAGGTTTGGATGTATGAGAAGCATTCCCTCTCGATACAGGTCTTTGGCTAGCAAGGTTATGTAGCAAGTATAAGGGTTGAGGGATACAAACAATTATACAAGTGATAAGAATAATCATGCAATCTTCCTTAGAAGCACAAATAGTTTAACTTAAGAATACTAAGCTTATGAGCTACAAAGAAAGAAAGATCATGGAATAATATATTTGCATGCACTCCCCTCTCTCTACTTAAGTCTCAAAGTATTGTCTACTACTGACCAATGCTAAGTTTGCCAAAACCAAAAAGATTAACTTGGTGCTCTAAAAAGTGATCCCTATACTAACAACAAGGTTATCAATATGAAAGAGAATTGCAAGCTAAAATAAAGTATGCAGAAAGTAAATGATAAAACTTCTCATTAATATTTCATAACGGCAACTCACACCAAGGGATACATAGATAACCAACTAAAAGAGAGATACTTCCACATTGCAAACCATCATATAAGATAACTTCCCTACTCACGATACGACTTTATGAAAAAGTAAAAGGTAAAGATAATGATGTGATACCGCGACACTCCCCCAAGCTTGGAACAAACCAAGGGGATGCCAATACTTATGATGAATTACTCCTTCGGTGGTGGTGGCGGTATGACTTGGATTGGAGTAAGAAACCGTTCCAGCATTCGGCGGAGTCTGATATTCTCTTCCTGGAGTGTTTCCACCTCCCTCCGCATGGCTCGGTATTGATCACAGAACTCATCTGTAACTCGAGGTACTTCCGTCACTGCCGGAAAAGAGCTGTAGTCCGGAATATGTGGTATTGCTCCCTGCAGGTTATGAGAAAAAGCACGTTGAGCGTTAACCGATCCCACAAGGGTGGGCTTCCTGACTGCAGGCTGTCCTCCCTTTGTTGACGGCAGGGTGCCGGGAAGAGCTTCAGAACTCCTCCGATATGAGATTGACGATGACGGCCGCGATGGAACTTTTCGTGGAATATGATCGACCGTAATAGGGTTCTCGCGTCGCGGAGAATATATAGGCGAAGAGGCGGCGTCGGTGGCCGAGGGGGGCCACCACGCCATAGGGGGCGCGGGCCCACCCTGGGCCGCGCCCTAGTGTGGTGTGGCCCCCTGGTGGGTCTGCTCCGACTCCCCTTTGGACTCCATGATCTCCTCGTGATATTATTGACGATGTCTTTTGTTTCGTCCAATTCCGAGAATATTTCCTTAATAGATTTTCTGAAACCAAAAACAGCAGAAAACAGGGAACTGGCACTGTGGCATCTTGTTAATAGGTTAGTCCCAGAAAATGCATAAAAAGATATAAAGTGTAGCCAAAACATGTAGCAATTGATATAATAACAGCATGGAACATCAAAAATTATAGATACGTTTGAGACGTATCAACAAGTCACTAAAGTGATCAGGTAGTTGATTCGCTAATGCATGCAAATCAATTATCGTTTGGACTTGTTTATTTGTCTCGGCAGTGCGTGGGTCTTGAGCGTGGATCTCCGTGATTTGGCACGTGATTTCTCGACTTTTATCATCAAGGGGTTGGTTATCTCCCCCTAAAGTCGGAAAGAGATCCTCGTCAATGCAATCAGCGAAGCGGGCCGTATGACATTCACTTGTCATGGGGTCCAAATACCTAATTATGGACATAGTCGCATAACCAACGTATATCCCTGACTTACGGAGCGGGCCCTTTGCTGACCGCTGGGGTGGTGCTATCGGTACATTCACCTGGCAATCGAACCTATAAAGGTGGGAAATTATCGGTGCCGACCCCTGCGCAAGCTGCACATGAGAATGAATGTTGTAGGCCAACGGTCTAAAGTTAACGAGTTTAGCAGCGTGTAACATAGCTTGCCCCAACATCTGGTTGGTGAAATACAACTCTTATGATGGACTTTATCCTTCACTTTTAAGGGGGGGGGGGGTCTAATGATTAACTTCCCTGTAGCGTATGCGGAGCACACAAAATCATCAGGATTTGGGAAGTTTTTCACTTTAACATTATGATTGTTTGAGTTGTATATTCCTCATCATACTAAGACTGACTGGCCTAAATCTATCATGCCATAAGCAAAATAGTTCAGAGCATCGAAAGGTAGTGCACACAGGCATTGCTACAATTACCATGTAGCATAGCCATGTGTCCAATGGAGGACAATATTCCAAGAACATGTTTACCATTTTCATCGCGCTCGGTGATAAGGAGGCATTCTATACCATTCACAACACCGGTCTCAGCTGGAGACTATTAGCGTGAAAACCATTGAAACTTAAGGGGGTGCAAGTGACTCGAGGTACAACAATGCATCGTTAATGATCAGAGTTGTTCCCATGGGTAGTATCATAGTGGCTCGTCTAGAGCCAACTATATAAGGATCGCAGCCGGTGATTTTCATAACACTACCTCGAGAATTTTATCAGACACAAAGCACATAATCTCCCTGAAGATGGTATTTGTGTATCGTTTTCCACGAGACATGTTTACTCCACTGAGGTGACACACGTGTTCTAAGATATTTGCATGTAAATAAAATAATGAAGCGAGGAATTAGCAACATTACAGAACAAATGCATATATATCTCAGAACATAACATGCCATCATATTTAAATAGAGGAATTAATGAACGATAACCAAATGTCATTCAAGCGTCGAAATAATGAATATGTCTTGCTCTTATAGAGCTTACAAACCAAATGTATCTCAAATTGCCTAAGGAATCATGAAAAGTTAAACAGTGGAAGCTTAGACGGGCATAGAGAACGCGCCGTTCACTTCACACTCAATGTCCAACTGAGCGAATTGCTCCTCGCTGAGTATAGGATCATCATCAGTGCCTACACGAGGTGCAGAAGGGAGCACCAAGTGATCGACCTCCATAGAGACGCCGACGTTCGTTGAGACCGTAGGGGCTATCTCCATGGGCGCAGCCATAGGCAGAGGTGGAGGCGGCGAGAGGATCTCGGGTGCCACCATGGGTGCCAGAGGTGCCTCCCCCTGTACTGAGGCGAGGTGCGATTCATGCACCTTCTTACTAGCCTTGTACATTTCCACGACGTCCTTAGGTGCACGGCACTGGCGTGCGAAGTGTTCGGTAGAGCCGCATCGGTAGCATTCTGAGGGCCTCTGCTCCCCCTTGCCTGGCTGATGCTGCTGAGCCTAGCGAGGGGGTGAGGCGCCTTCTTGCCCTCCATGCCTCTCTTCTTCTTGAGAGGCACATGGGCCTTGTAGGTGCTAGCATGGGTCTCCTGACGGGAACTCGCTCCAAGTGGCTGCGCGAGAGAGTTCTTTTGCAAGAGCGCATCCTCCGCCTCCTCCACCTGGAGTATGTCCACAAGCTCTGCATACTGCGTGTACTTCCCTGGCGGTAATTCCGCGAGGACTGTACAACATCGGGGTGGAAAGTAGAGAGTCTTCTCAATCTTCTGAGTGTCGGTGATAGTGACACCACACATCCGAAGAGAGGTGCAAATCCGGTGCAAAGCCGAATTATAGTCTCCCACCGTCTTGAAGTCCTGAAACCTCAGACGCATCCACTCCGCCTCTATCTGCGGGCGAACAGTGTACTTCAGTCGCTCGAAACGCTGCTTAAGAGCATTCCAGAGGTCCAAAGCACTCCGCTTAGCCATGTACTCGTTTTTCAGAGTAAGGCAGAGGTGGTGACACAGAAAATGCAGAGCCTGGGCATTCTGAGCAGGGGTGACAGTGCTAGTGGCCGTCTGGGTCCCCAGGCCAATCGCGTTGGTCAGCTCCCTAGACGTGAGGAAGATCTCCACGTCCGATGCCCACGTCAGGTAGTTCAGCCCATTTTGAGCTAGCTCGGTAAACTCACGGTTGACGATTCCGGCCATTTGCAATTTATGCAAATCATATTAGATTACAGCAGGTAATCCGGATTACAATAGGTAATCCATTGCATAAATACGATGAAGATATAATTGTTCATTAACATGACGTTCCAATATTTAAAAACATGCTAACAATGATTTCAGAGCGATTAAAAGTAATTAAACAATTAATTCTAGCAATGAAAACATATAATCCAAGCATTATAATGACGGAAACATGTTAATCGCATCACTAATGTGAAAAAAATGGCCCTAAAATTGACCTTCCGAAACTATTTTATGCACAAAAATACAATTTCAGCAAAACCAGACTTGTCCAGGGACTTACAGGTAAATTTATTCAACAGGAATAAAGTTATACCTAATTCTGAAAAAGTTTAGGTGCTAAATTATAAAATCTGTGCGCGTAGCCGTATTCGGTCCGGCCCGATCGGCAGCAGGCTGAAAATAGGTCACAATGGGCTATGGCCCATAACCAAAACCATCCCATACCTCTGCCCCCTCTTTTTTTTTAGAGGACGAACTTGGGCCGTATGTGGCCCAACTGCCTCGACGCCTCGTGGGCCGGCCCACCACGACACGTCCAAGGGGACGACGCGCTAGGTTTCCTAGCGCGCTGGGTTGGTGGCGGCGGCGGCACGGCGGCCGCGCCGGCGGCCAGCGGGGCCGGGCAGCGCACGGAGGGCGAGTGGTGCGCGGGACGGCAGCGGGCGGGGTAGCGAAGGCCGGCAGGTCCGCGCGCGGAGCGGCCGAGGCGCGAAATGACCGGCGTCCGCGTTCGCGACACGTCCGAGGCGCGGGGTGCGCTTGCACGCGGCCGGCCATGGTGCGGCAGGAGGCGGCGCGGTGAGCGCGCCAGCGCAGGCTCAGCGCGGGTGGCGGGCGGCCGGCGGCGCGACCTCGCACGTCGCGGGGCTCGGCCGACTAGGCCTCGAGTTCATACACGGACGGTGCGTCGGCGCAGCCATGGCGCGGATGAGGGCGGCGCGGTCACAGCGCTGCCGGGCACGGCAAGCGCGGACGTCCAGCAGGGCTCCAGCGGCGACGGCCTCGGCGCGAGGCCAGCAGGGCCAGGCGGCGGTCGGCGGCGCCCCTCGGGCGTGCGTGCTCGGGCGTCACGGCCAGCAGGGCCGTCGTCCGCGGGATGGCGCTGCCGACGCGCGGGTGCGGTTAGCAGGGTACACAGCGAGCACGGTCATCTAGACCTTCTCGCGCGGAAGAGCAACGGCAGCGCCACGTAGTGCGAGGCTCGATGTGTTGCGTGGCGGCTTGCCGACCTATGCAACACACGACGAACGGCTCTACGGCTGTCAGCCGACGACGTCTTTTACGCCGACACGAAAAACACTTCGGAGGGCCACTTTCGATCCGATCGGGTCGGTAACCTCCGGTCGGTGCAGCAGGAGCTGGAGTCGCGGGGCGGGGGCGGCGGCGGCAGAGCTCCGTGCGTGAGGATGACTGGAGGAGAACGATGCGTCGACAATTTCCCATCAGATTTGACCGTCGTCGATGTGGGGTTAGTGCAGAAGATGCCACTTCCGGCCCAAGGCCCATCACAGCCGAAACCCTAGCCACCCCTTGGTCTTTTTACTTTCCCACCCCCTCGCTTCTTGCAGCCGCCCCCTATTCTCCTCTCTTTTCTCTCTCCAGTCCTCGCACCAATTCTGACCACACACGCAACACACGCACAGGAGAAGCTGACGCTCCCATCGATCCTCTTCTCTGTCGCTCGCCTCTCTCCTCCGACCCCGGCCGAGCCATCCATGGTCCCCGTTCTCCATCGCGCCTGATACCGTCGCCTGGCTGCCCGACCTCCACAACACCGTCGACGCTCGAGCTCCCTCCATGCCCGCGCCCAGCTCCGACCACCGCAACTCCTGGACCTCGAGGAGGAGCACCTCAACGGCCGCGTCGGTCCACGCCTGACGCCCCAATGGCCGGGCGTGCTCGTTCCCGTCGACCACGTCGGTCCACGACTCCGTCCGCGCCGGCGAGCGTCCAGCTGCCCCTCGCCAACTCCCTCCACTGAAGTTTTCCCCACCGCCGCCCCTGTCGCCTGCAAATCGCGAGAGGGGTGGGGGATCGATGATGGTGCTATGCGATTTCCTTTTCTCTCCATCGATACCGGCCAGCTGAAGGGTGAAAACGAAAATTGCGCAAGACATAAGGATGGAGTGCGGGTTGATTTTGCAGTTCTCGGTGGACTAAAATGCAAAACGACCACGACGACGTACGAAGCATGACGGACGACCACCACGGTTACTCGTATTATATAGTATACTAGCAAACTTACCCGTGCGTTACTATGGGTTTATTTTTATTAAAGATTTTTAGGTAGGAGAATTTGATAAAAAAAAAATAAAAAAATCTTGACAGACTTAATGTACTTGACGCGGCCGCAATTATCGTCATAAATTACATTGACTTCTTGTCAGGTCATGCTACTGTAAAAAATGTCAGGTCTTTCTTGATGATTGTTGTCCGACGGCCAGAAAATGTTGCTCACTTTTGTGTACACGTCAAGAAAGTGCTACTCCGTTCCTGACGTCGTCTATAGCACCGTCATGACTCATGACCCAGGCACACCTAGTAAAGTAAATTCTTTAGTTTCTGTGTGTTGTACCAATTGTCGTGTAGACTACTCGTTGGCGCAGGTGCGCGGGAGGTAAAAACAATTTGTCCCCTTTGTATACTTAAGCTCTGTATAAGTGCCTAGCATTGAACATGGGCTTAAAAACAGGAATAAATGTTCAAGTCAGGATATTCATCAAAAATATTAATTCAGAAAGATTTAAGAACACCAACGGTGTGCCAAATGTCAAATTTGCCAAATTGTTCACGATTGGCACCAATCCTAGGTTTCCATTCTCCCTCCATGGTGACGAACGCCAAATTTTCTAAAATGAGACCCAGCAATATCCAAAGGAAAAAAAATCCCATCTCTTGGCCTTGCATCACTACGTTACCCAACAGCCCAGACTCCATGGCGCTGCTCTTCCTGCCCACCGATCTGGAGCACCGGCCAAAATTTGTGCTCCTCCTCCCGATTGTACTCTCCTACCTCCTGCTAGGAAAGCTGGAGTGGGCTCGTTCGTTTTCTTGAGGTTGTGATGGATTCCAGGCCTAGACAAGTTCTGCTCCATCTCAGAAGTTCAGGGGGCATTGCCGCGCGGACGTCCAGCTTCAGCTAACAAATCGCGTATTTTGTAAGATTTCAGATTAGTTTTTCTTGTAGGGTCGAGAGGATGAAAGAAGAGACCAGGCTTGCCCTTGCGCCTCGCATTCGGATGCAGCGGGCCACGCTTCGTCCATGTCTTGGCGGCTTGGCGCTGCGGCCTCTTCTCCGGGCGCTGCTGGGCAGCGAGGCCCGTGTAGGCGCGCAGGGACGCACAGGCGTACGCCGAAGGGATCTGGTCGGCAGGGGCGACGGGAGTGGCCGCTCCACGCGACACGAGAGGGAAGGAGCTGGCCGGCAGGGGCAGCGCCAGGTGTGCTAAGGCTGCTGCCTACCGTCGACCTCATCTTCTCGAAGGGATCGCATAAGAAACAGTCAGGGAGGAGAGGATGCGGTCGTGCCAGCGGGGCGTCACAGAAAAAACGATTCGATCTGTTTAAGAGTTAGGACTGCGGGTTGAGTTTCTAGTATTTGAGGGGGTAAACTGCAAAACGAACGATGTACGAAGAAAGAAGTACGACCGCCACGGTTACCTGTATTATACAGTAGAGATATATAAAGATGAGTCGGAGGCGGCATTTTGGGCAGTAGGTGTAGATGCACCTATTATGTAAAATATTTTTAATGTTTTTTCAAAATGTCAAAAAATTATGAAAAAATACGGATACACATTAGAACATTTTGTGTTAGCACAAAAAATGTCGTGGAGAAAAAAACATTTTTTGTGGCATGTGCAAAAAAGACAAAAAAAATGTCTCGTATAAAATCAATTTGGAGCGTCAGGATTTGTCTTTTTTGCACAGGTCACAAAAATATTTTTTCTTCACGTAACTTTTTGTGCTAATACAAAATGTCTTCAAGTATGTCCGAAATTTTAATTTTAATTTTTTTGACTTTTTCAAATTTGTTTTTTGAGTAGTGGGTGTATCTGCACCTGCTACCCGTTATGGATTTCCGACATGAGTCTATTATTTCGTTATATTCCTTTTCGTTCCGGATTGAGAAAACATCTGATCCGCATCCTTATTTGGATAATGCATGATCCGTATTCATACCCGACAATATCTGTATTTGTATTCATATTTGTTTTGTAAATATGAAAACGGATGTGGGAAATGTACTATCTGATTTGCATCTGATCCGTTTCCACTCTCTAAACACATCATCTGGGGAGATTCAACCATACCTCTTCGGAAGGGAGGGAATGATGGTTTACTTAAATTTTAAAATAAATACTAACCCTTAAGCCTTAACACGTGTAGGGTTGCCCCGCCAGTCGCCACCCTTCGTCAACCACGAGCCAAGCTGACTACTCGCGTAGGGCCGCCCCACCAGCCGCCACCTTTTGGACATTGTCGATGTCCCACTCCACAAAGTTGTCGTTGAAGGTTCCCTGACCTTATTCTCGCCGTTTTGGTCACAATCCCGGTGTCCTCATGCTTCCAGACCTATCGCGGTGCGCCCGAGTCCGCACTTGCGCTCGTCGCCATAATGCCTGCTCTGCCATGCGATTGCCCCCGCACCTACCCCTGCCCTCGTGCCACCATGGACATGAGCATCCCCTATATGTCTGTGACTGATGTATCTCAATTAGGTGACAATCTTACTTTGTAATGCAAATTTGACTTCACATCAACGATTAGTCTCGGTGCACGTAGCATTTTTTTTTGTTTCTAACGAGGGTTTTAACACGTGTCCATAGCGTCGCTCTTTATAGTGTCGACACATTATTCGTTCAAGATTCATGATTGTGAGTAGTGGAAACTTGACAAATTCAGTGCGCTACTCCACAAGTACGGTCGAACGAGCAGGCCGTAGCGGTGGAACTGACGCACCTGCTCGAGGGTGAGGCTGCGACCTCCTATAAATGGACTGCTCACGCTGCGGTCGGCCTTGAAGTTGTTCGACATTGCCACGACATCCTCGCGTCGTTTGGGAAACCGCCCGACGAAGTGGCCGTAATTATGCGCGGAATGGCCTCCTGCACGTCACCATTAATCGCGTGTGACCGAGTCTCATGTGTATGAGAAGGGCCCCTCGTCTATCAGAGAGCTTGTCTGGGTGTTGTCCGATGCCTTCGAAGGAGACTCCAAATTTAGGGGTGTCGGACAAAAATTAGATCGGCCTGAACGGTGGGGTGTGCCGTTGGTTTTTTTTTCTGTCTGAACCCCGGCAGCCATTTTGGCCTGCTGGTGGAGATGGTCTAAATAGGGTCTCAGTTTTCCCGCCCCCCTTTTTGTTTTGTTTTGACCCCTCTCAGTTTCCCTTGACTTGTCGCACCATGCTCAAATGGTTTATTCTCGCGAATATACCCTCTATTTTTGTTTTCGCATCTGGCATCAATCCAAGAATATACCCTGCATTAGTCTTCTCCGTCATCCAGCTCTGTCTAGCTAGCCGAGGATGTTTCTTCCCTTCTCATCTCTCTCGCTCCTAACCCATGATTATAATCTCCGCCGGCCGCAGCTCTAGTGAGATATATGCCCACTATTGCAGTTCTGAACTTGTTTTGTTCGTTGTCACTAACCATCAGCCAATTGCAGTTCTGAACTTGTTTTGTTGGTTGTCATCTAACCACCAGCCAATCCATGCTTCGGTGCATGGGTCTGGGTTGTGTTTGTGACTTGATTACATCAGATCGCAGCTGGTTAGATGACCATCAGCAAACATGTTCATGTGACATGCGTCCTGATTTTGTCATACATGTTTTCTCTGCGGCGGATAATTTGTCATGTGTTTGCTCTGTAATCATGGATGATTGCTGGGTGTCCACTATCGAGGAGTGATACGTAGGTAAATCACATGGTGAGAATGCAGGTGAGGCCCCTTCTTCGTTTCCCCAGCTTATCATATGGAAGTAAATAATTTTATGTTTCTATTGCTAAGAATCTGCTGATCCACTTTGCCTTGTGTCCTCGCAAAGAAATAAATTGCTTCGAACTGAGTGAATGTGGAGGAACTCTGTAGGATGTGAATCCTTTCTATGCACATCATTTTATTTGGCACACCTATATGAAACAAAGAAGTCCTAGTCCTACCTTTGGATTCTTGTGAAGTGTTTGGTCAATTGGATTCGGCTGATTCTAGGTGGCATGATATGTTATCCAAAGTGTTTTTTTTTTGTCTCTCATAGAACGATTATAAACAATTATCTCAGTGCTTTCAAATGATTCCATGTTTTGCATATGATAAAAGATGACCATGCAAAGTGTGCATATATTTAAGGGCTATAAGGGCTTCTTTGAACCACGGGATTACAAAGCACATGAGTAGAAAAAAACTTATGAATTTCGCAGGGTTACAAATACAAAACAGAGAAAACTATATGAAGTGATGGAACACATGAAAAACAAAAGAAAAGTTCCTCGATCATACGGGCATGTGTGTAAAAATAGGTTAGAGAGAATGCTGAAGTTGTATGAGATAGAGGTGTAGCAATGCAATTCATAGGATTTTAGAGATGGAAGCCCTTTGATCAAAAGGGGTTCCGTAGAAACAAATCATGTGGATTGGAACCCCGCAAAATCTTTCAGTCCAAAGGGATGCTAATTGTGTGGACCGGAAGTTCCTCAAATGAATGCTTTTGCTGAATTTGGGTAAAGCGGACTATGGAGTTTGTCTGATTTAATGGACGGTTGCTGGCGCCCTTCTCACCTATCGAGATATTAACCAAGGAGATGTTGGATGCATGAGATTTTTTATGCAGTTTATTTCATAAACAAAAAATATAAAACATGACCTTAAAAAAGAGATAAAACCAGTTATGCAACTTCTATACTACTATTAAAAGAGCAAACTTGATCGGATATATTAAATTTATGCCGTACGATCTCTGACCAACGAACTAGATTGTTCCATCCGTGTTGAGCAACTCAACACGCCCAAGTTTTACCCTTTTGCCCTCCCACCAAATCACATAATACTATTAAATTGCCAACGTACCGGTTTGTTCTCTTATTTCTCCTCTTCCCGACATCCCACCCCGGCCCACGATTCCGCATAGTCAAGGCGAGGAGGAGGAGCTGCTCGGACGGGGCTTGCCTGCGCCCCTGCTATGCTCCCGTCTGTGCGCTGCATACATCAAACGGTTCTTCGTTTTCCTGATCCCATTTCTTCTTTTTCTCAACAAAAAACTACTCGCTGCAATACTTTGGGGAACACCGGAACTCCAGGAGAAGGAAAGGGGGAAGGAGAGGGACGACCAAGGGAGCAACGAACGACGATAGGGGAACGCGAGGTCGTCGGAGCGCCGACGTTGAGGGAGAACCATAGGCCGTCAAGAGCAGCGACGGAAGCGGTCCGGCGTGAGCGCCGCCGTCGGCCAACTACTTGCTCGTTCGCAAACCGGCTGGATTTTTCGTCGGACGATCGGTATACTGAGACCCATGACCAAGACGAGAGCTACAAATCTGCGACATCGAGGAACATCCCAGTCGTCAGCGTCAAAAGCAGCTACGAGTACTTCCCTTTGGCTGGCGCTGTGGCTGTGGCAGACAGGCACGAGCTGGCTGCGGAGAAATTGGATCCGTCCACGTTCGTCGGCGATGGTATGGAGGCTGCCTTCTGGGACGCACCGGGAATGGATTTGGCAGCACTCAGCTGCATCTGTCAGACCTTGTGATTCGTTTCATTTTGTTGTCCACGAAGTACCTGTTTTGGTGTCGTACCATAATTAACTTCCTACAGGTCCAAACAGAATCATCTGCTTGTTTCTCTAAGAATCTGATGTTTACAAACTAAATTAACACTGCCTGTAAGATGTTTCCAAACTATCACTATGGTCTGTGGTTACTATTCAGGTAAATGCTCTTATTTTTTACTAACTTTTGTTTCGTTGGTGTCATGAGATTTATGGCTAAGAGCGTACTCAAGAAGGGTAATTTGTGACGTGATCCATTGCTTGATGACAACTGAGGATTACGGCGGCATTTGGGTTGGAGATGGCACGAGATGCAGAGTTGAATATTCAATTAAAATTGCCCCGTAACAACGCACGTGCATATTAGCTCGACCATGCCGTCGGACTACATGAGCTCGACGGCGCCGGCATACTTATGGTGGACTTAGGAAATAACGAGCCATAGATTGAATGCCAAAACATACAAGTAGGTCGCTCTATCAAGTATTTTATTTTTTACGTGACAAGTGTTATACGAGACCATGCCTTGTCAAATTTTAGGTTTAGCCAAAGACTTCCCTGGCTACACTCGTCATGCTATGTGGAGGTAATTAGAACCGGTTTGTTGACGGGGATATATGTGGCGTCTCACATGGCGTATGTCTTTCTTGATGTGGACGTGCCAGTGTTAAGAAAAAGGATCATTTCTTTATTATGAGCCAACAATCGCAAAGAAAGATCTGCCATTTCTTGAGAGAATTTGAGCAGGGCGGTGGTAGCAGGATGTGTGGTCGGTGTTGGCGAGAGGAGGAATGGGACAATAAAAACAACTCCCCATAAGTTAATGAAAATTGGAAATACATGTATAATAATTTGGAGACGTACTACATATATAACTCATCCGTTCCAAAATATAAACTTTCTAACCTTTCTGATTTTGTCCTGATTTGTAATTACATAGACATGTTTTAATGTGTTGATTCAATAATTTAGAAATGAATCATGACAAATTCAGAAAAACAAGAAAGTTTTACATTTACAAACGAATGGAATACACTTGCACGTGCGTCCTTTTAACTTACATAGGATGTGTTCGTTGATGAGGATTCATGCTCCTGGTTGCGGTTGTTGCTATATTCATTTTAGATCTAGAATTGAAAACGCTAAAAGCTAATCTTGCCTTATTATTATAAGTTCAAGTATGACAAGTTGTTAATAATTGGTGATGCAAAACTATCAGGTAAAAATGTGCTATGACGTCTCCTATGGTTTCTTTAAAATTTTGAGCATGGAGTTAATATTGTGGAGTCATTATAGATACGTGCGTTGCATGTGCACGTGTACTAGTAGTAGGAAATACACGGACAACAAGTCTAAACAATTGCTATTATTAGTGATTCAGATATGGTCTCCATAAGATGATATAACAACAGATACGGTGTATTGGAAGGACACCCATCGCACCTCTTTCATACAAAATCACAAGAAGAGATTGTATTCTGAAGCCTATTGCCACGTCTCTCGGTGCACGCCAAAAAAGAGATAGGGAATATGTGAGCGATAACGCGGTGCTCTAAACTCGGGTCCCTTAATTAAGAAAACATGCACCCGGACGCTCCTATGTGTCGCGTTACGCGGGAGGCAATCGCTCCCGCCTGCCTCGCTCGCTTCATGGGCCGCTTCGAATGTGGCCTATTAACAAGTACAATTTCTCTTTTTTCTTTTTCTTTTCTCTTTTTAACAAGTACAATTTCTCCTTCTTCTTTTTATTTTCTCTTTTTATTTTCTTTTTTATAGTAAAAAATGTGTTCACATTTGTGAAAAAGAAGAAAAGTAAAATTCGTTGTAAAAAAATAATCACATATGTAAAAAACTAATAAAAAGAACATTTATCTTATTTGAATGTTTTAAAATTATGAGTATTTATCTTATTTTATCGACTTGTCAAATATGAACATTTATGTTATTTGAACGATTTCTTAAATATTAACATTTAACTTATTTGAACGATTTTTCAAATTTGAACATTTATGTCATTTGATGACTTTCCAAATGTGAACATAAATGTCATTAGAAATATTTTCCAAAAGTAAAATTATTATATTTGAATTATTTTTAATATTAACATTTATTTTTTATTGATTTTCCAAAAGAACATTTATGTTATTTAAAACACAAAACATTAGTTTTTTAATATAGAATACAAAAATACAAAACAAAAATAAAATAGAAATAAAAATGAAGAAAATATAAAAGAAAACAGAATATAATTAAGAAAAGTAACAGAACAAATATCAAAAAGAGAAAATAAAATGAAACGAAAAAAAATCTGAAGTACCATTTTGGGGCTGGCCCAAATCAATGGCGCGTGAGCGGGAGTGGAGAACAGGGTTTGCCCACGCTGCCTCATTAGGGGGAGCTCCGCTACTCCACGACCTGTGCGGAGGAAGGAACCCTCCGCACACCCACCAGTGCGAGATTGGGCTGGCCCATATTGGGGTGCTGGTTCGATTTGTCGCGTTTCGTTCTAGTACGTACTTCCTGTTTCGTTTTTCCTGCTTGCGAGAGTTTGATGTTCGAAATTTGTTGCAAAACAAAACAGGAAGTACGAAGCGTACTTCGTGACATCCAAAATTCATATTAACGTAAAAATAACAATTGAAAAAGTCTTCTACTGCTTTTTCATTTGGAAGAGCAAATGTTATATCTGTAATAACAGCTAATACAACAGTACCAAAATACGTAATGAAGGAACCGAAAAGCTTCTGCTGGGATAGCTTTTCATTGTTCGCATTTCCAAATAACAAACGTGTATGGACTTTGCATAGAGTGCACGATGGAAATTTGGTGAAACCATTTAAGTACCAACGTTTTTTGTAAAACTGGATATTTCCTTCAAAACTTTATAGGATTCATATACAGCGAAAACTTCCTTGTCATTTCGAAAAAGTACACGTTATATCTGTAGTACACGTTATAATATTTATGTTATTTCAACGATTTTTCACTATGAACATTTATTTAATTCGAACAATTTTTGAAATATGAACATTTATATTATTTGGACGATTTCAAAAAATATGGAAATTTATGTTAATCGAACGGTTTTTCAAAAATAAGAACATATATTTTAATTGAACTTTTTAAAATTAGAACATTTACCTCGTTTGAATGGTTTTAAAAAGTTTACAAAATATGATGATGAACGAAAACTATTTTTAAACGATTTTAAAAGTGAACGAAAAATGGCGGTGAACGAAAACTATTTTTGAACGATTTTAAAAGTGAACATAAAAGGCCGGTGAACGAAAATTATTTTTGAACAATTTTAAAAATGACCAGAAAATAGCGGTGAAGGGAAACTGTTTTTGAACGATTTTAAAAGTGAGCAGAAAAGTCCGGTGAACGAAATATTTTTTGAGCGAATTTAAATAGTAAACAGAAAAAAAGTCTTAGGACGAAAATTATTTTTGAACGATTTTTTTAATTTTTTTACGGAATATGGCGGTGAACAAAAATTAGTTTTGAATGATTTTTTAAAAACTTTACAGAATATGGCGGTGAACGAAAACTATTTTTGAACCATTTTAAAAGTGAACAAAAAATGGCAGTGAACGAAAACTATGTTTGAATGATTTTAAAAGTGAACAGAAAAGGCCGATGAACGAAAATTGTTTTTGAACGATTTTAAAAGTGAACAGAAAAGGCCGGTGAACAGAAACTATTTTTGAACGATTTAAAAAGTGAACATAAAAAAGTCTATGAACGGAAATTATTTTTGAACAATTTTTTAAAAAGTGAACATTAAAAAGTCTATGAACAGAAATTATTTTTGAACGATTTTAAAAGTGAACAGAAACGGCCGGTGAACGAAAACTATTTTTTAACGATTTTAACAGTGAAAAGAGAAGATCGGTGAATGAAAACTATTTTTGAATGATTTTAAAAAATGGCCAGAAAATAGCGGTGAACGGAAACTGTTTCCGAACGATTTTAAAAGTGAACAAAAGAGGCTGGTGAACGAAATATTTTTTGAACAATTTTAAAAGGTTAACAGAGAAAAATCTATGGACGGAAATTATTTTGAACGAATTTTTAAAAAGTGAACAGGAAAAAGTCTATGAACGGAAATTATTTTTAAATGATTTTAAAAATGAAAAGAAAAGGCCGGCGAATGATTTTTTTGAATGATTTTAAAAAATGACCAGAAAATAGCGGTTAACGGAAACTATTTTTGAACGAATTTTAAAAGTGAACAGAAAAGGCCGGTGAACGAAATATTTTTTGAACGAATTCAAAAAGTGAACCGAAAAAGTCTACGAACAGAAATTATGTTTGAATTATTTTTTTAAAAAGTGAAGTGGAAAATTTCTATGAGCGGAAATTATTTTTGAATGATTTTTATATATGAACAATTTTGAAATATGAACATTTTTAAAATTTGAACATTTTCCAAAAAGTAAAATAATCCTCCCTCCGTTCCTTGATATAAGGTGTATAGTTTTTTGAAGAAAAATCCATAATATAAGGTGTATTTGCTATTAATGGACAAATTGACCCATAAAAAAGGAGACCTAGTCTCAAAAGTTGGATTAAACGGATTGTATTCATTTTGTGCATATTAAGAACTCATCTCTAGCGATTTTTTCCATAAAAAAATAAGTCCAATGTGTGCAAAATACACTGTCTTATTTGTACGGAAAACTATACACCCTATATTTAGAAACGAAGGAAATATCTGAAAACAAGAAAGAAAAAAGAAACAGCCAAAAAAAGAAAAACGAAAAAGAAACAGGAAAAAAGAAGAAAGAAAAAATAAACAGCAAAAAAAAAAAAAAAAAAATAGGCAGGTGCATCTACTGGGCCGGCCCATAAGGCGAAGGGGGTGTGCAGAGCGCATTTAGTTGACGACTAGGAATTGCCCTCATTAGGCCTCTGCGCACGTAATGTGTAGATTTTCTTTCGCAGGACCATTAGGCCTGTTCATGTTTCCGACAGAAAAGCTATACATCGCCCTACGGCGACGCTGCAGGCGCGCGTCGCCGTAAAGGATGCGGGACGCCGTCGCTTCGTGGGCCGGCCCAGTTCGGTGTTTTTTCTTGTTTTCTTTTTTTCTTAGTTTCTTTTTCTTTTTTCTGTTGTATTTCTTTTCTTTTCTGTTTGTTTTGTTTGTTCTTTTTTTATTTTCAATTTTTTTCATATATTTCGGAAATATTCAAAATATAAATTTATTCAGATTTGAATTTTGTTCAGATTTGAAATTTGTTCAAATTTGAAATTTGTTCAGATTTGAAATTTATTCAGATTTTAAAAATTATTCTAATTTTATATTTTTTGTTCAAATTTGAAAATTGTTCAGTTTTGTACAAAATGTTCGGATTTGATTTTTTGTTAAAATTTGAAAATTGTTCAGTTTTTAAATTTTTTTCAGATTTGAAATTTATTCAGATTCAAAATTTGTTCGGATCTGAAAATTGTTCAGATTTTATAAATTGTTCAGATTTTCTTTTTTTGTTCAAATTTGAAAACTGTTCAGTTTTGTAAAAAACGTTCGGTTTTGAAATTTGTTCGGATTTGATTTCTGTTCAGATTTGAGTTTTTTCAAATTTGAAAATTGTTCAGTGTTCAAATTTTTGTTCGGATTTGAATTTTGTTCATTTTTGAAATTTGTTCAGATTTCAAAATTGTTCAGATTTTAAAATTGTCTGGTTTTAAATTTATTCGGTTTTGATTTTTGTTCGGATTTGAAATTTGTTCGTATTTAAAAATTGTTCCAATTCGAAAAAGTAATTATGAGCGCTCAAGAAAAAAAAGAGCTGTGCTTCGTTGGGGCGACCCACGAACCAGTCGGTTGAGGCGGCGGAGCGACGCGGCGACCTACAGGACCTCCCTGTTTCCAACGCAGTCTAATAATGTCTACCAGGAAGGTCCAAGAAACCGTAATTGAGCCTTTGGTACCCAAGGGGCCGAGCTAGGTTGTCGTCCCTATTTTCTCCGATCTGTCTCGTCTTGGCAAGTACTCCTTCCGTTTTTTAATATAAAATGTTTTAGCATTTGTCAACATTCACATATATCTAGACGTATGTAGACATATTTTAATATGCATGTGCATTCATATTAGTATGCATGTAGACAACATGTTGGATAGCTAAAACTTCTTATATTTATGCACGGAGGGAGTATGAAAGAAAAAACTTGGATGTACTTAAATCAAATTCACAGTTACTTAAAAGTTGTTTCGCAAAAAAAAAATCCTTAAAAGTTCAATATTTTTCGGTCAACAAAATTTCTACATTTTTTCTAAAGAATCAAAAAAGATCCGCTAATAAATAACAGAGTTTCATGACGGGACGGGTGCACATCGACTCAAAATGACCGACACAGTTTGGCTGGTGAGAAGCTTCACTGCCTACTAATAATTCCATAATCTCCACTATTAAAATAAATCCTTAATCTTTGATAAGCAGGGGTTCCAGGTAGGGCGTCGGCCAACGCCAGTTCTGGCACTGTCGGTGACGGAAAAAACTTCTCTTCATGCAACATATGCTTGCCCATCTTGCGGTTTTGTCGGTGTCTGAATTTCTTATGGGTCTAACAACTCGACAGGATTATCTTACACTTCTTCCATGACACCCATTAATCAATCAAGGGATTTGTATATTCACACTAACCAACGCCGTTAGGTCGATCACTGAGTCCTCAAACATTGATTAAAGAGAGCTTAAACTTCACACTCGCGGATCGCAGCTAAATATCACTACCACCCAAAGCTTCCACACAAAAATATGTCTGCTTCCATGCAAAACATTATTTGTTGCTTCAGAAATAGGGCAGCTTCTGAATATTAGAGGCCCACACACGTCGCCAGTCTTCTAGCTCCAGCTTCCCTTCCATTAAGGTTCAGAATCTACTACTTGAACAGTTGTTTTCTCGGCCTGCCTGTTAGCATGACTCCAACGGGGAGACGCATCGAGTCCGCGCGCCTCCGTTCCAGTCCGCTGGTGCCAAAAACACGGCCCAACGGGGCGACGCAAACGGACCGCGGTCCGTTTTTTGGTCCGCCGCGACGCATCCCTGGCCCAAATTTGGGTCACCGATGCGTCGGGCGGACGCGCGGCGGAGTGAAAACGCGTCCGCGCGTCCACGCGTGGCGTCCACCCCGAGCCCACATGTCAGCGACAGGGCACCGGTCAGCTTCCCCCTGGCCCAGTCCTTTTTAATGCCAGGGGATAGGGACGGCCAGCCCCCACCAACCCGACTTCACTGCCCCACTGTCGCACCGTCTCCGGCGACCAAACCCTAGCCAAACCCTAGCTCACTGCCACCGTCGCAATGCCGCTCCGGTGGTCTGGATTCGGCAAGGCCAAGAATGACGGTGAGGCGGGGTCATCCTCTGGCCGCCGCCGCCGCCGCTACATCTCACCTCCCCCTTCCCCACCTTCCCCACCTTCTCCCCCTTCCCCACCTTCTCCCCGGCGCCGGTCCCCACCGTCTTCGAGCTCGCGCCGCCCGGCGGTGCGTTGCGCGACCGCGTCTACGTGCGGAAAGAAGACAGCCAGTGGTACTGGGACCATGCCACCCCGCTGCCGTGGCCAGATGTCAAGCTCCCCGAGCATTGGCACCTGAACCAGCAGCGCATCCCGGTGCCCCCGATGCCCACGAGCGAGCGGGCACGGGATGAGGAGATCGAGCGGCGCCGCCGGCGCCTCCCGGCCGAGCTCCGCAACGACCCCGCCTTCGCGGCCACATCCCGTAACTGGGTGGAGTGGTTCCGCGACGAGCACAACCTGCGGCGGCAGGCCTTCTACACGCGGGCTCAATCTGGGCGTTGGACACCGCCACCGCACACGCGGCGCCGGGACGCACCGCCAGTGCCGCGCGCGCTGCGGATTGGGTCGCCGCCGCCGCCGCGCGTGCTGCGGATTAGATCGCCGCCGCCGCCGCCGCCGCGCGTGAAGACGGAGGTGGATCCCGAGCTCGAGGCCGTCTTCGAGGCCTCGCGCAAGCAGATGGTGGAGGACGAGCGCAAGCGTTGGGCCATCGTCCTCGCCAACGTCGCCAGGGAGCAGGAGGCGGCCCTGCAGGCGTAGCAGGCGGCGGTCCTGGAGGAACCACAGCCATGGTGGCAGGCCATGGACGAGGACCTGCCACCGGCGCCTCCGCTGCCAGAAGGCCTGCGAGGGCAGCGCTGGGTCTTCAATGGCAGCGCCTGGGAGGTGGAGCAGGCGGAGGAGGAGCAGCCGCCCACGCCGCCGGCCGTCGTCCCACCGCAGGCAGGCGGCGGACCACCGGCGCACCTCTGGAGGCAGCCGGACTACGTCATCCTCGATGGGATGATGAAGAGGAGTAGAAGCCCGCAAAGGGCAAATAGTGTAGTTTTTAAATATTTTTGTTTTTAAAAATATTATGTAAAAAGGCCGTTTGTGGCCCACCCCCTATATATGAATAGAAAAGGCCCATATATGACCTGTTTAGCTAAAAAAAAACTCAGGACGGACTCGATGCATCGGGCCGTTGGGCGCACTGCCACCAACGGCGGACAGGGACGGACTGGACGCGTCCGTTCCCCGACCCAAACGGACAAAACGCGGACCGAACGCGCGTCCGTTTGGGTCGACCCGTTGGAGTCATCCTTATCTCATCATCTCCGGTGAAAGATCGATGTACAACAGCCGTCACTTGGCGATCGATCGAGACCTACGGGCGAGCCGAGGATACACACACACATCTAGGGATCTGCCATTAATCATAAAGTTTTCAACGATTCGTACATAATTGATGCCAACTCCTTGCCAGGCTGAGCATGCGTACAATTTGGACTAAACAAACCGGACCGGCGATGAGGTAGGAAGAAACCACCGCTAGCTAGCTAGCTCGCGCATTCCATGTGTCTCTCGTCTTTGACTGGAGCCAGGAGCGACCGACACTCATCACACATGGTTGTTGAGATTGCAATTTTCTGCTAGCTAACGAAACTGAATCCTCTGCTGCTATTTTAGTGAGACGAATTCTCTGTTAGTTAACCAGAGGTTCGATGTGAAACGAAACACTCCCCACTAGGTTACTTCTTAACCGGTTAGAGCATCTCCAACCGGGTCCTGTTTTCCCCTATATCCCGGTCGGACAGTCAAGACACGTCGGATCCGACAGGTCGGACCACACTAAACGTCTCCCTCCCAACCCTCGCGTGACCTACCTTATTCATATCTTCTGCCTCGTCTGCGCCGCCCCTTACCTAGCTAGCTCCACTGCAGTTTCTTTTCTAGCTCCGCCGCCGCTCCAAACCCGCAGCGCCGCGACCACCACCCCCAAACCCCTCCCTGCACACGGTTACCGCCCCGTTCACCGCGATCCGGTGCATTTTACTCCGCCCCGTAATGTGTTTGACAAAATGTCAGAGCTGGTTTTTAAATCTTTCTGCTCATTTGTGAAAGATTTAAAAACCAGCTCCGACATTTTGTGAAGATTATATCAAATCCTCAAAGTCATAAACGATGTCACCTTGCAATTATACAAGAATCTGCTAGAAAGCATGTGGAGATGCCACTTATGGTGCTCAAAACTCGTTGGCGTATTGTTTGTGGACTTGCAATGATGTGGAAATCGGAGACATTGTGAGAGGTGATGACTTGTTTTGCAATCTTACACAACATGATTGTGGAGTATGAGAGTGAAGGGCAGACCGGAAGAAATTTTGAGAATCCCTAAGAAAATGTCCGCCTCCGGAACAAGATGCAGAGAATGTTTTGCACTTTTTTTTGTGATGCATTTACAACTTTGAAATCAACACACTCACGTGCAACTTGTCAATGATATTGTGCAGATATGTGGATCCACGGTGAAAATCATTAAATTTATGTTTGAATTATGCACCCCGGACAGTTTTATATTCAATCTAAATTATTTAGGTATGTCGTGTACTATAATCTACGTGCATGTAATTTGCATGGATTTAAGGTTTAGAAGTGGAAGTTGTGGTTGCAAAGGGGCCTATAAGTGGTCACCGGGTTTGTGCGCGGACGCGTCCAGACATATTACCTAACTATATTAAGTTGGAACAAAATGGAGGCCTGAGAGCAACCGGGGCACGGTTACACTGTAGCTAACACTGTGCCCCGCTACAGTATCCGATCTGAGACGTCCACAGCCGATCGAACGGTCCTCGCGGCTGATCCACGTCGCCCTCAAGACATTTTGCAGAAACAAACTCGCAAATCGATAAATTGCCCCGCAGTCCAAATATTAACGAAGTGAAGGACCTGTTCACGATTTCTGAAAAATCGAAGGACTTTCCTGCAAAACCGTCAGCAAATCTCCCTTCCCTCTTTCTCCTTCATGCGCGACCGCGCCGCCGCCGGCGCCGCCGACACACACCGCCGCACCTCCGCTCCTCCTCCGGCAAATTGACGAGCGCGGGGAGGTTCGCCGCCGCGTCCTCCGCCTCCACGCCGAGCGCCGCGTGCTGGGACGGCCGAGACGCGCCGGAATCGCCGCGTCCGTCGGCCCGCTTCCGCCGCGGCCTTCGCTCGCCGCCGCGGATGCTCCGGCGACGCAAAAGAGGCGGCGCCGCCGCTCCCGAGCAGCCCGCCTCGACGCGGCTCCGGCGAGCCCACACGCATGCCCAATATCGCGGTGGCGCGGCCTCGCCGTCCTCCTCGCCGCCGCGGCAGTGGCAGGGCTGGCCATTGCTGGCGTCATTGCGACGTCAGCGTGGGCCCTGCCTGTCAGCCGCTTTTTCTTTTCACAGAAAATTCGAAAATTCCAAAAAAAAAAAACTACAAGTGGGCCCTCCTGCTTCACAAAAATCACATAAAATGAAAAACTTTACAAATTCGACAATAACTTTAAATCTACCCACCGGTAAAAAAAATATACATATCAAAATAACCAAAAAAAATTACAAACTAGGAAAAAATATATCAAAATACCCACCAAAAAAAATGCAGGCTATTTATGACATGCAATCGAATTTCAAATTTGAATACTACCAAATTTCAAGCGACATCCAAATCTAGCCATTTTTTAAATGAAAAACAATTTAAACCTAAATAACTTCACAATATACACAATTTTTGAAAACTTAACCCTTTTCAAGCGTAAGCTTTTTTTGAATTCCAACAATTTTCAAACCTAAAATTATTTTCAAATACGCACATCTCCAAATTTAAATTAATACTCAAAGTAATTAAAATTTATAGATAACTATAACATAATTCCTTCGAAAACTGAACCCTTTTCAAACGTAAGCTTTTTTTAAAATTCCATCAATTTTCACACCTACAATTTTTTCCTGAATACATCCATTTCCAAACTTAAATTATTGCTCAAATTGGTTAATATTTGTATATAACCATAATATAATACCTCTGACTATTTTGGTAAATAAGAAAATTATGCCAAACTGAAACATATTTGATCATTTCTATATAACTAACATATTTGGAAGCAACATTACTTAAAACTCTCTACTTATGTACTTCCATTCAAAAAAAATGCTTGATTACATTAGTATTTCGAGAAAATGCAAACTCATTTCCTTCCAAATACGTATTGCTTTCAAATTGAAATTCATCTAAGCACATTATACAAATTAGAACTGCCACATTTCCTTGCAATATATATAACTCAACTAAAGAAATTAACAAACAATCACCGAAATATTCACACACATCTACACAACCTTTTAACCGTACACTTTATTTCATTTCGTTAATTTCCAAACATTCTAACAATTTAAGGGCCCGACTTTTAAGATTTGAATTTCACCCCGCAAATTTACCTAGTACGCAGACATATGGCGGGTCTCAAATTAGCCGAATCCATTTGGAGATGCTCTTAACAAACCATGATATTTTATCTAAAAAACCTAGATATTTCTCTGCCAAAAAAATACCCTGATATTAGCATAATTACGCATCGGTCGGCAGATGGATGGGGACGGATTGTTTTGCATGCATGCACGCGTGACAAAGGCAACACAAGAGCGCTCGCAATACATAATTACGAACACACTCAGCATTAAAGTACTTGATTGATTGATTGGTGCCAAATCATCGGTGAGACACAAGCACAATCAGATGGGCGGCAGCTTCCTCGATCGCGCGCATACTACACAGCAAAAACATACGTATTTTGTTCTTCCGTTCCCCGTCCCGTATTTCGTCATATGGCATCAAGCAACACATAATAAAGCTAGCCTCCCGATCAGGATACCCCTCTCTTCACGCAGCAGTGTCTGGAACAGAACACATGGAAACCGATTAAAGATTGTTTTCTCTCTGTCCGATCGAACTTTCTTCACTTGGTTCGCGCTTCGGAGCGTCTCGGTGTCAAGCAATCTGTCGCCGGCTGTACTTTACTACCCCTCGCCGGGAACGTCGCGACGTCGCTCAATCGATCTCTAGTCTCTACCGGACAGATCCCAGTGACGGCGAGAGGGGGGCATTGCAACGGGTACACAGCGTGCGTGCACACGCGTACCTCGTGTGCGCACGAAATGGAAGTGGTTGCTGCGTCGACGTACGAGCATGAATCATGCTCCATGGGTGGATCCGTGGATCTTCCCAGATACTCACTCCGTCCAAAAATAAGTGTCTTAGATTTGCACAAAAGTGGATAAATCTAGACATTTGTCTAGATACATTCACTTTTGTGCAAATCTAAGACACTTATTTTTGGACGGAGGGAGTATATGATTCATGCTGCCGTGCACTACTATGATTTATCAATGTGGGTGCATTGCACTGTGGATTTTGAACTAACAATCTAACAAAGGCATGATGTATGAATATGAACTAGTAACATGGACTTGGGAGAACCGCACAGACCGCGTCGTCCTCCTTGCGTCCCCGGAGGCGGCTGCCGGGCAAACGCCGCGCGCCGCCGGTGATGGGGGCGGCGGGGATCTGCTGCCCGCGACCCTGCGCCGCATCTCGGAGGGTGCTGCGGCGCCGGTCTTCCCCGTCCCCGTGCGGCGGCGGCGTCCCTCCTGCTCGCGGGGGCTCCTGGCGTGGTGGAGACGATCCCCTCGTCGCGCCCGCCTCGCGCCGTGGACAGAGGACGCCGGGGCGGCTCCGTGCTCGGCCGCTCGATCTCGGCCGTACGGACGGCGAGGTCCGCGGCGAGTGGCGCAGCTCGTGGAGCTCCCGTCGTCTCCCGCCTGCCTGGCGGACCACCGCAGGCTTCGGCCCGCAGGGCTCGATCTGGGCCCAGAATGGGCCAGACGCTTCTTCGTCACGTCGTCTACAATGGTGACCTCCTGCCCTCCGGCAGCCGATGCGGTAGCGCGCGTGGGGCGCGTCGGCGCGTGCTGCAGAGCTCCGGCCGTGGTCCACGGTGGATCTCGGCCTCGGGCAGCGCTCCTCCGACCTTGCAAGCATGGTGCTCGGCGGGTGCGGGGTTTGGCGTTGCGTCCGGTGGCCCTGGTGGAGGTGTTGCCTGTGTTGATGGCTGAGACCGCCGGCAGGCTCCGCAAGGTGTGGCTGGTTGCGGCGGTCGTTGGTGTGGATCGTCTGCCATCTTTGTAGTTGTGCTCTAGCTCCGGGTGAGAGCCCCGCTACGACTTCGTCGTGCCGATGGCAGCGGCGCCTTTGTGCCGTTTTCCTCTGAGGAGGTGCTGTTGTGGAGCTCCAGCACCTACATTGTGGTCTCCGGGTGAAAACCTAGGATCCCGCTTGCCGGGTCGGATGACGGTGTTGTGTATACAACACATTCTCTCTGGAGACGCCATCTTGGAGATCAAAAAAGATGGTTTGCTGCTGCGTGTGGTGATGGTGCTGCGTCTGGTGGTGTTGGTGCGGCCGGCTTGGGGCCGACGGCGGTGTTCCTCTCCTCGGCTAGCCTTCACGTGGTCTCGTCCTCTTGGATGTGCTTGCCCAAGAACCTCCGTTGGTTGCTGTTGCGGTGTGGAAGCTTCGTGCTCCCGGTGGCGTCTCGGCTCACCTTTGCTCGTTGACGACACAATGTATGTCTCCCCCACCTGCTTTTGTCTCGAATTCCGTGGCGGAGCTCCCCATTTAGGGTAGTGCTAGGTGCTAGGCTTGACACTCCGATCCGATGATGATGGCGGTGCTCCTGAGTTGTGCCGTGGGGTTCGAGTCGCATGCCGGTGCGGTGCGTGAGGCTGATTGCCGAGTCTGGGCATTGTGATCCCTTGACTGCACCCCTCACCTCTTGTGACTCTTGGCGGCTCTTGCTTTTTCTTTTCTAGTGGTCTTTTGTCTTGTATTTTCTTTGTTCTCTCTCCCATGTATCCCCCTGTAAAACTGCTATTCTGTTGTAAGAACATGGCCCGCCAGGCTACTTTTCGGAAATATAACAACCGGTGGGGAGCAATCCCCCCCGGCATTCTCGAAAAAAAAACTAGTAACATGTTCTTTGGAACATTAATGGAAAGCCTGTTACAGAAATTAATAAGATCTAGTAGTACTAAAAATCCATCTCTATGTATAACAATTAATGATTTTTTTAAATGAATAGGTCAGAAGGTGACATTTTGGAGGTGGACCAGAAAATTATATATATAGTGTAAAAATAAAAATAAAATGTTATTTTGGTGCACCGAAAATTGTGTTTTTACACGGGCCACACAAATAACTTTTTTCATGAAACTTTACGTGCGCACATAGAATGTGATTATGAACACCCGATCTTTTCAGATTTTTTGACATTTTTTAAGGCGTTTATAATATGTTTTCCTCAATGGGATCATTTGCTCCTAGTAGCCAAGACGCCGTGTTTATCTCTAAGTGTTATCTTTTGCAATTAATACTCGCATGCATATAAAAATGTGATAATTCAAAACTATAGTAAAGATAATATGTGTATGAATGAGCGAAAACAAATTCATATTTCATTTGGAAATATATACATATACATATATATATCATCTTTTACTTAAAAGAAAACAATCCCTTTTTTATTTCTCCTTTTCACGGGAGTAATATTTCTATGTAGAAGTTTTAACATATAGCATAGCAATGTTATACCGATTGCACGACATAACTTCCTATGTATTTTGAAGGATAACGGCAGGTGTTCTGCCAAATCAATTAAGAAGATAGAAAGTAGTTCAGTTACACGATAGAAAGGATCTAGCAAAACACAGAGAGAAAACAACAACAAGAATGACAGCGAAGGCTGCCTATCTCTAAGGACAACTACTCGCGAGAATGCGCCTCTACAGGCGGCTCCAACTCCAGATTTTCAGCTGTGCGGGCAGCCCGGGCCGCAGTCGTTGGGGTAGCCCGTCTCCCGGCCTTCTTGGAAATCACGGATCTTGAAGACCCCACTTTGCCGAACAGAGCCCTCACCGCCTCCGTCTCCAGCGTTGTCTTCGGATCCTTGAAGAGGTCCATGAAACGCTGCTGCCGCACCTCCTCTGTGGCATCCCCGTTCGCTTCGTCTTCCGCCGGCAGCCCCCATTTCTTGCGTAGGACACGACGCGCCCTCTCAACCGTGCTCAACCCCGCCATGGATGTGACAGCCCGCCGAACGCTGACCTGGCGAGTGGGCATCGGGGTAGGATTTCTGAGGCATCGCCTGATCGGAGTGGCCGGCGTTGGTGGAGCCGCAGACAGCAGAGGAGCGGTGATGCGAGCGGTAATGGATTCAATGAAGGTTGGGGCCGAGGAAACCAACTCCTGCACCCCTTCATGAAGCTCCGCCCGCCTATACTCCACTCGCTTGGCAGTTGGAAGATCACAAGCACTGTTCTCCTTGTCCAAATGGACCAGCTCCTCCGTGGTCCTCTCCTCCGAGCTAGGAGTACCACAATCCTTCAGGTCCTCCAAAGCCAAAGGCACAACAGACTCCACCACAAGCTCCTGTTGGTTGGGCATGGCCTCCGAAGCAACCAAAGGCGAGCAGGGCATGGCGAGCAACGACGCTGAAATGGTCGCATCCCTTGGGGAGAAACAACCATAGAACTCCAGGGCTCCACTGTCCGAGAGGCCACCATTGCTCTCAGCTAGCGGAGGCGGCACTGGAGTCACCTGCGCCACGGCCGACGCTTCTAGAGCAACCACAGCCCGCTCCACCAAGCTCCCAAGACGCTCCAGCAAGGCTTGCAAGGTCTACGTCACAACGAGCAAAGGCTGGACCATCTCCTCGAGCCGGGAAGCAACCAATCCGTGCAGCTCAGACCGCACCACCGTCGCTTGCTCCTCGACGATGGACCTCAGCGTCGCATCTGGTGAAGCCGCCGAACCAGCAGACATGCAGCCGGCCGTCAGCAGCGCCCGGTCTGGAGGACCTCGGTCCTCGCACGCGGCAGGAGGCGCAGCAACGGAAGCCCAGGAGCGGTCTGGAGGACGCCGGGGACCGGCTACCGGCGGACCAGAGCAGAGAGGACCTTTGCCGGCGTGCTGGTTCAAAGGACGGTGCGGACCGACAGTAGGTGACCCGGAGTAGAGGGAAGGTTGGCCGGTCAGCTGATACCGCCAACAGTCGCGCTCGCGGTGGCCCGAGCGGCGGCAGGAGAGGCACCTGATCTTGCCATGACAGTCGGCCACGCGGTGGCCGGAGGCCAAGCAGCGGAAGCACCGGCCGCGCACCCTCCGCCTGAAGGCCACGGCCCGGGTCTCCTCCACTGAGAGAGGAGGCGCGGGTGGCAGGCTCCGCTGCGGACGATGGCGATTGCTCACCTCCTGCCAGCCCAGCTCGTCGCCCACATCTTCCGGACACGCCGGCAGCTCCACCACCTGCGGCTTGAAGTTGGGCGGGAGCCGATTTGGAGGAGGCGGCAGTCGCATCGGGGCAGCTGGCGTAGCCGGGAAGACTAGCCGATTGTCGATGTCCGCGGCTCCAGGAGGCCCATCCCCCGCACCGTCGACCACCGGAGGGCAGTCACGAACTGCAACTGGATCAGGGCAGTCTACACCACGAGAGAGGGGGCTGAGGGTAGGGGCAAGGGCAACAGCTGAGGCGGCCTCCACCTCGAGCGCCCAGTCAGCTGGACGGCGGAGCAGCTCAGGCGGGGCGCGCGGACACCCGTACCTCCACGGACGAAGAGGGAGGCCACGTGGGCGGCGGCGGCGGCGGATCCACCCCGTCCAGATCTGAAGCGACCATGGAGGACTGCGGGGAGACACCGGGGAGGGCATGAGGAAGCAAACCTGCAGGGTGGACGACGAGAGGCGGCGGCAGCACGGAGCTAGGCTGGGGCTGGGGAGGGATGTGGGTGGGTGACGGCGCCGGGGTGGCAGCCGCCGGGTCGCGGACAGAGTCGCGAGAGCTCATGTCGTGAGAGCCATCCTCTTGTGATAACAGAGTGAGTAGGTATAACTTCCTACGTAAAAAATAAAATTGTTATCTAAGTAAAAAAGAACGGTGCACCTACAGAGAATGAGTTTAATTCTCCATTTAGTGATGTCATCCTACGGTTTTGTACTAAGTGAATATTTTCTTAATACTGTGTAAACCATTTTTCTTATTTGCAAACCAATTGCAACTATAAACCCTCAGTTGCAATTCACCGAGTAGAATCACAATTCACAATGCAAATCTTAACTCTAATGACCTGATCGAGGTCTAACTTGATTCTTACTGCATTGAGAAGCAAGACCAGAAAAGGAAAGGTGCGTTGTTTTGTTGGTGCCCGTAGCACAAGCAGTACATCGGTCGAGCAAAAGGTAACAAGGAACCAGACCGCAACCACCCTTCATTTCCCTCCCTTCCCCAGTCCCCACACGGTGCGACGGTGGCACACCTCCATCACCAGCTCCCAAGGTCAACCGCTCCCCTCCCCTTCAAAACTCCCCACTCCAGACATCGCTAGCTCCACACCCTCCCTCCCTTCCTCCGGGTCAAGAACACCTCACCGCCAGTCAAGAACACCGCACCCGCACTCCTTCCCCAGCGGGCGTCCAGCTCCGTTCATGCACTGATCGATCGGCCAAAACCGCGCGCGTGTGAGCCACCCAGCAAACTAGCTCGCCGGCCACCGGCAGCTAGCCACGATGCACTCGCAGAACCACTGGGGCGGGTCGTTCGAGATCGCCGACGGGGCGGAGGACGACCACAGCCGCAACATGGACATCGACCGCGGCGCGCTGCAGCACCAGCAGCACCACCAGCTGGACGAGACGCAGCAGAGCTGGCTGCTCGGCCCGCCGGAGGCCAAGAAGAAGGACAGGTACCTCGACCTCGGCTGCGTCGTCGTCAAGCGCAAGCTCCTCTGGTGGATGCTCTGGGCCGTCCTCGGCGCCTTCGTCCTCATCGGCGTCCCCATCATCATCGCCAAGTCCATCCCCAAGAAGAAGCCACACGCGCCGCCGCCCGACAAGTACACCGACGCGCTACACAAGGCCCTCCTCTTCTTCAACGCCCAGAAATGTAAGTGCTTCTGCTTCTTCTTCTGGTCGACAGGGCATGAAAAGATTCCTCATTTCTTAGAGTATTTTTCTTCCTGCTTGCTTGTCAATAACGATCAATTCTCTGATCAGTTGAAAGCTCTGAGATCTGCCTTTTGGTCTGAAGTCTGTCTGAACTCTGAACTTAATTTTCTTGAGCGTAACGGTAGAACTATATATGTTGCATTAGATTTTCTAGTTTTGATCACAATTGATGCCAAGCAAAAAGGGGAAATGGATCTCATTGATCGGCAATCTGTCTGAACTCTGCGTAGCGATCTGTGATCAGGAGCTGGGAACAGCTGGGTACGACTGCAACGCCCAACCCCACAATTGGAATGTTCTGCCGTGTTCACTGTCCCTACACCATAATGTGCAGAAAGTGACAACCTTCTATTCAGACCAGGGAAATATCCCGACTTGGGATCACGAATCTTGGCACGTTCACGCACATGTAGGCCAGCCAATTGATCCATTCCTTAGCTTAGCCAACCACATGGATGTAGCTGTAAATCTTGCCTATAGTCTGCTCTTGGATCTTGCCAGGTATAAAGTACTATCTGCAATTGTAGATCTTGAGCTAGCCAGAAATTGACAGCACTGTTTCATTCATTTGTTCATAACATATTAACCATTTGGCTATGAAGTAAAAAATATGCTATTGTTCTTTCATGGATCTCATGAGCTCCTTTGTTGTGTCAGCCGGCAAGCTCCCGAAGAACAATGGCATCCCATGGCGCGGCAACTCTGCCATGAACGACGGCTCCACCCTGTCTGATGTGAAGGGCGGCCTCGTCGGTGGCTACTACGACGCCGGCGACAACATCAAGTTCCACTTCCCCTTGGCCTTCTCCATGACGATGCTGAGCTGGTCGGTGGTGGAGTACAGCGACAGGTACAAGGCCATGGGGGAGTATGACCACGTGAGGGAGCTCATCAAGTGGGGCACCGACTACTTGCTTCTCACCTTCAACTCCTCTGGCAACACCATCAACCATGTCTACAGTCAGGTGAGCTCTCGCGATCAGCCAGTCGCTCTCCTCAACCTTTGAAAATTGCACCATGAAAAAGAGTTTTCAGAATGGGTAATCAGTTAAAAACTAAAAATGCAGAGCTTTACTTTTTTATTAGAGCAAATGCAGAGCTTTACTTAAAGTGGTGTTTTTGATCGGCCGATTGAAAAGCTAAAGGCAGGGGAAGAGAATTTGATGTGCAATAATGCAAACTGGCGTGTTTCACTACAACATGCACCGAACATCATTTTTTTATTCTCCCAGAAATAGTGACTTGCACGCGGCACAGCTAACAACCTTTGACCCAATCGTGTACATGTGCTTAACAGCTGGACATCCCATGTTACTCCAACTCTCCAAGCAAATGCTAGTATACTCACTACACTGTCAAATGCCATAGGCACATTAGCTGTTCATTTTGGCTGTCATGATCTGATCTGAAGATGTGTTCCAAGTTTTATTCACATTTTCTCACAATCATAAAACAAAATAGGACCATTTAAATTCTGACACGTACGTGCTTCCGCCTGCAGGTTGGTACGGCGAAGATCAACGGCAGCACGCCGGACGACCACTTCTGCTGGAACCGGCCGGAGGACATGTCGTACGCTCGCCCCGTCCAGCAGGCAACCTCGGGCCCCGACCTGGGCGGCGAGATGGCGGCGGCACTCGCGGCGGCCTCCATCGTGTTCCGTGACAACCCCGCCTACTCCAAGAAGCTCGTCCACGGCGCCGCCACGGTGTACAAGTTCGCGCGCGCCTCCGGCAAGCGCACCCCGTACTCCAAGGGCAACCCGAACATCGAGTACTACTACAACTCGACGGGGTACTGGGACGAGTTCATGTGGAGCGCCTCGTGGATGTACTACGCCACGGGGAACAGCAGCTACATCAGCTTCGCCACCGACCCTCGCTTGCCCAAGAACGCCAAGGCCTTCTTCGGCATCCTTGACTTCTCCGTCTTCAGCTGGGACAACAAGCTCCCCGGCGCCACGCTGCTGCTCTCCAGGCTGCGCATGTTCCTCAACCCGGGCTACCCCTACGAGGAGTCGCTCGCGGGCTACCACAACGTCACCAGCATGAACATGTGCATGTACTTCCCCAAGTTCGCCGCCTTCAACTTCACCAAGGGCGGCCTGGCCCAGTTCAACCACGGCAAGGGGCAGGCGCTGCAGTATGCCGTCGCCAACTCCTTCCTCGCCGCGCTCTACGCCGACTACATGGAGTCCGTCAACGTCCCCGGGTGGTACTGCGGCCCCAACTTCATGACCGTCGACGACCTCCGCTCCTTCGCCAAGTCTCAGGTACTACTTGTAATTCACAATCATTGGATCCAGACGAATTTGCTGTGATCGTTCAAAGAACGCATACTGATGAGTTATTTGTGTCTCTCAGCTCGACTACATTCTTGGGGATAACCCGATGAAGATGAGCTACGTGGTGGGCTACGGCAAGAAGTACCCGAAGAAGCTGCACCACCGAGGGGCGTCCACGCCCAAGAACGGCGTCAAGTACTCCTGCACCGGCGGGAACAAGTGGCGCGACGCCAAGGGCGCCGACCCGCACGTGCTCACGGGCGCCATGGTCGGCGGGCCGGACAAGAACGACAAGTTCAAGGACGCGCGGATCAGCTACGCGCAGAACGAGCCCACGCTGGTGGGCAATGCTGGGCTCGTGGCCGCGCTGGTGGCCATCACGCAGAGTGGACGAGGCACGGGTGTCGGCGCCGTCGACAAGAACACCATGTTCTCCGCCGTGCCGCCCATGTTCCCAACCGCCCCGCCGCCGCCGGCCTCGTGGAAGCCGTGAGAGAGATCTGGATCTGGTCCACGGAGGTTGAGCAGATCGATCAAAGGGGTTTCTCTGATCGATCGGGTTCGGTTGGTAGTGCAATTTTCTGGCGAACATGTAAAATTCTTTTGTACGTACTGGGTTTCCCTCTGTCCCAAATTACCCTGCGTTCTGGGTTTAGTCAAAGTCAACAATTGTAAACTTTGACTAAGTATATAAGAAAAAATATTAATATTTATAATATGCAACATATATTGTTGGAATCATCACAAAATATATAGTTGTATAATATCCGTTTCATACAATAGATGTTTGTAATTTTCTCTACATGTTTGGTCAAACTTTAAAAGGTTTGACCTTGACCAAACCCAAAACGCAGGGTAAATAAAGACAGAGAGAGTATTATACACACACGTTAACCGTGGCACGCGATACGACGGTGGCAGTGGCATGCCTCACGGATGGCCTGTACTCTCCATGTAGATGTTCCTTGTGCACAACTGAACTGGGTATGGACAATTAATGGATACGTGTTGATTATTCCCAAAAGAGAATTGAGTGGATGTGCTCACAGTATCTGCCTAGTCTCCCGCAATCTGGCTGTTCTCAACATAAAGATGCGTTGAGAGCCAGTGCTAGCCAATATGAGCTAGATAAAAAGTTCATGGAGCACTTGACAGCAAAGAAAGCAGCTGAATGCGCAATGCAAGATGATGAAAATGAGGAATTGGATGACTGGCAACAAGAAGACAGAGGATATGCATGCCTTGGTCCTCGGAAAAACCAACAGATCAAAACTGTAGCTGACCTCTGGGATGGCTAGATGTGACTTTAGGAGAACATTCAGAGAGGATATGATGGTGCAGTGGCTAGAGGTGGTTAGCATAGCTGGTTCATTAGTTCTCTCTGATGAAGATGATCAATTGATTTGGCAATATGAGTCCAATGGGATTTTTTCGTCCAAAGCAATGTATGTTTTAGTAAATTTCAGAGGTGTGAACCTGTCTATCTACCAACAGTTCGGGAATGGAGCATAATAAGGCGCCTGGGCCTGATGGATTTCCAGCTGAGTTTTACCAGCATTTTTGGGAGACCATTAAGTCCGACTTGTTAGAGTTATTCGGCTGTTTGCATGCTGGACAACTTGAGCTTTTTCGCCTTAATTTTGGGGAAATCGTTTTGTTGCCTAAGATTCAGGCGGCTGAGGGGATACAACAGTATCGGCCTATATGCCTCCTGAATGTTAGCTTCAAGATCTTTACAAAAGTAGCGACAATTAGGTTGAACTCGGTAGCAGATCATGTGGTTAAACCTACCCAAACTGCTTTTATGCAGGGGAGGAATATATAGACGGGGTTGTGGTTCTCCACGAGACCGTACATGAGATGCACACGAAGAAACTTAATGGGGTAATTTTCAAAATAGATTTTGAAAAAGCCTATGACAAAGTAAAGTGGCCATTCTTACTACAAACTCTGAGAATGAAAGGATTCTCTCACGAGTGGTGCGAATGCATCCGTACCTTTGTTGTGGGGGGAAGTGTGGCGATAAAGGTCAATGACGACGTTGGTCGCTACTTCCAAACAAAAAAGGGTTTAAGGCAAGGTGATCCTCTATCGCCTATACTATTTAATATAGTGGCTGATATGTTGACCATCATGATTGAACGGGCAAAAACGGATGGCCAGATTGAAGGGATAGTTCCACATATTTTCGATGGGGGACTCTCTATACTTCAATATGCGGACGATACAATCCTTTTTATGGAACATGATCTTGATAAGGCGACGAATCTGAAATTGATATTGTCAGCATTCGAGCAATTGTCAGGATTAAAAATCAATTTCCATAAAAGTGAATTGTTTTGCTTCGGAGATGCACAGGACGCAGCTGCTCAGTACGCTAAAATATTCGGTTGTGAGCAGGGTCAATTTCCTATAATGTACTTGGGCATACCAATACATTATCGGAAACTGACTAATACGGAATGGAGACATGTCGAGGAGCGTCTGCAAGCACGGCTGTCTAGTTGGAAAGGCAAATTACTGTCCCTTGGTGGAAGGTTGGTTCTCATTAATTCGGTACTTACAAATATGGTACTGTATATGATATCCTTCTTCCAGTTACCAAAAGGTGTCTTGAATAGACTGGATTATTTCCGATCAAGATTCTTTTGGCAAGGGGACGATGAGAAAAAGAAGTATCGACTGGCTAAATGGGATGTTGTTTGTCGACCAAAAGATCAAGGAGGGCTAGGTATTCATGATCTTTGTATCAAGAACTCAGCCCTCCTAGGGAAGTGGCTGTTCAAGTTACTAACAGAAGATGGAATTTGGCAGAAACTTCTTAAAAGAAAGTATATCGGCACAAAGACGATATCACAGGTGTATTGGAAACCTGGTGATTCCCACTTTTGGGCCGGCCTAATGGCGACTAAGAAACATTTCTTTCGCTTTGGTGTATTTAATATTAAGAATGACACAGAGATTAGATTCTGTGAGGACAAATGGTTAGGAAACACCACCCTTCGGGAACAATATCCTGCTCTATACAATATTGTTCGACACAAAGGGGATACTATAGCCACTGTTATGCAGTGCTCACCACCCAATGTGACGTTCAGACGAGATTTATTTGGTCCGAGATTAACATCTTGGAACGCCTTGTTGGCATGGTTGGACTCAGTCCAACTTACACAAGGTCCCGATGAATTTCGATGGAATTTATGCGGGAATGGAAAATTTTCAGTAGATTCTATGTATAGAGCGCTTGTGCATTCTGATATTCCAGTCGATGATAATAAAAAAATATGGCACATGAAGATTCCACTTAAAATAAAAGTATTTACGTGGTATCTTTCGTAGGGGTGTCATTTTAACCAAGGGTAACCTTGTCAAATGGAATTGGCATGTAAGTACTAAGTGTGTATTTTGTCCACAACAAGAGACAATAAAACACTTATTCTTCGAGTGTAGTTTCGCACATTCTATATGGTCATCTATCCAGATAGCGTCTAACTTATATCCACCCAAGTCTGTTGCCAATGTTTTTGGCAACTGGCTTCATGGGATAGATAAAAGGCTTAGAACGGTTATTAGGGTGGGAGCGATTGCCGTTATATGGTCGCTTTGGCTTAGTAGAAATGATAATGTTTTCAATGATAAAGATGTTTCTCATATGCAGGTACTCTACCGATGCACAAGTATTCTCCGTACGTGGTCCACCTTACAACGTGTGGGACATCGAGACCTCTTTATGGAGGCGTGTGCACGACTGGAGGAGGTGGCGAGGGACATTTTTTCACAACATGGGTGGCCGCTTGATCGCTGGATTGGACCTCCATAGGTCGTCGAGCTTGCCTATGACATAGGTGTTTTACTTTATTCTTGCTGATTGTAATTCGCCTGTTGTTGCATTACTTTTCTTTCTCCCATGGATTACGGCTGTGTGCATTCTTGATGCAGAGGCCGGGTATAATACTTAAACTTTTGAGTAATAAAGCCCTTAAGCTTAAAAAAATAGTTTGGGAGATTAGAGTTCCTCCAAGGATTCAAGTCTTTTTGTGGATTTTCTCCGAAAGCAAAGTAATGACTAGGGATAACCTCCGTAGAAGAGGGATGCCAAAGCCTTTAGAATGTGAGTTATGCAAAGAAATCAAGTCGGTTTACCATTTGTTCTTTTTTTACGGTAAATAGCAGGAGCTCTGCCTATGCATTATTAGAAGGGGAATAGAATTGATCCGGTTAATTAGGGAAATCAGACCAAAAACCATACAATGCACGGTTAAAGAACGGCACACTCTAACTCATGGAACGTCGTCTGTGCCTGAAACAAGAGAGTCTAGACCCAAACTAACAGGTCACACCTTATATCCAACTAACGGAAACTCCCCAAACACACACAAACTCTCACCGCTAGAGATGCACCCGGTGTGCACCCTCCACACAGAAGAGATCAAGCATTACTCACAACTAAATCACGAAAAGCCTCCATCACCTGCATAGTTTCCAGAAACATGTGGGGCCTAGTGAGGCAAGTTTTCCAAGTAAATACCATAGATTTTGAGTCACTTGCTTCTAAATGGTTATGTAATACTAAATTTATGCACCTAAACATAGTTACTGCTGCTGTTCTATGCAGTATCTAGAACAATAGGGATAATATTGTGTTTAATCGCTGGACCTGGATCAATTTGAAACATGTGTGGCGACTGACACTCTCTTGTGTGAAGCTCTGGATGATCCCGCTAAAAGAATAAGGAGGAAAAGTGGAACAGTTCGCAAATGCACTGCTCGCAAAGCTCAAGGCTCCGTTGGCAGTCGACCTCGCTTAAGATGTGTTGACTTCAGCTGGATCAACACCTGGACGGCGACTACTACGTCCTCATATGGCGGTAGGGCAACTCTGGAGTATCTGAAGAAGCACCCAGAGGAGAGCGACGCCATTCATGTGGTGATATGAAGAGGTTGCTGATCAGAAGTTCCCTTGTCCCAGCTAAGTTGAACGAGAGAAGTTTCTGCGAGTGAGAAGCAGGGAAAAGCCGAAGGTGTAGCTAGTTTAAAATCTGTAGTGATGAACCTTTAGCAGTGGAGTTTGGTGCTTTTTGTAATAACGGTATGTAATGCGAGTTTCTGGTAGTTGGCCATGGCCGTGACTTTGTAGTTTTTTTGCTCTGAGAACTGCTACCGAGAGTGCAGTCTCGTTTATATTTTCCTGATTTTCCTATATGTATGAACCTTATGGGTTCATTTTGATTAATTGAACCGGGGATACCCTCCCTGAGAATCTAAAAAAATGATCTGGGAAAAGCAGAGGATATGGCTAACCGAAGGAATTTCGATGTTTTGTGAGCTGAGGATTCTTTTGACACGGTTCTTAAGTCTTAACACTGCTCCTAGTTACTTATCGTACATTACGCCTATAGTCTTGGTCAGACTGATGAGGAAATAGAAAAAACTGTTTCTATGATATATAAGACTCGGGAAAAGGCTAGATGTAAATTTTTATCAGAAAAAGAATGAATGTAGATAATTTAAGGAATCTGAAAGGGGCCCAACAACTGATAGTTTTGACCCTAAGTCCATTGATGATTTATATTCTGATGGTGAGGATAGTAAGCCAACTTTAGTTAATGATACTATTATTCAACTTGCAACAATTTTTAGCAAGAGAAGTCCTACGGCTTCACACTTTGTTTTTTTTAGTGTGAAGCCAAAGTGTAAAAATAGATGTAGATAATTTTTTATATATTAAATGTTTGGTGCATTTCAGAATGGTAGAGGTTTAGGAGAGGATTGTAAAGTAGGCTTTCTTAAAAGTATTATTTTTGTTTGTGTGCAAGAGACAAAAAAAAAAGCTGATTTCACATATTCCAGGCTACAAGTGTTAGTGCAAACAATGTTTTATTTGGCTCTCGGCCCGAGCAAGTGGGGCATCAGGGGCATGCTTATTGGTGTTAGGAAAGATATATTTGATGTTAGTTAGTGTGTTGTTGGTCGTGTTTTACTAGAATGCTTTTAACGGATAGAATAGATGGTTTTAAGTGGAATTTTGTTAATATTGATAGTGCTTCTCATGATAAAGTTAAAGCTGATTTTCTTGGTGAATTGGCTAAGTTTTAGCGTATACTTCTTTTCCTTTCTTGTTTGGTGGTGATTTAATTTAATTATAAAAGATAGCGAGAGAAACAAAGTCAAGAAAAGGTCTAAATTGACTAACATTTTCAATGCTATTATCGAACATTCGGGGCTCGAGGCAATCAAAATTTATGGTAGGAATTTTACATGGTACATATTATGAACTTTGTCTGTCAATTTTTAATAAAATTGCTCTCAGTTGTAAGCTATGATAAATTGTACATATATTCTTAATGAATTAAAAGCTATATTAGGTTGTGTGATAAATTATTCAAATAAGTAGGATACAATAAGTATTTTAGCCAGTTATCGATGTGAAACTATTTTTGTAATAATCCATGGATCTATAAGCTAAACGGTTAATACTAAGATCTGTAAAGAGGCACAAAGTCAATTAATATGGCAAATGAAGATTCCGCTTAAACTGAAAGTGTTTACTTGGTATCTTCGTAGGGGTGTCATTTTAACAAAGGATAAGCTTGCTAAGCGAAACTGGTATGGAAGTACAGAGTGTGTGTTTTGTCCACAACAGACAATTAAACACTTGTTCTTCGAGTGTAGTTTTGCGCGCTATTTGGTCATCTATCCAGATAGCTTTTAACTTATATCCACTCAAGTCTGTTGCAAATGTATTTGGCAACTGGCTACATGGGATAGATAAAGAGTTTAAAATTGTTATTAGGGTGGGAGTGATAGTCATTATATGGTCGTTTTGGCTGTGTTGAAATGACAAGGTTTTCAATGATAAATTTTTTACTCGTTTGCAGGTACTCTACAAGTGCACAAGTATTCTCCGTTCGTGGTCCACATTACAACGGGCAGGGCATCAAGATCTCTTTACGGAGGCATGTGCACGATTGGAAGAGGTGGCGAGGGATATTTTTATCCGACATGGATGGTTGCTTGATCGCCCTATTGGTACTCCATAGGCGGCGTTGGCGTTCGTCATACGCATTGACGTTTTACTTTTCATTATTGTAATATGTCTGGTGCTATATTTTATTTATTTTCGTTCGGTTGGATTGCGTCTGTATTCATTCTTATGCAGAGACCGGGTGTAATGTTTAAACTATTTAAATAATAAATCCCTTCCATCAACTTGTCGCAAACTAATTCTACAACTTGCAAATGGTGAAACTTGCAGTCCTAAATCTTGTGCTCACGGTGCAAAACTGATCCAAACAATTCTGGTGCAGACATGTGGCAGTGCTTTTGCAAAAACAGCGCTACATATTTTTATATGCCACCGCAAGCCGAGTTGTCCCGCCCTTTTATATGCCCTCCCACCACCACCATATGCATCATCGTCGTCGTTTCATTCCTCTTCCGCCTCCGGCCGGCACCTCTCCTCCCCTGTCTATGCTGAGGTCTTCTCTTTTCCATCTCCCCGATCGCAGCGCAGCATCTAGCTCGCTCATGGCCTTCCCGCCCGTGACCACAACGACAACTACGTTGGTAGCAGAAGGAATGGCGCTGGCACCGCAATGCGCCATGCTCCCCGGTGCGAGAAGACACTCCACGAACCGCGGCCGCGCAGCAACATGCAGAGCCACGGCGACTGCGCATAAACGCGGCGCGCGGAGGATGGCGTCGTGGAGGCCGGTGCAGGGTTGCCACAACTGGGAGGGCCTGCTAGAGCAATCTGTAGTTCGGAGCGAACTCGCCCGGTACAGCGAGCTGGTCGACGCCTGCTACAAGGCCTTCGACCTCGACCCCTCCTCGCGGCGGTACCTCAACTGCAAGCACGGTAAGGAGCGTATGCTGCAAGAGGTGGGCATGGCGAGGGCCGGGTACGAGGTGACAAAGTACATCTACGCCACTCCGGACGTGATGTCAGTGCCCACCATGGACACCTCCACCGGCCGCTGGATCGGGTACGTGGCCGTGTCCACCGACGAGATGAGCCGGCGGCTAGGAAGGAGGGACGTGCTGGTGTCGGTCCGCGGCACCGTTACCCCCGCCGAGTGGATGGCCAACCAGATGATCTCCCTTGCGCCGGCGCGCTTCGACCCCTGCGACCCCCGCCTCGACGTCAAGGTGGAGACCGGGTTCCTCGGCCTTTACACCTCCGCCGACAAGACTTGCCGCTTGGGCGGCGCTGGCAGCTGCCGCGAGCAGCTCCTCCGCGAAGTCTCGCGACTCCTCATGAAGAAAGACTCGTCCACCTCCGAAGGCGCCAGCGTGACGCTCGCCGGGCACAGCATGGGCGGCGCGCTGGCGCTGCTATTCGCGTACGACCTCGCGGAGCTCGGCCTCAACCGCGCCGCCCCCGTCACCGTCTACTCTTTCGGTGGGCCGAGGGTGGGCAACGCGGCGTTCAAGGAGCGGTGCGACGAGCTCGGCGTCAAAGTGATCCGTGTGGTCAACGTCCATGACCGCATCACCAGGCTCCTGGGCATCTTCGTCAACGAGGCCACGGCGGCGGGGGCACTCCTCCGCCCGTGGCATGGCTCATGCATCTACACGCACGTCGGCGTCGAGCTTCCGCTCGACCTCTTCAACTTCGGCAACGTCGGCGCCGTGCACAACCTCGGCACCTACATCGCAGCATTGTTCAAGGTGGGCAAGGTGATAGAGTTCGTGGACCGGCAGCAGCGGGCCGGCGGCACAGTGCCGTTGCAGACCGCGGTTCTGCAGGCGGGCAGCCTCGTGCATACGCTGGGCCTCATCTGAAGCTCAAGCTGTGATTAAGACTCCGGTTAATTGACCCTGCCGGCTAGCTACTGATCCTTGTCCAAGATATTTTTATTCTTCAGGAGCTTGAATAATGTCATTCTCTCGTTGCTGAATTACGCTGTTTGTTACTACTTTTTTTCGATAAAGACGTTGTTTGTTACTGGAAAATTAACGCCGAACCGTCAAGATGGTTGAACTCGTCCGCACCAAATCACATATTTCGTTTTGCACTTTGATCTTTCTTTCCACTTTTTCCCGATTTAGTTCATTCATCGTTTTTTCAAATACTCTAAATTTTATCTCATTCATACATCTTATATGTTCCACATTCCAATCTTGGACATCGACATCAACTGAATCAAGCAGAATTGGCGATTCCTACGTCAGCAGCTGGTATTTGAAAAGCAAATCTCCGTTCGTGAAGTTCCCGCCATGCATGGCGACCGTCGTATATACTCGTATATCCTTCAGTACGTATATCCGTATGTTCTACTCTAGTTGATCTTGAGCTGGACAGTCAGCTTGCCACCAAAAGCAACCGTATTAATCCAAATAACTAGCCTCTGCTAGCAAAATCTACGCAACCAAACGCACAGACGACGCAAGATCAGCAGAGCTAAGCTCAGATATTCCGATTGACCGGCCCTGCCGGCTAGCTACTGATCCTTGTCCAAAATATTTTTATTTATCTGGAGTTTCAACGTCATTCTCTCGATCCTCGCTGAGTCACACTGTTTGTTAGACTACACAAAAGGGAAAACCAGACATCTAGTCCAAGAGTTCCGTTGGATTCGCCAATCTTTCACATCAGCGTGTCACGATTCCAGCCTTGACAAGAAACGTCACGGTCATGGTCTCATGGACTAGATCCCCTAAGGCCTAAAATATCATAGGCCCGAGCCAGGCTGTTGTATCAGAAACGTCACTGTCGACAAGAATTAGGTTATGTTTGATTGGCGTATTGGATACCGCGATTCCCCGGCCGAGTGCGTCAGCGTAAATTCGTTGCTTTTGTGGCTTCGATGATCTAGAACAGTCGCTATACTTCTGCATGATCACAGGCTCATGTAGCAACAGCATATCCACTAAAGTTATGGTCTATCTGAAGTTGTTACATTTTCCATTAGTTCGAATTTACTCTTTTTGAGAAAAAAAATCAAATGGCTTCTGAAATCACACTAAAGTATATCATAATTTACATTGTCCACATGTTTGCCCCCTCTTTGGGCACCAATTCGAGGACTACCATATCTGCTCTAACATCAAATATATAGTATTTGAGATTATTTCCCAGTGTGATTTCCTTGTCTTTTCCTTCATTGTAACAACAAATATGTCAAAAAATATGTAAAGTATCTCTTGAATTGTGATCCAAATTCATATTATGCTCTGCAGATAAAAGGCGGCACGCATCACTGTCGAATTAGGTCACGCCCGTTATATATACCCCTTGTAAACCTCAACACGGGATAAGTTCATTGTTTTGAATCCCGATGTCTGTAACCTCTTCCGATATAGTGAAATTTCGCTCGTTGATGTGTAACGTTGAACACTAACCAGCTCAGTACATGCTTGAGCCTAACATGCAGAAAGCCCGAGCCTCAGCGTCGGAGCCCGAGATAGATCGACATGCCAGGCGAGCTTCAAAAGAAGGCTCGGCCCGAGCTTTCACATAGCTCGGTGCTGCTCGGCAAGCTGTCGAGCCAAACGACCGTACGTCGCTGACATGTGGGCCTGCCCCTGTCAGTCGAAGGGAGACATCTGATTGACGGAAGTTATGGGCGGAGACAATGGCGACAGTGCAGTGCTACAACAGTTTGGCAGCGAAGCGGCAGACATTTCCTTGACGAAGACTCGACTCTGACTGAAGGATAGGGGCTGGTTGCGGCGGCCTCCATTGATGGGAGACGATGCGGTGGAGGTGTGGGTTGCGATTAGAACAAAACTTTGCTAGCGGTGGCGACGCGAGCGGAAGACCTAGCTTCTTGAAGAGCTCATCGGTAGATGTCGTGGTCTCGTGGGCAAGAACGACATATTAATGTGCTAGAAGTGCCTGAGTTGAACTTCAACCATACAAGTTTGGCGAGCAAAACGGGCCGGACCGAGCCGCCCTGGTTCGACCCAGGCAAATCCTAATCTCCACGTACCGAGGAGCTAACACCGCTCTGCGCACCCATGTCGCGCAGTGGGCCGGCCCAATAAGTGCACCTCCAGCCACATTTGGTTCTATTGCTTTTCGTGTTCTTTTTTTCTGTTTGCTTTCTTTTTCCTTTTTCGTTTCGTTTTTCTTTTTTTGGCTGTTTCTTTCTTTCTTAGTTTTTGTTTTATTTTTCGTTTTACTTATATTGTACTATTTCTGATTTTCTCATTTTTCATGTTCCTTTCTATTTTCTTTTTTTTCCTCCTTTTACATTTTCTATTTTTTGGCTTTTCATTTTTACTTTTTTTATTTTTTGATAATATTTTTTTTCTTTTTTTGGCTTTTTCTTTTTTCGTTCTTTCTTATTACGTTCAAAAATTGTTCAAGACCAAATTACGTTCAAAAACGGTTACCAAATCACGTTCAACATGTTTTTGAAAAATTATTCCAAATCAATTCAAACCAACTTTTCTCGTTCAAAAGAGTTGTTACAAAATCATTCAATACTAAATTCTGTTCAACATGTCTTTTTCAAAAATCGTTCAAAACCAAATTGCATTTAACGAGTAAAAAAATCCATTTTAAACCATTTATCTGTTCAACGGAGTTTTTACAAAATCTTTCAATACCAAATTCTGTTCAACAGGTCTATCACAAATCGTTCAAGACCAAAATATGTTCAGTGGGTTACCAAATCCCGTTCAACAATCATTCCAAAATCCGCTTAAATCAAGTTTCAGTTCAACAGAGTTTTTTACAAAATCGTTCAATACCAAATTCTTTCAACGGGTCTTTCAAAAAAAATCAAGACCAAAATTACGTTCAACATGGTTTTTTTTTCAAAAATCGTTCAACATGGTTTTCAAAAATTGTTCCAAATCCGTTCAAGCCATTTTTTCGTTCAATAGATATTTTTACAAAATCGTTCAATACCAAATTCTCTTCGACATGTTTTCAAAATTCGTTCAAGACCAAAATACGTTCAATGGGTTAACAAATCCTATTCAACATGTTTTCAAAAAATCTAGAAATTCCGTTTAAACCATTTTTCTATTCAACGGAGTTTTTACAAATCGTTCAATATCAAATTTTGTTCAACGGTTTATCAAAAATCATTCAAGACCAAAAATTCGTTCAACATGTATTTTTTTCAAAAATTATTCAACATGTTTTTTCAAAAATCTAGAAATTCCGTTCAAACCATTATTCCGTTCAATAGATATTTTTTAGAAAATTGTTCAATACCAAATTTTGTTCAACAGGTTTTTAAAAATTCGTTCAATAGTTTTTTTCACCGTCATTTTCTACTCATTTTTTAAATCGTTCAAAAATAGTTTTTGTACACAGAGTTTTTTATGTTCACTTATTAAAAACCGTTCAAAAATATTTTCCGTTCATAGACCATTTTCTGTTCCCTTCTTTAAAATCGTTCAAAAATCGATTTCGTTCATCGGCCTTTTCTGTTCATATTTAAAATTGTTCAAACATAGTTTTTGTTCACCGCCAATTTTGTTCATTTTTGAAATTGTTCAAAGATAGTTTTTGTTTACAAAGTTTTTTTGTTAAATTTTAAAAAATCGTTGAAATATAATTTCCCTTCATAGACTTTCCTTTTGTTCACTTTTAAAATCATTCAAAAATAAGTTTTGTTCACCGCCATTTCCTGTTCATTTTTCGAAAATCGTTTAAAAATAATTTCCGTTCATAGAGTTTTTTGGTTCAGTTTTTAAAATCATTCAGAAATATTTTCCGTTCATAGAGTATTTTCCTGTTCACTTTTTAAAAATATTTTCCGTTCATAGGGATGCGCCCCTCTAAGCACCCGAACTCCGTTTAATCTGAATAGTCGAATCATCCCCCTCCCGGGGATTTAAAATGGCATGTCATCATATGTTTGCGCATTGCACTTGTTAGTCATATGTGTGGTGATTGATTGTTCTCTCCCGATGTTTGTTTCTCGTTAGATCAAGCAGCTGGGGTTACGCCACAATACCCCGAAGAGCCGTACTACCAGCACGCTGAGCAAGGCAAGCGTAATCCCCCCTCTGAGCATGTCTTATCCTAAATTTCCGCAAATATTTTCTCCACTATAATATTGCATGCGGTTCCAAATGTCAATTTTATTGGATTAGAGTATCCTATAGTTGCATTAAGATTCCGATGCCAATACCTGTTTTCCCTCCTAATATCCATAGGATTGTATTGTTGGCCGAGATACTTACTACGCTATGTTGATGCTTAGCCATGCTTAGTTTAATTGCATAGCTATACGATGGATGGTTGGTGTTGGAAACAGGTGATGAGATAAATTATTGATGGTGGAGGAAAGTGTGGTGAAGGATAATAAAATGCTTAAAGGTGGGGATGGGAGGCCACTGTGGTTGTGGTGTTTTGTCTCGTTCTCGCCGCCTAGGTGCGAGTTCTATACCTCTTGAACCAAGACTCAGCGTGCAACCATGCGTGAGTCCTATGCATTCGCAGTGCAGGAACCCTCATAGACTAAATAACTCGGGCGGGGCTAGCCAGGGTCCTCTAGTTCGGGCTTCCATTTGCGCGTGCGTGGTGATGGTGGGATGAACTGAGATGAGGATTGTGGTATTAGGAAAATGAGTGGCCGTGGGCCGGGGTGTTGCAGGCACCTGGCAATCCTGCCGCCACTGATGATCCTGGAAAGTCCTTAACGAGGGAGAAGTCGACGCCGCTCCCATCCAGCCGGCTCTCCCAGGAAGAGAGCTAAAGGCCAGGCAATGGACCGGACGGTACGCGTGGCAAACATTTGTACACCCCTGCAGGGTAAATCTTTTTGAAAAGCCGTGTCCGCGGTTATGGACGACTTGGGAAGTGAAGGTAAGATCATAGAATAACTTTAACGGAATGATTAAAAACTGGGTACTAGAGGTACCACTCACAAATGCAAGGTGAGCTTCCTCGAGGGTGATTCGGGGAGGTGCCTTTGATGAACAGGTACAATGGTTGATGATGGTTGATGATGAGTAAGGTGGTGAAAGAAAGAGTTACTTCTTACCCCTCTTTTAAAAGTATTCTGATTAGACGATGCCATTGAGTTATGTTTTTCATAAATAAAATCAGCTTTATGCAAAACAGCCATATAACTTTGAAAGCCTCATCGAGCTAATGCTCTATATATAATCTTGCGAGTTCGTCGAACTCAACGTCGTTTGTTTTGTTTCAGAGGAGGACTTCACCGACCTCGAAGGTGAGTTCTTTGTGGACGTCGACGAGTAGTCTGGGGTTCCCAGGTGGCAGCTTGGGACATCCTGGAACAGCTGGCGCTGGATGTTTATTTGCAGGCCTCTTAGGCCATAATTTGGTTCTTGTTGTTTAGAACAACCTATTTTGCTTCCGCTTGTTGCAATGTTGGGTCTGTGACCTCTGGTTGTCATTTGCTATCTTTCTCTATTATAAGAGTTGAACTATAATGATTTGTGTCGTAGAGTCTGTGATGTGCCAGTTGTTCCACAAGTCTTGGTCTCTCTATTATGCATTGAGGGTTGTGCCTGTGTTAAGGCATCAATCGGGGTGTTGCGTTGCCGATGATCCATTCCGAGCAACGCCTGCCAAAGGTTTTGGCCGGGGATTGGTAAACCCGTAACCTCCGGTTGTATCGCTTAACCGGTGACACACAGCATCACTGTATAACAGTCAGGTCAGGGCGCCACAAGTTGGTATCAGAGCAGTACTGCCTGTAGGAAACCCTTCTACTGGTCGATGTTGAGTCTAGTGTTTGTGAAAATATTTTAACCTAAAAATGAGTTGTGAAAACCATCTTAGGATTCTTTTTACTCCTTATCTGGTTACCCTCTAATCTCGGAGCAATCTTACTCGATTTGAGTTTAAAGGTTTTACTCCTCGTCTGTTACTTCAAAATGATTAGAAACGGGGTTGGGTTCGACCTTTAGTGTTATGTGTCCAGTTGCTCCCGCTGCGTTGTCAATCCGAAATCAACTCAGATGTTTCTACCGAGTCTAATCAATTGCTCATTTGCCGGGTTTTAACCCAAGGACTTGAACATAAGGTCCCGGATTGTGCCGGATAGTGTGGGTTGAATCACGTGGTTTCTTAGCCATTTGAATCTCACGCTACTGGTGCATGATGCTGATCTTTGACCCAAGTCCCATCTTGTTGGTTCCTTGTTCGTTGTTGCACAAAGTATTATCGTCCCTAGTCTGAGTACTTGAGTACGCTAATGCTAATGTCTCAACCCTACCGAGGTGGATACTAACTGCGTCCTTGTCAAATCTACAGAATGGCACAACGTCCTCCGCTCTCAAATCGAAGCCACCCCAGGGACCCACTCGACACCCTTTGATCGGGAAATCCCATACATCCAAGTTTTGCCCAAGAAGCTAGAGGCAAACTCAGGTGTTACACTTGTAAGGAGCGTGGACATCCGTACCGGAAGTGCCCCCTTAATTACCCCGGAAAGTGGGGACTACCACAAGGAAAGGCATGTAGTCAGTGCGGAAGGGGTGGACATCAGGCGAGTCAATGCCCCGGCAGTTGCCCGCATTGTTCAACAAGCATCCACTCGGCAAGTGCCCAACCGCTAGCGCCACCTGCTACCTATGCGAAGGAGATGACCATTTCCCGGCTGATTGTTCTATGGAGTTCATAGTGGGGCAGTAAAGGATGCCCAGGAGAAGATTGCTCAGCACGCCGCCACGCGCCCCACTACTTCGACATTTGGGCCAAGCGGAAGTGGGTATCGTCCTCGCTACCTGCTCCATGGACTTATCTGCTACGCCTGTGGCCAGACCGGTCACTACTCCAGGGAGTGCCCCAGCGGAAGTGGGTATCGTTCTCCGCTACCTGCTCCACCTGGACTTATCTGCTACACCTGTGGTCAGGCTGGCACTACTTCAGGGATTGCCCTCAGAAGGCACCTATCACGGGAAATCCTGCACGAGCCCCTGCCACTCCCGCTGGCAAGGCTGGACCTATTGTGCGTCGTCGCCTGAACCACGTCTCTGCTGAAGAAGATTCCGGCGTCCTTAAGGGTGAGCTACTAATCAACAATAATCTTGCTACAGTTTTGTTTGATTCTGCTGTATCTCTTCCTTTTGGGGCATGGTTATCACAACTGAGTAATAACCGGTGCGTCTTCAACATCTTAGGATTTTCTCCTGAGTATGTTTCTTACTCTGATCTGCTTTCCAACCTTTGTCTGTCTTTTGACAGTAAAGTTTTATCGTGCGTTGGTATGTTCCGATGCAAGTCACTCTCTTGATCCGTCAAGATTTTCCCTTCGTCTTGTTAGGAGAAACAAACTCTAGTACCTTGTCCACTTCTCGGACCAGGTCAAGGTATTGTAATCCGCAGAATGAGGGCTTGTTTAGCTTTTGTCTGCTCCACCTTAGAGTGTCACACTCTTTAGATCAAGGGGTCAAGCTAAGTACCATGATACTCTTGATGAAGTGATGCTCTTACTCCTTGTTACTCTCTGTGTTCCGAGTGACTTGTTACTCGAGAAGGATAAGTCGTGAGCAATGATGTGGCTATCGGTTATTCTTAGCAGTTCTTACTGTGCGGAAATCCAGGGATATCCATTGCCCTCCTTAGCATGATTGGTTAGCCAATCAATAAGTTGAGTTTGACAGTGCTACCAAGTCAGTTGGCTCTGATGCACTCCCTCGGTCAAAGAGCTAGGTTCGTGCCGAAGCTCCCAAGACCACCTCGTTGTGCCTTGAAAGGCATGATCCTCTCTTGAACTCAAGATCCACCGGTATGTCGTGATATCCTATATGTGGGTTGTGATATTCTGGAGGTCTTTCTAGAAGTATCGCCAGGTTGTCACCTGACCGCGATGTTGAGCTATGAGTAAGCTGGTTCTCTGAACAACTCCCTTCTCCAAGAAAATCGTGCTGGATGTCCTGAATTATTCGGTTGAGCTTAAACAACTTGGAGAGTTGAAAGACAAGCTCTATCCCGATATAGTTCCTTTTCAATGGGATGTCTAGTCTGTCCGTGTTGAAGCTAGGTGGTATCTCCTTTTGGATATGCTATCCTACAAATCTTTGATTTGAATTGGGCTATCGTCAAATCAAACTCAGACCGACCTACCTGAATGTGTTAGTCTGACCAATACTTATGCCTCGTCTGGTGAAATATGAGTCTACCGTCTTGGAGTATCTGGATAAGTTTGTGGTTGAGCCCATCAACTACCTTCTTATCTTCTCCATGTTTGAGGAGATTTATATTGGATATTGGGCGTTAGCATTGGAAAATTGTTGGAACTAACTTTGTGTCTTCACAAGGTATGTGTTCTGGAGTTAGAAGTGACTTTCCCTGGTTCACGTGCAATTGCTGAAAGATGTCGCCGTGGATCTGAGTGAATTGTCTGGTTTCCTCGAAATCATTCCAACTCGATCATGCACGTGTGGAATATTCTCGGAATGGTATGTTGTTACCTCCATCCCCTGAGAATTTCATCTATGCATCCAAGCCACTGATTGAATTGTTCCAGAAAGAGAGGAAGTTTGAGAACTTCTTTCGTCTTCGTTGGTGTATTGTCGTGAGTAATTCAAGCAGGGCAGCTGTCCCCTGACAAGTTTCAAATCCGTGCGTTCCGCAATCTCGTTCCTCCTTTGGAGTTTGACATTGTAGTCCAACTCTTGGGGTTCTAGCAAAAGTAATCCGGTGGTATCTGTGGCAAAGACTCCCTATTCATCCATGTTGAGTCTGAAGTATCTCTACACCTGACCAGATCTAAATCTCAATCAGAAACGATAGTTGGTGATCCTCAAGAAGCTGGTTCCCGACGTCTAGAAAATCAAGAAGTTTTTCCCGATACTAACGTTCCCGGGGTTTCTAAAGTTCTCTCGGTCCCTCTTCATGATCCTTCCCCGTGGATTGAAATGCTCCTCCGTGAGGAAAGTTCTACTCAAGCTGTTTGGTAGAAGTTGCCTCTTCAACTGTTGGAATCTTGTTTCAACACTCTCCATCAGAAATCCAAGGCCTTGTGCAAAGTGCATATTCTGAATCTTTGGGAAACAGTTGTCTACCAACTGGAAACTCCTTATCAATCTCCCGTCAAACGCATGTGTCTCCTAACTGTCAAATCAAGGGATGCTTGAAGTCTCTTCCTAAGTTCTACTAGGAGGTACTCCGTTGTGGTATATTCACCAAGATCCATCTTCCCGGTGAGGTTCCCTTCTTCTCCTATGGGGTACGTTGATAGTGACCTCGGGGTGAAGCCGATGAAGATTTTCAGGATGCGCTGAATCATTCTACACAGAGGAGACCATGGAAGACCGTTGTAACCTTTCCCTCTTTCCTACTCTAAGAATCTCGGGACGAGATTCCTGTAAGGAGGGTAGAATTGTAACAACCCAAAGTTGAAAACCTGAAAACCTGTGTAAAATTTCCACTTTTGTGTTCCTTGCATCATGGCATCCTTGCATCAAGTGTAACATTTGGAACCTTTAACTTGTCACTAGGGAATTGTGCTAGGGAATTGTGGTTGTTGCTAGGGAATTGTGGATGTTGGCAACATCTAAAAACCAAATTGCCAACTTTGCTTCAACCAATTTCAAAACAACGAAGGCACTCAATCTTGCAAACTAAAATTACTTTGACATATCCTATTTGTCAAGGAAGTTCCAAGAGCTCCAAAATAATATTTTGCACTTGCTCCAAAATAGTTAAATAGCAACATTTGGAAAATTAGCAAAATGCTATAATCCAACACTATGAACAAATGTTTCAAAAACATTTTATTTGGAGACACCAAAATTAGGGGAGCTTCATATGGAGTTTGGGAGGCTACTGGAATTTCCTCACATTTTTACAAAATGTTTAAATGCCTCATTTAATTCAAAACATGTGCTGGTTTTAAATTTAAAACAGAAAAGGACATTTTTGTAATTCCAGAAGGACATGTCCGTGAGGTAAGAATTTCTGCCAGGGGCCTAATTGCAAAACCGGCGTCTTCTTCGCTGTAGCGACCGAGCAGAGCAGCTCGGCCGCACCAGCTCGACGCCGCTGCGTCCCCGATGCCGCGCCCGGGCCCCCTTGCCCTGCATCCACGCGAGGAAGACAAGCACACGAGGCCCCCACTGCCCCTGCCCTATCCTCTGCTTCCCTCGTGCCCTATCTTCTTCCCCGTTTCCTCTCCCCACCATGGCCGCTTGGAGCTCGAGCTCCGCCGCCTGCCGCCGCTGATTGAGGCCACCCTGGGCAAATCGAGGACCGTAGAGAGGTCCGTCGCGCCGTCCTCTTCCGCTCCACCAAAGGAATCGAGACAAGGATTCCGCCATTGCCCGTGCCGTCCATTTCCTCGCCGACCACCGTCGCCGCTCCGCCGCCGATTCCGTCGTCGCCGAGCCATCCCCAGCGTCTCCGACCACGCTGCTCGAGTCAGGGTGAGCACGCCTCCCCTCCTGTACCCTTCTCCCTCCCTCTCGCGCCCTCGTTCGCCGTCGCACCACGGGCAGCAGTACGCCGCCGTGCTATTCTTCCTCTCACTCGGATTTTCCGAGTCGAGCACCATCGGATTATCCGATTCTTCACAGTACGAAGCAACGTCGAGTCCTTAGCGGAAATCCAGAGCACTCCGTCGATCGGATATTCCGATGTTGAGGGAATCGGAATTTCCGAGCAACGTCAGTGCGAGTTGCTCTCTGGTCCTTAGAAAAATTTAGCCTCCAGTGTACCAATCGGATATTCCGAAATTGGAAAACTCGGATATTCCGAAAATGGTCCAGAACCAAATTTTCTCCTGTTTTAATTGTCTCTTTCTAAATCGGATAATAAGTCCAGTGTCGATTAAAACAACGTATATCTAGGGCCTAATTTAAAGGAGTAAATAAAAGGTAATAATTTGTATTTCTCTAAAACATCATAAAAATGTGAAATAACCGGGAGCATCCCTTTCATGCATGTTTAATCACCGAAACCCTACATCTCCCGCATGATCATGTCATAGCATCTACAAGTTATATCCTAGGGTTTCGACCACCGTAATCAACAAGTAAGATGATCCATGACCTAAATTCACGGATATCCAGGATGCGCCCCTCTAAGCACCCGAACTCCGTTTAATCTGAATAGTCGAATCATCCCCCTCCCGGGGATTTAAAATGGCATGTCATCATATGTTTGCGCATTGCACTTGTTAGTCATATGTGTGGTGATTGATTGTTCTCTCCCGATGTTTGTTTCTCGTTAGATCAAGCAGCTGGGGTTACGCCACAATACCCCGAAGAGCCGTACTACCAGCACGCTGAGCAAGGCAAGCGTAATCCCCCCTCTGAGCATGTCTTATCCTAAATTTCCGCAAATATTTTCTCCACTATAATATTGCATGCGGTTCCAAATGTCAATTTTATTGGATTAGAGTATCCTATAGTTGCATTAAGATTCCGATGCCAATACCTGTTTTCCCTCCTAATATCCATAGGATTGTATTGTTGGCCGAGATACTTACTATGCTGTGTTGATACTTAGCCATGCTTAGTTTAATTGCATAGCTATACGATGGATGGTTGGTGTTGGAAACAGGTGACGAGATAAATTGTTGATGGTGGAGGAAAGTGTGGTGAAGGCTAATAAAATGCTTAAAGGTGGGGATGGGAGGTCACTGTGGTTGTGGTGTTTGGTCTCGTTCTCGCCGCCTAGGTGCGAGTTCCATACCTCTTGAACCAAGACTCAGCGTGCAACCATGCGTGAGGTCTATGCATTCGCAGTGCAGGAACCCTCATAGACTAAATAACTCGGGCGGGGCTGGCCAGGGTCCTCTAGTTCGGGCTTCCATTTGCGCGTGCGTGATGATGGTGGGATGAACTGAGATGAGGATTGTGGTATTAGGAAAATGAGTGGCCGTGGGGCGGGGTGTTGCAGGCACCTGGCAGTCCTGCCGCCACTGATGATCCTGGAAAGTCCTTAACGAGGGAGAAGTCGACACCGCTCCCACCCAGCCGGCTCTCCCAGGAAGAGAGCTAAAGGCCAGGCAATGGGCCGGACGGTACGCGTGGCAAACATTTGTACACCCCTGCAGGGTAAATCTTTTCGAAAAGCCGTGTTCGCGGTTATGGACAACTTGGGAAGTGAAGGTAAGATCATAGAATAACTTTAACGGAATGATTAAAAACTGGGTACTAGAGGTACCACTCACAAATGCAAGGTAAGCTTCCTCGAGGGTGATTCGGGGAGGTGCCTTTGATGAACAGGTACAATGGTTGATGATGGTTGATGATGGTTGATGATGAGTAAGGTGATGAAAGAAAGAGTTACTTCTTACCCCTCTTTTAAAAGTATTCTGATTAGACGATGCCATTGAGTTATGTTTTTCATAAATAAAATCAGCTTTATGCAAAACAGCCATATAACTTTGAAAGCCTCATCGAGCTAATGCTCTATATATAATCTTGCGAGTTTGTCGAACTCAACGTCGTTTGTTTTGTTTCAGAGGAGGACTTCACCGACCTCGAAGGTGTGTTCTTTGTGGACGTCAACGAGTAGTCTGGGGTTCCCAGGTGGCAGCTTGGGACATCTTGGAACAGCTGACGCTGGATGTTTATTTGCAGGCCTCTTAGGCCATAATTTGGTTCTTGTTGTTTAGAACAACCTATTTTGCTTCCGCTTGTTGCAATGTTGGGTCTGTGACCTCTGGTTGTCATTTGCTATCTTTCTCTATTATAAGAGTTGAACTATAATGATTTGTGTCGTAGAGTCTGTGATGTGCCAGTTGTTTCACAAGTCTTGGTCTCTCTATTATGCATTGAGGGTTGTGCCTGTGTTAAGGCATCAATCGGGGTGTTGTGTTGCCGATGATCCATTCCGAGCAACGCCTGCCAAAGGTTTTGGCCGGGGATTGGTAAACCCGTAACCTCCGGTTGTATCGCTTAACCGGTGACACACAGCATCACTGTATAACAGTCAGGTCAGGGCGCCACAAGCAGTCATCGATCCATTTTAGTGCAGAAGGAGAAAAGCTGATGCTACTCCTACGGACGGAGGTGGGCCGGCATACGAGGCCCATTAGCTTCATAGGGGTGTGTGGGAGCTTGTTCGCTCCGCGTAACGCGGAAACTAGGGGCTCCCCTCGACCCAAGCTGCTTGCGGTCCAGGAAATGGAGATCGGCGTGGTCAGGCTGGTAAGCGCGCCGAGCCCAACTCGCGCCGAGGTAGGCCAAAAAGCCAGAGTCGGACGTCCAAGCTTACGCCCGTGGGTTTTTCACTTCTCCTTGGATCCATGTGTGATTTTGTTCTTCTTCGTTGATTATTGATTATAATTTATAACAGTACCATGAAGAAGTCATTTTGAAATATTGCAACTTCGGAGGCCTTCGTTCAAGGGCTTGGATAAATGCCCATGAGTCTTGTAGTTGGAAAACATAGGCATTTCTAACAATTGGACCAATAAGTATGTATTTCAGAACACCTTCATTTGCGGAACAGGACTGAACCTTTATGAGTAAATCTCTAGCCAACCAATAATGCTCTCTGGCCAATTACGATAATTTACATCAAGAAGAATATTGCATTAGTGAAACATTTCCTCAATTTCATATGTTCCTATAGAGTCGTGCCACCAATGTTCTAACAACATTTGAATTAGTACTTTGTACATATTCTGGACTTTGACCATCCATTTTAATACAAAATGCTCTTGGTTATAAGCTATGATAAACTGTACATATATTATTAATGAATTAAAAGATATATCATGTTGAGTCATACATTATTCGAATACGAGGGACACAATAATTATTTTAGCCAGTTATTTTGGTTTAAAATATACTTAGAATGATAGTTTCCTTTCTTTATAAACCTGTCATCGATGTGAAATTATTATTATTATGATCCATGGGTATATAAGCTAAATGGTTACTACTAAGATATGTAATACATTTACTAAAATAATATGAAGCACATATCGGTTAATACACCGATACACAAGTTAGAAAGTTGTTGAAAATTGTAGATAATTTAATACACACTATTCTATAAGGAGGGTTCACATTCGGATTCATTATGATTGTTATGATAACTTGGCAAAAACATGAATTTGAAAATGTGCAAATGATGCACGTACTGCAAAATGTAGATAGTGCATTTTCATATAATGTAGGAGAAATGATCAATGTTATGCAAATGAGTGAAAATGGAGGATGGAGTGTTGATATTCTTGGACTTAGATGTGCCAATAAAAAAATAGTCCACGGAAATTGGTAGCCTCATTTATAGGACCACAAAGCATGATATACAACCATTCGAAGGAATTAAATCCCATAAAATATCATATAAAATTCCTACAATTATCTAAAATAGTAGCTAGAAATAAAACAATTACAAATATATTTTTCCCTATTATCTGAGCATGCAACATTAATGATAACACATCAAAATGGATATAAAATTATTTTATCCATTATGGTAAAAACTCAAAATATGAATTTGAAATAAATGCGGCATTTTTAAAAGTTCATATCACCTCGGTAGTTTGACCTTTTTTATCAAAGTTTGTTTCTGTTCACATATTCATGAACATACTAGAAATTTCAAATTTTGCCAACATTTTACGCCAATATGCTATATTTTGTCCCCATCTGAAAATTGTAAGATTGATGTATGCCTTTATACAGATTCTTACTAATCTCTATCTACTATATAATACGAGTAAATGACCGTGGCAGTGGTACATGGTATGTCGTCGCACATTTACGTTTTACCTCCTCAAAAATATTGAAATCAACCCGCAGTGCACCTAGCCAGCCCGAAACGTTTTTTCGTGCGAGTCCCGACCCGCACCCGACACGCTTTCGGGAATGGATTTTGCCCAGTTGCTACCGCGCGCGTGTGCAATCTCCCCCGTCCTTTATCTATGCGGATATGTGCCTGCATGTTGACCAGGAGGCCCACGCATGCGGTATCTGCAGCGCTGTCAGGTATCTCCTTCATTTTTAACACCGTATACGCGCGAGATTCCCGCCTACAGGCTACAGCAGTCACCCAGAGGCAGAGCCCATCGCGTCTATCTTTTGAGGAACGACGCAGGAGAGCTGCGCTTATATATTGATAGAAGGAAGGAGTTGCAACGAACTCAAGTTACAGGGAACAAAAGGAGGGCAACGCCCAAAAGAACGGGACTACTCGCGGCATCGGATGTGCCGGCAACCAGCTAAAGCCCAGGAAGCAGCCTCGTCGAAGACCTCCTGCGCCGCCGCGTCGGGTGAGCGTCGTATGTCCCTAAAGATGCGCGCGTTGCGTTCGCGCCAAATCGCCCAGATGACAAGCAAAGCGAGCGACTTAGCAGTCTTGGCCGGGACCCCTACCAAGGCTGAGAGAGACGCCAGCCACATCGGGAGCGAGGGCAAGGGCGAGTGCGGCCAAGCGTCAGGGCGCAACGTTGCAATGGCGAATTTGTCTGCCACTCTGAACCAGAGAGAGCGCGACCAAGGGCACTCAACCAGGAGGTGCTCCGCCGTCTCCAGATTGCGCATGCACAGCGGGCAGAAGTAGTTGTTCGGCCATCGCGCCTATCGATGCCAGGACGATTTGACGTTGCAGCCACTAGGACCCACGATTATGCATGCTGGACATATCCCACGCCATGGCATGCTTGAACACCAGGTCGACGCTCAATACTAGACGGTACCCATGAGGTTCCGATAGGATAACCGAGCGGTGTGACTCGTGGTTCATTGATTTTCATAGGCTAGCCATGAGGCGGATCCGAGATAACTTCAACAAGTTGCGACTATTCAACGCCGGTTATCCAAGTAATCACATGTCGATGTCTTTGTCGCCGATCGGATAGCCATGATATTGATTATAGATATCATCAATATTTTTTGGATATCGTTTAGAATTCTCCAGTAGGTTCGGTTATCCATCACTACTAGAAGGTACCCATGAGTTTTCGATAGGATAACTGAGCGGTGTGACTCGTGGTTCATTGCTTTTCACCGGATAGCCATGAGGCGGATCCGAGATACCTTCAACAAGTTGCGAATACTCAACGCCGGTTATCCATGACACCGCTTGTCGGTGTCTTTGTCGCCGATCGGATAGCCATGATCTTGATTATAGACATCATCAATATTTTTTGGATATCGTTCAGATATCTCCAGTAGTTTCGGTTATCCATCACTACTAGAAGGTACCCATGAGGTTCCGATAGGATAACCGAGCGGTGTGACTCGTGGTTCATTGGTTTTCATAGGATAGCCATGAGGCGGATCCGTGATACCTTCAACAAGTTGCGAATACTCAACGCCGGTTATCCATGACACCGCTTGTCGGTATCTTTGTCGCCGATCGGATAGCCATGATCTTGATTATAGATATCATCAATATTTTTTGGATATCGTTTAGATATCATCAGTAGCTTCGGTTATCCATCACTACTAGAAGGTACCCATGAGGTTCTGATAGGATAACCGAGCAGTGTGACTCGTGGTTCATTGATTTTCATAGGATAGCCATGAGGTGGATCCGAGATACCTTCAACAAGTTGCGAATATTCAACGCCGGTTATCCATGACGCCGCTTGTCGGTGTCTTTGTCGCCGATCGGATAGCCATGATCTTGATTATAGACATCATCAATATTTTTTTGGATATCGTTCAGATATCTCCAGTAGTTTCGGTTATCCATCACTACTAGACGATACCCATGAGGTTTCGATAGGATAACCGAGCGGTGTGACTCATGGTTCATTGCATTTCACCGGATATCCATGACGATGATCTTAGATAACCGAAAAGGCCCAATCGTGTATCAACATCGGATATCATTGTCACTGATCGGATGGCCATGAATTCAGGTCCAGATACCTTCAGTAGTTACGGTTATCCATCACTACTAGAAGGTATCCGTGAGGTTCCGGTCGGATAACCGAACGACGGGATTCGTGGTTCATTGCTTTTCACCGGATAGCCATGTGGCGGAACTGAGATACCTTCGACAAGTTGTGACTATTCAACGCCGGTTATCCATGTAATCACATGTCGATGTCTTTGTCGCCGATCAAGTTGATTATAGACATCATCAATATTTTTTGGACATCGTCTAGATATTTCCAGTAGTTTCGGTTATCCATCACTATTAGAAGGTACCCACGAGGTTCCGATAGGATAACCGAGCGGTGTGGCTCGTGGTTCATTGCTTTTCACCGGATAGCCATGAGGCGGATCCGAGATACCTTCAACAAGTTGTGAATATTGTCGGTGTCTTTGTCGCCGATCGGATAGCCATGATCTTGATTATAGATATCATCAATATTTTTTTGGATATCGTTTAGATATCTTCAGTAGTTTCGGTTATCCATCACTACTAGAAGGTACCCCTCATTTGGATACGGTAGATTTTATATCTTTGTCACGGTATTTTTTATATATACTCCGGGAATCAATATGAATAGTGTTCGTTCGCTATGCATCGAATGGGAAAAAACTAATCATTCTGAAAGGGGAAAATATTCGTGGCATAAAAATATTGGTCGAAAAAATATTGGTCAAAAAAACGCTATACTTAATTCTATAGGAATATTACCACTGAATTATACATCAAGGAGATCCTCTGCAACTCGAGAACTAACTTCTTACCAGAAGTAAAACAGTACAAGGCACGCCTCCTCGTCCCGTCCACTTGCACAAAGACGCCGGCGCCCCCTCGCCTCCACATGCAACTAGATCCCCTGGCGCGGCTTGCAGCGTGCCACCCTCCTTTGACAGTGATAATCAACAATTACGATAAATAGTATTGGCATTATTGTTTGAGCAAAGCACAATGCTCTGTCATACATGAAGTTTACACCCATAAGAGTCTTCCGAATAGATAGATCTTCCGGAGAAATTCATTACAACATCTACTACCTACCACATTAGGACACACTATACTACCAACTGGCAGGTAGGATAGGCTGATGGAGAGGCATCAACATGAACATCTACTATCTGGTCGACCTTGTAATTTGTGTTGGCTACATCAAGTATGAAATTAAACCAGCATCTAATATTCTCCTTGATATTCTGATCCTTCAAACTGAGAAGCTTTGCAGTGTTTCCTATTATTTTCAATAACTTGGTTGATGTGACAATCTTTAGTCTGTTTTTTCTTGTTAAGTTCATCATAGCTATAATATTTCAGTATATTGTGCTCAGATTTCTTGATATACGGTTCGCCGCATCATTGTTTTCAGCCTCTAAACTGTCCATATGATTGTCGGACAGTGAGATTGTCCCATAAGAAAAAATCAAGTCATCGAGCTGACTGGTGGAATGTGACTGAGGTCACCAGTTTTGCTTCTGTAGACACGCAGGTCTTGTACTTCAGGCTTGGCAGACATAGTTTCTACAGCATCTCCTCAAATAGGACCAGGGTTGGAATCTCGATAACCTCCATTTGAAAGGCTGGGAAATAACGATGAAGTTAACAATCAGGTGGCAGCATAAAGTAGTTACCAAAGATAGTGGCAATGCGAGTATAGATAATGCAATTTGGCTGAGCATGTGACAAACGAACAGAGACAGGACTGGGTAAGCACGTTTAATCTGAAAAGAGAAGGCTAATAATATCATCATGCTTTAGAAAGGTGACCAATTTATTACAGTGAATGGATGGTCTATGTTACATAAGGTAGGCGATGTGGAATAGTTAGCTTCCATTAGAATACTAACGAACGTAAATTTGAGTGTGCAAGGCAAATGCGAATAGTGAAGAGTTTTTACTGATCCAAGTAAAATGTAGATCATCGGGTCTTCTTTTCGTTGATGATAGTGAAGTATATATAACTCCATTTATGCTTAAGCTAGGTAACTACAACGTCTACTGCTAAGATGACTACCAGACACAAGCCGTGGATACCATTTCCAATTGGTAGATTGGTTGACCAACTTAGGAGTTAAATAATGCTTGTTCGAGGTAAACTGTTGACCAGCTGCTATCTGTGTTTCCCATTGACCTGCCCATTAGCCAGCTGATATCAGTGGTACCAGGGTACAAACGAATCTAAAGTTCTAAACTAATATCAATATAGCTCAGTGGTACCATTCCCATCTCATATTTGTGTTCCCTAGATTAAGAACCATGGTACCAAAGTAATATAAGCATGGCTACTCTATATCTCAGTGGTACTTCGACCAGCTTAGGCACTAAATATGCAGGCTATGTTGGACAACGTTGTGGACACTTTATCTTAATTCTCACATTATATAAGCAGGGATAACATGTGTGTACAGATCTAAGGCTTGAGAACCACTTGTATGTGAATAAGTTCAGTAACCCTCTTGAGCACTCAACAAAGACACAAAGATAACGTGATCATGTCCTTTCACTAACCTGAAGAACCAAATGACCCTTACACTAAGACCCAAAGATAAGGTAATCATGTTTGGGAAAGGATTTCAATAATATCAGGAAGATCCAAAGATTACAAAGAGAAAAGAAATGGATTGCCATGTTCAATCCTCATTTATCCCGAGAACAGAAGAAAAATTAAGACACAATCATAACCTTAAATTCATAACCTTAAATTGTATATACATGCACGCTTGCATGAGAATGCATGGAATCATAGGCTGTGAATCAGCAAGAGGTAAATAACTCTTTGGTGTCCTTTATGCGTGCATGAACTGACAAAATATCTACACGCAGAGGCAAACAATAATGTGTTGAAATTATGGAGCTAAACATTCAAAACTGCATGTGATATGACTCGATGTTAAAATGGGAACTTTTGCATACCCGATAATACTTGACCCCTGTCAGCCAATCCGGTTCGCACCGGCTACTACTAATTAAAATACCAAATCTGAATAAAACGGTGGGTTTGACCTCTTATAGTGTTCTTTTAACATATGTTGGTGCTTCCAGTTTTGTATCCTCTCTCACATTAGTTGGCAGCTTCTACTCGTAAAATTTAGTGAAAAGAATAGTCATTGTCAAATGCCTAACTCAAACATGAGAAATTTTGTATAGTAAACAGAGACCCAAATCTCAATTTTGCTGAGAATAATATGTGCTGTCAGGATGCAAAAAATGTAAACCAGCAGCAATCAAGGCAAGAAAGAGACCAAGAGAGCAGTAAGCTATTACAACTTGAAGGAAGGTGCAAGAACTTTGGTTTCCAACCGCGACATTTTAAAGCCACATCATTTGTTAGATGTATCAAAAAATCAAAATGCTGGATTTTATTAGTGAGAGTTGTGTCAAATAATTACAGGTATGAGCAAGAATTAGCTTATGTTTTTAGGAGTCCGTAAATCAGTTAGTCACTGTGATAACTCGTATTTTTGATAGATTAATTAATTTGATTAAAAGTACTAGCTTTTGATTGTTGTAATTTTGCTAAGCTCTTGTGATTAAATTAGATGTTATTTTGTGCATGGAATATAAAATAGAGAGGAGTTTGACTTTCACTAGCTAGTAGCCTAGTACGTAGCTTTTCTTTTGCATCCATCGATTAGCTAGCTAGCAGTAGCTTAGCGTCGACGTTGTGATTAAGTCATGCTTAGGTCAGCTGGGATATTTCTCCAAGCGTGGGCCATGCCGCATGCTTCGTTGGCAGCCCAAGAGTGGCCAGGACATGAAAGACTCCTGCGTGGACACTGCGCATGGGAAGGCAGCTATTTGACGGTTGACAAGTACTTGGTCTTCCCGATCTTTTCCGATCAGCGGCAAAGCGGCGGGCGGCGGCCCAGATATTTTAGCTAGCGCTGCCTTATTAATAGACGACGCTCCTGCTAGCTGCTGCCTCTGTACTCTTCTCAATCCTCACTCTACACAACATCCATCGAGAGAGAGCGCTAGAATAAGAAAGGGAGTTGAGTACGGATAGCCGTATGGAGACGCTGCTGAAATATAGACTAGAGTCTAGAAGGCGATGCTGGTGCGGCGACTCCGGGGTAGGCGGCGGTGGTGTTTTTATGATGGCGTAGTGATGTTTCTACCATGGTGGCGATGAGATGGCTGTCCGACGGCGAGTTGAGGATCTGGTGGTATTCTTTGGACATGGTTCTGGCGTATGAGATGTGTATGCCGATTCTAGCTGGTGTATCTGGAGTGGTCTGTGATGACCAACGTGGATATTATTTGTTGTCTACGATTTGGTTTACCGAGGCAAGCTTTTCGTACCACTCTCGTATATTTTTGTAGAGTATGCTTTGATTGAATATGTGATACCCAGAGTGGTATGAGCTTTGTGTTGATATACGGGGCTAATGTGCTGGTGTCGTTACGGTGATGGTTCCGTAGGAGCCACCGGTACGAGCCGGGCTTAGCACGTGTATTCGACATGGAAATGATATGCAATGTTTTCGTAAAGCAAAACTTGGTGTTACGAAGGTGATCGCATTGTACCGGTCACAGTACAGGTATGGGACTGTCTGAGTTCTCCGTGAGGGGCGGCCCTTGAAAGGAAAGTGTCGGTGATGGATCCGTAGGAGCGATCGACATGAGTAGGTCAGGGTGTCAGGTGTCTGAGCGGGTAAAAGGGCTCTGCTCGTTCTAGAATCCTGTGCGGTTCTGGTCGAGGCTGTCGATGTCGGAGTACCCTCTTAAGAGCGTAAAAGTGTGGAATTTCACCCCTGTGATTCCCGGGTAGGGAAACTCACTTTCATGTGTGGCACCATGCGTTTTTAACCTGCTTAACAACTTAACCACACAATGATTTTACTGGTATTCGAAAACCTAGTGTATTTTACAAATTATATGAAAGTGTATGAATTGTTTGCTGAGTATGATTTTATCGTACTCACCCTTGCTTTCTATGTTTTTGTATGATCAGAGTTCGCAGCGGAAGACGACGTTATTCGAGGAGTAGGCTGGACCAGTGGGTGGGATGCGAATAGATAATCTATTTATTCTTGTAAATGTAATAATCTTGTAAAATGTGTTTAAATGAGCTGCTTGAGATCCACTGTGCTGGTTTATGCCTGCTTCTCGTGTATAGGCTTTCGGGTCTATAGGCGCGCGGCGGCTGTCATTCTACCGGGCCGGGTCTCGGGACGTGACAGTCACTGATGTTTTTACTTAGTGAGGGCAACATCCTCAAAATATGGAGAAAACTACTACAATATTCTGTAGAAATGCAAACCTAGGAGCTCGTCAATTTAAGAAAGTCAGGAAGCAAACAATTGGATGAAGGATTGTCCCGTTTGATGTGACACACACAAAATATATTTACCTTTTACCTACAATATATTTGATATATCAGAATGACTTTTCAGTGTATCTAGCACTATCATTTTGTTTCACAAGCAAAAAGTAAGAAAAAATATCTAAAACAGAATGCAAAGCTTGCAAAAAAAACAGGAATTCACAATAAATGACAAAAGGAGAAAGGTACATCCTAAAAGTGCTTAATTAGACCGAGGACCTATAGGTCTTTAAATGAGGAAATTTAGTTTGATGTCAGCGCCATCATGTGAACTGAATAGAGGAACAAAATCTAATAAACCTAACTATCTGCAAGCAGCAACCATTAATTTAAAACCTTAACTGGGTCAAGAAATATGTAGTTACATTAACAACAGGTGGCCGGACATAATATGGACCTATTTAAGGGGCTAGTAATGAAAGGGGAGCTGTCAGCCTGTCACAATAGTTCATGCCGGGAAGAGCCTAATCAACAAATACCGGTCAAGAACAAACAACCAAGTAGCATCCACAAACCACATGTCACAGTGACAACAACATACATGAATTTATTAGTAAAGCTAAAGCGAGATTAATTCAAACAAAAAGCAGAATAGTCGCAAGTGACAAATAGAACCATATCTCTATGGTTTGATATAATGAACATAACAAAAAAGCAGAACATGTTGATAAACTTATATGAAACAGAAGGTAAATTTCTGTATTCCACACCAACAACTCACTAAGGCACATAAACCATTGACGCATGGGACATCATTTTACAGAAGACATCATGCAGGTTTGGAAGTTCACCTTGCAATAAGTCACTTCAGTAGGCATAGGCGTGTAGATATTTCATCATGGTACATGAAGAAGACTGATGATCGGGTGAGACCACACCCAGTAAAAAATACAATGCGCTAGAGAAAGCTTCTTGTGGTTTATGCTCCCGACCTCTGCCCTGCTAGCTCCTGGCTAGCTTTAGTGCTCTAACTGAAAATCATTTTTGAATACATTAACAATAAGACAACAAACATATGAGTGTCTAATCTAATAGAAGAGTGGATAATGTAATGAAAATAGGATAAATTTCTAGTGCTGACAATTGAGTATATCAACTAAGGCTAATGCTTGCTGCTTTGCCTCATTTCCTTTAAATACACCATTAATTAATGCAAGCATCAACCATTAATTTAAAGTCACTCCACAAGAAAGGAACCCATGCTAAATACACCATACAGCTTATAATTATAAGGAGCAAGATTATGAACTATCCGATTATGAACATGTCAAGGCCATACCAGATGGTTATCAAAAACTTCTTTTTTCTATGGCCATGAGATGATAAAATAAAAATATAGATGAAACCTCAGCCCACCACCAAACACCATATTCTATATATACCCAAAGCTATGGAAGTCCCAGGTCACATCTATGTGTTATGCCACACCAAGGTGTATTGGTATTCAAAGGCATACAAAAATAAAGACCAAGGTAAGTTGTCCAGGATTTACCTAAGATACTGTAAACAACCAAGAACAGTCTCCATCACCGGTTCTGCTGAAATTTTTACATCCACATATATGGAAAAGATTCAGTGATTTTGATCCACCAGCAGAAAAGGAAATACACGATTGATTTATTTATCTCCCCATCAATGTCTCCTTTCAAAAATCCGGAGCAGACCACCCCCTGGCAGAAGTATTTCAGAAAGCATGGTTAGGATCTACTCTAGGCTAACTCATGAGACATTATGTGCTAGCTTTCAGATCATACAAAACTAAGATGGTACCATCACCAAAGAAATTCTTGATTCTTCTTTTGAAAGTTAAGTTTGCTGCCTGAAAAATAGAAATTACTGTGCACAAAAAAAATCTCAACATGGCAGAAAACCTAACACAATGTAAAAAAAATCCTAGATAACTAAAAGGTAATTAACTACAAATTGGCATCACTCAAAATATGGCCTGAGGGGGAGCAGTAAGCCAATTTTCTGTGGAGACACTGGAGTTGTAAATATGAGCATGCTTGTCAATACATGACAGGAGTTTAAATGCAAGAAGCGCATTATCATTTGGAATACTATGTGGACATATTCTTCTCACCTTACCTTGCAGCCTACTGAAGTAAAATGATAGACTATCCTAGTTGCTATCCCTTATGAAAGTAAAAGAGGAATCAACTCGCTGGTGCTAGAAATTGAGCTTGTGCAAATATTAGAGGCGCCACCATCACCACATGGTCGCCACTTTTGTTTCCATTACACGACCACGGCTCCTGTTACGACAACTTTTGATTCCATTAGACCACCACGGGTCCTATTACCTGAAACAAAGACCATGAACACACCAATTTTAGTCTTCTATTCATGATTTGAAAGCTAATTAAATATTGGCATTGATTAAGAGAAAATGTTATATCTGCTTCATGATACTCACGTAGAACATAATGGCAAAGAACAATTTTCGAGTTCACCTACAACAATAGGGAAAACTGAAGTGAGTTAATTGGTTGAGGTCTAAGAATAAAATACCAATGCAAGAAATGAGTACAAAGTAGAGCATAAAAATTACATAATATTCTTCCCCTGCAACATGGTTGAACCTCTTTGTTACGTAAATTATGATTGTAAACGCTTCTATAAGAACTAACATGGACATTCTCTTCTCCAAGTAAACAAACTCTAGGGAAAAAATAAATCACAGAAAAGGTAAACTCAAGATCAGATAACTCACTATCTTCGCATAATTTCTTCAAGGATTGTGACATGAAGGAAACACCATATGTTACATTAGGAATCCAAACACAATGCATCGCTTCTGCATACCTAAGGAAGTTGTCCCTGAAATAATAGATTGGTCAAGTCCTGCTAAAGGCAGTGAATTAGCTCACACAACAGATCAATAGAAAATATGCCTCAACAGCTTTCAGCATAGAAACCTGAGTAACAATTAATAAATGCTAGTCTAAGGAGGTGAAACCTAGAACATGCCAGGGCACCATCGATGCATGAGATTCAAGAACCATGAGCTAAAAAGAAAAAAAAAATTGGGACCCTTCATGCTGGATGGGTTTTCGGTGTTAGATGGCTTGGTTACCTTATTTACCTCCATTGCAAATACGAAGTGCCCAGTGAGAGTGGTGGCACAGCAGCTCGCAGAGAACTACAGATTCACAATTTCTTGTTGATGTCATCAAAGCTGAAACCACATCGAAACTGAAATTATAGCAGCATGCACTAACTATTAAAATGAACACAAGGAGAACATGGAAGATTTATTGCAATAAATACGACCTCTCATGTACTAAGAAATGAAGATACACCTATTTTCAGCAAAGCTATATTCTGTTGCATCCAAGACCCAAACAATAGAGTTGGAGATTTCCCTAATGTACATGCCAAACCAGAATGTGTACTTGACCAATTTAGCTACTTTTCAGGCCAAAGTGGTAAGCATTTCCCTAATTCTAGAAGCTTGCCATGAGCTGTAAAAACAGGAAACAACAAAGAACAATTACCTACAGGTAATATGGTGAATAAGAAGTGGTAGATTGTGAACAAATAGGCACCAACAAAAGAGAAGATGGAACTGCTCATTTTAAGGCAAGGACATATGATAATCATTTTCAAAGAGGAATAAATAACTGTTTTGGCTTGTAAATGGTGCAGGAAAAAAAATTGATTCAGAGGTGGAATGAGCCAATGACATAGGGAAGACTTGACACTGATGCTCCGTAGCTCCAAGTACTATAATGTTGCACTGCAAATTTTCAAATAACTGAAGCACGAGTATTGTGAAAAGAATATCCCGAATAACAGGGTTCATTATAAATATGGCACCACTGCACATCAATTCTGAACCTGTTCCACCTTACAAATTTGGAAGCAATATTAACCTGTAATTGTACCTACAATTGTATCTGACATTAGAAAATCGCCTCAAACTTAGAAATTGCAAAATCACTTGTTTTATTCCCAGAATAGGATAACTAATAGGTGTTTTTATGTTAGTCTAAATAATATATGTATGCATTCCTCCGAACAAATTGCTTATTATGGCAAGAAGATACTGATACCATCATAGTAGTAAAAGGGGCTGAGTAGACAATTTGGAGCTGAATGAATGGAATGAACTTACTGTGGCCAGAGGTTGTTGTCAGGACGTTTTGGATGCCTTGACACCCGTGGGCGCAGCGCCAACCCTTACGCCCTCATATGCCTTCTTTAGAAGAAGGGCCATAGCGAATCAGCAACACCTCATATCTCCTCAGCTCAGTGACCTCGTCTATCAATTGAGCAAATCTGTAAAAAAATCATAGCATAAGATGATTTCAGAAATGATACCATAAGGATGTACTGACTGCAGCTAAATTTCAGGAACAAAGAAGCTATTCTTTAAAATGATGCCATAAAGCAGAGAATGTATTTATTAGCACCAAACAAAACCGTATATGCGGCTAAAAGGAAATAAATGTAAAGATCCAGTGGATAGTGGTCTTAAAAGGTACATACAGGGAAGCAAAAATATGTTGCCAATAACAGCAAAATGAAGGGGCCATTGTTATCAGTCATTCGCATCCACATTTATACAAGGGGCTGAGTAGACAATTTGGAGCTGAATGAATGGAATGAACTTACTGTGGCTAGAGGTTGTTGTCAGGACGTTTTGGATGCCTTGACACCCGTGGGCGCAGCGCCAACCCTTACGCCCTCATATGCCTTCTTTAGAAGAAGGCCCATAGCGAATCAGCAACACCTCATATCTCCTCAGCTCAGTGACCTCGTCTATCAATTGAGCAAATCTGTAAAAAAAATCATAGCATAAGATGATTTCAGAAATGATACCATAAGGATGTACTGACTGCAGCTAAATTGAGAAACAAAGAAGCTATTCTTTAAAATGATGCCATAAAGCGGAGAATGTATTTATTAGCACCAAACAAAAATCGTATATGCAGCTAAAAGGAAATAAATGTAAAGATCCAGTGGATAGTATTCTTAAAAGGTACATACAGGGAGGCAAAAATATGTTGCCAATAACAGCAAAACGAAGGGGCCATTGTTATCAGTCATTGCATCCACATTTATACAAATAATCAGTTGCACTCAAATACAAACAAAGACAAATTGAGAAAAAAAGTCAACAACCTGCATAACTGGAGCCACCTCCACACCACACCAACAGCTGTTGTAGTGCAATGTAATGAAGTAACAAATGGAGGAAACAAATGAGGAGGCGACTATGGAACTCACCGGGACAGCTAGTACTCTCCAGGCAGTCCCGTGAAGACTCTTGCGGCGGATATGTTAACCTGACATGAACATAGAAAAAGTAACATGCAATTTTTAGCACGAACTGAGGAAAAAACCTGCATAATTGGACCCACCTCCGCACTCACCAATAACTATTGCAGTGCATTTTAATGAAACAACAAATGGAGGATGTGAATATGGGGACAGCCAGTACTCTGGAGCCACTCCTGTGACGACTCTTGCAGTGGAGATTTCCACCTAACATCAACCTAGCGAAAGGAACTTGTAATCTTTAGCTAAAGCACCAAATAGCAAAATAATGGGAAATGATCAATTGAAAAAAGGCCAAATTCAGGTGAGGAAATGATCTCACCACAACGCATCACCAAGACCATGGTTGAATGATGGGGCTTGTCACTAACGCCATGGAGGAGATCTCAACCAAGGAGAATACATGGCCACACACACATGCATAGAAACTCCCTGCCTTCTTTACTCCTCTCTATCCACCTACTAATTCAACGAAAGGGAGTATAGACAGCTATACATCCTGCTTGGAGTTTCATCAAACACCTCATAGGCATAGATTAAAAAGAATCTGCACAGAGAAATAAGAGTGGGATGAAATCAAATGAGAGGAGTGGAGGAGGCAAATCAGGAGCAAGAGAGGTTGTCGGTACCTGCGAGAGGTGCAAATGCGGAGGTCGGGTGGAGCCGAGGTGCAACGGTGCGGACGTTCCATGTGAGATCAGCTGTGGCGGTGGCCCCTGCTCCTCATGTTCAATTCCAAGGAGTTAGAAACGAAGCTCAACATCAGCAACAGCTCGGAAACAAAAAGATCAACGGGGGAGAAGGGCGTGGCTAGCAGCAGCTGACCTCGGCTCGAATTCGTCTTCCATGTGTACAATAATGGCCTCGTGCTCCTCCTATTCAGCACCGAGGAGGGAGAAGAGTTAGTGGTGCTCCTAATCCTCCTTTTGAGCTGTGCAAGCCACCATCCTGCTCTCCATCTTCTCCTCTTTGCTTCAGCCTCCTGTTCCTCCATCCCTCTCCTCTCTCACGGTTGGGGGCAGTGTGGAGCTGGGCAGGTGCGGGTTGAGGATGTGAATTCCTGCTACAGGAAAGAAAATCGACGGTGAGAGAGAGATGGAGGAGACCTGGGATCTAGCTCACGATCTACCTTCTCGACGCGAGGACGATGGTGTGGGGACGCGCACACAGCGGAGACCCGAGCTCGGCGGCATGACATCGACCGCAGCGGCACGGTCCCTCGTGTTTTCTCCTGCATAGCACCGAGGAGGATGCAACAGCTTTAATTGGGAGGGGCACGGTGCCGGCCCATGCTCGGCGGCGCAAGATCTGCAGTGTGGAGAAAAAGGGGCAGAGCCGCAGAGGAGGGTGGTGGCGCCGCCGGCGCGAATGGAGTGAGGAGGGCGGGAGCGAGGGAGGGTGTGCGCGTGTGGGAGGAGCAGAGGCGGCGCGCATCGGCGGATTGAGCTCGGTGATGGAGCGAGGAAAATCGCGGGAGGTCAGAGGCGGCGGCGGGAGGATGCGAGGGGATTGGAGGTGAGCAAACTCGCGAGGGGATTGGGTGGCTAGGTTTCACTGCGTTGCTCCGCCTTTTATCCCAGCACAACACACCAGGACGGCGCATGAAAGAAGATGCTCGAAAGGAGCTGGTACCGCAAAATCTACTCTTTCTCTATGTAGCGGGACCGGAGCGGGACCGGCGATGTCTGGACCCACTGTCAGCGACTGTTATTCGATGTAAAAAAGTAACGCAGGAAACGGACGGTCCAGATTCGCGCTGCAGATCGTCGATCCGACGGCCCAGAAACGCTGAGCTCTGTGAGGCCTCCTTGGGGTACCCCCATTTACCTCTGTGGATAGTACCAGTCTAGTAAGCACATGGTGTCCTGTGGAGGATCAGGACAGGCCGTACCGTAGAAGATGCTCGGGTATGGCGTATTAGAAGCTGGGGAGGCAGTCAACGCGGGAGGATGAGGCCTGACGAGAAGCTAATCGCGAGGAGCAGCCAACGGCCTCTGATTCTGGTTGCGCGCGCTAGCAGCTAGGCGAAGGCGTTTTCGCACGCTTCCTATCGACAAAACGGAGCAGCTAGGGAGGGGGTCAGTAGGGTTGCGCGAACGAGCACGGGCGGCGGAGGCCGGGAGTGCGCCGGCGTGGGTAGGGGAGCATGGGCGGCGGAGGTCGAGGCTACGACGGCGGGGGTAGGGGAGCACTGGCGCCGGACCTAGGTCGGGGCGCTAAATTCCCGCATAACCTAGCGACGGCGGCGGCCGGATCCGGCCCGGAGGTTGACGAGACCACGGCCTACTGGTAGATTGGCGGCAGGGTCCCCGGCCAACCGGCCGCGGCGGCTCTGCTCACCCCGTGCCCCATCCGTCCACCCCTGCTCGGCGCGCTCCGCCCATGAGGCCATGATCCGTTTCTCGCCGGCAAGCTCCGCCCCGATCCGTCCCTCGTCGGGCTGCTCTGCCCCGATCCGTACCTTCCCGGCCCGCTCCGACCCAACCAGTCCAACGCCGGCGAGCTCAGCCCCAACCCTGCTCCGCGCGCCGTCGATTTCGTCGACCGGCCTGGCGATGCGTACCTCCTCTCAGCTGCCCGGCCGCTGCTCTGCATAGAATCGAGACCATGCTGTTCCTCTCCTCTGAACTTCCACGCGTGGCGCCGACCACCATTCTAATCCGCGTTATGGTGGCAGCCATCACACAAGGACTGCCGTGGTACTTGCAGCTGAACAGCATATCCTTTGCTCAAGGGCCAGGACTTTCCAGAATTCAACTACATTCTGAAGAAAGGCAAGCTCGCCAGCCAGCCAGAGCAGTGACATTGGATGTGTTCGGTTCTAGAACGAGAGGGGATGGAACGGAATGGTTCCGTTCCGAGGTCATGGAACGGTTCCGACCCCGTGTTCGGTTAGGAAAAAATCGAGGAACGGAATGGTTCCGTTTTCTGTTCGGTTGGGAGGGATGGAACCGTTCCGCATTGCTAAACTTTTAGTAATAATATTTTTTTTTCTAATATGAGTGAACAAGCAGCTAATTAATCAAGATTAGGAATAATTAATCAAGATTAGGAATAATTAAATCAAGTTTAGCGATAATTAATTAAGATTAGGAATAATTAATCAAAATTACTTTTTTTGTTAGCGAGCCGTTCCGCGCGATCCGGCCGATTTGGCCGGATGACTTCGTTCCGCATATTTGAGGAATATGCCGTTCCTAGGAACTACTTGGTTCCGTTCCTCGGACCAAACCGAACACACGAACTAGCGCTAGGCGCGGAACGGACCAGTTCCGTTCCACCAAATTCTGGAACCGAACACATCCAAGTCATAGGCTCACAGCTCGTCGTGCCAGTTAGCGGAAACTAAATAAGGATGCTTGGTCGATGCAATGGTCATGAGCCATAAGTATCTCGGAATAAATAAAATGGAGTTACAACAGGTTGCTTTGATCTGCCATCAGTTGAGAGATTGTGAGACTGATTGACATCAAGTCATAGGCTCACAGCTCGTCGTGCTAGTTAGCGGAAACTAAATAAGGATGCTTGGTCGATGCAATGGTCATGACCCATAAGTATCTCGGAATAAATAAAATGGAGTCACAACAGGTTGCTTTGATCTGCAATCAGTTGAGCGATTGTCTGACTGATTGTGGCCTCCAAGATTTCGGTTTCTAAGATGTGTGGTCAAATAGATATGAAGATTTTGACAATGTTAGAGTACGCTTGGTCTGTGTTCTACGCATAGCATTTCATCTAGGTATTTCATGCAAATACGGTTTCTGTATATGGTAGTACATTGTCTGGTTACTGAACATAATTCAGGAAGACAATACAATGTGCACTATCTGGATATATTTCATGAGATATGCCAAGAAATAATGATGGATGGCTGAGATGCTGGTGTTCATTTTCTAATAGAATATGCTGAGTGCTTCGTAGAAAGATGTGCACCACCTGAATTTTATTTTCTGGATGAGACACGTTTAGTAATGGTTCTTCACATTATTAGTAATCTCCAAGGGACATTAGTTTGTGCTATTAAGTTATGTAACCATAATTTTCTTGATTCTCTTGCTACGATTGATAGTGTTTTGGTTGCAACAGAAATGCCAATCTGTATCACTAAATAAAATAACGGAACATTGATTTCCTTCGTTGTAGGTGTAGCCTCATGTTCTGATTCAGTTTAGTGGTGGCTCATTTGGTTTTTGGGTCAGCAAGCTACATCATTTGGTATTTGATTCTCATGTAATGTCAATTGCCTATATTTTATCATGTATTTTCCCGTTAAGTTTGTTGAATCAATTATTTGAGATTCATGTATATATATGTTTCTCTGTTATGTAACTGTGGATCTGCAACTGTTGATTAAATCATGTTTGCGCGTTGTGATTAGTGTTGAAGGAAGAACACACCCAGTTTCAACTTAATTTCTTGGAGATTTTTGTGATAAATGGAGCTTATATTGGGAAGAGTGGTCTACTTTCAACAATCACCACTAACACTGCCCAACAACACTTCTTAGGCACGACCACAATTTTTTAAGAGCACCAATGAGCTTCTTTGATTCCACTCCATCAAGCCGGATACTCAACACGGCATGCCAACAATTTAACCTCACCACAGGAAAATTAAAATTATGTTGTTTACAAAGCCGAGTTTAATTAATATCTTTTTGATATAACTATATTCTCTTTGTCGAAAAAATTGCTATATGCCCGTTTCTGATCCGAGCTCGTGTCCTCTACCGTACCACGTCCAAATCCGATATAGTCTGACATGACTCGAATCAGCTACCGTCACACTTTCGAATCAGAACTTTTTTAATTGACATGTGTGGGTTGCTACAGTGACAAAATAAATGTGCTAGAGAAGACATGTTACCACATGTATAGAAAATAATTTGTTTGTTTTTGTTTTGTTACTCTGCTTTCTTGCTTCAGCCGTTCATATTTTGCAGCCTTACATTTCTTGTCACTTCCTCGATCATGTTTCTTGAACACGAAAGCAAAAAAAAGAACAAGATATTTGCTTTCACAACCTAATGTTTCCTATTTTCACGGTCGTCGCCCATTGCAACGCACGGGCATTTTGCTAGTACTGGATATAATTGCTAGCTTATACATTGACGAACAATGCATGAACGATTGTTATAGGTATTTTGAATTTTGGACAGATGACAATACTCACCTTTAGTTCGTCCTAATGCTCAACGAATTAATGTCCAAACAACAATCATATTTTACCATCTCCATACTTGATCTTGATCTGTTTGAACTCTTGTGCCGGTAAACGCAAAAGACTTAAAAATAGACACTTTGCGCAGGTGGAAGCATATGGAACACATCATGACCGCTAGCTTAGAGAAAAAGATATTCCCTCCGATTCAGAAAAAGAGTGGGAAGTTGTATGTACCGGTTGTACTGCCCACGTTCGTTTCTCACAACAATTTTAGTGGATCGGAGGGAGTTTTAGAGAGACATAATTTAGCACACTTGGAAGCATAACTTAGCACACATGGAAGCATAACTTAGTACACATGGAACAACAAAGCATTACTTACTACAGTGTATTGATTGTGGTGCGTTCAGTCCATCTCATCCTCTTCGAGTTCGAGTTCCGCCAACAATTGCTTACTGTATTCGGTAATAAAAGGGTCTCCACCATCGGCGCAATAACCTAATTCCGCTGGCAGATAGCACTCGTCGATGTGTGAGACGTCTTTGCCTTTTGAAATAAGTAATTTGACCCTTTCTCTTTTCTTAAGGTAAATTGCTGCGTTCGTTGGATCTGTTGGAACGGAGTTGTTCCATTTGTGCACGTACTTTGCATTAAATCTGAATAATTTGAACCGCTGAGCCATCTCGGCATGGTCGGCATGGTCACGGTCCTTGTGAGTAGCCTTGCACCAGCGCTCATACAAGGCCCATGTGGCTTCATCCGACTCAAAGTCCTTGTCCGTCGGGATCTTCGCATCATCTATGACAGTTTATAAGGATAAGGGTTAGTACTTAGTAGTGTCAAGCAGACACAGCGAATCGCAGACAATTTGGTTTGTAAAAAAGCACAAAGAATTTAAGACATGGATGGATTGCAAACCCTATCTACGAGAAATAGGACCCTGCACCGGGAAAAGGGTGGGATTGGTTTACCTGTAAAGAGCTCGTCGATGGAAGTGCGGGGAGCTGTCACGGGGCTTCGTGGAGGCTTTGGCGCGTGTTGGGCGGTTCTCCGGGGGAGCTTTGATGCCTGACCCTAAGCGGGCGGTGCAAGTGGCGGCTTTGGCGGCAGCACGTGCTGAGCGGGCGGCGCAAGTGGCGGTTTTGGCAGCCGCACGCGCTGAGCGCGCGGCGCAAGTGGCGGCTTCGGCGGCCGCAAGCGCTGAGCGGGCGGCGGATTCAGACCCGGCTGCCGCAGCAGTGCGAGATGAGTTACAGGCGGCCCGCAGGAGCCTCGATGCCACTAGTGCCATGGCGAGAGATGACGAGCCGTAAATCCGCACCGGGAGGGAGGAGGAGAGGGGACGGCGGCCCTTGGTCGGAAGGAGGATCTCGTGGCCGAGCTCGGCGTCGTGCGGAGTGCGGAGAGAGAGAGAGGTGGCGGCGTCGGGGAGGTCGTGGGGTAGAGCCGAGAGGCGGCTGTTTCTGGGGAGGAGGAGCCGAGGAGGCTAGGGCTTTATATAGCAGCTATAGCAGTGTCACTACGAATCAACACATGAGAAATTAATTCCAGCGACCGAGGCCTCGAAACGATTCCTACCCTTCTCCACCAGATCATTCAATTCCCAAATGCAGACCTTGGTAAAGGGAAACAACTGATCAATTACGGAGCTCCAACCAAGCAAAGTCAGCATGCTCCACGGATCGATCCAGTGCCATGGAATAAACCTGACCCCGGATGGGTTAAGCTGAACGTGGATGGATACTGATATGGTAGTACGAGACGAGAAAGGAGCGGAGATTTTCAGTGCTCTCTCTTATTTAAAAATTCTAAAATCATATTTATAAGTGGGGAAAAAATCTTTAAAAAAAATCGGAGGCAGCCAATGATATATCCCACAAAACTGTAAAATATTAATTTCAAATATGTTATATTTTGAGCTAAAAGTGTAGATCTAAGTATGCATATTTTCAAATCTCTAAGTTTTACCAAATTTGTTTATTTTGTGTAGCCCAAAATATAAAGTATCTCAAAGTGAAAATTTGCTCGTTCGTGGGATATATCATTGGCTACATCCTTATTTTTTCAGAATTTTTTGAAACTCACAAATATGATTTGTGAATTTTTTAAATAGAAGGGAGCACTAGTGCGCGAGATCCAATAACACTTTTCGACGAGAAAGGTGCTATTATCTTCTCAGCCTGCCTTTTTTTGCGAAAAGGACCGTAATATTAAAAAAAACACTGAACAATACAAAACAGTTTAACAAAAATGAAAATTACAACGAGATTCTTAAGATGCCTTCGTCTTCAACCTACAGTCGATGGCGAGCCTCCATGGCCCAAAGAACACGTGAGCGAGAGGCAGAGTTGTGGCGGCGCCGACGAGAGGTAGAGGATCCCTAATCGCTCTCGTGTTTCTCTCTCGGGCGAAGGGGTACGCTGATGTCAGTACTATAGTCTCGGCCTGCCGTTCACTACGATCTTGTTCTAATGCACTTGAAACTGAACTTGAAGCATGTCGCGGAAGTTTGTCGCTAGCACTTTAGTAGGTCAAACATTCCTGTTGTCATGGAGGCTGACTGTCTGAAGCGATAACCTTGATCACTTCTCGTGAGCGATGCTTGTCTACCCACTCTACTTTAGTTAATGATTGCCGTAATTTAATTAATAGTGATAGAGATGACCTCGTCTCTATTATGGAGACGGGATGTAATCCTTCTTGCTGAATATAATCTTTCTTTTCCCGCAAAAAAGAAAAGAAAGTTATATAGTTGAATGCCCATGTGTTGCCACGGGGTTCGAAGCTTTTTCTCGCAACACATATAAATATAATGTACATTAAAATTCACATGAATATAATGTACATTAAAATTCACATGATAGGAAGAAATAACGACATAATATTCTTAAAATAGTAAGATTCTTCTTTGCTTACAATGTAATTTGATATATAAAAGTATAGTTCAACATCATGTACATAGAAAGAATCTACCCAAAAATTGTCTTTTACTATTGACTTAGATTTTCCTTGGAGATAGCTTCAAGTAGTAGCTTCCATATACATCACTCATGCCATGCATGATCTCACACCGTTGTTAGGTCTAGGATTCGGCCTGTTACGACCTCGGTCATGACCCCATAGTTCATTCATCGGATTAGCCAATTGAACCCGAGTTGGCTCCCTCCGATAGTCTCCACACTTGTCTCATCCCCAACGACATGGCCAGCTGACCTTTGCTTTCTAGAGTCATACTCTCAGTTTTGTCGAGTTCATGGTCTTATGATAGGTACCAGATCTAGCACAAGACAATGAGTAAACAGAAAGCTGCTGAAGTATGGTGGTTGACCGTTATGGAAATGGTATTTGTTAGTAATGGATTTGGGAGAAAAGGTAGGATACAAACCAAGCAATATAATGGGTGACATATGTTCGACGTGTTTGAAAGGGCAGCCGTCCATGATGCACAAAAGGAATATGTTTTGTAGCTAAACAATAATGACGTCGAATGTGAAACCTTAAAGTTTAATTAACACAACATACAAGTAGAATGTTTAGAATTTATTTTATCGTCATATTTTGTGCAATAGAAATGTTAAGCGAACTGGAGTCGTAGCTCAGTCGTTAGATTCATTATGGTGGAACAAGTTTACGTAGATAAAAGTTATAGATTTGGCATTCGTACTCGCATGCAGCTAGATTTATTTCACAATTTAATTGGCGAGATACGGTGGTAAGTGGCATGCCCGTCAACAACGAGACGTATGTGGTCACTTGGTTCACCTCAAGATTTATCCTCTCAATGTTTTGGACGTGCTCATACGAATGGTCACTTCGTCCACTTCAAGATTTACCGACTATGTATTTTGAAGGTACTGCGGGTAAATTAAATTGTAGAAGTGTCCGTACTATGTCTCTCAGCGATGTCTAAACTACAGAGGGTGTACTCTTCACAAAAGTGTCGACGAGTTGATCCACTTCCCCGCTAGTGCCGCGCGGCCTAGTTGCCGGAAGCATGGGCGCTGGGCGGGGTCGCGAGCCTCCCTGTCTCCCCCCTGCTCCACTTCACTCATCCCCACCCGAGATGCGGATACCCGTTTTTTTCCTTCTCCGATTCGTTAGTTTATTTCCCACGCTTCCTGAGTCCTGACCACCTCCGCTCCCCCTCTTCTCCGGATCCGACTCGGGCGTCGCGCGACGGAGCCCGCCGCCCGGACGATCGGCCGCCACAACCCCGGTGAGCCCCCGTCCGCCTCTCACTCCCTCCCAGCAAGCTCTCGGTGTGGCCTGTTTGTGTCCTGTGTGTTTGACCGTGCGCTGTGCTGATTCGTCCACCGTTTCCGGGTCTTAGTGACTGCGGCTTGTGCGCATTTCGACTGGCGATTTGACGGGACCCACCAGCTTCCTCGCCGGCATGGTGCGCAGCAGCCCCGATGGTTTGTTAGTGATAGATATGCGTAGCGGATTTTACAGGTTTTGATCATTCAGACATGAGCATGATGTGATTTAGTCTCCGGGCCATGGCGGATATTTCAAATCCAATTATTATGGGATTGATGGACACAATTACACGATACCAGTAATAATGAGAGCATTCTCTCTGGAAAATAATAACAACAATGTGAATCAGATGGCTCAAGTGGGAAGTGGCATTAATGGAACTCGTCTAGCTGTTATATCGTTTCAGTCAGATTGTCAATTTGTGGCGATGCACGTTGATAGATGTTCATGAGCGTTTCAGGATATCCCCTGAAGAAGCTACTGTTGTTACAATTGTTTGCTCTTGATTTCCTTCTGGGAGTTAAGTGAGTGGAGGATGGCCTTCGAAGTGTAGCTTGCCATCCCAGGACAATTTGATCGACAACGGGGGAAATTATCCAGTTACATGAGCATGACTCTGTTGTGGCCCTAGTTTCTGAAGAATGTAAACTTCCTGTTGAGTAACAGAGCTCTCTTTCGTCGCAAAAAATATAATCGGATACATTTATGCCTTTATGGGTTGTTATATACGTAGTGCATTTTCTGGTTTAACTATTGTTTGTAAGATAATTATGGCTGTTTATTTCTATGGTAGTTTGACAATGCTTGTTTTGGACATAACTTGGTCATGAAAATGCGGAGTTTGTATACAGGAATGTGGTATGACCATATTTGTTTAGGAATTCTGGATGTATCACCCTGTTATGTAAACATTTTGACAAACTTTGTTTTAGTTTTTTCTCCTTTCATGTGTTTGTATACTCATGATGTGGCGATACCCATAACTAGAGCTTGCTATGTTCCAGGGTTCTACCTGGAGAGGCTTGACACTGGCATTCTCTTGAGTAAAGGAAGAAGTAATCAAGAATGGCCTCGAGGGCCATCGTTAGGAGACGGAAGTATATTCTGGAGCATACTAATGCACCTGTTTTATTACATTCATCTAATTCCATTTTTGGGCAAGGAACATTTGGACGTGTTGTTGAGCACATCACTGTATACAGTTTGTCGGAGCATACCACAGGAGATTCTAACCGTGAGAAGGTGTTATATACCTTAAGGAAGAGAAACATTTTGGGCCTTAGTAGTGGATTCCTATGGCGTCCAACTCTTGGTGTTTCTCTTGCCTCATATAAATCTAAATCGCCGAATGTTGAATTCCCCTTGGGAGCCAGATATTTCCTGCAGTCAGTACGCAAAGCATCAAAAGCAGCTGGGCAGCCTGAATCTGGTGTTCTGAATGAGCAGAGTGAGGACCAGAAGCAGCCAAAAACGGAGGCGTCTCCAGAAGAGTGTGATCAGGCAGTGGAAGGCTTAAGCACTGCAAAAGCAAAGGCTAAAGCTAAGCAGGTGCAAGAAGTTCAAAAGACTGATCAATCAATCATACAGAAATTCTGGGCAAGGCTTCTGGGTATTGGTCCTGCTCTGCGTGTTATTGCTTCAATGAGCAGGTCTTGGTCCCCTTCTTTGAATTGAGTATTTCTGCTGTCTTGCTCTTTTTCATGGATGGCTGTTTGTCTCGACGTTTTAGTTTATATTTTGTTTTGTGGTTTTAAGAGCTGACTGGGCTGTGAAGTTGAAGCATTGGAAGGAAGAATTCGTCTCTACACTGCAGCATTATTGGTTGGGCATTAAGCTACTGTGGGCAGATGTTAGAATTTCATCAAGATTGTTGGTGAAACTTGCTGGTGGAAAGAACCTTACAAGGAGAGAGAGGCAACAGCTTACACGCACAACAGCAGACATGTTCAGGCTGGTACCTTTTGCTGTGTTTATCATCATTCCGTTCATGGAGTTCTTACTGCCAGTGTTCCTCAAGCTGTTTCCAAACATGTTGCCATCCATTTTCCAGGACAAGATGAAAGCAGAGGTAATAGCCTATAGCTCACTGTCCTCCAAGTAAAATTATTAAATCTTAACATATACATTACTCACGAGTGCATTTCATTTTTCTACGTACAGGAGGCATTAAAAAGGAAACTGAAAGCAAGGATGGAATATGCAAAATTCTTGCAAGATACAGCAAAGGAAATGGCAAAAGAAGTTCAAATATCGCGTAGCGGGGAAATGAAACAGACAGCTGAAGACCTGGATGATTTTTTGAACAAGGTATTTGCTCTCAGTATTTTGTCTCAACTCGAAAGCATAGATCAATAGGTGTGTTGTACTGATGGTTTTTAGTGCTGTACCTCTTAAATATGCAACTAGGTCAGGAAAGGTGGACATGTCTCCAATGAAGAAATTTTGAACTTTGCAAAGCTGTTTAATGATGAGCTGACTCTGGATAACATGAACAGGTTGGCGTTTCATTGACTATTTACTTACTTCTTGATTTTACCAGCTCACATTTTTTGCATTAACATTTTTCTGCAGATCACGGTTAGTAAACATGTGTAAATATATGGGGATCAAGCCTTTTGGTACAGATCACTACTTGAGATTCATGCTTCGGAAGAAATTACAAGAGTATGTCCTTAAATTGCTTCTAAATGTAGATATTAACATAAGAAAAATAATACAATGGATGATGCAGAACATATCTTGCATGCAAAATTGCTGTTCTTTAACATTTAAGCATACTTTCATATTAGAGTTGATCGCTACAAATGTGGGCCTCTTACATATTTAAAGATCAGCTAGTAACTCAAATTTAAGTTAAAATGTTTTTCAGGAAGTCTACCAGAAGGTAAATAACCTGTCAGAATATTCGACTGACTTGATGGTTCTCTACCTCATAAGAAACTCAGAATAATAGGTCCAAAACATAACTGTTACACTTTTAGTGATTAGCTAATTGCTCAAACTCGACTTGAGTTATTTACCAGAAAGCCTGCCAAAACGATACTCGAGCTGAAAATTCGAGTGATTTTAACAATTCTCAGCTTCTCATGACTTCATCGGAGATTCAGAAACTTGAGTTATTTACGAGAAAGCCTGCCAAAAAGATACTCGGGCTGAAATGTCGAAAATGAGAGGAGATTTCGTGATCCTGGTCCTTTAAAATTTCAAAAAATATTTTAAGTTTTTAAAAAAATGCAAAAAAAATCCGGATGTATGCAATGGTGTATTCCAAAAATTGCAAAAAATCAACTTCAAATACATTATATTATGGGCTACACAAAAATGACAAAAGTGTGGATCTGAATATGCATATTTTCAAATCTCTAAATTTATCAGATTTTATCATTTTTGTGTAGCGCAGAATACAAAGTACTTGAAGTTTATTTTTTGCACGCTTGTGGGATACATCATTGTGTACCTCCTTGATTTTTTTTCACATTTTTGAAACTTGTAAATACTATTGTTTTTGAATTTTTTTAAAGACCAGGTTCACTAGTGCTCGGAGCATAATACACTTTCAAGATAACTTGATATTTTCCTTTTTGGATTTCTCATCCAAATTGTTCTAATATACAATTTTGGTAATTAACTGTAATACAATCTTTATGTGTATATGCACAACATTAAGAATGATGATACGATGATCCAGGCTGAGGGAGTGGAGTCTCTTTCTGACGAAGAGCTCGGACACGCTTGTCGGGAACGTGGCCACCTTGATTTATTGTCAATAGAGGAGATGCGCCATCAGGTTTGTTTGTTTGAAAACTGTTGATGACACACCTGTGGTGTTACCTAGGTCATGGCATCAAAAACACATCAGGTTCTTATTGTTGGAGGTGTACATGTTCTTGTATGGACACTCTATTAGTTATTTTTGCCATCCATAGTTCCATGCCATATGATCTGCTATTTTTGCTATTTTGGTGTTCTGCATGGATTATGGCAGATATTTACAGTGTGCTAGCATAAATTTTGCAAATATCAAACCACTGTGAGAGTTTGAACATTTATTTCTTGTTCAGCTCAAAGACTGGTTGGATTTATCACTTAATCGGTCTGTACCATCATCTCTTCTGATTCTATCAAGGTAATTCTGCTGATAATTGACCTGTTGACTTGATGCCTATGATCAAATTTTAACCTGTGTTAAAAAATTCTGTCAGAGCTTTTACTGTGTCTGGGAACATGAAGCCCGAGGAGGCTGTTGTAGCAACGTTGTCTTCTCTGCCTGATGAAGTTGTGGATACAGTTGGGACAGTATTACCTTCTGAAGATTCAGTATCTGAAAGGAAGAGAAAATTGGAGTTCATTGAGATGCAGGAAGAGCTTATCAAGGTACACTGATGTATTATAAACAAGTGTGTCTGGCTATCTTCTGTGTAGGTCTTCTAGACATGGATCTCCTTTTATTGTCAGACTCTTGGGTTGCATCACCAATAACCCAGCTGCAATAAAATATATGCCATATTCTTAGTTTGGAAGTTCTTCTTAAGTTAGGTATGGGGAGTTGAATAAAATTTCAGGATGATAACCCCATCTTTCAAGGGTCATATTTTGCTCTTCCTAGGTAGTTTGTTTGCTTGAACTTCTGTATCAACTTACATGTACTGAAACTGAAGATTCGTAAATTATAGTTGTTTTAAAACATTGAAGTACGAAGGTACAAATGAAATAAAAAATACTACAAAAAACGTTGAGATAACATTTTACATGAATCCTTATTTTTACTGGTTAGCAATATAATGCACTAGAAATTGGTTCTTCATGTTTATTTGGTTAACTTGAATAAGCAATATTCCTAGGTGGCTTTCTGTTTCCTTGGTACACAATTTTAACATGTTTACCTATGCAGCTCTGTGCATTATCCGTCTGAAGAAATAGCAGTTTATATATGTTTTTCTCAGTGCCACTGTTTTATGTTTCAACTATGTGGCACTGATAAATTGTTATTAATGCGAATGTTCTGCTTATCAGGAGGAGGAGAAAAAACAAGACAAAGAAGAAAAGGCAAAGCTAGACGAAATACAGGCTTCTGAAGAAGATTTGGCTTTGAAGGAAATGACTGAACCTACTGCTAGGGAAGAGGAGGAGCTAAAGAAATCGAAAGAACATGAGAAGGACCACCTTTGTGATATCAGTCAAGCATTGGCTGTGCTTGCTTCTGCTTCTGTATGGTCCTTTTTTTTGTGTGTGTGTTAATACTTCTATCCTGCATTTCCAGAAAACTTGCATGAGCACTCAGTTGCGCCTGTTTAATTCGCGTCTTACCTTGCAGTCTGTTACCAAGGAGCGTCAAGAGTTTCTTAGTCTTGTCAATAAGGAGGTATGAGTTGCAGTTGGACTGAAATTTTTATGAGGTATCAGTTTGCATTAGGTAATATTGGAACGCCGTTCTTGCCAAATGCAGATAGAACTATATAACACCATGCTAGAAAAGGAGGGCACAGATGATGAAGAAGAGGCTAGGAGAGCATATAGGGTGGCCAGGGAGGAATCAGACCATGCTGCAGAGTAGTGGCAGGAGAAAAGGTTTCTTCGGCATTAATAGAGAAGGTAAGGAATAGTTTTTCTGTGTCTCAATCTCAATCTCTTAACCTGTCTACACCTACTCAGAAACATCCATTATTTGAATTTCAATATAAATGTGTGTTGGTAGCTTAAACATATAACTTAGTCCTGAGTGTCAAGTCCGAACTGATGAAAAGGGCTAATGCAATCCGACTCAAAGGTATGATTCAAGAGATCTATATGTGGACACAAAGGGGTCTACGAGCAATTTTTTAATAAAATGCGAAAGCCAGGACTCGAACTCAAGACCCTAGGCTCTGATACCATGGAAAGCTTCATGCACTAACCAACACAACCAAAAGTCCGAACTGATGGAAAGGGTTAGTGCAATCCACATATACTCTTACACTGAGAAGCGAAAGTACAAGAACTGTTGACTAGCTTACAGGATGTTACAAGTGACACGATTTGTGATCACCTACATGAGCTTTGCTAATCAATCGCTTGTAAAGTGTAATAGTTGAATAGTTCATTTTTTAATATTACGTCCATATATTATAAGAAATTTGTCTCAATTCTCAAAGTTAGTCATTGATGTTTTATACTAGACGGAGACAACAAAGATAATAAATGATATTCTTGCTGTCAGCAAGTAGCTATTGCAATCACAAACCATATTACGAGAAAACTAAAGGCTAAAAAAGAAGCATACTTAGTTGGACTTCGTTTTCTTGCTTTGTCAGCGAAAGGCTAAATATTTGATACCTTCAACTTTATTGTTTGCTCTGGCCTCTCACCGAATGGCCAGGAACTGTTAATTTTGACGAAGTATAGTTTGTTGGCTCTACATAATCGCAGTAGTATCTTAGTTGATTCTTGAATCAGTTTTTTTAGAGGAAAAGGGCACCCGCCCCGGTTCCATTGAAGAAACCACAGGATTACAACACGGTGTTTTCAGGTCCAGGTCTGCTAGGGGAAAGCTACAGCTATTACCCTCAGCGAGATTTTTAGGCTAACGGCTATAAGAGCCAAAAGTAAAGCAAGTAGCAGTTTTTCACAGACAATGAACTAGACAAGTTTTACAAGCCATGGAAGGCTGGGCAGACAGCCAGGGGCATCACTCAGATATGCTTCAAACATCATCCACCACTCTGAGCCTCGTGCCATCATCCACCAGCTTGAGGTTGCTCTCCTTCAGGCGTTTCACCAACCCATCTGTAGATATCTTCCAAGCAAGAGCTTCATCGGCGTCCAATGCACTGGTATTTTGCGCCAGTTCTAGATTAGTTCCAATCAGCGCCCCAAGGTCCGACTAACACAAAGGGGGAGGCCTTTGAGCTAGTCCTTCCAGACTTTTGATCATGGTGTCCAAGCTTCCTTTTGTGTCCCCTGAGAACAGGACCGTCCACTGGGACAACAAAGAAGCCATCCTTTGCCAGATCACCTGCACACCAATCCATGGTGAACGGTTAAAACATAGGTCATTTCTTGTAGTCCAGATGACCCAAAGAGCAACAGGGTGTAAAGTGTTATGCATCTCATATTTTTTCTCACACAGCCACATGCTAGATATTGATTCAAAAGACATATTAATATTGCAAACGCAAGTCAAATGTGTTATTTCAGCCCAAACATTTTTAGCCACTACACACTCAAAGAACAAGTCGTAGCATGTTTCAGGTTCAGAGCAGAACACACGAGTCAGGTCATCTACATTCTGCCTTTTGACCAAATTATCTCTAGTGAGAATTTTATTGTGAGCTATCAACCACAGGAAGAGCTGAACCTTAGGAGGCACATTCACCTTCCACACTGCATGTACAAAAACAGGGTGACACCTCTGAAGTTAATCACATCATATAAAGAGCTAACACTATAAATGCCTTTAGACTCAAACTTCCAAATGAGTGCATCCCCATCCTCATTTAGTTGAAGAGTTTGAGTTATACGAAGTATTTATACCACTTAAGCAGAAGATTTTGATCAAAACATCTTCGAAAGGTGACTCTTAACTGATCACCATCCCAAAGCTCTGCAATAGTAGCAGATTTTTCATTTGTAATCACATAAACCTCCCAGTATTGCACTGCTAAACTGGAAGAACCAAACCACTGGTCCTCCCAAAACTTCACCTTTCTACCATTCCCCACCTTCCAACGGTATCCCAACTTAGCTGTTTTAGCAGCCCAAAGGACTCCTTTCCAGAAGGGGGAGACCCCAGCAGGGGAGTAGGAAAAGATGTTAGGGTTATTAACCATATACTTATAATCAATAATCTTCTTCCAGAGCTTATCATCATCAACAAGATGATATCTCTTTATCCACGAGGCTAAGAGACAGATGTTCATATCAGCTATGTTAGGTATGGCTAGTCCTCCAATTTTTTTTTTGTGAAACCAAATCCCAATTAGCCAAATGATACTTAAAATGGCCCTCATAGTTGTCCCACAGACAGTGAGACGTCTGTGAGTTAATGAGCATAATAGCCCATTTGGGAAATTTGATCACACTAAGATGAGAGACATGAATGCTAGCCAACACACTCCTGACTAACTCTAACTTGGCAGCATGTGTGAGGAGCCTACCCCTCCACCCAGAAGCCCTCTTAAGGAGTTTATCTACAATGGGCTGCAGATCCTCTTTTCTAAGTTTGTTGTGGTGTTGGGGAACCCCAAGATATTTCAAGGGAAGCCACCCAGTCTACAACTCAAAGTTTGAGCGAAAGCTTGAGCTTCATCATTATCTACATTTATGGGAACTAGCTCACATTTATGAAAGTTTATTCTAAGACCAGAAATCTGTTCAAAACAGGATAGAATCCATTTCAGATTCATGGCCTTAGCTAAATCCTTCTGAAGAAATAAAAGCGTATCATCAGCATATTGCATACTTACAACACCTGATGGGGTAAAACCATGCAAAAGACCAGTAATCTGGTTATGGTTTGCTCTGACACAGGTCCTCTATTCAGTAATGACTTGAAAATATAGATGCACTTTGGGCTAAAGCCCCTCGAAGCTAGCATTTTCAAAAGAAACCCTCTATTGACCATATCATAGGCCTACTCATAGTCTATTTTGAAAATGAAACCTGATTGTGAGCTATGAGCAACCTCATGAATAATTTCATGTGCTGAGACAACACTTTCCAGAATATACCTACCTCTAATGAAGGCAGTTTGATGGGGAGAAATAAATTTCTCACAAATCACACCAAACCTAGTAGTCATACATTTAGAGAAAATTTTAAAACTGCAATTAGTTAAGGTAATAGGCCTGAATTTCTGTATGGTGACATCATAAGGTTCTTTAGGAATCAGAGTCAACAAGAAAAATTAAGCCTGTATAGGTCTAAATCCATCTTATTCCAATCATTAAATATGGAAATAAGATCCTGCTTAATAACATCCCAAAATTGTTGATAGAAAATAAAAGAGAGCCCATCAGGGCCAGGTGCACCTTCAACATAAGAGCTAAAAACTGCCTCTTTAATTTCTTCTTCTGTGAACTCAGCTTCTAAATTTTTTTTTTGCTCACTAGTGACTAACTCATCCTCAGACCATAAATCGCTAGAAATATCTAAATTAAGCTTATCCTCATAACCAAAGAGCTTTTTGTAGTAATCTACAGCAAGATTGAGGATACCTTCAGTGTCTTCCACAATCACACCATCAGGATCCTGCAAAGCAGTAATCTGCTTGTTCCTCCTCCTCTGGTTAGCAACAGAGTGAAAGAAAGCAGTATTCATATCGCCTTCCAAAATTTGTCTCTCCCTTGAACTTTGTCTAGCCTTAGTATCATCTTTCTTCCAGATATCTGTCAATTCAGAAGAAATACATTTCATTCTGTTTTTTGATACAGGAGAAAGCGGCTGAGATTCAAACAAAATGTCAAGAAGATCATATTCAGCAATAAGTTGTTGTTCAATTTTATGTTGGGTCGATTCAATATTAGCCGACCAACCCTTAGCAAACTTCCTAAAGTTTCTGACCTTAAACTGCCAGATATCAATGGCTCTCCTACTTCTACCAGGATTAGACCAAACCCTTCTAACTTCTTGGGCAAATCCATCCTGTTGGAGCCACCATTTCTCAAAGCGAAACTGCTTTTGCCTGGAACAGTAAGAGCACCAGTATCCACTACAAGTGGAGTGTGATAACTGCCCAACCCAGCCAAGGATTTTACTAAACTTGAGGGATACAATATATCCCAACAGGTTGTAATAAAAACCCTGTCTAGAGTTGCCATAACCAAATTATCTTGGTTGTTTGCCCAGGTAAACTTCCTACCAGATATCTCCAACTCCATAAGACTGAATTTATTGATCCAGTCATTAAAGAGATCAGCCCATTTCTGGTTTATAACACCAGTGTTTTTCTCAGTGCTATTCCTGACTAAGTTAAAATCACCTCCTATTAAAGAAGGACCATTCCAACTAGGCATGACATTATGCAGTTCATTAATAAACTCTAGCTTATGTTCCTCATAGGGGGACCCATAAACAGCAATGAACCTCCAAGTTATGACATTTTTCTTGCTTTTAATCAAACATGAGATGTTGTAAACATGGTTATGCCAAGAAAGAACTTCGAAAGAGTCAGTATTAACTCGAGCTAAGACACCACCAGCAGTCTTCTTAGCTGGGAGCCAATGCCACTCATAAAGATCTAAAGGATCTAAGATTTTCAACTGATAAGGTGTAAATTATTCCTTCTTAGTTTCAGAAAATCCAATAAAATCAGGTCGATGACCTTTATAAGGATCATGAACCCTATTCAGTTTATCAGTTCTATAGCCCTCGTCAATTCCAAATGAATCCTACTACCATTGGATTTAAATTGAAGTTTCCTTCTACTTCCTTTTTTCCTGCTGGACACCTCAATCCAAGGTGTATCAGCAGACAGCTCATCACTACTGTGAGAGTCTGTCACATTGTGAGTGTTTTTCTTAGTAGGATCCACTACAATGTCCATGTTTTCCACAGTGATATCAATATCTTTGGGAAGAAACATATGATTCTTGAATCAGTTACTCAAATCGTACCAACCAACTCTTTCTGTTTCAGTTTGATATCACGATAAGTATATTCAATTGGGTCATTCTGTGTTGGTTTGTATACTGTAACTCTGTATTGAGTAGTTCCTAGCTTCTGTCTCTATTATTGAGGGTATGTACTCTGCAGTATTCACTTGCATGTCTTTGTTCCGTATTTACTAATTTCATTTTTTTTTCTGATAAATACGAAGTGTCTCCTTTTGTTTGTTGATGAAAACAGAGCCCTACTGAAGATGTGTTCCATATAGATAAACTAATAATATGATACAAAAAGAACAAAAGACAAGGAAACTAACCGAGATGCTAAAACAAAGTACTAGACAAACCAAGGCACGAAACATGTGTTTCGGGCTCTAATCTTTGAAGCCTCTATTGTTATACTTCAGATGTGATATTTGTGCGTCTCTGTTGTCACTTCTTTCTCGTCGATCTCTGAAGGTCTACTGTTGACATTCTCTTTTGCTGCATTTTCAGGTTGATGCTATGCTTCAGCAATTAGAAAAGGAGATTGATGATGTTGATGCACGAATAGGCAACCGCTGGCAGCTGCTTGATAGGTAAATTCTTTACATGTCCATAAGCCTGCCCTGAGTCACTTACTAGCATGTTCGATTTCTAGAGACATGTCTTGGTTTTTTAGGAATAACCGCAGGAAGTACTAAAAAACAGTAGAATTGCCCGACAAAGAGCCTACAAGAATACAAGTTAGGACATACCTTAGCAACTTAGGTTAGGTCTATCAGAATCGAGTTCAGAACTTCAGATGTGTACTTATCTAGTAGATCTCTGATTCAGGCCATTCTTTTGTGGCAGAAAGTTATAAACGTTCCGATCTTTCAGCTATAATTTACTGTATGACACTAGTAAAGGAACTGGGTTGTATCGCGGATATGTTTGATATTTCCTTGCTCCAATAATAAGTTGATCTGGTTGCAGGGACCGTGATGGCAAAGTAACTCCTGAAGAGGTAGCAGCTGCTGCAGACTATCTCAAAGACACCATGGGGAAGGATGAAGATGTCCAAGAGCTTATCAGCAATCTTTCCAAAGATAGAGGTCCAGCCCTGACAACTCTACCAACTGATCACAATACATCCCCCTGCTCGTATGTTTCTAAGATTTTCTCTGTGTCTATGCCCTAACAGAAGGGAACATCCTTGTGGAAGACATCAAGAAGCTGGCGTCGCAAACAGAAAAAATCAATGAACAGGAAGAGACGGCACAAAGATAGGCAAAAGAACAGCCACCATCTTGTGCCTGTTATACATCAGTAGTCCATTCTTTTCTTGCTTTTTAGTTCGTGGCAGCACAAGCTGCAAGCATGTGGATCTCGGCTCGAGACAGGACTGTCATCGTTTTTCTGCGACCTATATCATAAGTCGTTGTGGCGACATTGCGCATAGTTTAGTCCCTGGTGATGCCGATCGTTAGTCGGTTGAATGGCAACTGAAGTTTTTTCAACCAGCTGCCATTCAAATGTATCCGGTGATTGGCCGATGGGGCAAAAACTCATGCCTAATCAGAATAATGTGAATAAAGTGTATAGATGTTGAATAAGAGTCTAGCGGCACATGGCTATGGTGGATGCCTCAACTGGACTGGTGGATTGGGCTTGGCTCTCTTCATCTTGTGTCATTTCTTGTAAGTCTTAGGGGTGCGTTTGTATATTGCACTTTACTGTTCTGAACTCTGAATAACTATTGTAGAAGTTGTGATATAGCGTTCTTGGAAGATAATCTTACAACTTGCATGACCCCTTGGCACAGTTTCTTCAATGCAGCCCTAGCACGACAGCAAAATCATGAAATCTTGCATATGATCTAATTTTGAATATTTCGATGATCTAATTTTGTATATTTTAACACGACTAGCACAACCATAAAAACAGATCATGATTTGGACCCTCGATTTAAAGATATTTCATTTTTCGTATTTGAAGAATAAAAAATACCAAATCTATCATGGTCCTCAACTCCAACATGTGGAATACCCACAACGTGACAAATGGTGCATTGTGATTCACCCGTGGGTAAGAAAACCCTCCACAGCGCGCGCCACTTATCGTGTAGGGAGCATCTCAAAAATCATGGGAGGATGCCTTTTTCTAGTGTTTCTCATGTTGTTTACACAAAAAATTTAGCATCTTCATAGCTGACTTTGGGATAAATAGGAAAAACACATGATTGAGATGTCACATATTATAAATTCCTGCAAGATTATAAAACACATTATTTCTTTGTGATGTGTCTTTGGATGGTGCACAGGAAATAGACGCATGGATTTCACGTTACTGAGGAGAGAGATAGAGTGTAAAGTGCATTTAACTTCCGAATGAAAGAACAAAATGTTATTTCACCTCATGTTTAGATTCCTATGGAAATGAGGGCATAGGAATAAATTCCATAGCATTTTGGTGACCTCAAGTAAATCCTATGATCCAAAGGGCTTATACAAGAGATTTTCAATGAACTAGAAATTTAGAATCCTCCAACTGAAATAGTTTTTTAAAATATTACTCTTTCTTAAAGAAATTTTACAAGTATTATCCCTATAAAACTTAATTTCAAAAGTTAGTACTGAAAATTATAGTTTCGGGATAACAGTTTCAAAATTTTGTAGAAACAAAATCTCAGAGGCCCTCTGTTTTACCGTACTCAATCAGGCCTTCCGCGTGCATCTCTTAAAAGCAGTTAGTGTCGGGATAACAGTTTCAAAGTTTTGTAAAATGATATTTCGAAGTAAGAAATTGACTTGGACGACGTTAATGAAAATCGATGTCTACCTCTTGAAAGAAGACCGCGTTGTAGGCCCTGCAATGGTTTGGGAAGAAGGAGTAGCGATGTGTGGGAGGGAAGGATTAGGGAGATTGGACGAGGGTAAGGTGAATTGTGCATCGGAATGTGCCTTTGTATTTATACGCAGAGGGCGGGTGGAACGGAAGAGGCGCAACCAAGAAATTAACTACCCCACTACCGGCTCCTTTGATTCGTAGGATAGGGGAAGTGTAGGAATAGGAATTTCATAGGATTGGGATGGCATGTCTAAGCCAATCCTATGGGAAGAGGAAGTTTGTTTCATTGTGGTGTAGGAATTTTTTCCATGAGGTTAGACCTCATGTTATTTTCCTATGAACTTTGTACTACAAGATTCCTATAGGAAATTTTCCTATGAGAAACGATCCTATGAATCAAACGGCTTCAAAGGAAAAATTCCCATAGGATTCCAATCCTATACAAATCTTTTGACAATCCTATGAATCAAAGGAGCCCTACGCATGCACAACACTCCCCGCGTCGTGGCAGCTGCGGAAGGCGAGGAATTAACCTTCTTACGTTCACATTGCAAGTCAAGATAAAAGAGGAAGAGAAATACCCTTTGCCACGTCCGTTTGGGCCACCAATAGACTATTCCCCTATGCAGCCCAGATAGTAATTTCGGAACACATTTTCGGGTTGGTGGCCCAAATTGGTCACAAGTTTTCAGAATTAGTCTTCCTGAACTAATACTGTTAAGATTATGTCATTTAATATTTGTATGCAAAGCAACAAGGTAAATAGTGCAAAACTATGGTACCGGTATTAGCTATATATTCTACATTCGTGTTTGCACATGTTATAAAAAAACATTATTAGTCATGTGTTATGATCGATTTATCATTTGTTTTATATTTGCGTGCCCAACATGTAAATTGGCGAAGAGGGGGGGGGGGGGGGGGGGGGGGGGGGGGGGCACCAATGCGCACCACTAAATCTAGTAGGAATAAATTTCATAGCATTTGGTGACCTCAAGTCAATCATCCTATGATCCAAATGGGTTTCTACAAGAGAATTTCTCTATGAATTAGAATCCTCCAACTGAAATAGTGCTTTAAATATTGCTGTTTCTTAAAGAAATTTCACAAGTATTATCCTTAAAAATATTTTCAAAAGTTGCTACTGGAAATTATAATTTCGGGTTAACAGTTTTGAAATTTTGTAAAAAACAAATTACGCAGCCCCTCTGTTTTACCGTACCCAATCAGGCCTTCCGTTCCGTTATCCCCATCCCCTCGTAGTAGGCCTTTTCCTTGTCTGATTGTCTCCTTATCGGCGTTATCGTCACCACCAGTCACAACTCGCGGCCATAGGAGGAGGGAGGAAAAGGGATCTCCACTCCACTCCCCGCCTTCCCCTCGCGGCTTCCAATCCATCCGGTCCTCGGCCCGAGCGAGATGGGGAAGAATCAGGCGTACAAGGCGATGCAGAGGTCGCGGCTGGGGTCCTCCTCCGGCGCCCCGGCGAAGGGGAGGAAGACGGCATGGTCGGTCCCCTTCCTCCCCTCACCTCCCTTACAGATCCATACGCGCTACCTGTAGTCCCAAGCTCGCAATCCATTTATAATCTTGCCGTGATTGTTCCCCCGCGAAGCAAACCCTATCGAGATCTGCCTAGACGCGGACACCATCCATCCGTGACCTAATAATCATGCTGTCGGTGTTTTCCTCTTTGAAAAAGATAGGGGGACTTTTACTAACGAGGGCCGTCACAGACGGACGGTTCATTTCATTCTCCAGAGTGGCACGCGGCGCGCTTGGCCAGCCTCAACAAGACCCACACCCTCACCTGGGAGGAGTTCAAGAAGAAGCAGAAGGTATGTCTGCCCGCCACTTGCCATGTGCGAGCCTTTTTGGTGGATTTAGTTTCTTCGTTCTGTCATTATATGTTTCCCCAACAATGATTTTATTTATCATTGCTGTGGTATGCTACCACTTCAGCTCCTGATTATGTTATTGCCTGCTCGATGTGCTGAATGGTGGACGCTGAATTGATAAACTTAAGGCTTACTGTTTTGTGATGTGTGATGCTCAAGTTTGCTGTAACCTGCTATGGATGGTCATACCCTGTAGTTCCTATAGCATTGGAGGGAAATTAGCAGACTAAACTTTTGCAATGGAAGCTTGGTCCTTAGCTATTCCTTGTACATTTGCATTTTCCCTGGTCTGCATACCTTGTAGTTTCTAACTGTGACTTGCCATCGGACACTCAGACTTGTGCTATCATAAAAAGTACTGTAGAAGAGTTTGAGCATTTATCACTCGCACAACGCTTGTTGCACCCATTCACATTATTCAACCCGCCTCAAGAGGTCTTGTGATGCCATTTTACTTGGTTTTAAACTTTTAATTCCTTCATTTGTATTGTTCCCTTGGATAATGGTATCAAATTGCAATCTTAGACAGAGTATGTGTATATGCTGGGTCCAAACAAATTGACCTAAGTCAACATTTGTCGTGGTGGGATTTACTTTGCAAACAGTTTATTGTTTTCGCATTGACCCACATGGTTACTGGCTTACTGCACAAGTGCACATCAGACAAGCCTTTTTGTAGTTATAAGATCACTTTGAAGCTTATGTTGCATATTATCAGTAGTTACACTGTAACCGATGCTGCTCTTGTTCTCTAATAGGACGAGGAGCTAAAAAGAGGTGAGGTGGAGGCTGACAAAGATAAAATGATGAGAGAGTATAGAGCTCAACTGGATGCTGAAAGGGCCCAAAAGCTAGGTCGTGGAAGAGAGGTTGTAAAGTCAAAATCATCATCGAAAAAAGGTCAACTTAATAGCCTTCCGAATGATGTTCCTGCATTTAGATCTCATTTGGTTAGCGATTCTCAAGTCTATCGCCTATGTAAGTATTCTGACAAGGAATTTGGATGCAGAAAAGAAGGATAAGTATGGAAAGAAACGGACTAAAAAGAGGAGGAAGGTATAATCTCCAAATAAGCATATAATAGTTAGCACATATTTGTAGGTACATAAGTTTTAGCTTGAAGATAGCATGAATTGAGCTCTAACGTGAGTGATTCCTGTTACTTCCTAAAATATATGGATTAATAAATGTGAAATACAAGACAAATTTGTTATTTAGATGAGTTTTGTGATTGTAAAGTATCCAGTATGCTCACTTATTCATTCATAACAGCACAGAAGTTCGTCGGAAAGTTCCGACTCATCATCAGAATCATCAAGCAGTGATGACGAGGACAGGAGTTCAAGAAAGTCCAGGTCCCGGTCAAGATCAAAGAGAAGTAAGAAGGAAATGAAGCACAGGTCAAGATCCAAGCACGCTGCTGGCAGTGATAGCGAGGAGGAAGGCCCCGTTCGTCTCTCGAAATTCTTTGGAAATGCAAAGAACTAGATGCTACATCGATACACCCGAAACCAATTGGCTTGCTCCTGAAGTCTGTTTATCATTTTAAGCAATCGATTCAATTGGTGGGTGTTGATTGTATTCCTATTCAGATTACTGTCTGAAGGCCGCGGGAACCAGTTTCATTTATGCTTATCAAGAGAACTTTTGGTAATTGGAGGGTTAGGTGTTGAATCACTATATGGTATCCTTGCAACTTGTAAGAAATATCGAACTCATTGTTGTACTCGAGAGATAGTGACAGTTATTCGATTTGAACCGCTTTATTTATTTCAGAAATTTATCTTGTTTGGCTGCTCTGAAAGGTGTGAACTGTGAAGGAGGTAAATGGCATGTTCCATTGGTTTTGATCCACGATGGACTACGGAAAGAGTTGCCATTACATTTCTACTTCATTAACAGAAACTCACAAGTGGCTCCTTTAGAGAAACAAAAGAAAATAAATTCAAAATGTTACAGGGCATTGTATACAAGCCCAACTACAGCACACTGCGTCCCAGCGAACTGCAACAACACAGCAAATGTACAAAATCCTTCCAGTCTTGGCACCTTATTATGATTGGCACGAGTATCTGGAAGGATGACTGGAATCATTGCAAATGTACAAAATCTACCTTCCTGGGTGGTGCTATTCACTCCGTCCAAAACTAAGGTGAGAATTTGTAGTAGTTGTTACATTTATCAATACTAATAAATATGGAATAATTTAATTCATATCACAACAGTCTGGGTGGTGTAGTTGGTTATCACGTTAGTCTCACACACTAAAGGTCCCCAGTTCGAACCTGGGCTCAGACAAAACATTTTTCCGTGTGTATTTTTTTCTTTGATTTGCTGTCTTCGAACCTGGGCTTCCTTGTATCGACTTCTTTGTGCGTATTGTTTTTCTCTTGATTGTTTGTGCTTTACTTGAGGGTCACCGCTGTGTTCCCTTCACCGACTCACTTCTGTTTCCACTTTCCAGTGCTGCCAGCGGAACGGTGCGTTTTGCACTTTTACTGTACGTCTCCTTTTGCAACATCGGCCATCGGCTTTCCCGTGGCTCAGCTTGACAAGGATCTGCGGTACCTTTGTATTTTTTTTTCAGGTAACTGAGGAAGATAGGTGATTCGCACACACACTTATCGTCGTCCAGGAACCAAGAACAAATAATACTATTCCCTAAAAGGATAAATAATATTATGGCAGTAACGATATCATAAATGCTGGCATGTGAAAAAAGTATCATATCAGTGATTTGGTTGCATGTCAATGAGGGTACCAACTTGTACATGTTAGTATGGCAAAAAGGCCCAAACTCTGTAATGTACATTAAGACAAAGTTCAGCTGACCACTGGTAACAATTTTTGGCTCGGCTGCTTAAAGCTAACCAAACAGTCCTAAACTGCAGGATGATCAAACTGGCGAATAGGTGACCCAGCCGCTATTCTTTTGGTTTTTCGTTGTAATCTCACGCTATCAGCTACAGAACAGTCCTAAACTGCAGGATGATCAACAAGATCCCTAGGTGGATTCTTCTAGCTCTTCTCCAAAGCGCTCCAGCCTTGACACCTCGCCGTCATAGTCACGGATCAGAGCATGCTTGATGGTACCGTCATCTTCGCTCGCGTGTACCGTCCTCCCACCGAACCTGCACAGCAAGATATATACTCCGTGAAAACCCTTTTCACCTTCTCCAAACTGTTTTCAAGCTAACATTTTTTTCTAACACTTGCAATTAATCTCGCCGAGGGATTTGACAAACTCAATATGCATAGTAAACATAAATTTTATTTTACTAATGCTTAAGACACATCAGAAACCATGGAGGGAAGAATGGCACGGGGATTTATGTTAAAACCAACCATCTTCCGTGCATCGTCTCTATGCATTTGAGGCCATCTTTCCGGTCTTTGAATTTTACCAATACAACTCCTTGTGGATGATTTTCACAGACCTGCGACAGCAACGTGCAAGAAAAATGAACAAGAAACTCTAGTGGTTAGGGCGAATTTGCTTGCTATTTTAGTGTTTCCTTGACCCTCTTTTGCCTATTTTGTGGCTAATTTTCTAGAGCAAGATTATAAAATAATCACAGCACATCACAATTCAGCAATCACAAATAGAGCCTTAATGTGTATGGAAAGCCCTACAGGGGCAGCTAAACTTATGGGCTGCGAGAAAAAAGGCTACAGAGACCTTCAACGATAGGAATAAGAAACTGAAACTGGTAACAGCAAGCCCATAGAGCAGTCCTGACTGGTTTTAGAACTCTGTGTGTATGTGGATATTCAATTTGTTGGTTACAGTTTAAACTTGCTGCCATGAAATCCTATCAAATTGTAACACACCGGCCCATACTTAAGTAGATTGAAGACCTTAGTTGCTCGTACACTTCACTCACTAGTCAGTTTTCCTTTTTCAGCCTAAGTAACACCTTTTCACAGGAGAGAATATCTATGGCTAGATTTCGCATAGCAATAAACAAGAACCAGTCAAGAATGCAGATCTAGTTCCCCGGTATCGGTATATCCATTAGTCACAGTTGCTTAGGCAGGCTAAACTCGAAAAGTGGTCAGCACATCTCAGAGGTAACAGGCCCACAGCCAGGAACTTTTGTACTCCATATGGTTTTGGATCATATTAAGCTCTACATGATTATGGAGATTGAAAACTAAAAGACAGCCTGGTAAGTATTTGAACTACAGAAGAGTCATCAGTCATTCGTCCACACTGATTCCTGAACATCTACTCACCTAATCTATGGGTTGTGATTTTCCGATGATGGCAAACAAAGACACGTGAGTGAAATTGATAATTACCTTGACATTGTCAACCGGACCAAATTTCACGCATTCTTCTCTAACATCTAACTCAAGCTCGGGAAGAAGATCTTCATTCTCCTGCAATTATCAAAAAATTCATTAATACAACAGACACGAGCAAGAAAATTGCTATAAAGTATGAACCGAGTAATCTGAAACAGTGTATTATTGTTTCATATGAGAAGAGAACAATATTTCTGTATATGTCAAGCATACTTCTGCTACTTACTCTCAATTCAAGAGGAGTGAACATATTCCGCAAAATCACTTGAGTAGGAATCATCACCTTCTTATCATCATGTCCACCTAAAAACAGAAACATGGTCACGAGAATAAGTAGTTGAAGTTCTAATCTTGAGGCAGCTGTTTTTCATGAGACTACAGATAATAATGAATAGTAAAATGCTCATCAACAAATGTCGCTATGATTAACAAACACCCCGTGTACAAGAATAGTTGTGCAACTTAATGCTTTCACAGATATTTTGCTAGTAGGAAAACTTGGAAAATATGTGTTTCTAAAGTGCCAATGTCTCCATCGTTCTGATAACATATAGCTACACCTAACTAGCATGAAACATGCAAAGCTTTAATATGACCTACAGAGGTGAACATGAAATATGCACCCCACACTGGAGCAAATGAAACCCATGACTGAGTAAATTTGTAAAAAACACACCACACATTTGAATCAATCATAACAAAATACTTGCAAACAAAGATAGAAATTGCCCCATCCCAACATCTTATCTTCAACCTTCTTGCCTTTCTTTTTCTTTTGCTTATTATCTGCCTTCTTGGCCAAGAAAACTTCACCTGATGAAGATGCAAAGATATCAGTGATATATTTTTGTAGTTTGTTTTAATAAATAAAGGTGGAACTTACCTCTCTGCTGAAATTCGGCCACACTTACAGACATTAGGGTCTTACCGCCAGGACGGAATGATGTCCCATCCAATAGTTGAATTGCTAAAGGTACAGAAGGCTCCTGAATCGAAAGAAAAAACACGTACACAATAAAATAAATAAAATAAAATAAAATAAGCATGCATATCTTCCATAGTAACTAAGTAAGACCAGTCAGTCTGATAAGTTCCACAAGGCAATACCTTGAGATAGGTCACTAGTGCATCACCCTTTTTTCTGCCTGTTTCCTTGTCAGTATAGATTTTCACCCGGGGATTTCTTGTCTCTGGATCCTACATCATCAAATATTTAGAAGTGCATCAGTTCTCTTATGTTCAGGAAAATAATATCGATTATGAATAAGTCAGAGAGTCATAGCTGTCTAAATATAACAGTAAACAGGTACCATAATCATGTTCAGTTTCATTTAGAAACTGACCTCTTATGATTAATAGGATGTCCATCCAAAGATAATCTATGGTTAAAGTCTCCAATATGACAATATCTACCAGCCATCAATACCTAACCTACTACAAGTGCAGACAGCTGGAACTCGCTAGATTTTATAGTTATGCTCGCCTAACACAAAAAATGAGCAGCTCTGACGTGAACGCATCAAGATGAACGAGTCAAACTGTGCCACGGTAGTTACATGCACAAATGGCAACCATAGATCTGTCAAGGTACTGGGTAATGATAAACCCAAGTTTTTCCATAGGGAAGAATACAAATATCATCAAGGTTAAAATACTGAATAAATCAGTCTGCATAAAGTTTAAATTGTCTCTTGAAGACAGAAAAATAATGCATACCTCCTTTATAATTCCACACTTGGAAAATACCTCTACAATCTGCAAAAGAAATCCTTTATCAGAACATTGGTTTTTCTATTATTATAAACGTGTCAAAACAGTTCCTGCTGAAAATGGTCTTTCTAAGAAGAAAAATGAAGAGTAGCCTCAGCTTTGAGTTATAAGCAAATTACCTCCTCGGCTGTGACATCGTCAGGCAAACCAGTAACATAGACATGTGTGTTAACTTTGAGATCAAACCAAGCTTCTGGAGGTTTGTCAGCTTCCTACCCAAAACAATGTTTGAAAGAATTAGCTTGTGCGCAACTTATAATATCTCCCTGAAAGTAACTTGAGATATGTACCTTCTTTTCGGCTGGCTTCTCAGTGGACTTCCGCTTCTTTTGCTGTCTCTTTTCTACCTTCTCTGGTTCTTTGTTTTGTTTTTCAGTTAAAGCGTTGGTTTCATCTAATGTGGTAGGAATTGGAATATCTGGTGGTTGAAGTACTTCTTCCTCAACTGCAAAAGTCATTTCTTCAAGTCCATAGTCATCATTTTTACCTGATACATCATTCTGTAGAAGGTACACGGAAAAAGACGTTAGCTCATAAACACTGATAATTAGGAACGTTTAACAAGACGAATAAGGAATGAACTTCTCCTGAAAAGAACAGCTGGTGCAATATACAATACAATCATACAAAATATCGCCTGGGCCAACAGGATAAGGCATTGACAACAGTTAACACAAGTAATAACTAAGGGAACCTAAATTAATCATCTGAACCACCGTTTAGACTAATATATTAGTTAAGAAAATACAGTAACTTTTTGGGGAATAAAACTTCCAGGCTGTGAAAAATACGTGCATTAAAAGGGATTATGATGAGAGCGGTACATCGAGAGAAAGTGCGCCATGAGCTTGATAAAACTCTAGTTTCCGTAAAGTTGTTCATTGAAGAGTAGATTCTATGGAAATTTTAAAACTGATAGACTGGTGAAGCACATGCTATTGATTTGCGTTTCTAATCCACATAACTTGGGAGTAAATCTTACTGAAATTAGGATAATGTGAGTTTTATTTAGGGAGCCACCACAACTAGAAGAGATCTCTGAGTAATCTTGTATTGAGGGCTATTGGAGAGAGACAAACTAGGGCCATAATGCGCTATTTGGTAGCTGTTGCTCATCAATCTGTGAAGGATCACACTGATTCAAACATACAATTCGATTCCCCGGAGTTGGTTTGTGAGGGTACAATTTGGTAGTGTTTCTAATTAGCTGATCCTGATTCAACACTGCGTTGTTTCTTACCTACCGTTCCACCATGAAAGCAACCCTACAGAGAACATTTTCTCTAGGTTGATTCGTAGATAAATCAACTGCAGTGGTTTCCTTTCAGTATAGTTGTGTGTACAAAGGGTACATAAGCCATATAAATTTAATAAATCATGTAGCCGAGATGGTCAGTACTTGTTTCATTATGTGATTACGGGTAAGTGACGTAAAACCCTGAATAACGAAGAGCAACAGGATTTTGAATCAGATGATGGTTATCTATAAAGCCTAGCAATGGAAAGGCAACACTTACTTGAGGAACCATTGCCCTCAGAGTGCGATCCCACTTGTAGATGGTGCCATCGTCGTCAGTAAACTCTTCCACACCATCTGGTGGGGATGCTGGTCGCTCATCTGGATCAACAAAGCCATGCTCTTTGTTTAATTCACCATCTGCAGCGTTGTCTTTTGATACTTCCACCTCTGGCTCAGCCTCTATAACCTCCTTCTGGAACTTCTCGAAATCATCTTCAGTTTCTGGAGCAAAAGGACGTTTGAAAGAATGTCAGAAGAGCACTTGGAGTGAAACATATTGAATTTTCTTTAAAGAGAATATAGAAAGCATTAACCTTGTTCAGGTTGATCCTTCTTTGTGACCCCAGAATGCACCTCCGGGATCGAAGACAGCGGCATCCACTCAGTCCTCCCTCCGCCCAGAGCATTGTGCCCTCATTGAGGTACACATTAGCGAAATGTTCTGTAAAGGACCCAATTTAGCCACATCGAAAACATGACACATGGATCTTCAGAAAGTAAGGAGGCTAACTGCAAATCTGAAACAATACACGACCACAGAACAAGCAAGCAACTTCACTGCGCCAACTTAACATGTAAAATACACTCTAAAGCTTACCTCACAATACAAATTCAAACTGTTACCGTCAGCTACTGGCTAGCACTACATCCAAATCCATTTAAACATCAATTTACTGGTTCTTGCCAAAAAAAATGCCAGCTTTATGGTTAACACGCCCAGATGAAACGACATAACAGGACCTGATCCTGGGATTCGCGTCAACCCCCAAAACTTATGTACTCATACACACAGGAAACACAAACTAGGGAGCCTTGTGGATTGCAGCATGGCCGCACGCGAAGTTTCGGTTTCGCGAGGATTCAAGCCGAACCTGTGAACTAGCTGCGTCCGCGTTCGCGCTAATCGACGTAGCGAACAGACTGGGTGGCGAAAGGGGTACCTCGCAGCTCGGAGAGAGAGTAGGGGCCGACGTGCTCCTGGGTCGGGCCGAGCACGTACCAGCACGCCTGGCCAGCGCTATCCATGGGCGCCCCGCGCGCGTGGAGTGGAGGCTGTCCGGTCTCGTCGCCGGCTGCGGCACGGAATTGTTTTCGTCAAGCGACCGCCGGAGAAGAGGGGAGGATTTGGGGGGCTGGGGTTTCCAGAGTGTTCGAGCCGAGAGAAGCCGCTGACCGTCCGATCAAGAGCTTCGCGATCAAAGTCGGTCCAGACCGACCATACAGTTGCGTCACAAACAAAAAACATTTTCCTGAGACGTTGTGACAGAGTTTTTCTCCTCTCCTTTCCCTCCGTCTTCTTCTTGAGAGCTAGCCACCGTCGCCGCCTAGATCCGGCCTCTCTCGCCGTCGGTGCTCGTGCCGCCTGGTGTAGAGATGGTTTAGGGTGCCGGCCCGCTTTGTTTAGTAGTAGTAGTTTAGCTTGTAGTTTAGGTTTCGTGGCGGATGTCCCGTCTTGCCCTCCCGGAGGTCTGTAGCTCCGATGCAAAGGCGTGGCGTCGAGCTCGCCGTTGATCTGCGCTCCGTCAAGCCTCCGAGGTGGAGGAAAGGTGGAGGTGGTTCGTCGGCAACTTCCTTCAATAAGTGTCTCGGTCTTCTCTCTCTGTGCGGTGCTTTTCTTCTCCTGGCCGGCCTCGGTGGCGAGGGGGGCAGAAGAGTGGCGCGCCGATGTGGAGCTTGCTGCCGGCGCATCCGAGCTGCGTCTTGTGGCGAGCGGCGAAGGAATCTCCAGCGGTGGCCGCATGGTGCGGCGGAAAGCTGGAGGTGCCGGAGTCGGGATCTTCTCCAAATAAGCTCGATCTTCGTCGATGCTTCCGAGCAGGCCGTCGCGGTGGCGGCGCAAGGTGGCTTTTTGCTGGATCTGGTGCTCGATGCGGTTTCCCATTTGCTGGTTTCTTTGCGAGCTTCGACGGTGGCCTCCATTGGCTGCTACGGCTCGACATCCTGCTCAAGCCGGGGTGAGTCCCCCGCCGATGTTCTTTCTTCGACGCCAAGGTCTTGCTGTGCGCAGCAAGCGGCACATGCGGCGACTTCAACGGAACTCTTGTTTCCAATCAACTGGAGCAGGTGACTCAGCGGCCGTTCTTCTTCTCCTCGTCATCTCCGGCGCGGCGACGACGACATGGACGGCGGCGGAACTGGAGTTGCAGAATCTCCCAGGTTGTGTGCGTCGTTTCTTTTTTTTCTCAGGGTGATTTCTGTAAAAGGGGTCTGGAGGTTTCCAGATTAGTACCGATGTATTCCTTGTTTTATTAATCCAGATGCGGTTCTAAATAAAAACATTTTCCTGAATATATTAACCATGTGAAATGCATTTTGTTGCAACAAAACTTACAAAACTTCTGCGACCAGGTTTAACACTTTTTTATAGAGTTGATGGTCTATTTCAAAAATAGAGATTTGGTTACAGTTTATAGAATAAAACGTCTGCATTTACCTATTCTATTGTTTTGCTAGCAAAAAGAAGCAATTCAAAGTAAATTAGGAGGATTTTACGATTCGGTGTTGCATGTGTTCGTACGACATGGTATAGCCTTTCTGTTTGATTGATTTATGCAAACACACGGGAATCAGTTTCGGTGAGATACTCTGTGTTTTGCTGCAAATATTATGTTCGTAGTACAAACTTGTGTTGTGTTATTGCAAGCATTGTCTTCTCTGTTTTTTTTTTGCGACTTAAGAACTTCATTAATCAACTGTTCGGGTTACAATCTTTGAGGAGGATCTAATCTAAGAAGGGTGGTTTATAATTAATCCACAAACACCTTCTTCTAGAGCTACTAGCCTTCTTAGCACAGGCATGGGCAGCTTCATTAGCTAGCCTACCCACAAAGCTAAACTTGATACTAGAAATAAAGTCACTAAGCTCCTTAATCTCCCGACAGTAACAGGCGATTTCAGACCTACCGCCTTCTGGGTCCTCCATAAGCTTGATAACCTCACTGGCATCAGTTTCAATATATACATGATCAAGGTGTCTGTCAACAGCATACTGAACACCATCTCGAACTGCTCTAGCCTATTGAAATGTATGATTTGTTTGAGTGGTTCGCCGTGAACGGTGAAAATTTGTTGCACTTTTTGCTACAAGGACACATTCAAAATCTTGTGGTGTTTTCCTCAAGCTTTATGCATAATGCAATACACTAATACAAATTACAATGTCAATGGCACACACTTAACCTATGTGTTTTTGTGCCTGGCAGAATGTGTTGGTAAAAAATGACCCTCCAGTCATTGACGGGCGATGGCATGTTAGAGTAACGTACATGTAACACCCCAATTTTTCTAGACTTAGAATGGTGGTGGTAAGCTTTTTTTTTTAGGGTTAGCAAAAACTTTTGTGTGTTATTAGTTAATCCTTGTGTGAACTATTTTGGTGATCTTAATTATCTTGTTTGAACCCACTAGAGTTGTTTGGTGCTGGATAGAATTACCTCTACAAATTTTTGCTTGTTTAAAAATTTGTGAAGAGGATCTTCATGTTGGTTAAAACTTAGCTAATCTAGAGCCCTGGATTAAGCATCTCTGATGTTGTTTTTGAAATGCACCTCGACCATCTTGCTCCTTGAACTTTTTACTTTTAGGTTATGCTTGGTTTGACCCTTTTAAAACTTGTTTGAGCATAAATCCATCTTGGGGTAGAGGGCTACTCAAAACAGTGACCATTTGGTCATTTTGTCTCCAATTTCTTAATTTTCAAAATTCTTTCTTCATGCTTTTAGAATTAGAACTTTTTGCAACACCTCACTTAGTTCACCACCCTCATGTTTTTGGGTTAGCTCTAGTGTTGACCACACTTTGTCTTGTGAGTTTTATTTAGAAAATCAAATTAGTGTTAGTTTGTTAATCCTAAAACTTAGCTAAACCTAGCCCTCCCTCTCCAACGGCTCCCTCTGCTGGAGTCAAAGAAGAAGGCCAGCACCCCACCCCTGGACCCACATGTCACTCACCCTTCTCCCTCTCCAACACCCCTGCCCACTCAGCTCACCCCTCCCTCCACCGTGGCCAATGGAGGCACACCCCCTCCCTCCCTACTGGTCGAAACACGTCACCCTTCCGACCACGCACTCTCTGTCCCCCTCTCCACCGCCCACGCCAGCCAGTGGCGATGCTCGAAGCTCCCTCTCTCCTCCACGCCCGTGAGGAGCAAAACCGGCATCGACCCGCCCCTCTCTCCCCCGTCCACCTCTTCGCCCCATTTCACCTCTCAGCGACGCACCCACATCCCCTCTCCTCCCCCCACGAAGCCCCGCCCAAGCTCTTGCTATCCACGCTCCGAGAGACGAAGGTTGAGTTTCGGTGGCCGCCGGCATCGAGCTGCATTTGCCGGCGACTCCCTCCACCTTTCTCCGCCATTCTTGGCCCAGCGAGTTCCCCTCTTCATTACCTAACTCTCCCCTCTCTCCTTTTGTCCAGAGACCGCCCGAGTTCGCTGCCCCAACCTCGACCCGTGGAAAACACCGCTGCCGTCGCCATGGACTCCGGCCGTGCATGCAGCACCTGACGGCCTCCACGAGCTCGCCATCGCCTCCTCCTTCGACTCCACCCCCTCCCTTGGCCGTGCGCCGGCCCTAGGTGAGCTTCCCAACGCCGCGCCCCTTTCCCTCCCACGGACGCGTCCATGCACACGACGCGCCGAAGACGATGAAGGAGGGTCGTCGATCTCCAGATCGACGGCCACGTTTGAACGCCGCGGCCTTTGACCGGTCTTCCCGCGCTTGCGCGCGCAAGCCAACGCGTTGGGCCAGCCTGGTCTTGTCGCGGCCCAGATCCGCGCTGGCTATAGCCAGATCTAGCCCAGAGCCAGCCCGCAGATTTTTTTTCTCTCTAGGATTTAACATTTTTAGTTTCTGTTATTTGTTTGTGTTTAGTGTAATTAATTTGTGGTAGATCTGTTAATGTTTTAGCTTTAGGATAAATTTTGTGTGGTTCCTCTGAGTTTTCTTAAACATTCAGAGCAAGTGTGACTGAAAAATATTTCATGGTTTGTGTTGTGTGTTAAATCTATTAAAAAGTATAGTTTCCACTCTTTTTAAGATAGCAGGAGCTAGGAGTGTCCAATTGGAGTGAATCCAATTTCTACAGAAAGCTAAAATCAATACTTTTCCATAGGATTTAACCTTGCATGCAGGAGATCCCTAGAACCGGAGTTCTACTCCTTTTGGTTTTGAGACCAGTAGCCTTTGTAGGATTTTTAATTCTTGTTTGGTAATAGCTATTGATACAAATCCAATTTCTATAGCTTGGTATGACTTCTAGGAGTACTGTGGTAAAAGGGTTTGATTTTAGGAATCTTATTCTAGGGCTTGTGCCTTTTTCTCCAAAACAGCAACTTTGCCTCTATTAAAAAGGTCCTATTGCAATTGATTGTTTTTAATTGATTGTGTTTAGGATGGTTTTATATTTATGTCCAGAGAGTGTTTGTGTAATGAAATGCTTGCTGCTTTGCTTAAATACTTTAGATTGTTGTCAACCCGCTACTTAGATTTGACGGTAGCCCGCTTTATTTTCCGGTACATTAGATCCGCAAGAGGAGGAGCAGTACGTGGAAACAGAACAGGTCTACGAAGCTGAGCAAGATCATGGACACTTTGCTGAGCAAGGCAAGCCACATCACCATACCTGATGAAATCCTATTATTTTATTAAAGCATGTTTTGTTTTCAAAATAAAATAATGCATGTTTTATTTCTTCTGTGGCACTTTGCCACCCAAAACTATTTTATAAAATATTGTTTGGTCAAAGATATCTACTAGTATAATAGGTTTATAAAAATAGATCTTTACTTGAGAAGCCTTCTACTGAAGGTGCTATCAAGAAAATTATATTTTCTAATAGTATATCCTATATCCTTATCTCAAAACTATAGGATGGGAGCCTGGTCTTTGTAAAATGTTTCCAGAGGAAAAACCCGAGTCGCTGGGAGCGATCGGCGAGAAAGTATTTTATAAAACCCATATTGCTGGGAGCAAATGGAGATGTTTATGAAAACCCGAAGTGCTGGGAGCATTCGGAGAGTTTGTGAAAACCCGAGCTGCTGGGAGCAGTCGGAGGTGGAGATGTTTTTGAAAAACAAAGTACAGCCCTAGCGGCCGCCCGAACAATTAACCCGTACAACCACACTACCTGAGATGGGTAGGGCTTAGACGGAAACTTGTTTATCTTAGTACGAAGCGCCTCAAAATGCTTAGGAGGGCGGGGCTCTCTGAACCAAGTTATCTAAATGCGGGATCCAGTTCGAGTCTGGATAGCTGCTGGTTGCAAACAGTGGGCCTCCTGTCATGGCGCAGTGTTGCTTGGAGGGACCGGATCGATACAATGGCCATCTCCACTGGGTGCCGGGGAGATTCAAACCCACTGAAGAGGAGGCTCTGTACTAGGGTCGACATAGTGAAAAGCTTTGATCATGTTATCCGAAACACCGCATACTGTCGTATGAGGACCGTGGCTGATCACGGCGGAATGACTGTTTGGTGTGGTGAAAGTGCACCACCTCTGCAGAGTGTAAAACTATTCGAATACCGTGTCCGCGGTCATGGACGGTTGGAAAGGCTCCGATCTAGGCGTATGGGCATTTTGTGTTTTAAAAAGGAAACTGTTTTCGCAAAGGAGAAAGGAGACATCAAGGAGGTACCTGGGAGGTACGGAATTTGGGCGAAGATGGTTGGTCTCGGGGAGTCAACCAGTCGGAACCCGGAAAAGAGAAAAAGGGGCATCCCTATCCTAGTGTCCTTGAAAAGTTTTACAAAATTTTACAAAGAAGTGGAGATAGTTCGATCTCTACAAAGAGAATTCTATCTCTAAATGTTTCTTTTTAACAAAGATATAGAGATGTCGTATTCTCTATGTCTAAAGGCATCGTTTACGAAAACTAAGACCTATAGTCAAATATAGCAGCTATCCCAGTTTTCGAAAACGTTTTATTTGCATTATCATGAAAACTTAAGCCGGTGGTGGTCTTGCGAGTACGTAATTGTACTCATGGCTGTGTCCCTGGATATACAAACGTCCAGGTTTCTACGAGGAGGCCTATGCCGAGGAGGAGGAGTATGTCGACGACTACGCCGCTTAGCTGTCACCGGTCAACTGCACTTGTGGGGTGCGTCCGTTGGAGACGAGGGCCGACGCTAGCCACGAGCTTCCGCTGTATCGTAGTTAATTCCGTCCTGCGTGACGATGATTTGCAGACTTGGTCATGTGACCACTTTGTGTTGTAAGACTTTTATTCGTACGACTTGAATGATGTAACTCTTGATACCATGTTGGTTATGTGATTGCGATGCACTGATCATTGGGATCGTGATCTATTTTACATAACGTGGACATCTCGGACTTCGGTACGAGGGGTCCTTACAGACTTGGTATCAGAGCCATCGTTGACCTTAGGAGACTTTAGCTAGGTTGGGCGTCGACGTCACGCAAAACTGTTTTTCCTTAAAAACTTAGGAGAGGTGTTTAAACTTGCGGAATATACTGCTGTATCCTCTCCCCTCTATTTTAACTACTATAAATAACTTTACTTGCATAAATTGTTTTACTTGTTGCTACTTAAAATTTTGCACACCGATCACTAATTAAACCTTCATTTAAAATTTTGTGTAGATGGCCGACGGGTTTACGACGAGTATCCAGCTGGGGGCGATACCTACCCCGGGAGTGACGCCGCTGTTCCAGACCGAGCTGCTTGCTTTGACCAGGCTTTTGGGGCGTCCACTTCCTGAGTTGCGTGGAGGACGCGCTCTGCCGTTAGTCGACGGGGAGATGTCCTGGAGGGTGAGGTGCACCCTTCGAGGCCCTTGTGCCACCGTTTGCGGAGGAGCTGACCGTGGAGGCCATCGAGCCCACCCAGACCGCAGCTACTGCGACCGTCCTGCAGCGGGCTCTCGCTCGCTTGGTGCACTTCACAGCGCCGAGTTAGTCGGCACCCGCTTCGAGTACTTCGAGAGGCGCGACGACCAGGGCCACTCTATGCCCTGCGCCCCCACCCCATCTTTGGGCTGCACGTGGAGGACTTGGGGATCCTCTGGAGCACACTCAGGATCGGCTGATCCACAGCCGTATGGAGAGCGACCTTCGCCGTATGCAGTACGTCGACGCGGAGAACCGCGTTACGGAGGCCGAGCAGGACACCGAGGCTGTGGAGGCCCAGCTCACGGAGTCACTGGACAAGCTGAAGATTGCAGAGGAGAAGCTCAAGGCCACTGAGGAGCGCCTGAGGAGGTCCCGTACCGCGCGGGAAGGAGCGGAAGGAGACCCGTCGCTTCGAGGCCCGTTTCAAGACCGCCCGGTACTGGCAGCTCAACCTCACGCGTAGGGTTGATGATCTTGAGGCGACCATTCAGCTACGTGACACCCGGATCGCCGAGCTAGAGGAGGAGCTTGAGGAGTTGCGCAAGGAGAACGACGATCTCCTGCCCGACGACGAGGACCCGATGGAGGATATGGACATGGAGCCGGAGAGCGAGCAGGAGGACGACGACCTTCGCGACGACACCGACGCGGACTCGGAGCTAGTTCTGTCCAGGAGGAGGACCCCGACGAGCCCCCTTACGACGGCGACGCACTCACTTCACCTGACGTCGCTGCCGCGGACGAGTAGCTACTTCGAGTAGTTCTTTTGAGTTAGGATCACCCTGTCGCGAGCTTGTTATGTTGCGATCGAGTGACCTTGTTGTCATTAGTATGTGGTAGCCTTGATGGTTGTAAGGCGATTGTTGTGTTAGACTTTGTATTTGTGAACTCATGTGAGTCGTATCGAGACCCTATTATCGAGCTAGTTATCCCATTTGTGCCATGTGTTCTTGCTGCATTTGTATGATGTTCCTGTTTGCATGGTTGGCATGTTTTCTTTCTACCTCAAATGTTTTATTTATTATTTGTTTGGAGTTTTAATTCTGCCGTTTTCTAAACTTCAGTATGGCGAGAGATCCACCCCACCACCCGAGCCCACTATGGCCCAGCTGATGCGCCTCTTCATGGAGGACCGTGAGGCCGCTCGTGCCGAGAGGACGCGAACCTCGCCACACTGCAGCACCTGGCCCAGATTGCCGTCAACCCTAATGGTGGCAATGGTGGCAATGGCAATGAAGAGGGCCGTTCCAAGCTGCGAGACTTCCAGAACACTAATCCCCCGGTGTTCTCTCAGAGGGTGAATCCACTTGACGCGGATGACTGGATCCGCTCGATCGAGAACAATCTAGAGGTCGCCCATGTTGGCGACAATGAGAAGGTGGTCTATGCTACTCACTACCTCTCAGGTGCCGCCCGAGCATGGTGGGAATCAGTTAAGGCACTGCTGCCTCAAGGTGAAGTTGTGACCTGGGAGGCTTTCAAGACCAAGTTTCAGAAGCGGTACGTGCCATCGGGTCAAGTCAGCATCATGCGAGAGAAGTTTCTGCGACTAAAGCAGGGTGGTATGTCAGTGGGTGAGTATCTGGAGGAATTCACCACCTTGGCAAGGTATGCACCTGCCGACGTGGACACGGAGGACAAAAGGAAGGAAAGGTTCCTGAACGGGCTGCATGATGAAATGCAGTGCATCCTGGTGGTGATGCCATTCAACGATCTGGAATCTTTGGCTGACGCCGCCATCATGATGGAGCACAAGCGTAAAGCATCTTATGACAACCGCAAGCGCCGCCAGATGATGCAGCAAGGCAGAGTAGCAGTGGCAGCAACAACAACAACAACCAGCGCCTGCGCCTCACCCTTCACCTAGGCCTGCTATCAGCCGCCACGACCAGCGTATCAGCCATCAAGACCCTCGTCGTATGCACCTCGTCCGAGTTACCCCACTCGCCCACCTGTCCTCGCCCAGGAGGCGGCTACAATCCTGGTCTCAATTTCACTCGGCCGCCAGCACCAAGACCCACCGGAGGATGCTTTGCCTGTGGACAGCCTGGGCATTTCTCAAGGGACTGCCCCACCAAGCAACCTGTTGATAATCGCCCCAATGCGACCAAGATGAACCAGGGATCAGTCCGACCCCCTGGAGGCAAGGCCCCTTACCCGAGGAGGCCTGGAACCGTGACAAGGGGACACCTGAACCATATCAGCGCCGAAGAAGCCCAGGAGGCACCTGACCTGTGATGGGTACGTTCCCTGTCAACTCCGTACCAGCTACCGTTTTGTTTGATTCGGGTGCATCCCATTCTTTGTTACGAGCCGTTTGTTAGAAAAGTGATGAGACCCACGCTTATGGATAGACCCATGCTCGTGCAAATTCCTGGAGCCACCACAGACTAACCTTTCTTGCAAAGAGGTGCCCGTAGAAATCCAGGGAGCCCGATTCCATGCTGACCTTGTGGTTTTGGGAAACAAGGTATAGAAGTGGTTTTAGGAATGGATTGGATGGCAGTAAACCGTGGAGTTATAATGCAACACGAAGACTATCACTCTAACCAGCCCAGAAGGAGACGAGGTTGTGCACACTCTTCAATGCACTCCTTGTTAGGGCACTGTCATAAAGTATAGCTAAGCCTGCCTTGGAGGAGGTGCCAATAGTTTGTGAGTATCCTGATGTGTTTCCCGAAGAGTTACCCGGTATGCCGCCTGATCGGGATATCGAGTTCATCATTGAGTTAGTTCCTGGAACTGGACCCATAGCTCAGAAGCCTTACCGTATGAATCCCCAAGAGTTGAGGAATTGAAGAAGCAATTGGATGACATGCTTAGGAAAGGACTGATTCGCCCCAGTGCCTCACCATGGGGATCTCCAGTGATTTCGTGGATAAAAGAGACGGTACCACTCGCTTATGTGTGGACTACCGGAAACTGAACGACGTGACCATCAAGAACAAGTACCCCCTGCCCAAGATTGAGGATCTGTTTGATCAACTCAATGGAGCTCGAGTCTTTTCTAAGATCGATCTCCGCACCGGTTATCACCAGCTGAAAGTAAGGGAGACAGACATCCCGAAGACAGCCTTCACCACTCGTTATGGGTTGTTTGAGTCACCGTAATGACTTTGGCCTGACCAATGCCCCGGCCTACTTCATGAATCTCATGAATAAGGTGTTCATGGATTATCTGGACAAATTGTAGTGGTTTTCATCGATGACATCCTGATTTACTCCAAGTCAGAAGAAGAGCATGAAGAGCACCTGAGATTGGTTTTAGGCACCCTTCGTGAACACCAGCTCTATGCCAATTTAGCAAATGTCAATTTTGGCTGAAGGAAGTGGCATTCCTTGGGCATGTTATCACTGCCGGAGGAATCGCCGTTGACCCCTCTCATATCAAGGCTATAGTTGAGTTCCCGACCCCCACCAACCAGACCGAAGTGAGATCTATCCTCGGAATGGCTGGGTATTACCGCAAGTTTGTCGAGGGATTCTCAAGTATTGCCAAACCCCTCACCCAGTTACTGAAGAAGGACAAGAAGTTTGAGTGGACTGACAAGTGTGAGGAGAGTTTCCAAGAACTAAAGAAGAGATTAACCACCGCACCCATCCTGACTATGCCTGATGTGACCAAGGATTTTGTCGTATTGCGACGCTTCCAAGCTTGGACTAGGTTGTGTCCTCATGCAAGAGGGCAAGGTAATCTCCTATTCCTCGCGACAGCTCCGCAAGCACGAGCAGAATTACCCCACCCATGACCTTGAACTTGCTGCCGTGGTTCACGCACTCAAAGCCTGGCGCCATTTTCTGATGGGCAATCGTTGTGACATCTACACTGACCACAAGAGCCTGAAGTATATCTTCACCCAACGGAGTTGAACATGAGGCAGCGTAGATGGATAGAGCTCATTAAAGATTATGACCTAGACATCCATTACCACCCTGGAAAAGCCAACGTCGTAGCCGATGCCCTTAGTCGACAGCCATGCTTTTCAACACCATGATCAAGACCCGGCAACCAGCCCTCTGGGAAGAGCTGGACAAGATGGGAATTGAAGTGGTTAGTTATGGAGCGTGGATCAACTCATGTTGCAGCCAACACTTTGGGATCAGATCAAGAAAGCACAGAAGGGTCACAAGAGTATCGAAGGCATCAAGCTTAGAATGGCGAAGGAAGAGGTCCCGGTTCACCATTGACCCCGAGGGCATTCTCTGGTATGAAGGCCGCATCTGCGTACCGTCTGATCATGACTTGAAGCATGATTATGAAGGAAGCCCACGAGACTTTGTACTCCATCCACCCCGGTGGAACCAAGATGTACCAGGACCTCAAGGAGAAATTTTGGTGGCACGGCATGAAGCGAGAGATTGCATTCTTCGTTCAGAACTGTGACATCTGTCAGAGAGTCAAGGCCGAACATCAACGGCCCGCCGGATTACTCCAACCTCTCAAGATACCCGAATGGAAGTGGGATGAAGTTGGTATGGACTTTATCACGGGGTTACCCCGGTCCAACCGAGGACACGATGCCATTTGGGTCATTGTGGACCGACTCACCAAGGTTGCACATTTCCTTCCAGTTACCACCAGATACCGATCTGACCAGTTAGCCGATTTATACATGTCCCGTATGTCATCTCCATGGGATACCCAAGACGATCGTATCCGATGAGGAACCCAATTCACCTCTCGTTTCTGGACCAAGCTTCATGAAGATTAGGAACCAAGCTCTTTTTCAGCACCGCTTATCACCCCCAGACGGGAGGACACGGAGAGAGTCAATCAAATCCTTGAGGATATGCTTAGAGCCTGTGTGTTAGCTTATGGAGCCAAGTGGGAGATTGCCTGCCGTTTGCTGAATTCTCCTACAATAATAGTTACCAGGCCAGTTTGAAAATGGCCCCATTCGAAGCTCTGTACGGACGTAAATGCCGTACTCCCCTGAACTGAACTCAAACAGGGGACAGTCAAGTTTTCGGAGTCGATGCCCTGCGAGAGGCCGAAGAGCAAGTTCAACTAATCCGAGACCGTCTTAAAGCCGCTCAGTCCAGGCAGAAAAGTTACCCGACTCCAAGAGGCGGGACTTATGTTTCAAGACCGGCGACATGGTGTACCTGCGTGTTACTCCACTCAAAGGGATGCAACGCTTTCTCGTCCGGGAAAGCTTGCACCCCGCTACATCGGTCCTTTCAAGGTTCTCTGCCGAAGCGGGGAGGTATCTTACAAATTGGAACTACCCTCTCACCTGTCTGAGTTTCATGACGTTTTCCACGTATCCTTACTCCGGAAGTGTCTGCAAATCCCCGACGCTACTCACTCATATCAGGAGGTGGACCACCACACTATAGACCTCAACCACGACCTCACTTATCGAGAAAGGCCACTCCGGGTGCTTGAGGAAGATATCCGTCTGACTCGTAGACGCAAGATCAGGTTCCTGAAAGTCCAGTGGAGCAACCACTCAGAAGAAGCCACTTGGGAGCGTGAAGATTATCTGGAATGGGAATTTCCTGGTTTCCTTTCTTCTTCAACTCCGGAATCTCGAGGACGAGATTCTCCTAAGGGGGGAAGGTCTGTAACACCCCAATTTTTCTAGACTTAGAATGGTGGTGGTAAGCTTTATTTTTTTAGGGTTAGCAAAAACTTTTGTGTGTTATTAGTTAATCCTTGTGTGAACTATTTTGGTGATCTTAATTATCTTGTTTGAACCCACTAGAGTTGTTTGGTGCTGGATAGAATTACCTCTACAAATTTTTGCTTGTTTAAAAATTTGTGAAGAGGATCTTCATGTTGGTTAAAACTTAGCTAATCTAGAGCCCTGGATTAAGCATCTCTAGTGTTGTATTTGAAATGCACCTCGACCATCTTGCTCCTTGAACTTTTTACTTTTAGGTTATGCTTGGTTTGACCCTTTTAAAACTTGTTTGAGCATAAAACCATCTTGGGGTAGAGGGCTACTCAAAACAGTGACCATTTGGTCATTTTGTCTCCAATTTCTTAATTTTCAAAATTCTTTCTTCATGCTTTTAGAATTAGAACTTTTTGCAACACCTCACTTAGTTCACCACCCTCATGTTTTTGGGTTAGCTCTAGTGTTGACCACACTTTGTCTTGTGAGTTTTATTTAGAAAATCAAATTAGTGTTAGTTTGTTAATCCTAAAACTTAGCTAAACCTAGCCCTCCCCTCTCCAACGGCTCCCTCTGCTGGAGTCAAAGAAGAAGGCCAACACCCCACCCCTGGACCCACATGTCACTCACCCTTCTCCCTCTCCAGCTCCCCTGCCCACTCAGCTCACCCCTCCCTCCACCGTGGCCAATGAAGGCACACCCCCTCCCTCCCTACTGGTCGAAACACGTCACCCTTCCGACCACGCACTCTCTGTCCCCCTCTCCACGCCCACGCCAGCCAGTGGCGACGCTCGAAGCTCCCTCTCTCCTCCACACCCGTGAGGAGCAAAACCGGCATCGACCCGCCTCTCTCTCCCCGTCCACCTCTCCGCCCCATTTCACCTCTCAGCGACGCACCCACATCCCCTCTCCTCCCCCACAAAGCCCCGCCCAAGCTCTTGCTATCCATGCTCCGAGAGACGAAGGCTGAGTTTCGGTGGCCGCCGGCATCGAGCTGCATTTGCCGGCGACTCCCTCCACCTTTCTCCGCCATTCTTGGCCCAGCGAGTTCCCCTCTTCATTACCTAACTCTCCCCTCTCTCCTTTTGTCCATAGACCGCCCGATTTCGCCGCCCCAACCTCGACCCGTGGAAAACGCCGCCGCCATCGCCATGGACTCCGGCCGTGCATGCGGCACCTGACGGCCTCCACGAGCTCGCCATCACCTCCTCCGTCGACTCCACCCCTCCCTTGGCCGTGCGCCGGCCCTAGGTGAGCTTCCCAACGCCTTGCCCCTTTCCCTCCCACAGACACGTCCATGCGCGCGACGCGCCGGAGACGATGAAGGAGGGCCGTCGATCTCCAGATCGACGACCACGTTTGAACGCCGCGGCCTTTGACTGGTCTTCCTGCGCCTGCGCGCATGAGCCGACGCGTTGGGCCAGCCTGGCCTTGTCGCGGCCCAGATCCGCGCTGGCTATAGCCAGATCTGGCCCAGAGCCAGCCCGCAGAGCCAACCCGCAGATTTTTTTTCTCTAAGATTTAACATTTTTAGTTTCTGTTATTTGTTTGTGTTTAGTGTAATTAATTTGTGGTAGATCTGTTAATGTTTTAGCTTTAGGATAAATTTTATGTGGTTCCTGTGAGTTTTCTTAAACATGCAGAGCAAGTGTGACTGACAAATATTTCATGGTTTGTGTTGTTGTGTTAAATCTATTAAAAAGTATAGTTTCCACTCTTTTTAAGATAGCAGGAGCTAGGAGTGTCCAATTGGAGTGAATCCAATTTCTACAGAAAGCTAAAATCAATACTTTTCCATAGGATTTAACCTTGCATGCAGGAGATCCCTAGAACTGGAGTTCTACTCCTTTTGGTTTTGAGACCAGTAGCCTTTGTAGGATTTTTAATTCTTGTTTGGTAATAGCTATTGATACAAATCCAATTTCTATAGCTTGGTATGACTTCTAGGAGTACTGTGGTAAAAGGGTTTGATTTTAGGAATCTTATTCTAGGGCTTGTGCCTTTTTCTCCAAAACAGCAACTTTGCCTCTATTAAAAAGGTCCTATTGCAATTGATTGTTTTTAATTGCTTGTGTTTAGGATGGTTTTATATTTATGTCCAGAGAGTGTTTGTGTAATGAAATGCTTGCTGCTTTGCTTAAATACTTTAGATTGTTGTCAACCCGCTACTTAGATTTGACGGTAGCCCGCTTTATTTTCTGGTACATTAGATCCGCAAGAGGAGGAGCAGTACGTGGAAACAGAACAGGTCTACGAAGCTGAGCAAGATCAGGGACACTTTGCTGAGCAAGGCAAGCCACCTCACCATACCCTAATGAAATCCTATTATTTTATTAAACTTGTTTTGTTTTCAAAATAAAATAATGCATGTTTTATTTCTTCTGTGGCACTTTGCCACCCAAAACTATTTTATAAAATATTGTTTGGCCAAAGATATCTACTAGTATATAATAGGTTTATAAAAATAGATCTTTACTTGAGAAGCCTTCTACTGAAGGTGCTATCAAGAAAATTATATTTTCTAATAGTATATCCCTATATCCTTTTCTCAAAACTATAGGATGGGAGCCTGGTCTTTGGTAAAATGTTTCCAGAGGAAAAACCCGAGTCGCTGGGAGCGATCGGCGAGAAAGTATTTTATAAAACCCATGTTGCTAGCAACAAATGGAGATGTTTATGAAAACCCGAAGTGCTGGGAGCATTCGGAGAGTTTGTGAAAACCCGAGCTGCTGGGAGCAGTCGGAGGTGGAGATGTTTTTGAAAAACAAAGTACAGCCCTAGCGGCCGCCCGAACAATTAACCCGTGCAACCACACTACCTGAGATGGGTAGGGCTTAGCCGGAAACTTGTTTATCTTAGTACGAAGCGCCTCAAAATGCTTAGGAGGGCGGGGCTCTCTGAACCAAGTTATCTAAATGCGGGATCCAGTTCGAGTCTGGATAGCTGCTGGTTGCAAACAGTGGGCCTCCTGTCATGGCGCAGTGTTGCTTGGAGGACCGGATCGATACGATGGCCATCTCCACTGGGTGCCGGGGAGATTCAGACCCACTGAAGAGGAGGCTCTGTACTAGGGTCGACATAGTGAAAAGCTTTGATCATGTTATCCGAAACACTGCATACTGTCGTATGAGGACCGTGGCTGATCACGGCGGAATGACTGTTTGGTGTGGTGAAAGTGCACCACCTCTGTAGAGTGTAAAACTATTCGAATAGCCGTGTCCGCGGTCATGGACGGTTGGAAAGGCCCCGATCTAGGCGTATGGGCATTTTATGTTTTAAAAAGGAAACTGTTTTCGGCAAAGGAGAAAGGAGACATCAAGGAGGTACCTGGGAGGTACGGAATTTGGGAGAAGATGGTTGGTCTCGGGGAGTCAACCAGTCGGAACCCGGAAAAGAGAAAAGGGGCATCCCTATCCTAGTGTCCTTGAAAAGTTTTACAAAACATTTTACAAAGAAGTGGAGATAGTTCAGGCGATCTCTACAAAGGAGAATTCTATCTCTAAATGTTTCTTTTTAACAAAGATATAGAGATGTCGTATTCTCTATGTCTAAAGGCATCGTTTACGAAAACTAAGACCTATAGTCAAATATAGCAGCTATCCCAGTTTTCAAAAATGTTTTATTTGCATTATCATGAAAACTTAAGCCGGGTGGTGGTCTTGCGAGTACGTAATTGTACTCATGGCTGTGTCCCTAGATATACAAATGTCCAGGTTTCTACGAGGAGGCCTATGCCGAGGAGGAGGAGTATGTCGACGACTACGCCGCATAGCTGTCACCGGTCAACTGCACTTGTGGGGTTGCGTTCGTTGGAGACGAGGGCCGACGCTAGCCACGAGCTTCCGATGTATCGTAGTTAATTCCGTCCTACGTGACGATGATTTGCAGACTTGGTTAGGTGACCACTTTGTGTTGTAAGACTTTTATTCGTACGACTTGAATGATGTAACTCTTGATACCATGTTGGTTATGTGATTGCGATGCACTGATCATTGGGATCGTGATCTATTTTACATAACGTGGACATCTCAGACTTCGGTACGAGGGGTCCTTACAGTACATCGCTGACGGCTTTAGGTGACACCGGCCAGGATGGCCCTGCGGGGGGTGGAGGGGGAGTGCACGTCAGAGAAGCCAACCATGACCACCTCTTATTAGAGCATCTCCAACCGGGGACCTCAAACCTCCCCTAAACGTCCGGGCGGATAGCCCGGACAAGAGAGAGAGTAAAATAGTGCACCCAACCATGGTCCCTAAACACTCCCCATACGCCCGGGCTATCCGGCAACCCCCAAACTCAAGGCATATGCGGGGAGAGTTTGGTGTAGGATTATCCCATCCGGACACGCCGGGCGGACAGCTTGGACCACCTTTTTGCTTTATTTTCCTTTCTTTTGTCCTTCATTTATTCTTCTCTCTCCTTCTCCACCAATCACATGCAAATGACCCCACATTTTGAGTAGACTTTGAGGTACATGGTTGGAGGAGACCACTTTTAGGAGCGGTCCGATCACTGTCCACGGACACGCTCGGACGTGTCCGCGGACAATTTGGGAGCCAAATTTGACCATTGTGTCTGGAGATGATAGTGATGATGATTTTGATGATAGTATGTCTTCCTTAAATAAGAAGGGCCAAATTGGCTTTCATGCTCTAAGTAAAAATAAGAATGCTTGCTCTAAGTTCATAGAAATCTTGACTATTGCTATTGAGAGCAATAAACTTATTGATGAGCATGAAGACACAATTGACAAAATGCAAAGCCGCGAATATAAATACGCGGATGAGATCGCGGATCTCAAGGAAGCTCTTGAAGAAGAGGAAACCACTAAGGAGTCTCTTGAGGAGACTTTTGCTCTTGAACTTTCTAGAGTAAAGGGATCCCATGATAGAGGTCTTGAAGTGGCTAATGACTTTGAAATAAAAAATGGTGAGCTTATAGATGCACATGCTAAACTCCTTGAGGATTTTGAGCACCTCAAAAATGGTTCAAGGGCCATTAAGGTGGAGCTCATCAAACTCACCGAGTCTCATGCGCAACTTAAAGCTTCATACTCCAAAGAGCTTGCCAATTTACCTTCTCCTATTGCCATTAATGATGATGCTTGTGCTATTAACTCTATCTCTTGTGAAGCATCCATATTGACGGAGAATGTTGAGCTAAGGGCTCAACTTGAATTGCTTTATAGCAATTATGGGGAATTGGAAGAAAGACATGAAAAGCTCTTGAGCTCTCATAAGGATCTTTTAGTCTCTTATGATAAGTTAAAGTTAGCTCATGAGGCTATTATGTCAAAGGTAGCATCTTGTGAGCCTCATGTGTACATTGGCACAACTTCTACTCAAAATGCTTTATTGCCATGTGCTAGTCCTAGTAATTCATCCACTCATAATATTGCTCCATCTTGTGATGAATTACTTTCCATGCCTTGTTGCTCTAACAATGAAGCTTCTACTTCCTCTAATGTTTTTGTTGATACTAAGCATGTAGAGGAATTAAAAGAGCTCAAGGCTCAAGTCACTTCCTTGAAGAAATACTTGGAAAAGCGTCATGGTGGGAAGTCCACACTTGACAACATGTTGAGTGTGCAAAGACGCCCCAATGACAAGAGTGGAGTTGGATTCAAATCCAATAACAAGAACAAGTCCAAGCATAATAAGAAAAAGAAGGGCCAAGAACAAGTCAAGAATTTGGCCAAGGTTGATTGCTTCAAGTGCAAAGTTGAAGGGCACCATGTTAGATATTGCCCTTTGAAGAAGAAGTCTCTTAGTGAGAAGCAACAAGGGAAGATGCCTCAAGTTCAAACTAAAGCTCCCCAAGTTGAAGACCGACCACTTCCCAAGAAGAATCAAGTTATTCCTTCTCAAGTTGAGATTTCAACCAAGATGAAAGGAAGAAGCCAATGTTGCTACATATGTCGTGAGAAGGGTCACTTTGCTTCTTCATGCACTAGTGGTAACTTATCCAACCCTATCATAATTGATAATGTTTATTCTCTTAGGAAGGATAAGGTTGGCAATGTGTTTGCCAAATATGTTGGTACTCAAAGTGGTGTCAAGAAAAGAACCATTTGGGTTGCCAAGCCTATTGTGACTAACCTCTTAGGACCCAACTTGTTTGGGGACCAACAAGCTAAAACTTGATCAATAGGTGTTGGTCAGAGGGCATTGGAGACTTGACTACATCATGAAGAATTAAGGGATCTTTATCAATTATATTCTCTCAAGCCAAGTCAACGATTATATTGTTCGATCTCATATCCAATGTTCCTCCTTGCGGTAACTTGTATTTAAATCATATATACATTATAAGTTGCTTGCACCCTTGCATGTGTTTGGTTTTGTACCTTGCTAGTGTTTGTATGTGTTGTGCTCTCTACTTACTTATCTTGATTAATCAAGTATTTGTATGTTGGTTTGCACACCATGTATGTGTAAGTTTGTGTTGAGCTTTTATAATACCTTGCTTATATCTTAGTTGGCTCTTGTTGAGAGATTAATGGACTATTCCATTTTGGGGGAGTGATATGCTCTTTGGCACTTCACGATCCTAAAAATGTGTATACATGAGGAATACCACTTAGTGTTGATATATCAATATTATCTAGTTTCTATGTGGTATGTCATGCTCATGAGAAATTCAAATTCTATAATGTTCATTAATTATCTCGAGTTGGTTTTTGTTTACATCTTGTTGAGAAGAAATGGATTATCATATTATGGGGAAGTAATAAGCTATGTGCATATTACAATCCTAGAAAATGTGAACATGTGAGGTATTGCCACCTAGAAGTGATTTTGTTAATTATCTCGAGTTGGTTTTTGTTTACATCTTGTCACTATGTGGCATGTTGCTCAAACAAGTTCCAATTTGCTTAAATGATTTTCTTTGCTCATATTTTGGATCTTGTTTGTGAGAGATGTTCATGATACGGTTTTCCTAAAATATATTCTTATAAATTCTTTTTGAGAAACTGATTGCTTCAAGTTGCTCAAATAATAGCTTTGCATAATCGCGTGAATAATTGAAGCTATCAAGAACATCATCTATCTAAGCATCGCGCTTAAACCTTATCTTTTGCCTTATGCTTATTTTGTGTGAAGATGATCTTAAATATAATACCAATACCACCGGGAATTATCTCCATATACTCATTGTCCTTGACAAGTGATACGCATAATTGTGGTGGAATTTATAGATTGTCTTCATGTTGGCTTTTGATATTATTGCCTTATCTTTTTGCAAATATTTTGTTTTGGTTTAAACTCCCGTCGTCTTCCTTGCCTCTTGTGGATCCATTTTGCTTTACTCAAACTTTCCTAGTGATTTAATTGGTGTAAAGGAGAGGCATTGATCCCATTATTGTGCACTTTGCATTCAAAGGCTAGTTCTACATAATGCACTATTCTTGGGGGAGCTATCCTATATTAAGTAAAACTTATCTTTTCATCAGTATTGGATCTTATTGTTTTTTTGATAAATGACTAGTGTTTGAATATATATTTGGAGAGCGATGATTCCATTTGTGTGCATTTTTGTATTCACATGCAAGATCATAAATAATGCACTATTATTGGGCTAGCTATCCTATATCCTTTTGAACACTTGTATTCCATTGGTTTTTGATCCCGATGACGTGTCTCTATGGAAGACAAAACTTTTCGGCTTGGTACTTTGTGCCATCATGAAAAGTGTAGAGGGGTGGTTTATTTGTTAGAACCTCGCTCTTTTTGAAAGTTAATCTCAATTGGTATCTATCTTTGGGAATTTTATATCTAGTCCATTTATTTATTGATTAATTGGTATCTTATTTTCATTTTGATATCTTTGTACAATTGGTATCTTATCAATCATGTTTTGGTTTGATTTAGTTTCAATTGGCTTCTCTAAATAAATTTTTGATTTGGATCTTTGATATAATTTGGACCTTCTTTGATTTCTCGATATTTATCCAAATTGTATCTCCGTTTGGCTATTGAAGATCTTAGGCATGCTTATCTACTACATTCTTATTTTGTGGCATGCTTTCCTTGTTTGTGCCAATATATAGAGGAAACTCCATGGAATCCTAATTTGGCTAAGATGTGCATGAAATTCAATTGCATATCTATATGCACATATTTGGTGGATTTCCTCCTATGTATTGTAGTTTGACTAACTACTTTGGGATCCAATTAGGTCGGGAACCATTTTGTAGTTAAATGTGTTTTTAGGTATATGGGAGATGCAATGGATGCTTGTCTCTTTCCCAAGAAAGTGTTTTCACATATGCTTATTGGATCTAAGATGGTTGATGAACTCGATCCTATCTACTATATCAACCCAATGTCATCACAGTAACAAGTATCCACCATCATGCATACTTTTCTAGCATTTGACCTTGTGTAGGTTGTATCATGGCATGACATTTACCTATCTACCCATGTTATTGTTTTTGCAATCTTAAAGAAACTTCTTTAGTGCAAATAAGAGTATTTTGTGTTGATTGCTTATTAAGTGGACCATGTAAAATCATATCATGATTCACCTATCCCAAATTTGGCAATCTAACAATTCTATTGTATATCTTTCTCTCAAAGTACTCTCATGTGCAATATTGATAAATTTGCAAATTCGATTTGTTCTTATGATACTTGTTGCTTTACTCAATGGATGCCAACTATCTCTTTTTCCCTTAGTGATATTTGTGATGCCTTGGTTTTGGTTGAATTTGAAGTTCATTATTATACAATATGAAAATATTGAGCTATGTGCTATGATCCTAAACAAATATCATATGTGTATATTATATGACTTCCTTTTGGATATCTTGTTCTTTTCTTTACTAACTAATTTTGTGTGTACATATTTCTTTGTGGATGTATATCATCATGATTGTTGTCTACAAAGAAACTTATATACATGAGAAGAGTTACATCTTTACTTGATATCTTAATTCTTCGGTGTCACCTCTTTATTACTTTTTATTCTTTGTGACCCCGAAAATAATTTATCTTATGAGTGCATGTCCTATTTTATCACATCTTGGTACACTCATCTTGGTGAATATTCTTGACCTCATGTTTGTCTTTATGAGCCTATTACCTTCACCATGGGATAAGACAAAAGCTTTGATTTTTATTTGCATCTTTTTGAGCTTGTGAATCCATTTAAATTTTGTGTTTTAAAGGATACTGGGTGAGTGAGGATTCCATTTTTGTAGACCTTGTATTCAAATACAAAAATTCTAAATTGTGTACAAATACTGGCACTACAACAGGACAGATCTTTGGTAACACAGTCTTGTGTTACCACAGGTTCAAAACAGTGTTACTATGGCATGCAGTAACATATTTTGAAATGTGTTCCATTAGGCTGTGTTACTACGAGTTGTCCACTGTCACACATAATAATTGTTACCACATGTAAAAAATTGTGTTACCATCATGTCGTAGTAACACGAATATTATGTGTTACCAGCTGTACTAGTAACACCATTTCTTACCTACCGTAACATAAGTAGTAACATATATTTAAGGATGTAGAACATTGGTGGTAACATATTTTTGAACTATAGTAACACGATTAGTAACATCTTTTTAGCTTCAGAATGCAATCAGTAACATAATATCCAAATGGTGTAACACAATAATCATTGTTGCCAACTGCCGTAGTAACACAATTGTTTACTTACAGTAATGCCATGAATAACGCATTGGAAGAGAATTACCGTATTTATTTTTTTAGTTAGTAACCACAAAATTATATATATTACATTTATGTCTATACCTTCGTTAATAAAAACAATTGCACATGTTCGACGAATTAATTTATTTGATGCTTAGCAATTTGAAGATGTAAAATAAAATGAAGCATGACACATTCACAAATTTAAAATATCAAGATATCTCACAGACACAACACGGTAGGATAAATATTGCACTTCAATAAATAAATATCAACATTACACCGGTCCAACACTATAAGTCATATCAATTTGACTACAGAAAACACCATCTCAAATAATATTACACCATAGCATATGTATCCGTTCCACCAAAGAAGACACTGTGAATAATGCTACATTTTTGAATCTATCCATGAAAAACTATAATTATTGATAAGTGGAGTTTATTTGCTTCTTTCTCATCATCAAGCCGGAAGCTGGAGCTCAACCATCCTTCTTTTGAATCTGCCAAAAACAAATTGGACATATAGCTACAATCAAATATACAGAAATATGATTTAAGAAATTGAAAAAGGATCTTTAATTAACTTACAAAACTGAAGGCCAAGCAATTAAGAATCCTGAAGAAAAGGCATCACCAACTCTCATGCAACCACCTGCTTGTCTCACTAACTCTTCATTATCCATTATCCAGAATAGATTCATCGATGCGCACAAGTGTGAATTCAGCAACTAACTTGATCCCACCAGCCTTAGTTGCAGGATCAATACTTCAGATAGTAGCATGTGCAACATTCCGCTTGTTGGGATAGGTTGAAGTCTGAACCGACCTATATTAGGATCAGTATTAGGATTCAACGACAATAATGCTATAATGTACTGATGTGCATGAACACACATTTATGTAGTTGATCGTTTTTGCTCTTCCAGGATGCTCTTTCATGCATGATAATAATGCTAAAATGCGTGAACATTTCTCATGAAAGCTTGTTTGCTCTTCCAGGTTGGGTTGCCTTATGACAGGGAACAATACATACGTAGATATGGTTGTACCATACAAAAAGGTAAGAAACGACAAGATACGTAGCTGATGTTGAATCTAATATATACAACAGAATCAAACAATCTATAGCTGGAAAGAAAGGCAAGAAATGATAAGGATTATTTACTAATCAATCAACCAATTATTCATGGCAAGAAAACAGGGCATGGCATCCTTATCATTTACTTGCATATAACAGATTGCACAATTTTTTTTAACAAAAATCATTTTGCATATACTAGTTAGCAAGAGGGTAACAAGCTGCTGCTGGGGCCACTAGGGTCGGGCCATAGATACTATCGAAATGCGATGCTAGTTGGGTTGAAAGTTTCAGGATAGCTTATACAAATTTAGGTGTAGTTTATTGCTCAGACTACGGCACAGCTAACCATGTACTTAGTATGCAGAATATAGAAAGTAGTAGCCAAAAAACGGTTATAGAAACACTCATGCCCTTGGTGGATCTTTACCTTGAGCGAAGAAGTACGCCTTCTTTTTGAGGAAGTTGGGCGTGGATGTTGATTTGTAGTCCCTTGCTGCTCTAGTCTTGAAGAAAGTTGACCCATCTGATCTCTCTTTTTCCTCACCTACAAAGGGACAATAAAAGTACATCGAATGATATCATATCCACGAGCTACCAAAACCTGTAACTTCAGAACAAAAACCACACAAATATTACCCCTGGCACAGAATCAATAACAAGGTGTTTTGGTGATCATGAATTGTGTTGAATCTGTAGCTGATTGACATTATCATGCTCGCCATTCTGGTTTAGTGACACAACAATGATGAGCAAATAAGTTAAAGGTGTGCAGGAGACATACCTCTAAAAAAACTATCTATCTTGATGTAAATGTCATGGGCAACAACCAATACCTGGCTTATCCATATAAGAGCCTGGACAACAGAAATTTACATAGTGCTCATGCATAAACATGCATGTTAGTCCGGACATGGTAAGAGTATTCAAGAGGAGTGTTCAAGATATGACACATGACAAGTTAATAGTCAAATATTGTTAGGGTTTCTCTCCAAGGCCCTTGTCCGACATGACCATGATCTTGATGATTTTCCCTATGTGAACGACTAGCTTTTAAAAAAGAGAGCAGTGAGGTACTTTTATGGCCTCTGGGAGAGGTGAAGCTCGACCGGGGTTGAGCTAACCATGGTTACCCGGGGCTGGAGAGATTTGGGTCCAAGGGAGTCAGAGGAACATAGGGTAGAGGTTTCGATTCAGACCTAACCACTGTAAGGATGTGCATGACGCGGATGCCGCGAGCGACATCATCATGCCATGAGCTCTCCAGTATTCTCTTGGTAACTAGGCTTCCCCACTGGTATCCTAAGTACATATATGGCCCAATCAAACACATAACACGCGGAGAGATCAAAGGTCGCAACATAAACCTCTTTGAAAACCAAAGGGACGCAAGGTGCTCGACGAAATGAAAGTAGTCCTACTCAAGTCAGAAAATTCCCAATAAATCATAATAGGCTATTTTTGTAGCCTGGAGAAGGTTGGACAAGATTGTACACGCAGGACAGGCTGCTTCGGATATGAATGTTCTTGTTGTTCTCTAGATACGTGATAGATGGATACATGAATTAGACTAGGTTCATTTATATGTACAAGGGTTGTTTACTTGAGTAAAATTATGTATTTCTTGCAGAATTTTGTATGGTCATTATGTTTGGTCAATTTGCATCAAACTAGTAATGGATTTTTTCTTGCGTTTTGTTATTTCTATTTGTTGAATAGACACAACAATTTCTAATACACATGTAGGTTTCCTAGTATTATAGTGAGTGCGGTAACTATTGTTACAGAGTTAACCAATGGACTTGAAAACTATATAGAGTTACTTCTTTTCCGCAGACCAAATGCCGAGTACTGGGCTGGCGTAGATGGTTTTCTTAACTTTGCGTGCACGGGAAAAAGGTGTGATGCCAAGATTCGTTGCCCATATGGTAAATGTGTCAATGCATTGTTACTGAAGCTCCAAGACGTGTACGATCACTTAGATTGTCATGGCTTTTCAGAAGTATATACAGTTTTCGGCTGCCATGGTGAAACGACAGCATACATCTTTTCTAACAAACATGGTAAAACTGCACCATACATCTCAACTAAGAAATGATCATGGTCAAAGTGTAAAGGAACAAAATCTAATATGCGCCAGCTTTTAGAAGCACCTGTTTCTCATTAAGTGTATAGCTAGTGTTGGATTGGAGCAAGTTAATTGCCTCCATATTGCTATGCAACTAAAACCACATTAGGTGTGCAAATTTCTAAAATTCATATGGTTCATGTATGTGTAATTATGAACTCTATTGTCTGAATTCTCCACCTTTCAGTACCCACTCAACTAAAACCACATTAGGTGTGCAAATTTCTAGCCCTTGTGCTTCATTAAGCACTGTTGTATTTATTTTTATTCCTGTAGCATATGTTCATTGTTAACTATAAGATGTTGTAGATATTTTATTCCTGTGTTTCAGGAGTACACATGCACAAGAAGATGTAGATATTTTTCTAACCATCTATTGTTGGTAGTGCCTGTAAATGGGCATGACATACTTAAATTAGTGTATGTTATTCTCATGTACTCCTTGATCGGGGAATGCTTCTACTTTTTCCAAAACATCTTGCAAACGGAGCTAGCTTTCTTTCATTAATGCTAACAATCTTCTCTGTATGATGTTGTTTGAACAATATTCATGGCAGTTACTTCAGTATCTGAAAGTGAAATTGAATTCACTAACTAAACAATTTGATATGTGATCTTTTCAGTTTTAGATGGTTGCTGTAGATTGACGTTCAAGTGTACAACGAGGAGTTCATTTAATTTTCTAAACATAAGGTTTCCAGATTTGCTGATATGGTGGCTTTTCTAGCTTTTCACCATTGAACGTGTAGTCTTTGGTTGTGTTTTACATGTGATGGATATATTGCAATATGTATTGTGCAACTTCTTTGGATATGTATCAGAGTATCAGACCTGTTATTACTTAATCCATGGTTGTGTGAAATTCATCTGTAACCAGATGGCATGCAAGGGGAATGATGTACTTCTGTCATGTGACTTGAGTTGTCTCGGTTCGTTATGCTATATACGGAGCCCATTTCCTGCTTGGAATATTTTTGTGTGCATGAGACCGTGAGTCGCACTTGAACACCAGTTCGCTCATTGCAGGCATCTGAGAATTGGCAGCTTAGTTCTTTGCTTACCGTTGTTTTTCCCACACTTTCTGTGATGCTAAATAATACACATTGGCCACATGATTATGGAATGCTATGATGTACAAAAAATGTATCAGAATTTATTTTATTAAGACATCTAGAAACTGAAGGCTAGGAAATAAAGGACGACTGAATTACAGTGAAGCAATCAGCATCTGAGGAGAAAGGCCAAGAAAATAAATAACCGCTCTATTGTTAGTTAAGATTATGAATAATGGCACTCTTTTGTTCATTACTACAGTACAGGAGTGATACTAAATAAGATAACATGTGATGTTCTAGATGTAAGTACTGCTAGTCCCGATGGCATTGAGGCATGTCCTCCAAACAAGAGGTTGTGAGTTCGAAAGCTAGCTGAATTTCTTGTAGATAGGAAACCGTAATATTTTTTCACCTCATTACTACTTTTTCCTTTTATCAAAAGTCATTTGCTATTATGGCCTGTAACACTCTGTTGTAACTCATACGCATGTGTGACCATACGATGAACCTTTGTAACGCCTACGCAGTAATACACACTTATGTGTTCCTGCGGCCTGACTCTGTAACACATTTTTGGACCATATGTTGTATGTGTTACAACCAGGACCCGTAACACACACCATGTGTTACTGCCAAATTACTCTGTAACATATTTTATCATGTGTTACATCATTGTGTTACCAAAACTCTGTTCTCATGTAGTGTTAATCCTTTGTTTTCAGCAAGCCGGTGAGATTGACAACCTCACTGTTTCGTTGGTGCAAAGTAGTTTGGTTGTGTTATGTGCAGGTTCCACGTCGGTCGCCGGATTCTCTTGTGTTGCGCCGTGCCATATTCCGCTACCAACAACCTTCAGAAGTGATTTCTTGCTCCTACTGGTCGATTAAACCTTGGTTTCATACTGAGTGAAACTGCTGCTACACTGCTTCATACCTTCCTCTTGGGGTCTCCCAACGAACGTGTGATCCACGCAATCATTGTTGGCCGGAGATGTGGATGTGTTGGTGTGATGTTGCTGGCCGGCCGGCGATACCGGCCAACATGATTTGTGAAATATTGGTAGGTACCCGAGTGGCACTTGAGATTGCCGAAACGTCGATTAACTTCTGTTCCGGCAAATTCGGGTACTTAATATGTCCCTTGAGATATGCAGAATGACACCAGGATGTGGACGACGAAAGACTGCTATAAACCATTCCCGGCGCCGATCAAGAAGAAGGCTCCATGATCGTGCTCCCGCTCTTGCTCACCATCATCACCACTGTACTCTATTTGATCCTAGTTTAGGCGGTGACCACTTCATTTGTAATTTGTGACATGATAAACTATTGTATCAAGACTTGTGTAAAAATTCGGCACTTGTCACTATATATATATTATTATATATATATATATATATATATCTCAGGCTCTAAGTAATGTGATAGACATAGTAATGTGTATGTTTTCATATACCGTGTAAAATATATTATTGTTTCTGTTGTGCCTGTATAAATCCTATAATATACTTGTATTTGTATAGCGGACATCAACAAATCGCGAATACCTGTAGAAATATTCTGTGGCGCATGTTTTTTTTATTCTGTGGTGCACGGTATTCAGTGGCGCATGCCTGGCTGATGCGCCACTGAAATATTTCTGTGGCGCACGGTGGTGGGTGCGCCACATAAGCTTGGTCTTTCTGTGGCGCATCTGGGCGTGCGCCACATAATTATAATTTAGTGGCGAGCATTCTGTGGCGCACCCACCATGCGCCACAGAATGCTAAAAGTGGTGCGCCACTGATAGCCTATTTCTAGTAGTGTTGGGATGTGAACTTCGGGATAAATCAACGTCTCCAAGTGACTCAGTATTTCCATACCCGAGCTTCTTACTTATCCATTTTACTTTGTGATAGCTATCGAGTTTGAAGTAATATATCTTACTATCACATAGTTGCTTATCTGGTTTAGCATAAGTTGTTGGTGCACATAGGTAAACCTAACTTGCTTAGGTTTTGTGCTTGATAAATTAAACGCTAGTTTTATTCGTCTATTCACCCCCTCTCTAGGCGACATCCGTGTCCTTTCATTAACGAAATTGAGGGAGTGTCAATATTCAATAATAGTGTGGCATATAATTAATTGTACTAACATGTTAACTAACTATACTAGCAATATAAAAACACCAAAAATGTACTAAAATCGTTTTATATAACAGTGGCATGTTTAATAACTATAATAACAACAGAAAAATATCAAAATCAAATACTATCTATTCCATGTTATCAGTACGACACCGGTCCTAAATGGTTCATGTATTGAGGGAGGTCGAGGTCGCCGCCCTCCGATCCAACCGACGTGCCTCCTCTCACGGCGATGTCGGATCCGAGACCAGTTGCAGATCCAAGTTTCGGATAATGAGTGTACAATGCTCCTAAAAATGGTCAAACAAGAAGGATTATCGGTGGTGCAGTGTCATGTATACACGTATTATACAAGGCAAAGTTTTTCCCTCAAAATAATGGGTGTACATCTGTGCACCCAAGCACCCATCTGGCTCTGTCCATGGGCGTGGATAACGGCGATGTCACACAATGGCTAGGGAGAGGGCGACCGCACCGCCGCGGCTCTTCAACAATGACCGCTAAGAGCATCTCCAAGCGAGGCCCCAAATCCGCCCCTGATGCATGTAAAATGCATACATAAACTTTACATTTTATTACATATTATTTCATGTTATTTGCATCATATGAGGGTTATATTCATGATTTATATTGAGTTTTGGGGATAATTAACAACTCCCCCATTTTTCTGGAATTAACCCTGCGCTGTCAGAAAACCCCTTTTTCTATATTTTGATGTTTTAGGGACCCAAACGACGTCCAAATGACCTGAAACTTTAAGGGAATCACTTTTTTTTGGAAGGAACGAAACGTAGGCGCAAAGGAATCGAAGAAACGGAGACCAGAAGGCAGAAAGGGGTGGGTCCACACGGCCAGATTCCCTGACCGCGTCGGGTCCCCCATCCTGGCCCTCGGGCCTCCGCTGCCGGCGATCTTTCTTCCCGAAGCTTCGTCTTGACCTAAAAACGACTATATATAGACCCCCAGGGCTTTCGCGAAAGGGAGCGCCGCCAAAACAGAGAAACCAAGAAACAGAGATCTGGAGCTGAAGATTGGAGGGGGAAAACTCCGGCGGGGCGCTGCCGGTGTGGTCTCCTTCTCCTCCAACAACATCTCCACCGACACCATGATGAAGAGGGAGTAGTCCACCTGGACTATGGGTTTGTGGAAGTAACTTATGTATCTCTCCTCTCTATGAGCTTCACTAATTAGTACCGTATGAGCTGCTGAACATGATTACGGTCATCTATGTAATTCCTTTGTGGTGGATCTTTATTATGAGTTAATACATGTTTGAGATTGCAATGGTTTTGTTTCAGTTATGAAAGTAGATGCATATTATGTACCCCGTTCTTATTTACTTGTCATGATCAATCATGTTTATGAGAGCGTGTGAGGGGGAACGTGTGCATTAGTTGGAGCAACGGGGAGTGGCTAGTGCAGTGAACGTGAGAGAAAGTTCTGCGATCCACTTGGGTTTTCTACCTTACTTTGTTGCCTCACTAGGGATAAACAAAAATACCATGCTACGGAGAGTGGATGTGACCTTTGCCACTACCTCCATGACTAGATCTAGCATGTTCTTATTTTAACTTCATGTCATTAAACTTATTGCTATGCTCTGATTTATCTTAATTACTAAGGTGTTATGATTTAGTTCGCATCTTGGTGGAGCATAAGAGAGAGAACAACTTATACTTGAGATCTCTATGTTAGGACGTGATGCCCATATTATTAATAACTTGTCAAACCATGTCTTGCCATCTTATATGTTAATTTTAGTGTTCCATTGTCTACCACGTTATCAAGAGAGAGTGCATTTGTGAAACCATAAACCCCAGTCCATTTTTAATCATAACAAACACCTTTCCAACACTTTTATCATCACTTTTGTTTGCTGCCATTATTAAATCCGAAAATACAAAAACACTTTTACATCTTGCATTCATCATAAAAAACCAAAAATATCATTTATCATTACTACCATCATCCTTGCATATTTATTTACCATCATTGCATATTTACTTATTGTTTGCATTGCATATTATTTTATTATCATTCTCACACCTTGTGCTTGACAACCACTTGGTGAGGTTGAGGGCACAAAATAATTTATTTTGTTGCAGGTTCTCAAGAGAAGGATAAGGAGACAACACCTGAAATACTGGTTCCCCGAGAGTTCGATATTAAACCCTCGAGTCACCCCTCGTGGGGAAAACTGTCTTCCACTACTACACACTCTGCACTTGGAGTCTCAACCTAACCCATTTACTTTTCACGCAGGTAATCACACGAAGGGCCGTCAAGACGTTTTCTGGCGCCGTTGTGGGGTAACTACGTGAAGGGCCATCACCCCCTAAACGTCCGGACGGCTGTCCGCGGACCATCCGAAAAAATGACCTCCTACAACCATGGCCCACAAATATCACCCCAAACTGTGGGGACCTTGCATGTGATTGGTGGAATAGGAGAGAGAATAATTAAAGAAGGATAAAAGAAAGAAAAAGTAGGTGCAACAGTGTGCATGCGGACACGTCCGGACGCGCCCGGACGCCCCCAAACTCACCCCATATGTGCGGAGGGGTTGGGGTGTGCGGATGCGCCCAGACGGCTCCGGTCACGCCGGATCAAAATAAAACGGCTTGGGGGCCAAACTTACACTACTAGGAAACTGCCTTTCTATAGACAGTCATTTTGTGGCGCACCAAATAGGGCATGCGCCACAAAAAACTATTTCATGGCGCACGAACAGGGGTGCGCCACAGAAAGGGTGCACATTTTGTGGCGCACCAAGAGCCCATGCGCCACTAAAAGTGCACATTCTGTGGCGCACGCAGCCAGATGCGCCACAGATAGTTGGTGGGCCCCACCACCAATCATTGGTTTTCGAATTCTGGGGTCCTTTCTGTGGCGCATGGGCACGGATGTGCCACAGAAATAGCCCATGCGCCACAAAAAAGATGGTGGGGCCCACACCAATGATTGGTGGAAACGAAAATCTGTGGCGCACGGGCCTGCATGCGCCACAGAATACCTGCTTTCGGTGGCGCATGGGGTCACATGCGCCACAGAAACCAGACATTCTGTGGCACATGTGGGGCCATGCGCCACATAATTGCTTTCCCAGATTACAAAAGGGGCAAAGCCCCCTTTCCCCTACCTATTTGTACTTCTTCTTCCTCCTCCACCTAGCTCGTCTTCCTCCTCCCTCCCATCCCATTTTGGCTATACTTTTCTCCATTTTTTTGTAGTTAAACCTATTTTGGTTGATAGATAATTGTTGAGGGGCGGGAGGCTCTCCATATATACTCTCTCCTCTCTCCCACATCTCCTTTTCTCTCCAACACCACACACTCTCTCGTCTATCGCGGCCACATCTCGGAACCGAATCTACTAGGTGAGGAAAGTTGGATGGACATGCATATGCATATTTTGTGTGGCCGGCGGTGTGTGGATGTTTGTATGTTGTGTAGGTGAAGTTTGCACGATGGCATGACGATGATTATACATGAAGCTTGTGTGTTGTTCATGAATTGGTCCGGAAGAAACTTTTTGTTGTTGCTTGCGACGACGTGGTGCATGGATGTTTACCGAAATGTTGATTAATTTCCATTTCGGCAAATTTTTGCACCACCCATATGTCATACTTTTAAGAGAGGTCATGCCTAATTTTTTCGGCGACCTTGCATGCATGTGTGTGTCTGTGTGTGCTTGTTGCGGTTCTAATTAACATATATACTCTCGTTTCTGCTCTATTTATACCGCGTAGTCAACCATGGTCATCATGATGAGCTCCGGTCGAATCAGTAGATACAAGGAAGAAGCGAAGGCGGACATGATTCGGTGGAACAGGCGCCAGATAAGATGACCATGTCGAAAATGCAAACTTGTGAGGTGGATCGACCCTGATTCTGGACAATTGGAGGATCACCTGCTCAGGCACGGTTTCATGCTGGAACAAGCTGGACAAGATCATCATCATGACGAAGGAGATGCCGGCGGGCAAGATCATCATCATGGCGAAGGAGATGCCGGCGGACAAGATCATCATGACGAAGGAAATGCCGGCGGACAAGATCATCATGACAAAGGAGATGCCGGCGGACAAGATCATCATCATGATGAAGGAGATGCCGGCGGACAAGATCATCATGACGAAGGAGATGCCAGTGGTGGCGCGAACACGCAGACCCGCTAACTTCGGCCTTGCAGGACGCTCATGTTCAAGAACTGCTCCTCAAGGAGACGAGCAACGCTAGAGCTGCAGCCAGAGAGAAAGCCAAGCTGGCGCAAATGAAGATAGACAGGATCACTCCGTTGTATCCTGGGTGTCGGCCCCAGGATACGCGCTTGCAAGTAACACTTGGTGCTCTGGAGATGAAGGTGCAAAATAGATGGACCGATGTGAGCTTTGACAAGAACATGAAATTCATGCACGATATTCTCCCGAGAGGAACACATTGCCAAGTAGTATCGAGGAGGCCAAGAAAGTCGTGTGCCCTCTTGACCTGCCGCACGTCAAATACCACGCCTGCATCAATGATTGCGCAATTTATCACGGTGATTACAAGGACATGACCACATGTCCGGTGTGCGGCCACGGACGGTTTAAGAGTGGGAACAAGAAAAATCCTCGAAAAGTGGTATGGTACTTTCCGATCACTCCCCGTCTGCAGCGGTTTTTCGTGGACCCTAAGGAAGCAAAGCTCATGCAATGGCACGCGGAAAGGGAGAAGCCCGAAGAAGATCCGGAGAAGGGTAAGATCCTGACACACCATCAGACGCTAGAAATTGGGAAGCATTGGACATCGCCTTCGAAGATTTCGGGGGCGACGCAAGGAACGTCAGGCTGGGTATGAGCACCGATGGACTAAATCCGTTCGGCAACCAGAGTAGCACACATAGCACCTGGCCCGTGTTTGTATGGTCTTACAACCTCCCCCCGTGGTTGTGCATGAAGCAAAACTACATACACATGAGTATTCTCATTCAGGGGCCGAAACAACCAGGTATCGACATACATCTATATCTCGGGCTGTTGAAAGAGGAGTTAGCCACGTTGTGGGAGACGCCAGCCCGTACGTGGGACGCCTACACTAAATATTATTTCGATATGAGAGCCGCGTTGCTCACGATGGTGCAGGACTATCCTGGATGCTCATACGTATTGGCCCAGGTGGGCCACGGATTCTGCGCATGTGTCAGGTGCATGGATGAGACCCCGCATATCCAGCTACCAAGGGATCCCGGGTCTTCGAAAACCGTGTACCCAAGGGCTCGAAGGTGGCTTCGCATGGAGCACCCGTGGAGAAAACGCGGTGATTTGTTCGATGGTCAAGACGAACTCGAAAGAGAACCGCGCCCGAGGAGCGGCACAGAAATCGACGAGCTTTTGAAAAATTGGGAGGAGTGCCCTGCGCCGGGAAAGAAGCGACCGAGGGTAGATCCGCTGCTGGGTGAATGGAAAGCGAGGTCTGTTTTCCACGACTTGGAGTACTGGAAGGTCCTCCACACGCCCCATAGCCTCGATGTAATGCACATTACGAAGAATGTTACCGAGAGTCTTCTTGCCACTATTTCGAACATGTCGGAAAAGACCAAGGATGGGATGAAAGCAAGATATGATCTGAAATGGCTTGGCATCAAGAAAGATCTTCAGGCCCCCGATAGTGATGATGATGATGATCAGACGGAAGGGACTCAAGGTCGCCGCAAAAGGGTAAAGAAGAACGCGGTGGTGCTTCCCGCTGCCTGCTTCACTATGAGTCCGGAGGAGCTCGAGCAGTTTTACAGGTGCCTCCTAGGAGTCAAATTTCCTTACGGTTACGCGGGGAAGATAAGCAGATATCTGGACGGAATGAAGAAGAGGTTCACCGGGATGAAGTCTCACGATTGTCACGTGCTGATGATGCAGATACTTCCCGTTGCGATCCGAGGGATAATGGACGAGCACGTCTGTGATACGCTGTTTTGGCCTTTGCAACTTTTTCGACGTCATCAACAGGAAGTCAATCGGCGTGAGGCAGCTCCACAGGCTACAGGAAGAGATCGTGGTGATACTATGCGAGCTCGAGATTTACTTCCCGCCCGCATTCTTTGACATCTACGTGCATCTCCTTCTCCATGTCGTTGATGACATCCTGCAGCTCGGGCCGATGTTCCTGCACTACATGATGCCGTTCGAAAGGCAGAACGGTGTCATGAAAGGATACGTTCGCAACAGGTCCCGTCCAGATGCAAGCAAGGCCAAGGGCTTTCTAACCTACGAGTGCATCTCCGTCTGTCAGAGTTATCTAAGCATCGAGAACCAGGATGTTGGTCTGCCCACCAGGACACACCTCGGCAGGCTCGCTGGATTTGGTCACCGCGAGGGCTTCCGCTCACTCCTTGTCGACATTCGTGGTCGACGCGATGACTTTGACAGGGCTCACCAGGTCACGCTACAACACTTACAATTGATCGAACCTTGCGTGAAAGAGCACAAAAGCTTAATCGAGAAGAATTACATCGACCTGGGCCGGCCGAGGAAGAAGGGAGACGTAACCAGAGAGCACAACTCCAGCTTCACGAGTTGGTTCGAGAAAAGGCAACTGCTTGAAGCACAGCGCAAAAAGCCATCTACGGAAGATGAAAAAGTCATATTCTCCTTATCACAGGGCCCCGGGCACAACATAAGGACCTATCAGTCGTACGACATCGGCGGTTTCAGATTCTGCACCGAGTAAAAGGACAGGAATAGTGAATATCAAAACTCAGGAGTAACTATGCTATCCTATGGTGATGACGAGGCTACTGTCAAGCAAAGATACGTCGGAAGGATCGAGGAGATATGGGACCTCAACTACTGTGGAGAGTCGGTGCCAATGTTCCGTGTGAGATGGGCCCAGGACGTCGTCAAAGAAGGCCAGTATTTCACCACCATGGGAATACCCGATGCCAAATCGAAGAACGCCTTCGCGAAAAATGAGCCATGGGTACTTGGTAGCCAAGTTGAGTAATGCTTCTTCATTACCGACCCGTCAAAGCCTAGCCATGTTGTCGTGAGGAGGGGCAAGAGGAGCATCATCGGAATGGAAGGAGACGCCAACGAGGAAGACTTGGACAAGAACGGCAATCCGAAGATCGAGGAGGAATTCGACAAGTACTTCGACATGCCGACTACTAGTAAACAAAGAAGGAAGACCTCCCTACCTTTAAAGAAGGAAGCTCGATCGGAACCGGCCGCCGAGACGAAGAAGACTTTTTTTGTGTATTAATTTGTGTGTGTGTGAGAGACAAGCATATATATATACCATGAATAAAATATTGGTCTACTAACAAATGTGTGTATATTCTTTTCTTTAAAATGTGTGTATGTTCTTTCTTTAAATATAACGAAAAATGTTTTTTTTAAGAATAACAAATGTGTGTAGTGTTCTTTATTTATATTTAACCAAAAATAATTTTTTTTAAAGAAAAACAAATGTGAGATAGCCAAGATTCGAACCTGGCTGCCCCAAGTTGTGTGTGTGTGTGAACCACTGGGCTATGTTGGTGTGCTTGTCACATAACAGCTAGCAGTGCGTTTTAGCACTTTTAGCCACAAAATTCTGTGGCGCATCCCCCAGCAGATGCGCTACAGAATCACAGAATTCTGTGGCGCATCTGCTGGGGGATGCGCCACAGAATCAGGAACTTCTGTGGCGCATCCCACCACGGATGCGCCACAGAATTTCGTTTCACCCACTTACATGTGGGCCCGTCCCCGCGCTGCCTCTTTCTTCCCAAATTCGCCTAAGTCCAGGAAACCGTCCCGCCGCACTCGCGACTCAACTCACCGCGCCACCGCGTCCGCGCCACCCGCCGCGCTCGACCCCGCGCCACCGCGTCCGCGCCACCCGCAACGGCGCCGCAGAGAAGTCTTCTTCCTCGATGCCGTCCCACGCTCTGCCTCGACGCCATCCCGCGCTCTGCTTCGAGGAGGACGCGCCCGGCCTCGGCGCCGTCCCCTTCCTCTTCGCCGCTGCGACCCCACCCTCCTCCAGCCCCTCCGCCTCGACGCGCTCTGCATCATCTGGAGGTTGCAGGCTATGCACGTAACCTGTTTGATGCTATGCCTGAAGTAGTTTTTGTCGCTGGATTGTCCCCCCAATTGCAGTTGTTGAATTTGGGGACAGTTGTGTTGATGCTTTCTGGCGTCCGTGCGATGTGTAGCTTGTGAGCGCCAAGTGGGAAACCGTAGCTGTGTACTCTGTCTCCTGCCATTTCTGTCAGAGCTGAGGCCTCAAGGGGGTTCAGTTTCAGTGGGACGCAGTGTAGGTTGGTTTGATCACGACGAGCAGTTTGTGTGGCCATTTAGGTACACACGCTTGCCTATTCCAGTGTGATGTTGGACTTCGGTGAAAAGTTTCTTGTGGACGTGTATAATCTTCTGGTTCTACGAATTCGACTCCTCTAGATTTTTCCATACAACGACCGACGACCGATCTTGATAACACACCAATGGAAAGTGAAATCAGCACAAAGAGAGGGACTGTCGTGTGCTGCTTAGTGAAAAACTGTCAACCTGAAGAACTAGCAACTAGTTGTTTCAGTTATCTCAAAAATCAGTTGTTGGGGTGTTCTGTGTGCTCAATAATTTTCTGTGGTATGCCTTGTGCGTTTTATTCCCTCAATTTATGTTTTACTTATATAAGTTCAAGAAGCACGTGATTCTTCTGATTTTTTACTTATATAAGTTCATGATCCTTTTCTTTTTCTTGGTTGTACAGGTGCAGAGGTTCTTGTGTGTGCTAGAAGTTCTTGTGTGTGCTTCAAGTTCTAGAAGACGCCCTTTGGTGAGCTATTGGTACCCCGATCGAGAAGTTGTGTGCGCTTGTGTTGATCTGTGCTACCACGACCATTGTGTCGTGGTTGTTTGTGCTCCGACCATCATGTCATGGAGATGCTGGCCGGATATGTGGATATGATCGTGGTTGTTTGTGCTCCGACCATCATGTCATGGAGATGCCGGCCAGAGATGCCGGCCGGAGATGTGTGGATATGTGAAATATATGCAGGTACCCGAGACTCTTGAGATTGCCGGAACGTCGATTAACTTCCGTTCCAGCAAATTCGGGTACTCCATATGTCCCTTCTTTAGCAAAAGTCATGCCGGATTTTTTCGTGAATTTTAGCATGACTTTGCTAAAAAAAAAAGGACATATGGGGTATTGCGACTAATGCATGGGCCGGGGTATCTTAGTACTTAAGTAAGTGATTTTTTTCTTATATTTTTTTTGATACACTTTTTTCTCTTATATTTTTGATATACTAACTTTTTGCCTCTTTTTAATGCAGTGCAAAGATGTTGGCCGACGCGGAGCCCGACACTTCTAAGCGCATGAGCGTCGAAGAAATAGCTAGAGAAAAGAACAAGTCGTTCTGGGAGGAGGAGGATGTCGCCGCCACTAGTGGCACCGACCGTCCCGACGATGAGCAAGAGGGACGGGAGGACGACCCCGAATACAACCCAGGAAAAGGTCACAGCGGCCATGAGGATGACACCACCACCTCCGATGGCGGCGACCACACGGATGGTGGTATTGGCGGCAGCAACCCGGCCGCTCAGAAGAAGAAGAAGCCAAGGAAGGATCGGACACCGCAATCGGTCGGCAATGTCACAGACGTGTTCACCAAGGTCACGGCAAGTGGCTTACCAGTGGCGCCTGAGAAACTTGCCTCAGGGTACAGCATGCAACTAGGGTGCATCCTCCGGGAAAGAGCGGCGATCAACACGAAGGACCTCAGAAGCACAGCCAATGAGGCTTTGGTCGAACACCTCCTCAAGAGGGTTCACCAACGATATACGTTCCCGCTGCCGTTCAACAAAAATGTGGACAGTTTCGCCATCACGAAGATGAGCACCGCCTTGAGTAGCTGGAAAAGCCGGTGAAGAGAAAGATTGAGAAGGGTGATAGCTGGGAGGAGATTAGTAAAAAAGACCCGCACATCACCGAAGAAGAGTTCGAGGAATTCAAGTTGACCTTAAAATCCGAGGAGGCTAAAAAATGGACCCAGTGGGGAAAGGACATGCGGGAGCTGAACATAGGTAACCACCATTTGGGAAGTGGCGGTTACCGAGGGAAAAAACGCGTTTGGGACAAGGAGGATGCCGAGATTGCACGTCTTGGAAAAGAAAACCCGTGGGAAAGATTCACAGACGAGTAGATCCGGAACTTTGTCCGGTCCCGCTACCATCTGGACTGGAAGACTGGGGAATTCATTACCGACGATCAGGATGTGAGGGATTTCGAGAAAGTGCTGGTAAGGGAATTTAATTACCACATATATCTCAAAGTCCATTGCGTTGATCTAATTAGATTGATAACAAAGCCAACTTTCTAAGTGGGTTCACCTTTGTCTGCAGGAGAAAGAGTTGACGGCTGACGCTGAGGCTGGCCCGTCGTCCCAGGGGTCGACGGAACCGTGGGACACGACTTTCAGCAGGGCGACGAACGTTTTCAAGAATAGGGACAAGTCGGCGCCACCGAGTTCAGCTGGCCGTGTGTCCGGATTTGGTACGAACATGAAGTTCGCAGAGTACTATAGCTCAGACGGCGGCACGACCAGAAAGGAGAGGAGGAAGCCGACCAAGGATAGAGCCGAGGTTGTGGAGCTAAGGAAGAAGGTGGAGTCACTAGAGAAGGAAAAAGTGGACTCCACCACGGTTGACAAGTTAGTGACCGACAAGATCCGGGAGATGTTTCCCCCTGCGTTATTGGAGGGGATAGCTGCCTAGAATGCGGGAGGTCAACAAGGGCCGATCTACGTGCCCAGCTTCTCCGGCAGCAACTCCACCATGAACCAGCAGAACCTGTCGCCAGACCTGGTGACCCCGCCGCCGCCCAACACCGCGGCGCAGCCGCCGCTCCATTTGGTCACACCAACGCCCCCTACGGTACCGGCACCCGAGAATAATAGTCCGGCCGCCGGCACCCGCGCCCTTGTCTCGACATTAGCCGAGCTGGACGCCATCAACTAATTAGTTAGTCCGCGTCATCTTCTATAACTATGCCTTCTTTGATGACTGCCATCTCATGATGCCCAACATGTGTTGTTGACTCAGGACTCCCTTTGCATACTCCTGCATAGGGTAGAGACCGGTGGCGAGTTGAAGGAAGTTGTTGCGGGCGTTGTCATACAACCAAGGAGCGCGAAATGCACCACACTAGAATGGACGAGGCCAATATGAAGGTCAAGGTAGTTACGGTAGTGTCTGCATTTTTCGACATCGACCCCCCCATTCAACGTCCGGGAGCCGATGGCCACATGTTACTTGGAAAGTGCCCCAACTGGGTCACGCCATGGCCGAAGAACCAGATTCGTCTTGGGGGGGGGGGTCTTCTTGATGAGGGCCCAAGACGCACCACCGGCGCCACCTCAAAGTTCCGGGCCGTCCCGATCTGTCCCCCAAATCCCTCGAAGCCTGCAGCCGTCTCCATCGCCCGGAAGGAACCGGCGGTCGTCGCCACCACCAGCCGCCACTTTAAACTGTTGGGAGCGTCTGAACCGCAACCGTCTGATAACCCCCAAGAGCAGGGGATCACTGTAGCACCTCCCAATGTGGAAGTAGGGTATCGATCCGCAGGAGCAAGAAGGAAAAGTTATCTGTTCCCTACAACTAAAGTGTCACAAGTTTTAGTTGATTATGCACTAAAAAAGTTTAAAGAATAAGATGGTTGATTTAATGGATGGAAGTTTAATGTAACAAAACAAGAATGTAACAGTGTCCCAATCCTCTTCAATGCAAGAGGACAAGACAAAGGTTTTCTCTTATAGAAACAATGGACATGGGTTCATGGGTTCACTTAATTCTCTCTCTCTCATCTACGGTGATTATCATGTTATAGATTGTAACATCCCAATATTTTGGAATGTTCAACAATCACTAAAAATTAAAACTTTTGTTTTTATTAAAAGAAAACTTTCAAATTAAAATAGAAACCAAATAATAGAAGACATTTGGCATCTTCAAAAACTTTAATAGTTTAAAATATCCAAGTAATATTTAATTTCAAAAATTGAGTTTAGTTTAATTTCTTTTTATTCAAGGTATTTCAAAGAAACCTTCATCTCATAAAATATTTTATTAGAATTATTTGATTATGAATAATTAACTTTCGGCTAATTAATAAACCCTAAAAAACATATTTACAAAGTGCAAAAGTTATTTAAAGTATACCTATTTCTAAATGGTTTGATTAAACTATATGATATAAATTTTTATTTTACCTTTGAGTGTTTAATAAACCCTACAATAATATTTACTAAATGTTCTAATTTATTTAAATCATTTTATGGATTTAAAATTTTGTTCATCAACTTCCAAAACATAAAATGAATTTCTTGAATAAATTTCAACATGAAAAATGGGTATTTGTATTTAAATGATTTATCAAACACTATTTAAATAAAATGTTTTATACCAAATTATTTTGTTGGATTTATAATTTGAATGGTATTACTCATACTATTTTCTAGATTTTATCTTATGTTTAAAAGGATTTATTTAAAACCCTATTTCAAAAATTGACATAAAAGTTAATTGAATAATTATGCAATATTCTAAAAATTAATATTTTGTTTTGTATTGCAAAAGTGTTACCAAATTGTTTATATTCATAAAGGTTCATTTTACAAAAAAATACAAATTGGTTTGAATTCAATTGGAGGTTCAAATCAAAAGTTATAAAATATTTCAGAAAAGGAAAAGGAAAAAGAACAAAAAAAAGGACTGCCGAGCAATCTGGGCCGAAGCCCATCTCGCCTCGCACGCGCTTAGCCCAACAACAGCCCACCGCGGCCTCTCTCTCTCTCTTCTTTCACCGATAGGCGGGCCCCACATGTCAGACCACGTCATCGTCATCAAGCTCTAGAGGGAAATCACGCGCGATGAACTCGCTCTCCGTTGTCTTCCCATCTTAAATCCGAGAGCGATTTACTGCACCATTTGATGCGCCGTTTGTCCCTACAAATAGCCCACACTCTCCTCTCTCTTTTGCCCCAAGAATCCCCACCTGAGCGCCACCAGGCTGCCCGCAATCCACCGCCGCCGTGCACCACTGCCGCCGGCGATTTCCTCCATTTCCGGTGAGCTCCGACGACCCCGTGCCCTCCCACCTATTTCTTTCTCTCTCTTTTTACCGTGCGTATCTTCCTGAGCCCTTCTGTTAAATTTTTCGTGCAGGGAATCGAGCTGAGCTTGGTCGCCCGAATCTCGCCGGAGCCGCGGCAACTCTGTCCGCGTCACGTCGCCGCCCCAGGAAGCGCATCTCGTCGTCGACCGCACCATCAAGTTCCCCGCGACGTGCCGCACCTCGTGGAGGTCTTCCCCGAGCCCAACCGTCACCAGAACGTCGAACGCGTCCACGACCGAGCCGCCGCGCCACCGTCCACTCCATCTCCGGTGAGTCTACCGCCACGTTTTTGGTCAACTCTCTCCCAGCCGTCCGATCTGAGTTCTACGGCCAAGATTAGATCATCCACGCGAAGAGGTATCTTCTGATCTGTACCTTTAGATCCAGATCCAACGATCCAGATTAGTTCACTTAACCACGTCATCCGCCTAGTCAGCAGCCACATCGGATCCAGTCAGCGCCCGCGTGGAAAATGATTTTCCAATTTAGATTTAATTGGCAGTTTTGCAGAAAAGCCCCTGCATCTTAGAATCATCATTACTTTTTATTGGTTTGGCCAAATTTAACAAACTTTATATTTTTGAAAAGCTCTAGACTTGTAGAATATTTTAGCACTGTTAATTTTCAGTTTTGACATAGTTAAAAAAATTCAAATTTTAAATGTGTGATTTGAGTATATTTGGCATAACTTAAAATCTATAAATCCAAATTTTGCAAATAAAATATTTTTGGAAACCTTTGGATCTGTAGAATAGTTAGCCCCTGTTAGAAATAAAATTTGGATATTTTAAACTGATTTAAAAATCAGAGGCTCAATTTTGAGTAATTCACATTTATTTAAAATTTGCAATTGGATGTTTTAAGTAAAAATTGACATTAGAAATAAATTTGTATGTCCGAAATTTGTAAATAAAATATCCTTGGTAAGCCCCTGACTTGTAGATTGTTTTGGTTCTGTTATTTTTCAATTTTGAGAAGTTTAGATTTATTCAAATTTCAAATATAATGTTTGAGTAAAATTTGACATAACTTTAGATTTATAAATTATTTTTGAGTGAATCCAATTGTAGAAAATTTGTTTATTTGCCCTCTGTCTAGTAGTATTATTTTTCAGTTTTGCATTCAAGTTTAATTACTAAAAACATTAAATCTTGTGTTAATACTTTTAAAGTGTCTTAATAGTGTTTTGATTTAATTAAAACTAATTAAAACTTGACCTATGTTTTCATGGACATAATAATGACAGAAAACAGTAGTAAATAATTTGTATTAAATATCTTGACCTAATTAATGTGTGATAAATCTTGATTAAAGACCAATTGCCATCATGTCTAACTTATTGTAATTAAGTTTTATATTAAAAGCCTTTTTAAATATTGCTTTATAAAAAGCTTTAGTTTAAGTTGTGTTTAAAACCTTCAAATGTTTTAATTACATTTAATGGTTTATTTTAGAACTCTTGGAACCTCCTTGACAAATAATATAATTAATCTTTAGAACTCTTGGAACTTCCTTGACAAATATGTTTTATAAAACTTATTCCTGGAACCAAATCTTTTGGTGTAAACCTTGTTATGTATGTTTTGTATGCCTTGTGTTGTAGAATTGTTTGTTTATTGTGGTGTTATCTCTATGTATAGATTGAACGGAGTGAACATTGATCCTTGTTGAAAGGATTGTGTGAGCAACTACAACTTTCAAAGGCAAGTGGCACACCCCCCATAAATTTCCTAAGTATTTTATCTATGCATGACTTAGTGTATTTTTCTATATGCATGTGTTGGATAGTATTGCTATGCTGAAACTAGACTATCTCCTTTATACTAGTTGTCTAGAATCCTATCATAACTTAGTAGAATTATTGATGCTATGCAAAAGTGTTTTATTGAAAAGCTTAATTCTACTAAGTTAATTGAACACCTGGGTGGATTTGGGCTTGATTGGATATATGAGTTGAGTGTTGTCCCTAGGGGTTATACCGATGGGATATTCACTTGTGGATTGCCACCCAGGAACAAAGGGATCTGAAGAACTCCAAGTGAAGATTGCTTCCCGTGCAACCATTTGTCATATGGGCTCTGTCTTGACGGAGTACGTTGGTGTGAACCTGGGTCCGGAGATTGACAGCTGTAGGGTTGATAGGTAGGCGGTGGTCTCCTGGTGATCATGGGAACACAACTTCTGAAAAGTCTCGTCTCGATCTTCTCCTTTTCCTTCTCACTAAATGAGTGTGGAGGATAGTTTGGGTTGATTGGGTCAAATGGTGAAAGTGCACAACCTCTCGAGAGTGTCAAAAACTAAGTACTTAGCCGTGTCCCCGGTTACGGACAATTCTGAGTAGCTGATCAAGGACGTCAGCGGAGGATCCCAACATGCCAACTTCAAAATAAAACTTGTTAGTAAACAACACTAGGGACTCTCCGGGGTTTTACCGGAGGTAGTCACCTGACACACTGGGGTTTTACCATGTGTTGTCACGGTTTCACTGGGGTTTTACCAGTGTTACCAATTTAATAGATGCAAAATGTTTTACAAAGTGATAAGATAAAACTAGCTTTATGCAAATTAGCCTTTGAACTCCACCGGCCAAATATGCATATAGGTTATTAGAGTTATTCCACTAAGTGTCTATAGAGTGTTACTTGCCAGATCCATTTTATATGGTTCTGACCCACCTTGTTGCAACATTTTTCATGTTGCAGGATGTTCAGACGATGAGTGAGGTTTCGTATAAGGTTTCGAGTCTACAACCAACATGTTTTCGCCTGTGACACATGAAGATGATGGAGACTCACTGCTACTTTTATTCCGCTGTGCTGAACTTTGTAAAATGCTAGCCTTGAGCTATGCAATTTGTAATGAAAATTGTAAGTCTGGATTATGCGATGTAATAAAATTTGACGCATTTGCATGATATTCATCTTAGACTGTGTGTGTGCAAATGAATCGATCCTAGGGTTTGCACTATACACAGGGATCTTGCCAATTTTTAAGTGCAGGTCCGCTACATAGATAAAGTACACACAATTGTCATATTTTAATGGTAGCTTTTATGACAGCTATATGCCCTAAAACACATAGTTGAAAGAAGTACTCATTTGTGTTGCTAGGTCACCCTCGTAAGGCTAGCGTGGTTGCCGCCACTCCCACACCATACTCTTCCTTTTTACCCCTAGATAAAGGATGTTGGGCTGTATTTCACATGTCACTCAATACATATGCCGTGTCACATCGGCCATCCCGTACCTACATACATCATACTTCATAATGGACAATATTCTAAACACTAGTGCAATGATTCATAATTCGTGTGCATGACCACATCTCTCTCATCTATCCACACTTGGTGGTGTCAATCACCTCATGACAAGGATAAACAAGTCATTATGCATTACGGTTTCAGGTGGGATGGGCGTGCCACCTATCCCGCCTCCCATCCCACCCCGAACGTCCCGATTATCCCGCTAAGCACGACCCGTTGATCCCGTACGGGATTAAACAGACTACTCTACCTAGTCCACCGGCAGCCCACATGTCCCGCTAATGACACAACGTTATACATCCATGCAGCGCAGCGCTGGATCCAATCGAGAACAGGGCGGAGAGGGGAAAGAAGAGTGGACTGCTACAAAGATCGGGGAAGGAGCAGGAGACGCTCGGCCCGCCGGTGGGGTCGTCGTCCTCTCCAGCCGCGCAGCCACGTCCGGCAGGGGACAAGGGCAGCCTCGTGGAGTGAATCGCCGACCTGGACCGCGAAGGCAGCAACCCCGCCACCGACGGCCTCCCAGCCCTCCTGCCCCTCTGCCAATTTCAGTCGGCGCCGCCACCACGAGCGTCGGGAGGGAGAGCTGAAGCCGCGTCACCCCAGAGGGGGCAGGCATCGGTGACGGCGCCGGCTTGCTTCGGTGGCGTCTCCATCCTCCCGTCACCGCCTGCTGCCACCACGTCGTTCGCCTCGCCGCGGCCCTCGCGGCCTTCCTCGACACGGCCACGGCCTTCCTCGACACGGCCGCCTCGCCACGGCCCTCGCGGCTTTCCTTGACGCCTCCGCCGACGCGACAGCCCTGGTCTCGTTCGACCTCGCCGATTTCGTCTGCTCCGATCTCCCCCCGCAGCGTCGTACGGCTCGCCAAGCTCGCCGCCTCCCTCAAGGTCTCCGCCACAGTCTCCGTGCCATCCCAGGCCATCGTGGTGGGATCTAGCGGGACTAGTGGGACATCACATATTAGCCCAATAATTTCTTTGACTTGTGGGACAATTTGATGGTTGGACAACGGGATAGGTGGGGTCTATAGGCTTGGTGGGAATGGACGTCCCAGTCCCATCCCACCTGAAACCATATTATGCATAAATCAAACCATCACATGCATCATAGAATATCTCCAAAGTATGACAAATCATAAAAGCTCTAACACAATGGTAAATGTATAACAAATCATCTCATACCACAATATCCACCATAAGAATTACATAGATAGATCCATACTTATGCAAGGCACATCATATGGACTCCAACAATGATCATACATAGAGAGATTAGATCAAGTTACCACCACAAACCCAAGGTCCGGGGGGTGGACTACTCCCCCTTCATCATGGAGACGGTGGAGAAGTCGTTGGAGAAGATGGAGACCACGCCGGCAGCGCCCCGCCAGAGTTTTCCCCCTCCAATCTGCAACTCCTGGTCTCTGTTTCAGTGTTTCTGTGTTTCCGCGGTACTCCCTCCAGAGAACGTCGGGGGACTATTTTTATAGGCGGTTTTAGGTCAAAACGGAGTCGGTGGAGGAAAGATCAATGGCAACGGAGCTCCGAGGCCCAAAAGGAGGGGTCCCACGCGGCCAGGTACATGGGTCGTGTGGGCCCACCTAATTTGGCCCTCGGGTCTTCGCTTGTTTGCTTCCTTCGCCCCCAAGTCTTCTTCCTTCCAAATATTGACGCTCGTAAATTTGCAGGTCATTTGGACGTCGTTTGGGTCCCTGAAATATTAAATAAAGAAATAGGGTTTTCTGCCTATGCAGGGTTAATTAAATAAAAATAGGAAATAAATATAATATTCCAAAAAATCATTATAAAATATTGATATAACCCTTATATGATGCAAATATGATTAGAATACAAGTAATATAGTGCAAAGTTCATGTATGCATTTTACATGCATCAACATCCCCAAGCTTAACCTATACTCGTCCTCGAGTATGAAGGTGATAAAACTAACATGGATTTTGCAATTTAATACTAACAAAGGATATCAAAGGTGATTACTATTGCTACATAGAGTCAAATGGTTCATTCTTAAAAGGAGTAGCAATATGTAAGATAGTTTATGAAGTGATATCAAGTATTCAATGCAAGGATGTTCAATGATAATTCACAAAGTGTAACATAAGAGAAGAAGTACTATGGACCACATGTATGCATAATGATAAGTAAGAACATCCTACAATGGTCATAGAGTATTGATGAAAATCTGAATATAAAAGGTGGACACTTTGTAAAGATATATATGAGTAGAGATAAAGCATGAATAAATTTCATCTAACTTCTGAACTTCTCAACTTAAGTCAATGATTGTAATATGGTAATCCTTGGTGTCAAGCTCTCATTCCCCTATCATAGCATCTTGAATGATTAAGTTTAAAGTGAAAGCAAATATGAGTAATGTGCTTCACAAAGTACAGGTTGAAAGTCTCATGCCCCTTGAATACAAGTACCTACTCCATGTGTTACTCAACTTGGAAAAAAAATTAAGTTCAAGTTAAATATCATTGTAAGTAACAATAGTATCATTAAGAGCGTCAACTAGGGTACCTCTTGTCCCAGGATATGGAACAAGCCCATATCAAAATGACAAGACAAACAAACACAATGAACAATCTCAACACCATTTTTATTTACCATTAGATAGCTTTTTATTGTAAGGTGTATCACAGAAGGTTCACCATAGCATGTAAGTAAATTTCCACCATGAATGATGCATGGCTTAGATTAGCGGCCCAGGCGTCTCTCTAACCATTTATACAAACTCATTTAAACTCACTTCATTTCCACATTTATTTCACCCATGGTAAGCATCCATAAACAAAAGTACACGATATCAACTAAATGAGATGAAGTGCATATTGAAAGCTTGCCATGTGACAGCACATATGCGCTAAATCTCAACCAAAGACATTTGTCAAACCCATAACATCATAATTTTAATCACAATGGGTGATGTTTTATTTATGCAATAAAAGTAAAGTGTGCATCAAGTTCGAGAGAGCTCTATAACCAACTTTTCCCACAACAATCAACAGCATAAGCATTTTCATTCAGAGGTTTAGATAACACAAAATCATGATAAACATACTCGGAATAGCATAAAGCTAATAGGTGGATATGGTGGACTCACTGGAAAAACTTTGGTTGAAGGTGTTGGAAACAAGTTTTTGCTTGTTGGAATTTTTGGGCTAGCAAGAGGAGAAAGTTGACCATCTAAATGCATGCATGAGTTTCCATAGAACTAACTAATCCATGTTAAAACAAGGTAAAATAACATTTAGCATCAAAACATGAATAAAAGATAGCTCTTGATAAAATATTTAAAAATTATTACTCATTAACAAGTTCATGAATTATGCAACTATATGTATCTTTTAAAATTAACTCCAACATCCCTTTTCCCAATCTAATAATAGCATCCAACATAATTCAACCCAAATTTCCAGTAGCTCTCTCATATATAAATGATAGTGTGGCGGTCTCACAAAATAAAAATCAAACCTAAACAAAAAGACGCTCCAAGTTTATGCGATAAAGTGTTTCGATCAAAAACAGAAGTTAGACGTGTGCAAACCGAGAGTGTGTAGGTCCAGTGGGGTTGTCTTCACATCCCCAAGCTTATGGTCTTCACCATCCTTGGATAGCTCTTGGTGCATCTCCTCTAATCCATGTGAAAAAACTTCAAAACACCGTTTCTCCCATTTCTTTTTCTGTGGGGTGCATTAGTAGTGATAAACAAATAGATTTCCTGCTGCATATAATCCTTAGACAAAAATTCATATGAATGTCCAGAAAGTGTATAATGTTGTATGCCTACTCACAAACTCAATTGGATCAACAAGGTTCAAGTTAAAAGTTCTAAGCATGCATTAAACAAAATGGGACAGAATCTGTCCAGAAAAACAGCAGCAGCAAAACGTATTTTTCTACCTTGCTTAACTTTGTCAAAAAATTCCGAAAACATTCATGCATACAGAGGATGAAAAGTTGCTACTACAGTTCAAATATGAGCTCATTCAGAGTTACAGAATAAGAATTAAAAATCATACCGTGCACAGATTTGTGGAGGAATAAAATCTCCGAACGCTATAAGCAACTTTTTCACACACAAATGAGTAAAGCTTGGCACTTTATTAAAAATTTCAGAATCTAAACTAAACACTAAGTCTCTTGTTACAACAAGAGGACACAAAGTAAATCACAAATAAAAACAACCGGGTTGCGTCCCGTAAAGCGTTTTCTTTATAGCCATATAGCTAGGCTTCTTACTTGATATTTATTATGGTCGAAGCTCATGAGGGAGCTTGAACTTTGGTGTGTCCCTCTTCCTTGGGAAGTGTTCCATGCATAATACCAGGATCCCATGGTGTTCTTGTGGGGACCCCGGATCAGCTGTCCGAAATTCCCATGTGCCTACAACATCAGCGATCCCATGATCAGTGTGTCGCTGAGCACAATCAAACTTGTATCAAAAGAACATCCATAAATACCGAATCATAATACTTACTTGCTTGAAGTAATACTTCTTCAATAGGTTCTTGCAGCGGAATCACCAAACAACGTGGAGCCCAAGTCATTTGCCAAAACGCCTACATGCAGCTGACTGGGAAGACGGCCTAGTTCGCAAAGACGTCGATGAACTCTCAATCTTCAGCATACTCCTCATCTTCGGCGTAGGTCTTCTCGTTGAAAATCTGGACATTGGAATATCCAGGGACACAGCCATGAGTACAATTACGTACTCGCAAGACCACCACCAGGCTTAAGTTTCATGGTAATGCAATAAAAGCATTTTCGAAAACTGGGATAGCTGCTATATATGACTATAGGGCTTAATTTTCGCAAACGATGCTTTTAGACATAGAGAATACAACATCTCTATATCTTTGTTGAAAAAGTCATTTGGAGATATAATTCTCCTTCTTTTAGAAATGGCAGAAACCATTTCCACGTTTGAAAACACTTTTGTAAAACTTTTTCAAAACACTAGGATAGGGATGCCCCTTTTTTCCTTTCCGGGTTCCGACTGGTTGACTCCCCAAGACCAACCATCTTCTCCCAAAATCCGTACCTCCCAGGTACCTCCTTGATGCCTCCTTTTTCTTTGCCGAAAACAGTTTCTTTTTAAAACATAAAAGTGCCCATACGCCTAGATCGGTGGCCTTTCCAACCGTCCATGACCGAGGACTCGGCTATTCGAATAGATTTACACTCTGCGTAGGTGGTACACTTTCACCACAAGATTCGGATGGTCTGCCGTGGATCAACCACGGACTGTACAGAGACAACATGCACACATCAGACGGCCGATCCTAACTTCCACTATGTCAGTGCTAGTATAAGAATATCCTCTTCGAGTGGGTTTGTTCTCCCTGGCACCGAGTGAGCTAGCCGTATCGATCTGGTTTCCCCTAGCCTCACACGGCCATGACAGGAGACCCACCGTTGCTTCCCGGTGGCACACGAAGTCCACACTTTGTATGCCCATTCCCTTGCAGCGTTCGGTTCCGGGGACTCTAACCCCTTCTAGCCAATTGAGGAGTATTCGAATACTAACACCAAGAAGCTTTCGCTAAGCCCCGTGCCCATTTTGAGGTAATGTGGTTGTACGGGTTAATTGTTCGGGCGGCCGCTAGGGCAGTACTTTGTTTTTCAAAACATCTCCACCTCCGACTGCTCCCAGCAAGTCGGGTTTTCGCAAACTCACCGAATGCTCTCAGCACTTCGGGTTTTCATAAACATCTCCATTTGCTCCCAGCAACATGGGTTTTATAAAGCACTTTCTCGCCGATTCCCTCCCAGCGACTCGGTTTTTCTTCCGAAAACATTTTACCAAAAACCGGCTCCCATCCTAAAGTTTTGAGGTAAGAGTATAAGGATATGCTACTAGAAAATATAATTTTCTTGATAGCGCCTTCAGTAGAAGGCTTCTCAAGTAGGAACTTATTTTTACAAAACCTATTATATACTAGTAGATATATATTTGGCTAAACAATCATTTTTGGAAAATAGTTTTGGGGTGACAAAATGCCACATAAAGGATAAAACATGCATTATTTTATTTTGAAAACAAGACATGCTTTGTACAAATAGTAGGAGTTAAATAGGGTGTTGAGGTGGCTTGCCTGGTTTCAGATATGCCCCTAGAATTCTCTTCATATACCAATAACAATAAAATCCCATCTCTCTTCAGAAATTCCCCTCCGAAGGCATCTCCGATAGCGTCGTTCTCTAGCGTCACAAAAAGAACACAATCAACATACAGTAGAACACTCCAACAACAAACATCAAGCAAAACTAACAAGAAACGATCAAGAGGCAAAAATTATATTATTTAACAAACAAGTTTGGCAATCACCACACCACTCATGTTTATAAGGATAGGTCTAAGTAGTGATTAAGCATCTTTCAAGGATTACCACTAGCATGCAAGGCTAAGCACCATTATCAAACATACACAACCAGTAGCTATAAACCTAGTTAAAAAGATTATTTACCTAACCCAAATTATCAAGCAACACAAGCCTAACTAACTAATTGTTGGAGACTTCAAACACCACTAAATAACACATGTTTAACTCAAATCCAGCTTAACACAAGCCACTAACAGTACTAACATAATAAGACAAGTCAAACAATACTAACATACAATTAACAGTACCCAACAATTATTAGCAAGCTTAAAACACAAAACCCTAATTATAAACATCTTATTCAATTAACCTAAAATAAGGCAGAAACCTCATTTACACTAACAAATTCATCTAGAGGGCTCTGTTAAGCAAAATAGAATACAAACTTGGATCTGAACTCCTAAATACTACTAGGAACTAACACACTTGAGTTTGCATCAAAAACAGTTCTACAAAAATTAATAAAAATGCACAAAGTGTTCACTGCCATATTCTACACCTGCATACAACTTTTGTTCTAGGCATCCACAAGATATGAACTAAAATTCTAGGGATAGCCACAACAGAGAGCTTTCCAAAACATTTGAACTCATCAATTTTGGATCTGTTAAACTCAAGTTATTCAACATATGGTGTTTTTGACCAGTGGCAATTCAGTAATTTTCAAGATCTCATAAATGAAGATTTTTCAGATCTGCAAGTTGGAAATGGTTCCAAACTCATTGATTTACCACTGTGATTTTTGGTTTGCACAAATATGATGTTTAACTATTTTATTAGGAATTAAAGCTACAGGTCAGAAACAGCTATGAGCAGAAAAGAATAAAACTATAGAGGAAAAACATGAATCGGGCCAGATCTGCCAGGAACAGTGGCGACCGGAGATGGGCCGGCCCAATTGCGAGGTGAAGGGGTAACTGAGGGTGGATGGCTGAGATTAGACCAGATCGACGGTCCTGGTTCATCTTCTTCCTAGGGACGAGCAGAACGTGTGGAAAAACAGGAACTCGACATGGGCTGCTGGTTGCTCACCGTGAGGGCCGCTGGAGGTGATGGAGAGGTGTTATTCGAGTGCGGAGAGCTCAGTAAATGTCAGGGTCGCAGCAGATCTTGTCGGAGAGCTTCCAAACAGCGGCAACGTCGAGGATGTCCGCGGCAGACACTGGATGGCAACGGCTGTTCCGTGGCTTCCTGGACAAAGAGAAAATGTGTATGAGGAAGAGCAGAAGAAGGGTAACACGGAGGTGAAAAAATGGTGGAGGAAGAGGGACCGTGCTGGTCGCAAGCTTCACGGCAAGAACTCGGGACCGAGATGAACTTCTCGCTTTCCCGGATGATAGAGAAGGAGAGAGCTCGGTATATTGCTAGGGAGGGTAGAGGGGGTGTGGGAGTGGAAATGACAAGGAGAGGGCACGGGAGAAGTACCGTGGCCTTATATCTAAGAGGGAGGTGGTGCACGGTGGACTCCGAGCATGAACTCGAGTGAGGAGGTGCACGGGCGTGGGATTGGACGCGGGAGGCGGTGGAGGAGCGTGTGCTCGAGCTGCAGAACGCTTAGGACACAAGCCTCTGGCCGAGGGCCGCTGGCTTGGGCGGAGTCAAGGCGAGGCCCTGTCCGCACGCCAGGTGCTCGAGTAAATGCCAGGAACACGATTGGCTATCTCCGCGGTGCTGGGGTGCAAACGAGGGAGAGAGGGGTTGTCTGGGAGGTAGAAAAGGGTGCATGGCACCGTCGTTGTCCACTGGCTTGTCTCTCATGAAAGAGAGAGAGAAAAGATCAAGCATGATCCTCTCCTGCGGGTTCCCGAGGTGGGCATGGGAGAGAAGAGGGGATGGGCTAGCTAGAGAGGATGACAAGTGGACCAGGGGATGGTGGGTTTACAGAACGCAGCCCAGGCATAGGGGGTGAGAGAGGGGTGAGGTGTAGGGCATGCCATTGCCATGCATGGCCTTAATGCCACGGCCACCTCCTCTCCTCTTGTCTCCCTCGTGACCACAATGTCAAGTACTGCCCAAAATTATGTCAAATGAGTAACTAGCAATGTAGGGGAGGTTTTGGAGAGATATTAAAAGGTTTAGATTCGAATTTGAAAAGTTTGGACAATTTTAGAAGTTGACAGAAAATTCAGAAATCTGCTATCACGATGCTAATAAAACCATCATGGAAAAGTGACCAAGTGACCAATATTGTTATGAGGAAAGATACATAGGTGCTTAACTACCTATGAGGATCACAAATATCAACAATTCACTCCGGATTAAGAAATTGTGCATGGTTTTGCAAGGAGACGAAAATGGTATAAAATAACAGGTTCAGAAAATTCAGAGTTTGGTCCTTGGAGAAATTTCCAAGTCCAGAAACCTGTTATTTTGGTGACAACAAAACCATCATGCAATAAGAATGTTTAAACCATGAAAAGCTCACACAAGACATTTAAATGATCAACAAGATGTATTAGAAGAGATTCATGAAGATGAATTTCCAATTCTACCAAAAGTAAAATATTGATGATGCTGAACATAAGCTATCTTATAACAGAAATAAAGATAGTTTCAGGGAAAGTTTTGCAAAGTTTTCTTCACGATTTTGTATAACATAAGCAAATATTTTTCAATAAAAGGGTCACATATGACCAAAATATTGTTGGATAATTTTCCTAAGAATTTTGGAAATACTTTTATTCACAAAATATTTAAAAAATCATTTCTGGCCTTTTTGTAAATAAATTGTAATAAATAAGAAAAAGCTTCCAAAACAAATATTTTTGAATTGAGATGAGAGGGGATATAATAGGGATCACAAAAGTGATTTTTAATAAACAACTCCTTTGAAAAGTATTTGAGTTTCTTTAGGAAACAAGGAAAACAAGAGTCTTTTAGTAGACAACAAAACTTGAAAAGAAGAAAACAGTTTTAATGGCCAAGATAAGAAAATTGACCACATTAGATGTAAAACACAAACCATGAGGATGGGAAAAGAATATTTGATTGAGCTCATAAAGATTAAGAAGTGATTATAAAGATTGCCAAGATAAGAGGGATATAACCACTAAGATGGAATGCCATAAAAAGGACTTTGAAATAAAATTCTAGGGAGTTTACATAAAACACTTTCATAGATTGGATGGAAAGTATAGATATAGAATATGAGATCCCTGAGGGTGCATTGATGAGAAGAGCATGATTTTCCACTATGGCATGTCTCCAAAGTTGGAGGATTTTCATAGCTAGGAAGATAGCTTAAGATAGGATTTGAATCTGATCCTTTCTATAGTCCTATTGTTTGTAGTTTTCAAACTATTTAAGTCCAAACACACTCACAAACAAACAAGTACAATCATTCCGATATAAACATAGGAAAATACTAAACTTCTAGCAAGTCACAACAAGACAACAAGTCCACTCAAACAATTGTGTTTATAAACCAATTTACCAAGTGTCCCTGTGAGTTGGTGATCAGTCAAGATCATGAAAATATGAGTTTAGGAGATGCTCAACTCCCGAATCTATAATTTTAAAAAGGTTTTGATAAAGAGAAAATATCTGGTAATATACTTCCCACTAGCATTAGTTTAAAAAAGTGTTGAAAAAAAGGAGTTTCAAATAAGAGAGATCGATACTTGAAAACTAACAAAGTTGAAAATAGGTAGGAGATATTATATAGATAAAATGCCCCTGAATTTTGGGTGTCTTACAACTAGGTTTTTCTTAGTTCCAAAATTTGGGCCGTTACAGTTCTCAAACCAATCAAAATGATAGTCAAGTTGAACCCTAGTTGAGAGAAAAACAAAACACAAAAGTAATAACAACGAAGCCTAACTTTCTTTCTATGCATTGGCATTTTTTATATGAATGAATCACCATAAATGGAAGTTTACCAATGCATATTAACAATATTTACTTGCAGCATATAATTATTAGTAACATAAAGAGGGCTCTTATCACCTCCTCTTTCATAATAGTTGCAAGAAGTAAAAGTAAATTCACCCATATAACCATTGGACTCATCCAACTTAGATAATTTAGGTACATAAAGAGGATCATTAAATTTATTATGGAATTCATTAGCATGCTTCCCTCTTTCAAAATAGTTACTAAGATCAATATTAAGTTTAATATCATGGTGGCAACAAAGATTTGGAACTAAAGGTAATTGCAAACCACATAAGTATTTCTCAACATAAGCAAATTTCTCCTCTATGGTGTAATTAGGAGAATTTAAGAACAAAGTAGGACCCTCATGAGTAAGAGTACCATCACAAACAGCAAGTATATCATTTTTATCCTCACATAATTTAGTAACAACTAAACATGGAGGTTTATCAATAAGCATAGGACCATCATCTAAAGCATTATCATATAGCATATTTAAGCAATACTCCTCATTATCATCAATAAGTTCACTAGTAGTATTAATAGAAAGTAAAGGAGCATTATTAGTTTCATCATAATAGCATGGGTTATCATATAGGACCATAGAATTTTCAGTTTCACACTCATCATAACATGGGTTCTCATAAATAACAGAAGATTTTTGAGTTTGAGTGCTACTATCAAATGTCGATGGTGAAGATGGGAGATCCAACTCTTCCCCAAGCTTAGGTTGGAGCACATCCATTTCAATCTCCTCTTCACATACTTCCGCTTCCAAGCTTATGTTTTCATCATCCTCTTGGGGTTGCACGGGCATCCCCAAGCTTAGGTTCTTATCCTCCTCTTCCTGCAAAATGTTAGTGCTTTCTGTGGCAGCAAGAATTCTTTCTTTAACATAAACATTCTCACTAAATTCTTTTTTGCAAATTTGGAGAATAACAGAAACTTGCCCTTTCATTTCACGAGCTACATGACTAGATGCAAGAAATTTATCAAGAAGAGAGTCTATCTCATGGGCTCCAACATAAGCAATATATTTCTCAACTTGTTCTATATCAGGGCATAAACATTCATCTTCACGATAACAAGTAATTATAGGATCACTATTATACTTGCATTGATAGTGGTAATGTTTAACAACTCTTCTATTGCAACAAGTTATACCATGTAACTCACAAAACTGATTAGCTATTTTGTGAAGAGCTTTAAGCAATTTACCCACTCTATTTCCCTCTATGGTTGATTGATATTCAGAGTAGGCGTCATACCTTTTAAAATAATCATTACCCATAGACATTCCAGAAAGTTTCTCCATTTTTTTTTTTGGGTTTTTGATATATAAAACTGAAAGTAAAACTAATGAGAAACTCACAACCAAACAAGTTTAAAGGAACCTCACCAAGCTTAGATGAATGCAAGATATAAAACAAGATAAAATAAATCTAAAGTCTAGTGCACACAAGAATAGAAACTTAAGCGCTGCGCTCCCCGGCAACGGCGCCAGAAAAGTACTTGATAACCCCCAAGAGCAGGGGATCACTGTAGCACCTCTCAATGTGGAAGTAGGGTATCGATCCGCCGGAGTAAGAAAGAAAAGTTATCTATTCCCTACAACTAAAGTGTCACAAGTTTTAGTTGATTATGCACTAAATAAGTTTAAAGAATAAGATGGTTGATTTAATGGATGGAAGTTTATTGTAACAAAACAAGAATGTAAAAGTGTCCCAATCCTCTTCAATGCAAGAGGATAAGACAAAGGTTTTCTCTTATAGGAACAATGGACATGGGTTCATGGGTTCACTTAATCCTCTCTCTCTCATCTACGGTGATTATAGATAAAGTACACACAATTGTCATGTTTTAATGGTAGCTTTTATGACGGCTATATGCCCTAAAACACATAGTTGAAAGAAGTACTCATTTGTGTTGCTAGGTCACCCTCGTAAGGCTAGCGTGGTTGCTGTCACTCCCACATCATACTCTTCCTTTTTACCCCTAGATAAAGGATGTTGGGCTGTATTTCACATGTCACTCAATACATATGCCGTGTCACATCGGCCATCCCGTACCTACATACATCATACTTCATAATGGACAATATTCTAAACACTAGTGCAATGATTCATAATTCGTGTGCATGACCACATCTCTCTCATCTATCCACACTTGGTGGTGTCAATCACCTCATGACAAGGATAAACAAGGCATTATGCATAAATCAAACCATCACATGCATCATAGAATATCTCCAAAGTATGACAAATCATAAAAGCTCCAACACAACGGTAAATGTATAACAAATCATCTCATACCACAATATCCACCATAAGAATTACATAGATAGATCCATACTTATGCAAGGCACATCATATGGACTCCAACAATGATCATACATAGAGAGATTAGATCAAGTTATGATACGTCCATTTTGCATCACTATTTTATATCATAATTTGTCATTATCTATCCTTATATTTCATATTAATACATGATACTTATGTTATTTTGCCTTATTTTGCATGTTTGATGATTATTGGGAATTATCCTTCCGGAGTCAGGTTTCTGCTGGAAAAAGCGTCGTCAAGTCAGCATATCAGCGGAACTCCAAAAATCACGAAACCAATTCTGGGGGTCTTATAATGTCAGATGCCGGAGGCAGCCAAAAGGAGGCAGCCAGGTGGGCCAGGTGGGCCCCACGCCACACCTGGGCCTGTGGGCCGCGCCCAGCTATGGCGTGGCCACCTGGGTCCACCCCCAGGTTGCCTCTTCGCGTATATCTGCCTCCCGAAAACCTAAGCACGGGGGGACGTCCACGAAATATTCCGCCGCCTCCACGGGACGGAAACCACCGAGAGAGAAAGAGCTCTCTGGCAGGGAGATCCTGCCGGGGAAATTCCCTCCCGGAGAGGGGAAATCATCGCCATCGTCATCGTCATCACGCTGGACTTCATCGGGATCATCATCACCACCATCCACTGCGCCATCACCATCATCTCCACCGACTCCACATCCATCTTGCTGTAACATCTAGGGCTGTACCTTGTCTAGTTCATTGGGGAGACTCTCCCGGTGTTGATTACTCCTTGTTATTGATGCTATTGAGTTTGTTTGGTGGATTAGTGTTCATGTCCAGATTGTTATTCATTGCCATATCATCTCTGATCATGATCCATATGATGTCTTGTGAGTAGTTTGTAGTTCTTGAGGACATGGGGAAGTCATGTTGTTAGTAGTGAAATAATGCTGCGTTAATATTTAATGGTTTGATATTTAAGTTGTGGTGTCATTCTTCTAGTGGTGTCATGTGAACGTCGACTACATGACACTTCACCTTTATGGGCCTAGGGGAATGCATCGTGTACCTAGCTTGCTAGTTGAGGGGTTGCCGGAGTGACAGAAACCTGAACCCCCGTTAGTAAGATAGTGCACGAGGGAGCGTAGGGTCTCAGAGTTTAAAGCTGTGGTTAGATTTATCTTAATTACTTTTCTGCATTCGCGGATGCTTGCAGGGGGTATAATCACAAGTGCGTATTAGTCCTAGGAAGGGCGGTGCGTTAGCATAGATTCACCCACACAACACTTATCAAAACAATGAAGATTAACCAGTTGCACGAAGCGAAAGCACTTGACGAAATTCCCATGTGTCCTCAGGAACATTTGTCTCTTATAAGTAACACACTCGGCTTGTCCTTTGCACTCAAAAGGATTGGGCCACTCGCTGCATTTGTTGCCGCGCTCGTTTATTTACTTGCACTGTTTTTACCTGCTGTTTCGAATACTACTGAAAACCTGTCTGCTAGCTTTTACAGTGAATTCTTGATCAAAACTACTTGCCAGCACCTTCTGCTCCTCGTTGGGTTCGACACTCTTATTTATCGAAAGTACTGCGATACACCCCCTATACTTGTGGGTCATCAAGACTATTTTCTGGCGCCGTTGCCGGGGAGTGAAGCGCTATTGGTAAGGAAATTGGTAAGGAAATTATTTACTGTAATGACTGTTATGGAGTCAAATCCATTTGGTTCGCTGTTTGGGAGGACTACTACCACTGCTACGGTAGTAGATGATCCTCCATCTGCTGAGATTGTTCCATTTAAAATACCTACGAAAATTGTTGGACGTATTATGGATAACCGCTATGATGGAACTGTTCATCCTGGTAATCATTTGCTTTATATACATGAACTATGCGGTTTGTTCAAGTGTGCAGGTATTTCGATGGACATTATTAAAAGGAAATTATTTACTCTGTCGCTGGATGGCAGAGCTGCTGAATGGTATAGTCTGCTGAAGAATGGTCCTTCATTGAGCTGGGCTGAAATTGTCCCTCTCTTTTATTACAAGTTTTATCCTCCAAGTGAGATTCATAAGGATCGGAATTCTATATTCACTTTTTGGCCTTATGAGGGAGAAAGTATTGCCCAAGCTTGGGGGAGATTGAAATTATTAATGCTCAAATGCCCTGTTCATGGGATTCCAAGTAATATTGTCATCAATAACTTTTATGCAAGACTTTCCTATCATGATAAAGATTTATTGGACACTTCTTGTTCTTGGTCATTCACTCGTATGAAGGATGAAGATAAATGGGATCTTCTTGATCGTATCCAGGAAAATACTGAAGGATGGGAGAACGACAAAGGTAGGGAGTCAGGTATAAATTATGATTTCGAATGCATTAAATCCTTTATGGAGACTGATAGTTTTCGTAATTTTAATGCTACTTATGGTCTTGATTCTCAAGTTGTTGTTAATTACTTTAAGGCCTTTGCCTCGTATCTCGATATTCCTAGACAAGGTTGGGAAAAGTATCATGAACCTTATGAAGATAATGCTAATTTGCTCTTGCTAAAAATGTTGAAGTTCAAACTGTTGATCGCATTATACCAGAACCCTATATTGAAAAAATACCTTTTCCTGTTAAAGTAAAAGAACACTCTATTTTGGCTAGTGTGGTTAGCAAAAGTGAACGTAAACCTAGGGAACCTGATGAGCAAATTAGTGTAGAACATGAAGTAGCTATGGTTAAGGAACTTGTAACTGAAAATGTAGAAGGAGGTCATATTGTGTTTTGTGAAGAAGCTTCTAACATGGTTACACATCCTAAAAGAGCTCGAAAGCCTAGTGTTCCTGTGCTTTCTGTTAAAATAGGTGAGCATTGTTATTATGGTCTCTGTGATATTGGTGCTAGTTCCAGCGCTATCCCTTATGCTCTCTACAAGGAAATCAGGAAGGAAATTGATCCTTGCGAATTGGAAGATATTGATGTGGTTATTCAGCTTGCTAATAGGGAAACTATCTGTCCAGTTGGCATTGTCAGAGATGTTGAAGTTTTATGTGGTAAGACTAAATACCCTGCTGATTTCTTAGTTCTCGGTTCTGCTGCTAGTGACTCTTGTCCTATTATTTTTGGTAGACCTTTCCTGAATACTTGTGGTGCTATTATTGACTGTCAAAAAGAGAAAATTTACTAGATTCGATGGAGAGTCTTATGAGTTTAATTTTTCAAAATTTGCTAAGAATCATTATGAACCTGAAATGCCTAATGAGAACTTTCAAGTTGAACAGCTTGCTTCTATTGCTGTTGGTCCTAACAATGCTTTGCAGCAATTTTTGGAAGACCACGAAAGTGAAGTTTTTGCAGAAGAAAGAAGGGAGATTGACGACATCTTTCTGCGTCAACCTCAAATGCTTAGGCATGATTTACCTGTGGAGGACCTGGGAATTGCGCCCCCTCCTAAAGAAGACCCTGTTTTTGATCTTAAGCCTTTACCTGATAATCTTAAGTATGTTCATATTGATGATAAGAAAATATATCCTGTTATTATTAGTTCTAAACTTTCAGGAGATGAAGAAGCAAAATTATTGCAAGTTCTGAAGAAACATAGAGGCGCAATGGGCTATACTCTTGATGATTTAAAAGGGATTTCTCCTGCTATATGTCAGCATGCTATTAATATTGAGCCTGATGCCAAGCCTGTTGTTGAGCATCAACGTCGTTTAATTCCTAAGATGAAGGAAGTGGTAAGAAATGAGGTATTAAAACTTCTTGAAGCAGGTATAATTTATCCTATTGCTGATAGTAGATGGGTTAGTCCTGTTCATTGTGTTCCTAAGAAAGGAGGAATAACTGTTGTGCCTAATGAAAATGATGAGCTTATTCCTCAGAGAGTTGTAGTTGGTTATAGAATGTGCATTGATTTTCGTAAGGTCAATAAGGTTACTAAGAAAGATCATTATCCTTTGCCTTTTATTGATCAGATGTTAGAAAGGTTGTCTAAGAAAACTCATTTTTGTTTCCTTGATGGTTATTCTGGTTTTTCCCAAATAGCTGTTAGAAAGGAAGATCAGGAGAAAACCACTTTTACCTGTCCTTATGGTACTTATGCTTATAGACGTATGCCTTTTGGTTTATGTAATGCTCCTGCTACTTTTCAGAGATGCATGTCTGCTATTTTTCACGGTTTTTGTGAAGAAATTGTGGAAGTCTTCATGGACGATTTCTCCGTCTATGGAACTTCTTTTGATAACTGTTTGCACAATCTTGACAAAGTTTTGCAGAGATGTGAAGAAACCAATCTTGTTCTTAATTGGGAGAAATGCCATTTTATGGTTAATGAAGGCATTGTTCTTGGGCATAAAATTTCTGAAAGAGGTATTGAAGTTGATAGAGCTAAAGTGGAAGCAATTGAGAAAATGCCATGCCCCCGAGATGTGAAAGGTATTCGTAGTGTTCTTGGTCATGCTGGTTTTTATAGAAGGTTTATTAAAGATTTCTCTAAAATTTCAAAGCCACTTACCAATCTTCTTCAAAAGGATGTTCCATTTGTTTTTGATGACGAGTGTAAAGAGGCATTCGAAATTTTGAAGAAGGCTTTAATAACTGCTCCTATTGTTCAACCACCAGACTGGACTTTACCATTTGAAATTATGTGTGATGCTAGTGATTTTGCTGTAGGTGCTGTTTTAGGACAGCGAGTAGATAAAAAGTTAAATGTTATTCATTATGCTAGTAAGACTCTTGATGCAGCTCAAAAGAATTATGCTACTACTGAGAAGGAATTTTTAGCAGTAGTGTTTGCTTGTGATAAGTTTAGACCTTATATTGTTGATTCTAAGGTAACTATTCATACTGATCATGCTGCTATTAAATACCTTATGGATAAGAAGGATGCTAAGCCTAGACTTATTAGATGGGTTCTCCTGTTACAAGAGTTCGATTTGCATATTGTTGATAGAAAAGGTGCTGAAAATCCTGTTGCTGATAATCTGTCTAGATTAGAAAATATAATGCATGATCCTATTCCTGTTGATGACAATTTTCGAAATGAGCAGTTGGCTTCTATAAAGGTAAATTCGAATGATTGTCCCTGGTATGCTGATTATGCTAACTTTATTGTTGCCAAGTATTTGCCTCCAACTTTTACTTATCAGCAAAGGAGGAAATTCTTCTGTGACTTGAGGCATTATTTTTGGGATGACCCACATTTATATAGAGAAGGAGTTGATGGTATTATGAGAAGATGTGTTCCAGAGCATGAGCAGAAGGAAATATTGGATAAATGCCATGGTAGTGCTTATGGAGGACATCACGCCGGAGATAGAACTGCACAAAAGGTTCTACAATCAGGTTTTTATTGGCCTACTCTTTTTAAAGATGCAAGAAAATTTGTTTTGACCTGTGATCAATGTCAGAGAGTTGGGAATATTAGTAGACGTAATGAGATGCCTATGAATTATTCTCTTGTTATTGAACCTTTTGATTGTTGGGGATTTGACTTTATGGGTCCTTTTCCCGCTTCAGATGGTTATACTCATATTCTAGTTGCTGTTGATTATGTTACTAAGTGGGTAGAGGCTATACCAACCTCTAGTGCTGATGGTAAGACTTCCTTAAAAATGCTTAAGGATGTTATTTTCTCGAGGTTTGGTGTGCCTAGATATCTCATGACTGATGGTGGTTCACACTTTATTCATGGTGGTTTTAGAAAAACTCTTGCTAAATATGGTGTCAATCACAGAATTGCTTCACCGTATCATCCTCAAACTAGTGGTCAAGTAGAGTTATCAAATAGAGAAATTAAGTTGATTTTGCAAAAGACTGTCAATAGGTCTAGAAAGAATTGGGCTAGAAAGCTTAATGATGCTTTGTGGGCTTATAGAACAGCATATAAAAATCCTATGGGCATGTCTCCTTATAAAATGGTTTATGGAAAAGCTTGTCATTTACCTCTAGAATTAGAACACAAGGCCTATTGGGCAATCAAAGAGCTTAATAGAGATTTCAAATTAGCTGGTGAGAAAAGGTTGCTAGAGTTAAGCTCTCTAGATGAATGGAGAAGTGAAGCATATGAAAATGCTAAACTTTTCAAAGAGAAAGTTAAGAGATGGCATGACAAGAGAATTTTAAAAAGAGAATTTTGCATAGGTGATAAAGTTTTATTGTATAGGTCTCGTCTCAGATTTTTTGCAGGAAAATTACTCTCAAAATGGGAAGGACCTTACATTGTGGAAGAAGTTTATCGTTCTGGTGCAATAAAAATTAATTCACTTGACGGTGACAAACCTCAAGTTGTTAATGGGCAGAGACTTAAACATTATATTTCTGGAGAATCTTATAATGAAAATGTTGATATTATTCAAATGGTATCTCCGGAGGAATTTATTAAAACTCAGAAACAGGAAACTGCAGAGTCTGATTTGAAGTAGGTATGAGTTTCGGTAAGAAAAAGTCCGCGTTTTACTTCGAAACTTTTATATTAGTTATTTTTATACAATTTTGGAAATATCAAGACGAATAAGTGCCGGAGGAGGTGCCCGAGGGCACCACGCCACAGCAGGGCGCGGGCCCCACCTGGGCCGCGCCCAGCTATGGCGTGGTCGCCTCGGAGACCCCCTCCGACTCCGCTTCGCCCTGTGCCTTCCTTTTCACGCGTTATTTTCCGCTATATATTTACCCGGATCTCCCGAGGTCCGTATCTCGTGTTTTCGTCGCGTTTCTTTTCGAACTGTTTCTGGCAGGTTCCTTTGGTATTAGACATGTCGTCTCAAGGCTCTTGTGCGGAGGACTACGCAGCCAGGCGCCGGCGTGAACTTGAGAGGGATGTGAACCAGTGGAACGCCGCTGGTTGGACAACCGATGAAGAAGTTGCAGCTAGGAGGGCCGACATGGATCGAAGTGTTAGAGAAGAGATCAGGACGGCTCAGCGCCGCAATCAAGGAGGACAAGCTACAAGAGGCGATGGGCCCAGCAATCCTACCTTTGTGGGATCTGTTAACCTTCAACGTGCTTTTTCTCATAATATGCAGGGAGCAGTTCCAGCAGTTCCGGACCTGAGCGCCTTCCCTGCGGCTACTGAAGCAATAAGGGTCACGGATCAATTTTGCGAACAATATCGAGTCCTTAGGGCGGAAGTGGAAATTCTTCAAGAAGAGAACAATCGGCTTCGCCAAATGCTCGCACGGTTCTTAACACCTATTACTGTCGTACCACCATCACCGCCAAGGGAGTAATTCACCATGGGTAACAACACACTCCCAGCTTGTTTCAAGCTTGGGGGGGGGTGTTTTCAGTATCACCATCTTTATCTTTATCTTTATCTTTATATTTTTGCTTAGTACCATGAGTAGAGAAGTTATCATATGAGATAGTTTGCAATGTGGAGTATCACTCCTTAGTTGGTTATCGTTGTATCCGTTGGTGTGAGGTTTATTGTGATGGAATATTAATGAGAAGCTTTATCTTTACTTTCTGCACACTTTATTTTAGCCAGCAAGTCCTTTGTCATATGCTGATCTTGTTACATTAGTATTGGCATCACTTTGGGTGCAGCAAGTAAATTTAGTTGGTTGTGGCAAACTTAGACTGGTCAGTAGTATCAATACTTTTTACACTTAAGTAGAAAAGAGGGAACTGGTTGCAATAACATTATCCCTATTGTTTTCCTCTTTGTTGGCCAATGAGTTTATTATTCTTGAATTAAAGTGTTTTGTGCCCACAAAGTAGATAGCATGGTTGTTCTATTAGATCTATAAGTGTTTGTCTCTCTCAATTCTTGTGCTTGCTACTAAACCTTGCTAGCCTAAAACCTTGTACTGAGAGGAGATACTTCTCGTGCATCCAAAACCCTGAACCAAAGCACTCCATTCGTGTCCACCATAACTACCTATCATGTAGTGTTCGCACTACTCCAAGTACATTTTCTCGTGTGCTACCTTTAACTATTCAAAACTATTATTATATCCCTTTTTGTGTCACTGTTCACCAAGCTCATAAGGACGTGGTAGCAGATGTGTCATCTTCCATGCTAACTGATTTACAAGGATTGGCAGCTTCATCTGCTTCTCCACCTTTTATTTTGCATTAAAAGAGCTGGTTAGTCCACCCTATAAATAAATAAATAAATAAATAGACACTCCTCCACGGTGATTGTTGGTCGGCAACCGAGGATTCGGTCAAGCCATGGTTTGTGGAAAGAAATGGTTGGGAGGAGTGTCATCAATAAGTGCTTGTTACAAGTGCAGTTCTATAAACTCTCGGAACCGCTCTAAAAGTTAATTAGTATGGAAGATGACAAGGATTCTACCACTGATTTGTTGACCAATAGCATACACCTCTCAAAGCAATATTTTTACACTCTCTATGCCTTCGGGAACTAAAAAGCTCTAGCACACGTTTTAATCCCTGCTTCCCTCTGCGAAGGGCCTATCATTTATTTATTGTTGAGTCAGTAAACCTATTCCCTCTATCCCGAGCAAGCACTCGAATTGTTATAGATACAATCATTTATAGTTCATAATATTTCCTATCATGTTTTGTCTACTTTGCTTGAGCACATGAAGTTTTATCTTTGAGAATATGACTTTGACAGTTTTCTTTGGAATGTGAAAGGAACAGTGATGATTGAGCAACTCTATTTCTGCAATATAGCTCTAGTATAAAGACTCTTCTTGAAAGATAAGTTAGAATGTTGATTGTTCTCTGACCAAGAACACAGTTTGCCACATCCAATTGGTTTGCTTAATGTACCTTTATTTGTGGTTGTTCCATTACTTGTTCCAAGTTAAGTAGAATGTGTAGAGACTGCTGTTTAAAATGACTTGTTTAGCTGAGTAAATACTGATGCTTCTTGTCCGTATTCTTTATTATCGACACTTCACTCCATAAACATGTGGACTTGTTTACTGAGCTCAGTTTTCGCTTGGGGACAAGCGAGTCTAAGCTTGGGGGGAGTTGATACGTCCATTTTGCATCACTATTTTATATCATAATTTGTCATTATCTATCCTTATATTTCATATTAATACATGATACTTATGTTATTTTGCCTTATTTTGCATGTTTGATGATTATTGGGAATTATCCTTCCGGAGTCAGGTTTCTGCTGGAAAAAGCGTCGTCAAGTCAGCATATCAGCGGAACTCCAAAAATCACGAAACCAATTCTGGGGGTCTTATAATGTCAGATGCCGGAGGCAGCCAAAAGGAGGCAGCCAGGTGGGCCAGGTGGGCCCCACGCCACACCTGGGCGCGGCTGGCCTGTGGGCCGCGCCCAGCTATGGCGTGGCCACCTGGGTCCACCCCCCAGGTTGCCTCTTCGCGTATATCTGCCTCCCGAAAACCTAAGCACGGGGGGACGTCCACGAAATATTCCGCCGCCTCCACGGGACGGAAACCACCGAGAGAGAAAGAGCTCTCTGGCAGGGAGATCCTGCCGGGGAAATTCCCTCCCGGAGAGGGGAAATCATCGCCATCGTCATCGTCATCACGCTGGACTTCATCGGGATCATCATCACCACCATCCACTGCGCCATCACCATCATCTCCACCGACTCCACATCCATCTTGCTGTAACATCTAGGGCTGTACCTTGTCTAGTTCATTGGGGAGACTCTCCCGGTGTTGATTACTCCTTGTTATTGATGCTATTGAGTTTGTTTGGTGGATTAGTGTTCATGTCCAGATTGTTATTCATTGCCATATCATCTCTGATCATGATCCATATGATGTCTTGTGAGTAGTTTGTAGTTCTTGAGGACATGGGGAAGTCATGTTGTTAGTAGTGAAATAATGCTGCGTTAATATTTAATGGTTTGATATTTAAGTTGTGGTGTCATTCTTCTAGTGGTGTCATGTGAACGTCGACTACATGACACTTCACCTTTATGGGCCTAGGGGAATGCATCGTGTACCTAGCTTGCTAGTTGAGGGGTTGCCGGAGTGACAGAAACCTGAACCCCCGTTAGTAAGATAGTGCACGAGGGAGCGTAGGGTCTCAGAGTTTAAAGCTGTGGTTAGATTTATCTTAATTACTTTTCTGCATTCGCGGATGCTTGCAGGGGGTATAATCACAAGTGCGTATTAGTCCTAGGAAGGGCGGTGCGTTAGCATAGATTCACCCACACAACACTTATCAAAACAATGAAGATTAACCAGTTGCACGAAGCGAAAGCACTTGACGAAATTCCCATGTGTCCTCAGGAACATTTGTCTCTTATAAGTAACACACTCGGCTTGTCCTTTGCACTCAAAAGGATTGGGCCACTCGCTGCATTTGTTGCCGCGCTCGTTTATTTACTTGCACTGTTTTTACCTGCTGTTTCGAATACTACTGAAAACCTGTCTGCTAGCTTTTACAGTGAATTCTTGATCAAAACTACTTGCCAGCACCTTCTGCTCCTCGTTGGGTTCGACACTCTTATTTATCGAAAGTACTGCGATACACCCCCTATACTTGTGGGTCATCAAGTTACCACCACAAACCCAAGGCCCAAGGGGTGGACTACTCCCCCTTCATCATGGAGACTGTGGAGAAGTCGTTGGAGAAGATGGAGACCACGCCGGCAGCGCCCTGCCGGAGTTTTCCCCCTCCAATCTGCAACTCCAGGTCTCTGTTTCGGTGTTTCTGTGTTTCTGCGGCGCTCCCTCCAGAGAACGTCGGGGGACTATTTTTAAGGCGGTTTTAGGTCAAAACGGAGTCGGTGGAGGAAAGATCAACGGCAACGGAGCTCCGAGGCCCAAAAGGAGGGGTCCCACGCGGCCAGGTACATGGCCGCGTGGGCCCACCTAATTTGGCCCTCGGGTCTCCGCTTGTTTGCTTCTTTCGCCCCCAAGTCTTCTTCCTTCCAAATATTGACGCCCGTAAATTTGCAGGTCATTTGGACGTCGTTTGGATCCCTGAAACATTAAAATAAAGAAATAGGGTTTTCTGCCTGCGCAGGGTTAATTCCATAAAAATAGAAAATAAATATAATATTCCCAAAAATCATTATAAAACATTGATATAACCCTTATATGATGCAAACATGATTGGAATACAAGTAATATAGTGCAAAGTTCATGTATGCATTTTACATGCATCACCGTCGCAATTAGGCAACGCCTCTACACCTCAACTTGATGGCAACGGCGACGATGATGATGAGAATGTCGACATCGATGCCTTCATCAACACTGGCGCCAGCAAAGATATATACATGCCTCCTGTGGACGACGAACCCTTCCGTGCTCACGCCGATCAACCTGCTCGTCCCACTACAGTCACGCAGCGCCTGACCTTCCAGGGTTTATCTCAAGAGACGCCTCCAGCGACCGGCAATGAAGCTCTAGACAAACCGACAAATGTTTTCACCCCTGGCACAATACGGAAGACAGTTCGCGAGGGGTTTACAGCCCCAGAGAAGACGGTTGGCGAGGCGGGGTTAGCACCCCCAGAGGTGAAGACCAAGAAGCAGCACAGGAAGAGAAAGCCAGGCGCCGCCTCTTCGAGCCAGCCACCTCCTATGATCCGAGGTCGTGAAGACTTGGTACCACCCCGTCCGGATGGCTTGGCGCACCGACTTCATGAAGCTGGTAAACCGATACCGCCTCCTGAGATGCTCTGCTTCGTATATGGACACATGCAATCTTTGCATCAATCTATCCTGCAGCTAGAGGGCCTCCTTCTTCCAGACAAGTATCCAAATTACCCGGTGTTCACGGTCCAAGTGCCAATGGATGATGAGTTCGACTTCGTCTGTGAAGCCCCCGCGGATCTGTTCTTCATAGCGTACGAGGACGTCTTCAATCTATTTCACTACAATTGGCTGAACTATAACTTGGTCCGCCTATACGCGCTCAATGCGGTGATGAAGATCTATAGAGATAATCTCCTGCACGTCGCGGTAGCGGATCCCTACTACATGCGTGACAGCCAGCTGGTGGAAGGATCAAGGACACGGAGCAGGGCGACGGAGTACCTCCAGAGGTTCATGCTGAAAAACAAGAGGAAGAGCAGCCTTCTTGTGCCTTTCTTTCCCGAGTAAGTACACATCCGCTCGCCGCCATCGTAACTTATGCTTTCTTATCGATTTCTTCCATTGCTGATCCTTTCCAACATTCTGTTTCAATAGTGTTGAGCAGGGACATGTTCTGCATCCTCATCGTCCTAAACCCGGGGTGGTCCCTTGCCACTTATTTCGACTCGGGGAGTGTGCAGAGGAAGAAAGACTACACCAGAATAAAGAGTGTTCTCGATGATGTTATCGAGGGCTACGCCCAAAAGGGAGACGCCTTCGAAAATAAGGCGGAAGCTTTTACGAAAGAAAAGAAGCACCGGTTCAAGCATGTGACCGAGTTCCATTGCCTCAAGCAGCAGCCTGCCAGCATGAAGGATGCCTTCTACGCCCTCCATCAACTTAAAGGGTATGTCCGAGATGCAGAGCAATTGAGGATGCCATATTGTATGCGAGAATGGGTCAAACATGACGAGAACCTCACCGATGCTGATATTAGAGAAGACTTCCATCGCATCGTGACAAAGTTATCGGAAATCATCGCCGAAGATGTCAACACAGCAGGGGGGCTTGAACTACCGCGGGCGAGGTAGGATGTATTATAAAAGAAAGCCTTGCCTCACTCGCAAGAAGTGCTTCTTTATTTTCTTTTATTATAGCCTTATCCACTTAGATGAATAAATCATGCATACTATATTTATATTATTAACCAATATATATCCCCATCCATCTCCAGGGTTGTGCCAGAGGGACATCGAAGAACGGCTAGAGTTGCAGAATGACGACAGGACGTGGACGACGAAAGAGGTGTATAAACCGTTCCCGGCGCCGCTCAAGAAGAAGAAGGCTCCATGATCATCGTGCTCCCGCTCTTGCTCACCATCATCGCCGATGTACTCGATTTGATCCTAGTGTAGGCGGTGACCATTTCATTTGTAACGTGTGACATGATGAACTTTTGTATCAAACACTTGTGTAAAAATTCCGCACTTGTCACTCCATACGTATGTATCTCGGGATATAAGTAATGATGTGATGACCACATAGTAATGCTTTTGTTTTCATATACCTGTCAAAATATATTCTTGTTTGTATTATTGTCTGTATAAATCCTGTAATATACCTGTATTCCTGTAATATACTTGTATTTGTGCAGCGGGCAGCAGCAATTTCCAAACACCGGTATAGAAATTCTGTGGCGCATTGTATATTTTTCTGTGGCGCACCGTTTTCTGTGGCGCACGCCTGCTGCTGCGCCACTAAAAAGATTTCTGTGGCGCATGGACCGTGGTGCGCCACAGAATGTTGGGATTTCTGTGACGCACCCCAGGTGCGCCACATAATTCACATTTTGTGGCGACAATTCTGTGGCGCACCCACCATGCGCCACAGAAAGGCAAAGTGGATGCACCCACCATGCGGCACAGAAAAGCATCAGAAGTACATCATCTCCTGCTGCCATGGAGAAGTGCCCGTCAGAACTGAAGTTTTGGGGATTAGTTTTTTGGTGTATTTGGCACCGAGAAAAATCCTTTATTTTAGAGTAACTAGAAAAGTCACGAATGCATTTGTAGGGTAGAGAATTCATAATTTCGTTTTTAGGGAACAAATTTCATGAATTCGTGTTTTTTCGAATAAATTTCATGACATAACAGCAGTCATTTCTCGATACAAAAATGTCCAAATGAAGGAGCACATTGCGAAGCACGTCCACATAAGCCAACGGGAAGATGATGCTTTGCCACGAGCTCCCTGGTTCCACTACCGACACGCGGGCTCCACGAGCTCCCTCCAACTCTACTTCCAGCCGGCCGCGCTCTTCTCCAACGGCCGGTCACCTCTGTCCTCTTCCCCGTTCGCCTTTTTTCAAACTAGCCGTTGAAGCTCCGCTCCTTCTTCGTCTTCTCCAAACGGTCGGATTCCTCTCCACCATTTAACCTCTCCGCCTCCTCCCCCAATCCTCACAGCAACTCACTCCCACTCCTCACTCCCAAGCGCAAGTACCTCCCTCTCTCTCCGCTCGCTCGGTCAGTCAGTCGCCGCGGCAGCACCACCAGATGGGCGGCCTCTCCGTGATCGCGCCGCCGGCGGGCGACTCGGCGTCCCCGGCGCACAGCCGCGCGCGCCGCGCCTTCCTCGTCTCCAACTACATGATCCTGGGCGCGGCGTCCGGGTGCGGCTTCCTCACGCTCTCCCTCCGCCTGGTGCCCTCCGTCGACGGCTTCCTCCTCATCCTCCTCCACGCGCTCACCGTGGCGGCCGCCGTGGCCGGGTGCGCCGTCATCGCGGCGCCCGACCCGCCGCGCGGCCGCGTCTACACCGCCCACATGTCCGGCACCGTCGTCGTCTCCATCCTCCAGGGCGCCGCCGCCGTGCTCGCCTTCTCCCGCACCGCAGAGTTCCTCACCGACGGGCTCAGGTCCTACGTCCGCGAGGAGGACGGCGCCGTCATCCTGCGCATGGTCGGTGGCCTCGGCATCGCCATCTTCTGCCTCGAGTGGGTCGCCCTCGCCCTCGCCTTCGTCCTCAGGTACTACGCATACGTCGACAGGGAGTGCGGCGGCAACCCCATGCGCCGCAGCGCCAAGGTCGGCGGCGAGGACGGCGCCGGCAACTGGCCCTGGCCGTTCCAGGTCTGATATGATCTGGTCCGCTTCAAGGATCGATGGATGCGGCGAGCAAATTTATGGTGTTAGTTTGAAGGCGAGAAGAACCCATAGTTCTTGGGAGGAAAACTAGTGTAATTTATGGTGTTTACTGTGTGGTGGTATATGATTATGTTGTAATGCAATTGTTGCGCCTCTATATATCAATTATTTTGAAATTCCAGATCGATCGATTCCCTTTCGGACACTGCCTGGAACAATTATGACTGACGCCACAACTACAAGTGTTTCTTGAATCTGAAATTCTAAGACATCTGACCAATTACTTTTAGGAACATAAGTAGCAATTTTACAGCTAAAAACTCCACCTGAACTCCTGGGAATACGAACATTGCGAAAATGCTCTGAAAATCCATTGTCACATCCCAGCCTATCTGAACAGTTTTCTTACTCAAATTCTGTGAAAAAAGGGCCTTTAAACTGTGGACTTCTGCAATCAGTAGCCTTTTCGTTTCTGTATGAACTTACTGAACAAACACATGTTAACGTAACAAACACCAGCGCAGAAGAAGTCACTATCGCGGAAATCTCGCGGACAACATGAACTCTTCTTCTTGACTATATTGCCTGCTCACATCCACCGAGATTGTGTTTTCTGTACTTGATGAATATCTCCTTGCCAAATGATTTCGCATAGTTTTTTTTGCTGGCAACTCTTCCAAAACATGCTCCTTGCGTGCCTGCAGGCCTTCAAGAGTCATCTCCACTTGCCTCATGGTAGGTCGTTCTTCTGCTCTCAGTTTTACGCACATCACGGCTAGAGCAGCTACTTCTTCAACTTGGTTGCCTCCCTCAGCCATGACCTGTGGATCTAGTATTTCAATCAATTTACAATCGGCAAGTAGTTGAAGGAACTTCGCAACAAGCCCATCACCATCGGAGGATGTATAAGCAATTGGCATCTTCCTTGTAAGCAATTCAATAAGAATTACTCCAAAGCTATAAACGTCACTTTTTTCGGTTTAGCCGACCACTATAATAGTATGCAGGATCCATATATCCTAAAGTTCCTTGCACCAGTGTTGATATATCTGTTTGATCCCTAAGAATGTACCTCGAAGTTTCAAAGTCAGACACCTTCGATGTCAAGGCATCATCAAGAAGTATATTGGCAGACTTGATATCTCTACTAGTGGTTTTTTGCGCGTCGTCACGCCGCGCCTGTGTGATTTTTTTTCTTTAATTTTATATTGTCTAAATAAGGTTTTTTTTTTGGCTGAATAGAATTCTAAAAAATCGTGCAATTGTCTCTAAATCTGAATCATTTTGAAACGGTGTTAGATGTTTGTATTTTTCTTTAAGCATTTCAATATTAAGCTTATAGTTAAAGGTGAAAAATTTGCGAAACATTTTGAAAATGGTATAGTATGTTTGTATTGTGGTTCAAATATTTAATTAAGTTTCGTAATTGGAGGGAATACAATATTTAATTTTGTTTCCTCTGAATTCAGCTCCATTTAATCAAAGGAAGTACATTTGGATTTGAACCGTCACATGTGAAATGTGTTCGCGTTGGAATGTATGGGAGTTCAAAAAAAAAATTGTTTGGTTTCAAAAAGTTGGGGAAATAGTTATTATTATGTTAAAACAATTTAGTAATTTGAGCATTCATTAAATGTGAGTGCATATTGAGAGAGAGTTTAGTTGCATTATCGTTGAATGCGAAACATTTTGAAAATGGTATAGTATGTTTGTATTGTGGTTCAAATATTTAATTAAGTTTCGTAATTGGAGGGAGTACAATATTTATTTATTTTTTCCTCTGAATTCAGCTCCATTTAATCAAAGGAAGTATATTTGGATTTGAACCGCCATATTTGAAATGTGTTCGCGTTGGAATGTATGGGAGTTTAAAAAAAAATTATTTTTGTTTGGTTTCCAAAAGTTGGGGAAATAGGTAAATTTGATAGTCATTCAAAATCTAGAAATCTTTAAAGTTTTATGTCTTGATGTGGTGTTAGATTTGAAATTCGAAAGTTTCAACATTTTGGAAATTGTGCAAGTATGCGAAATGTTGACCCTTTATGTTTTTTAAAGAAAGGAAATAGAATAAAAAAGAAAAGAGGGGAAAATGAAAAACAGGAAAAGAAGGAGAGGGAAAAAAAAAGGGGCTGAGCCAGACGGGCCGCCGCTCAGCCCACTTGGCGGCCCATCATTCCAGTAGCCCAGCCCAGGGTGGCTGACGTGTGGGACCCGTGTGACGTCGCGTTGACGTCGGAGGGGCAGAAATGGCCGTCGGCTCCCGCGGCGGGGAGAAGCTCGCCGGCGGCGCGCGGCTACGTTCTAGGACGCGCGCGTCGTCGCAGCGGGTGCGCACGGACGCGGGCAGCACGGGAGTGGCGGCGCCGCCCGTCCTGGGTCGCCGGAGCGGCCGCTGCGGCGTGTGGATGCGGCGGCGGGTAGTGGGCGCGTCGGCGTCGATTCCGGCGTGCGGACGGCGTGCCGGCGGGCGATCCACGGCGAGGAGGCGGAGGAGCGGGCGGCGGAGGCAGCCGTGGCTGTCGATCTGGACGGGGAGGGTCGCAGCGACGGCGGGCTGCGTTGACGCCGCTGCGGCGACTCCGCTGTCGCGAGAGAAGGAGGCTAGGAGGGAGGTTATGGCGATTTTGCAGGGAAGTCCTCGGGGTTTGCGGGAATTGTGGGTAGGTCCTTTTCTGCGGTGGAAGCTGGACCGCGGGAGGATTTATCGGCCGCAAGGGGCCTTTGTGCAAAATGGTGCGCGCGGGCTGCGTGGGCCGTCCGATCGACAACGGGCGGCTGCGATCGGGGCACTGTATTACTGTAGATTGCTACAGTAAACTACAGTGTCCGAGCGCGGAGAGGCCGCCAAAGTGCTTGTCTTTGATATAGTTAGTAATGTATTACACGGACAGAAATAGCTGAGTGAAGGTAAGCAAGAGCTTTGCCAATTTCTGATGCGATCCTTAATCTTTGTTCCCAAGGTATTGATCTCTTTGGTTCCTTGTGATGATAATCACATAGAGTTCCATTGGAAATGAACTCATAAGCCAATAAAGGGACTTCTGTCTAGAACGTGAATTTGGTGAACATGGTGACGCTGGAGGACTATATCAAGGCCACACACACTCGCTTTGAGATCTGAACCTAATGTAAGGAATTATTAAATACGAATTGAGTACATGTGAAATACCCCACGAAATACTATAGCTCGGGGACCAGGGAGACCTGAACAATTTATTGCTCTCCAGTTCTTCTAGCAAAGTACTACTCAGTATGCATTTAGTAGATGAGCACACTTAATGTTGTTTTAAAAGTGCCAACTTATTTCTTTTATAGCAATTTTTGAGATTCAATTCTAGTTCTAGCTAAAATATTGAATCTTTGAGAATGTTGAAACTCGAAATACTTAATGGTTTGTTTGTTTTTCAAGGTTAGGGATTATTCTCTCGAAATATATTTGCAGAATATTTTAAAAATATTACAAAAACTTCTGAATTCTACTTGATTTTCAACTTACCTTAACCTTAACAAAGCCTTTTGTCCCAAACAAGTTGGGGTAGGCTAGATATGAAACCCTGTCACGAGGACTTCTCAGGAGGTCACCCATCCTGGTACTACTCTCGCCCAAATGGGTTTCATATCCATGGGACTGGCTAGTTTTTACGTTGGCTCGCCAAGCCTATCACAACCCTTAGATATGAAACCTTTCATGAGGACTTTCCAGGAGGTCACCCACCCTAGTACTACTCTCGTGGGTTTCATATCCATGGGACTGGCTAGTTTTTACGTTGGCTCGCCAAGCCTATCACAACCCTCCTCCTTTATCCGGGCTTGGGACCGGCTATGCCTAGAAGACATAGGCGGAGTTTGTCCATGCTTGTTTTCAACTTTCATTATTAATTGATAGGGAAGAATGATGAATGGGGATTTATAGTTTGGAGTCTTAAAATATTCTGTTCCATAAAACCTTGGGTTAAATTTCAAAAGCATGAAATATTATTTTTGAAATTTTGATCTTAAACAATGTTGTCACTAATTAAATAATATGTATGTCAAAACTTAGTTTGAATCTACTGGAGGGAAAATTGCATGGCTAAGTGTACGTGTTATAGCAGGAGGCAGGTTGACATTAACTGAGTGCACTATTTATCAATTATGATGGTCTGGTTGTACCTATTGAGTTCTGCAAAAAACTGACCAAAATTAACAACCGTGGCCAATTTAGTCAACATGTTAGGACCACCTCACTGAATGTATAATTCAGTACACAACCTACATTGTATTAATATATGGAAATATACCACATAGAATACGTTGTACATTCCGAATCTCTAATGGGTGGATGGTCCAGATATGGGGAGCGAGTGGGAGCAGGTTCTCTTGTGCATTTATCCTTCTGTCTCGAGACAACATCCAATAAGCTTTACAATATTCCTGTGATTGATTTGTGAGAGTACGGCAACTTCATTTATGAACTCATTAATTTCTCTCTTGACCACAATATTCGACTTCTTGATGGCAACAACATGCAAGTCTGACAAAATTCCTTTGTATACCGTACCATGCCCGCCGCCACCAAGCTTACGGGTTCAATGGAAGTTGTTTGTGGCCTTTTCTAGTTCCTTTAAAGGAATAATCATTCTCTCTGCAATGTCTGACTTATGAGATACCAACTGTTGCAACAGTTTCCCACGGTTTTGATTGAAGAATCTTTGTTTCAACTTTTTATCCTTCTCATGTCTAAGCTTCCGGATTATTACTTTTCAACCCAAAAACAAAAGTAGAATAGCTGGACCGCTAGAAACTGATAGACCAATAATCAAACCTACCAAACAGAGATGGGTAGGAAAGAGAATTAGGGTATTGGATGACATAACTCAAATTAGTGAAAGAAGACATGTGAAGTGGGATCTAGGGCTCAAAGACTTTCTACTAGAAAAGATATTGTTTTTGTTTAGGGATTGATTCCATTTGCAATAATAATTAGTTACAATCTGACTTTCTTACCAAAATCATAATTTTAAGTACATTAATTTAAGTGATTATTAGCTTCCGTCGATGATGTATACCTTGTTTCGCAAGGTTAATGAGCTAATGCATGTGAGAGCACTGGTTGAGAAGGAACAATATCTTTTGACCACTTTTTCTAGAACTGTCGTGCTGAACACCTAAGAAGTATCATATACATTATGATGCTGATGAAGTAAGACAATATTATAGGAAATGTTGCTCACCTGTGTTTATGGACTTTACACAACCATTAGATAGGGTCGCGTTGCCTTTGAATCCTGGCGGGCATCTGCAATCGAAAGATCCCTTTGTATTGGTACATATGCCAAAGCTTGGATATGTTTCTGTATGCTTGCACTCGTCAATATCTACATACAACAAGCAAGCATTAATTAAGCCAAGTCAACCATCCTAACCTATGGTTTTGCCTAGATGAAAATCTAGCATGCAAGGGTAAAGGCTTCATGATCATGTCCCTCCACAGGTCGTCAATTTACCAGCCGATCGCATGATAAAAAACTTTGTGATGCTCCACAAATGTAAAGATTTATCAGTAGGTGCACGAATAGAAAAATGGGGTTGAGTAAAAAAAAGGAGTTAAATCTTTACTCTTTATAAATATGTGAGTTGGTGGCAGTCCATTGACCCATGTAAGATTACATCTCAAATTAACAAGAAATTCGTTGCAATAATTATCATACACTTTATGTAGTACACATATGTATCGTTAACTTTTCATTAATTGTTTAGAATAATGTATATTTTACATAATTTAATTTTCATAAAGTTAACGATTACATAAGGGTTTAAACAACTCAAGTAATGTATTAAACATCCATAGCAGTGCAAAAATGAGTCAAGATTTGAAATATATAAATATGTTCGTCTACATATATGGGTTTTACAAAACAAAATAGGGAGTTCAACTTTTATAACACCAGCTACCAGATTTAACCAAAATTTTAGACATAAATTACCAGCGGTAGAGCCAGCAGCCAGCAAGGTGAAAGCTCGGACGGGCCCTATCCTAAGATTTGGCCCATCGCATATATCAACTGTAGAAACAAAAAATTGAAAAAGGCCCGACGCAAGTCATTTCTGCTCCACCCTAACAAAATGGGCTAGATCTGCCACTGCAAATTGCCGGGTTTGTATAGGGAAATTTGTTTCACACACTACTTAAAAATTGTATTTAAAATGACAAAAAGTTTCAAACAAAAATTTCAGGTATATATCCGGACATTTATGTCTGCACAAAATTTTCGCAAAAAAATACATTTATGTGACCTATGTAAAAAAGACAAATTGTGGTATTTTAAAATGATTTTGAAACTTTGGATTTAGAACTTTGCAGGTAAGTGAAGCATTAGAACTAGAATGTGGGAGAAAAATTTCAGTTTTTTTTGCAATTTAAAATTTGCAAGTATTAAAAATTAAAAACAATTTCATCAAATATCTACATATTTGATGTCCAAAAAATCCCAAATTGTTTTCCCCATATTTTATCTCAAATATTTCATTGGACAGCAAAGTTTCATATTCAAAGTTTATGATTTGAGAGATAAAGTAAAGTTGATTCATAAGAAAAAAAGTTAACACGGATCTTGATACACCTACAAACAACTCAGATATGAGTGTGTAGGTGAGTCCCCGCTAAGAAAAACCACTCCCTAGACAAATCAATACACATTTGAGTTTTGACAAAAAGGTTTCATGTCACCCGAGCCCCTACGGTGGTGCAGACAGCCCACAAGAGTTTGATCCCCGTCTAGGACGAACTTCTGGTGTCTCAACTATTCTACTAAAAAAATCATGGGGCTCCTCCCCGCTAGGTTAAAAAAAATGTTTCACGTCACCCGAACTGGCATAAGCTTTGGCACTACACCTTATCGTGACTCTCATGCACGATAAGGGCTTTGACAGAGTGATCTTTGGCTGCCTATCATATGAACTCTTCGACGACGGATAAATCTTCGACGTCGGCCCTGTGGTGGTAGATATCAATAGATTGTGATTCTAGTCGGGTTCTTGAAGCGGTGCATATTTTTGAGATGTCACTAGCTCGGGTTTTGTCTTAAAGTCCAAGAGACTCTTTGTAACGATGTTAAGTGATCAATAAAGCTCTGTATATACTTCCTCCGTTCGGAAATAGATGTCTTGCATTTGTCTAGTTTCGGATGTAGGTAGACATGTTTTAATGTACACATACATTCAAATTTGGACAAATAGAAGACATCTATTTCCAAACGGAGGGAGTATTATACTCCTGTATAGATAAATTTATGTTTAGGCAAATCTATGTCAACTAATTCAGGAGTAAGGACTAGTATAAAAGCAACACACAATTGATCATTATGCCTTACCTGTACATCCGTCGTCAAGATATGGGTTGCCCTGGTAGCCTGGGCAGCATTTGCAGACATACCAGTCGTCAAGATATGGGTTGCCCTGGTAGCCTGGGCAGCATTTGCAGACATACTCCATCCCGTTGGTAGAATTCGCGCACCTGCTTTGCTTGCTCACGCAGGTGTATCCTGACGTTATTTTCGCCTCGGGGCAAGACAAGGAGTTGTTGCCGTTCCGGCTGGCCCAGTCGAGCCAAAGCGGCATCTTCCACGGGGCATTTGATGATAACCCCAAGCCACTTAAATCCTACATGTTAGTGATACATAAAAGGGGCATGTGAGCAAACATAATGGTACCTGGGGTTATCATCAATTATCCCATCTTCCACGGCGAGTCCGGCGTTCTCCTCAGGTCGGCAGCCTGGAAGGTGCAGTGGTTCTTCTCCACGATAAAGGCGTAGTTGCAGGAGCTGAAGTCGATGCCCGCGTGCGGCCTTTTGCCGAACCTCATCCAGGTATTGGTGAGGGACTTGGGGATATCGACGCGGCAGCAGCCGATGCCGGCACACTGGCCGTCCCGCGCGCTCTGGGCGCTGTTGCAGTACGCCACGCAGCCGCTGAAGTACGCCAGTGATCCGTTGTCCCTCCGTCCCAGCGTCCCCTGCCGGCGTAGATGAAGGTGCTGCAGCCCAGGACGAAGAGCTCGTTCGCGGTGCTGGAGATGCGGTACACGCCCAGCGGGTTGACTTTCATCCTGCCGTCGAAGTGGCTGGTCACGTTGCCGGCGGCGTCGAAGCACTGGTACGCCACTTGCACCTCCACGCGGACCTGGGCGAGCGGCGTCACCATCAGGTTCAACACGCGTACGGGCTGGGACGGCGCCGTACCCGGCTGGACGAGGGCATCCGGCAGAAACGGCGACTCGCCGTCGGTCGTGTTGCGACACTCGATCTGGAAGCCAGCTCGGAAGCAGCCGAGGCCGATGCCAAACGGGTAGGGGATGTCGACACCGCCGCATCGCGGCTGGCAGTCAGGCTTCGCCAAGGGGTTAGAGGCGGTGGCTAATGGCAATAGCAGCGCAGGCAGGAAGATCAATGTCATCGACGACATTGCTGATGACCTGCCCCTCACTTAGTGCCTTGTCTGTCTAACTTTTACGGTTGTTGAGCCTGTACATTTTTAAATACTCAAGAGCGAAGTGACCGGGCATTTACAAAGCAGCTACGGAAATTTAGCTACGTCGACCCGACAGTGTCAGTTGTGGACCAATAATAAGCTACTCCGTAATAAACGTTATCTCAAAAAAGAATAAACGGTGGAACCAGATCAACCATTGCGAGTGTATTAACAGTATTATATGTTTCGTTCCAATTTTATCGGATGTCCCCGAAGGGACCAGTATTATATGTTGAGAACCCGACTGTGGTAAGATGTTTAGAAGTGACCTCAGCACAGTTTTTTTTTTTTTTGAAATAGGACCTCAGCACAGTTGAAACCACAGGTTTGACGTTTGTGTTTTTCATTTAGTCAATATATTTTTCAATTAAAGGCGATGTTCCCGTCAACGACGAGATGCCCGTGGTAACTTCGTCAATCTCAAGATTCGAGCCTGGCTCAGTCTTTCGGATGTGCTCATAGGAGTAGGGTGTGCGTGTGCGTCCACATGGGTGAGTGTGTGCACGTGTTCGTGAGCGTCTACGTTTGTACTGTGTTTTGCAAAAAAAAATCTCCCTTAATCTCCTCATTGACGGCGTGGTGGTGGCACTCATTCGAGATCTCACTAGATCACACTTCTGGGAGCAGAGGAGGAAATGGAAGGCACATGGGGGAGGAGAGAAGTATGCAAAATACGTGTCATATGTGTCGAAGGAGAGGATGAGGCCAAGGACTGAGATGAGGCCAAGACGGGCGCACAGGAATCCCCTTTCCCATGATTCCGTGATCAGTGGGTTTGTGCGTGGTCTGTAATACCCCGCAGTTATAGGACTCGAGAGGGTAGAAATAGGAACTGCATTTGTGCATTCATGCATCTTTTGGTGAAATTTGGAAAAAAATCGCGCTTTTGTGTTAAAATGAGTCGAGGATTGATTTCAGACGAGTGTCGATGATCTGGGAGTCAGACATTGACAGATAGTCGAGAGGTGTCGATAAATCCTACGATATATTTTCAAAATCTTTGTTAGTGCTTCTCCAACACAATCATTTGTTTTCATTTGATTTCATCTGATTTCATTTGATTTCAAAAGGAAATTTGAAATAATCTTAAGTTTAAAAGCAATTCTATTTTTTCCTAAATCTTTATATACATATATACCACAAATATAACAAGATATACATCACAAAAATTGTGAGGACATCATTTCAAATAATAAAGTCATTCTATTTCATCCACATCACAACTTCATACACAAATATTTCCAAAAGAATCTTTAAAAAGGAATATATATATACAAGAATTACATGGATTTAAACTCAAATGTTTAGGAAACATTTGGATACAAAAGATACAATTGATCAACACAATTAAATTACAAGACTTCAGAACAAATAATCTTACAACATTTGAAACAATACAAAAACAGTACCAAAAATCCTAAACTAAAGTCTTCAAGTCTTCTTCATCATCTAACCTGCAAAATAAACAACACAAACAAGTAGAATTTTGGGTTATGATTAAAATGTTGCCCACACCATTTGGTGCTGGCATGTTACTATGTTGAAACCTGGTTTTAGCCTAATTAAAACTGAGGTTCAATTAGGCTAAATTGGGGAATATTGCAAATCATCAAAGGCAACAGAAGGGACTGATCAATTGGATCATGCTCTTTTAATCCGAAGGAAACAAGGAGGGGCAAAGGCATGTTGTAGCACTTAGAAAATCAACTCAGGCAACTTAAATCTTAGGCAAACAAATGTTGTATTGAGCTTATGATCTTGATCTTCAAAAGACAAAGCCACAGATAAAATGTTTTCCCCAAAAATCAAACCAGGAGGCAAATAAAACCTTAGCCCACAATTATGGTATCACATTTGCCTATTAATTAGGAAAATGGACCCTAAACCCCTCACTAAGCCAGCCATCAGCTTAATTGGCCACACATTTGAGTTTAATCATCTCAAACTGACTATCTTAAGCCTTTCAATTCTCAGCCAAGCATTTCCACACAAATATCTGGATCAGATAGGATCAATGACTCAAGAATGACTCATGTTTATCACCTGGGGGTGATGAACTGCGCAGCAGCAGTAGAGAGCTGATCATCTAGGTGAAAAGGAGTGCAAAAGTAGTCAAATAAAGCAGCTCGAGGTGAGAAGGGCCACTGTAAGCAGGTTACTCACCACAACTCAATTATCCTGGTGTCACCAGCCCAGGACACCTCAAATTTGTATAAATACAGACGCAAACCGCAGCCACCAGCAGACACAATTCACAACAACCACAATACACACAGTGCACAACCATCATCACATCCAGATCACCATTTCCATTTGTTCTTCACCAAGAACAACCACAAGCCACAAGCACATCATGGAGATTACTTAAACCCATCCACCACAAGCCATTTCAGCTAGCAATTAAACTCTAGGAAAAGTCAAGCAGCAAGGAGGAGACGGTTGAACCTTGGAGCAAGATCAGAGCTCTTCCGTAGCTCTAGCTGCTCTACAACAGAGGTTGATTCATAACTGCTAGTGAGAGGCCAAGCAGGTTCTGTAAAAGACAGAATCATGCTAGAGTGTTCATTTTAGCATATGTTCCTAATAGAGCCTTGCACTGCATGGTAGGCTGCTATAGGAAAATAAATTGCACCACAGAGAACTTTTGTTTTGTGCAAGAAATAGGACAGAGAGATGAAAGGGAGTGGAGTTGTGTGCTTTAGCAATTGTTTGAGCATAAAAAAGGGGCAAGGGAAAATAGCAGCAGTGTAGTATCTGTTCTTATTTGCTCTACCTAAATCTTACACAAGACAGTGAACCAGCAGAGCTGGATTAACTGTGCTTTGCACATCTGCACACTTGGAGAATAACAGGAAAGCATTAAAAATCATTTTTAAACAAGTAAGCTGCTGTGTAACTCTACAAGGAGGCATCACAACAAGCAAAACTTGCCTAAATCATTCTTATTGCACTTAACGCGTGCGAGGCGGGCGCGGCAGTGCGGCGCGAGCATGGTGCTCGGTCGCTACAGGGAAAGGGAGGGAGAGGATGGTTTTGCAATTTAGTCCCTGGAACTTTTGAAAACCTCACCATTAGGTCCTTTTCAGTACTGGATGCATAGTTTTCGAATTAATTGGGCCACTTAAACTCTCCCAAAAATTGTGCAAATTTTTGGGGAGTCTCTTTATATTATTATGAAGCTCCCCTAATTTTATTTTAATTTTTTGGAAAGCTTAACTTGGTTTCAAAAACAGAATTTGATTTGACCCAAAATTTGGATTCTCAAATTCCTTTCTTATTTGGCAATATTTGGGAGTTGAGATTAGGTTATAAAAGTCAACTTGAAACTTCCTAAACAATTTGGAAGTCCAAGAATGATTTGTTTGCCAAGTTAAGCAATTGCATTTGGGGTTTAAGTTGGAGAAGGTTTTGCTTCCCCAATTTAATTGCTTGCATAGGTTGAAAGTTAGAAGTAGCAATTTCATAAGGATGCCATGATGCAATGCAACACAAAAGCGAAAATTTTACTCAGGTTTTTAGGTTCTTCACTTTGGGCTGTTACAATTCTACCCTCCTTACAGGAATCTCGTCCCGAGATTCTAAGGTTGCGAAAAAACAAAGTCGGGATACTCCTCGCGAAGACTAGACTCTCGTTCCCAAGTTGCTTCATCCTCGGAATGATGAGACCACTGAATTTTGAGGAACTTGGTGGTCTTGTTGCGGGTCTTCCTTTCGGCTTCATCCAGAACACGAATGGGATGCTCGCGATACGTGAGGTCTTCCTGGAGATCTAGCTCTTCATGATTGACCCCATGGATAGGATCCTTAAAGCACCGGCGAAGTTGAGAGACATGAAACACATCATGTACATTTGGGAATTTGACCGGTAACTCCAACTTATAAGAAAGATCTCCTCGCTTTTCTAGAATGGTGAAAGGACCAACATAGCGAGGTGCCAATTTCCCTTTGATTCCGAAGCGGCGAACGCCACGAAGGGGAGAGACACGGAGATAAGCTTTATCACCAATTTCATAATGAACCTCTTGATGATGCTTGTCATAGTAGCTCTTCTGCCTAGACTGAGCAATCTCAGATTTTCTCTTATGATTCGAACCTTCTCCTCAGCTTCATTGATGATATCTGGACCAAAGAGTGCCTCTCTCCGGTCTCAGACCAATTCAGCGGAGTGCGGCATTTTCTTCCATATAGAGCCTCGAAGGGAGCCATGCCCAGACTAGCTTGATAGCTGTTGTTGTAGGAGAACTCCGCGAAAGGGAGATACTTTTCCCAACCTTGGCCAAAAGAGATGACACATGCCCGAAGCATGTCTTCCAAACTTGATTCACTCTTTCAGTCTGACCATCAGTCTGGGGGTGGTAAGCGGTACTGAAGTTGAGACGGGACCCCATAGCAGTTTGGAAACTGTGCCAGAACTTGGAGACGAAGATACTTCCACGGTCCGATATGATCCTCAAAGGGACCCCATGCAATGGAACAACGAGCCAATATAAGTCAGCAAGTTGACTTGCCGTATCTCATCACGGACTGGTAGGAAGTGGGCAACCTTGGAAAGACGATCAATAATTACCCAGATTGCATTGTTGCCCTTAGGAGACCTGGGAAAACCGGTGATGAAGTCCATCCCAATTTCATCCCATTTCCACTCGGGACAGCAATAGGGCGAGAGTGCCAGGAGGTCTTTGATGTTCAGCTTTTACCCGACGACAGGTGTCGCATTCAGCAACAAACTTGGCGATTTCCCGTTTCATACGGTCCACCAGAATTGTGGTCGAAGGTCTTGGTACATCTTGGTACTACCGGGATGGATAGAGAGAGGTGTATCATGAGCCTCCTGAAGGATCAGCTCTCTCAATTTCCGCTTCTTGGGTACCACTAGACGGTCACCGAAATAAACAACTCCGGATTCATCGACAGAGAAGCATTTGTACTTCCCACTAGCAATATTGTCCTTGATTTTCAGAATACCCTTGTCACGCTTCTGAGCATCCTTGATCTGGTCTACAAGAGTAGATTTGATCTCCAGATTTGCTAGATAGCCGGAGGGAACCATTTCCAAGTTCAAACGGGAGAATTCTTCATGAAGGGAAGGTTGGGCCGCTTCAATCATCAGATTGTTGCAATAGGACTTCCGACTTAGCGCGTCAGCCACGACGTTTGCTTTGCCGGGTTGATAGTTCAGACTCACATTGTAGTCCGTGATTAACTCCAACCAACGCCTTTGCCTGAGATTTAAATCCGGCTGGGTGAAGAGGTACTTTAGACTCTTGTGATCCGAGAAGATCTCGCATCGGTTACCAAACAGGTATGGTCTCCATTGCTTCAAAGCATAGACCACAGCGGCAAGCTCTAGATCATGAGTAGGGTAATTGAGCTCATGCGGCTTAAGTTGGCGAGAAGCATAAGCCACAACATGGCCATCTTGCATTAGCACACAGCCCAAACCTTGTAGAGAGGCGTCACAGAAGACGACGAAATCCTTGCTTGTGTCCGGCAGGACAAGCACAGGAGCGGACGTGAGCTTGGCTTTCAGGGCTTGGAAGCTCTCTTCAGCTTCGGCAGTCCATACGAACTTTCTATCCTTCTTGAGAAGGTCAGTCAATGCCTTGGCTATTTTGGAGAAAGCTTCGATGAATCGGCGGTAGTAACCCGCCAATCCGAGAAAGCTACGAATGTCCTTGACTGACATTGGAGTTTTCCAGTCTAGAATAGCTTGAATTTTGTCGGGGATGACTTCCACACCATTGGCAGATATTACATGTCCAAGGAAGACAAGTTTATCCAACCAAAACTCACACTTGGAGAACTTGGCATAGAGACGGTGTTCACGAAGCCGTGTCAGAACCAACCGAAGGTGTTCATCATGCTCTTCGTCGGTTTTAGAATAGATGAGGATGTCATCGATGTAAATGACGACAAACTTATCAAGATAATCCATGAAAATGGAATTCATGAGCCTCATGAAAGTAGCTGGAGCATTTGTGAGACCAAAGGACATGACGGTATACTCATATGAGCCATAGCGAGTAACAAATGCCGTCTTTGGGATATCCTCCTTTCTGATCTTTATTTGATGGTACCCTGACCTCAGATCCATCTTGGAGAATACTCTTGCACCAGCTAACTGATCCAACAGATCATTGATCGGGGAATAGGATACTTGTTCTTGATTGTCACCGCATTCAACGGTCGATAATCAGAACAACGGGCACGGTAGAATCCCTCTTCTTGACAAAGAGTACCGGACAACCCCAAGGTGAACTGCTAGGCTGAATAAATCCTTCGCAACAGCTCATCAATTTGCTCCTTCAACAGAGCCAACTCTTCCGCCGGCATGCGGTAGGGCTTCTTGGAAATTGGAGCAGTACCGGGAAGCAAGTCTATGACAAACTCCACACTTCGATCAGGTGGCATGCCAGGCAATTCTTCTGGGAACACATCCGGGAAGTCACACACCACGTGTATGTCCTGGATTTCAGGAGGGGACAAGCCTTCCATGAAACATAGGGTGATCTCCGGGGAGAGGGGATTGTCTGATGATGGAGGTCCTGAATATGTAGCCCAAAACTGCACATCGTAACCGGAAGGGTGGGTCACGGTGATGGACTTAGCAGCACAGTCGAGATTAGCATGGTATCTTGCTAACCAGTCCATGCCCAGTATGGCATCAAGGCCCTTCGACCTCAAGGCTATCAACGGGAAAGGGAAGGACAGGGATGCTATGATAATCTGGACCTCAGGAGTAACGCCATCGGTTTGCCATTTGGAGCCAGGGGTAGAGATCATCAAGGGACTGCTCATCTTCTCAAACGGTATTTGGTGATCTTTTGCAAACGCAATAGAGATGAATGAATGCGATGCTCCAGAATCAAACAAAACGGTAGCAAGATGGTTGTTGATTCGAAGCTCACCCATAAGGACGCCAGGATCCTCTTCAGCTTCTTCAGCAGAGACGTGGTTCAGGCGACCACGCACCAAAGGTCCAGCCTTGCCAGTTGGAGTGGCAGGGGCTCGTGCAGGTGTTGAGATAGGAACCTTCTGGGGGCACTCCCTGGAGTAGTGACCAGCCTGGCCACAGGTGTAGCAAGTGAGTCCAGGTGGAGCAGGAGTAGGACGGTACCCACTTCCGCCTACCCAAGTGTCGAAGTAGTGGGGCGCGGAGGAGGTGGCCTGTATCCGAGCTCTCGGCATGAAGGGAGCACGAGGTACGGCGCTGTAGGGGACAACACCCTGCGCTTCTTGCTTCAGAACCCGAGGAACTCTGGTGATCCCCATGTGCGGGCCTCTTGGAAGCTTCAAGTTCTTTTCTTCCTTGCTCAAGGGTGAAAGCCTGGTTGAACAGCTCCTGATAGGTCTGGAACCTGAAGGGCAATAGCTCATAGCGGAGCTGCGGATTCAGACCCTTGCGGAACAGCTCTTGCTTGTCAGCATCATTGGTCACGTCCCTTGGGGCGTAACGAGAGATGGTTGAACTCACGACCATAAGTGCGGAGGTCCATCCGTCCCTGTTGCAATCCAGGAACTCCCTCCTCTTCAAGTCCATGATAGGCTGGGGAATGTACTCCGCTCGAAAGGCAGTGCGGAATTCCTCCCAGTGAAGACATGGTTGGCTGGAAACAAAGCCACATGGCTTTCCCACCAACAGCCAGCAGCACCAACCAAGAGATAGGTGGCAAAGTTGACTTGTTCAGCCAATGGGACATGCAGCGCGGAGAACTTGCGCTCCAAAGCACGAAGCCAATCATCAGCTTCCAGTGGCTCCTTAGCATCAGCAAAGGTGGGTGGCTGGGAGCGCAGAAACTCAGTGAGAGTGTTGCACTCGTTCCTCCGTGCATTCTGCTGCACCAACTGCTCAAGCAAGCGCTCATTGCGCCCACGGTTCTCCTCAATGGCCATCAAGACTTGAGCCATCGAGGGTGGTGGCGGCAGATCATCCTCATCATCATTGTGGTTACCGCGACCACCACGGCCTCCACGGCCTCCTCGAGCCATTCTGGAGATTTGACAATGACACGGTTAGTATCTTTCTCCGAATGGTCGAACAATAGCACTAGCGTCTTCACAAGTACACAGACTAGGGACGATAATACTTTGCGAGAAGGAAAACAACAAGATAGAACTTGGGTCGAAGATCAGCATCATGTGCTACTAGTGAGAGTTAAGAAATCACAACTTAACACACTCTAGTTGGCACAATCCGGGACCTTATGTTCAAGTCCGTGGGTTAAACCCAAAGAAAGGATCAAATGATTGACGGTAGAACTTCTGAGTTGATTTGGGATTGCAACGCAGCGGGAGCAACGTGACACATAACACTAAAGGTCGAACCCACCCCGTTTCTCCTAATTTTGAAGTAACAGACGAGAGTAAAACCTTTAAATCAAATGAGGTAAGATTGCTCCGAGATTAGAGGGTAACCAGATAAGGAGTAAAAAGAATCCTAAGATGGTTTTCACAACTCATTTTTAGGTTAAAATATTTTCACAAACACTAGACTCAACATCGACCAGTAGAAGGGTTTCCTACAGGCAGTACTGCTCTGATACCAACTTGTGGCGCCCGACCCGACTGCTATACAGTGATGCTGTGTGTCACCGGTTAAGCGATACAACCGGAGGTTACGGGTTTACCAATCCCCGGCCAAAACCTTTGGCAGGCGTTGCTGGGTATCATCCAACGCAACACCCCGATTGATGCCTTAACACAGGCACAACTCAAGCATAATAGAGATCAAGACTTGTGGAACAACTGGCACATCACAGACTCTACGACACAAATCATATAGTTCAACTCTTATACAGAGAAAGATAGCAAATGACAACCAGAGGTCACAGACCCAACATTACATCAAGCGGAAGCAATTAGGTTGTTCTAAACAACAAGAACCAACATATGGCCTAAGAGGCCTACAGATAAACATCACAGCGCCAGCTGTTCCGGATGTCCCAAGCTGCCACCTGGGAACCCCAGACTACTCGTCGACGTCCACAAAGAACCCACCTTCGAGGTCGGTGAAGTCCTCCTCTGAAACAAAAGCAAAGACGTTGAGTTCGACGAACTCGCAAGATTAAGAGCTAATATATGCTCGATGAGGCTTTCAAGGTTTTATGGCTGTTTTGCATAAAGCTGATTTTATTTATGAAAACATAACTCAAGGCATCGACTAAGAACATTTTCAAAGAGGGTAAGAAGTAACTCTTTTCTTTGAGATCACCTTTCTCAAACATCACCAACATCACCATTGTACCTGTTCATCAAAGGCACCTCCCCGAATCACCCTCGAGGAAGTCAACCTTACATTCGTGAAATTGGTACCTCTAGTACCCAGTTTTAATCATTCCGTTTAAGTTATTCTATGATCATCGTCCATTCCCAAGTCGTCCGTAACCGTGGACACGGCTTTTCGAAAAGATTTAACCCTGCAGGGGTGTACAAATGTTTGCCACGCGTACCGTCCGGCCCATTACCTGCGCATTAGCTCTCTTCCTTGGAAAGCCGGCTGGGTGGGAACGGTGTCGACTTCTCCCTCGTTAAGGACTTTCCAGGATCATCAGTGGCAGTAGGGCTGCCAGGATCACAACACCCCGCCCCACGGCCACTTATTTTCCTAACACCACATCCTCATCCAGTTCAACCACCATCACGCACGCGCAAATGGAAAGCCAAACTAGAGGACCCTGGCTAGCCCCGCTCGAGTTATTTAGTCTATGAGGGTTCCTGCAATTGCATAGGCCTCACGCATGGTTGCACGCTCAGTCTTGGTTCAGGAGGTACAGAACTCGCACCTAGGCGGCAAGAACGAGACAACCCACCACATTCCATGTGGCCTCTCATCCCCACCTTCTTAGCATTTTATTATCCATCTCCACAATTCTCCACCATCAACATCACTGTCACAAGTTAACACCTGTTTCCAGCATTCACCATCCCTAGTACAACTAGGCATTTCACTAAGCATGGCTAAGCACTTGCATAGCATAGTAAGTATTCCATGGCCAACAATACAAACCTATGGTAATAGGAAGGTAAAACAGGTATTGGCAACAGGATTCTAATGCAACTAGTAGGATACTCTAATCCAGGCAAAAGACATTTAGAACCGCATGCAATATTATAGTGGAGAAAATAATTGCGGAAATAGGATAAGATATGCTCAGAGGGGGATTACGCTTGCCTTGTTCAGAGTGCTGGTAGTACGCTCGGCGGGGTATTGAGGTGGAACCCCGTCTGCTTGATCTAACGAAGCACACACGGAAAAACAAATCAATCACCACACATGTGTACCATGCAATGCACAACCACATGATGTCATGACAAGTTTATGCAAGGTAGCATCATTTAGTTTATCTAGCAAAATTAAATGGAGAGCCAAATAATTAGGCAATTATTTGGAAGCAACCCCATATTTAACTTAATGATTTTGTACTCCTAGAAGTGCAAGATTGTAATTGTGATCAACTATGCATGATGATGATGATTTTGGATAACTCACATTTTTCTGAGCATTTTGATATGAAGAACACATTTTTCGGAGGTCCCGATTAAAAGTTATTAATTTTATAATTTCCCTCTTTTAAATATTACTTTTAAATAATTTAAAATCAACAACAATAATAACTTATTACTCGTATCCGGGAGAGAGGGATGACGTAGTCGAAATCATCGGAGTCGATGTCCCTACGTGAGAGAGGGGGAGCGGGGAACATACTCTACGAGGGAGAAAATAGAAAAAGGGGCAGCAGAAAAAAAAAAGGTCAAACCGGCCTGTGGACCGGTTTGTGCCGGATTTGGGCCGGCCTGGTAACCGAGTGGCCCGGCAGTGAGCCCGGCTGATGCCGGTTTAAAACCGGGCCGCAGACAGAGCGAGCCGGCCTTCTAGCCGGTCTGGGCTGGCCCAGAGGCCGGCCAAGGCTCAGAGAGGAACGGCACGCAGCCCGGCCTTGGCCGTTTTCTTGACCGGGCGAGCGTGGCCACGACGGCGACGACGCCGGCGTACGGCTGCGACGGGGAGCGCGAACTAGCAAGGGAGGGGGAGAGGGAAAACGTGCCACAGCACTGGATTCTTACCACGCGTGAGTTGAGGTGGTTGGGGTGGCCGGAGGCGACGCGACGGCGCCGGAATCAGGCAGCGGAGATGCGGCGGTGGCGGAGACGAATTCGAGCGGCAGCGGCGATTCTCGGCCTCCCCAGTCGATTCCTCCGGGGTAGAGGTGGAGTGGACCACGGCGGAGATGGTGGTGGAGCTCGATTTGTTCGGGAGCTGCTCAAACGTCGGCGACGAGCTCGGCAGGGGCGGTGGCCATGGCGGCCCGTGGGGAAAAAGAGAAGGGGAGCGGCAGAGGGGCAGGTGAGCGTGGGAAAGGGGAGAGCACGCGGTGGGGAGCTCGCTCCCGTGCAGGTGATGGCAGGGGGGCCGACGCGTGCGAGGCGGGCGCGGCAGTGCGGTGCGAGCATGGTGCTCGGTCGCTACAGGGAAAGGGAGGGAGAGGATGGTTTTGCAATTTAGTCCCTGGAACTTTTGAAAACCTCACCATTAGGTCCTTTTCAGTACTGGATGCATAGTTTTCGAATTAATTGGGCCACTTAAACTCTCCCAAAAATTGTGCAAATTTTTGGGGAGTCTCTTTATATTATTATGAAGCTCCCCTAATTTTATTTTAATTTTTTGGAAAGCTTAACTTGGTTTCAAAAACAGAATTTGATTTGACCCAAAATTTGGATTCTCAAATTCCTTTCTTATTTGGCAATATTTGGGAGTTGAGATTAGGTTATAAAAGTCAACTTGAAACTTCCTAAACAATTTGGAAGTCCAAGAATGATTTGTTTGCCAAGTTAAGCAATTGCATTTGGGGTTTAAGTTGGAGAAGGTTTTGCTTCCCCAATTTAATTGCTTGCATAGGTTGAAAGTTAGAAGTAGCAATTTCATAAGGATGCCATGATGCAATGCAACACAAAAGCGAAAATTTTACTCGGGTTTTTAGGTTCTTCACTTTGGGCTGTTACAGTATTGAAGCATCAACCAACAGATTCACTATGGATGGGCTCGTCAGAGGTTTCTTCCTTCGTTCGCATATCCTCGGCAGACTATTACCTGGTTGCGTCCGTTGTGGCGGCCAACAGCGTGGGAGCGCATACCTTCCCCACTCGACGGGGTGATTTGGAATAGGAGCTCGGGAGTGGTGACGAGTCTTTGGTTTATACCATACTGGGTCATAAGGGGCAGATATGCGTTGTGCCGGGAAGCGACTCCACATGACTTGTTGCCCTGAGTTCTGGCTATAGCACACATGGTGTGCTGAGAAGCAAAAGGAGCCAGGCTGCTGTTGGGTAAAGTGGTGCAGCTCTGCAGAGTTAAACAAAGAAATTGTGACTGTCACATCCTTGTTCCAGGAGGGAACTACAGAACGCTGCGGGAAAGGCATCCCAAGTGATGACTAAAGACCCGTGGAGGCTGGGGGCATAGTTTTCTAAAATAAAATGGACCTTTTCCTAAAAATGTTTTACAAAATTTGCATATTCATCCATGACTTTTTGGTCAGGATGGTAGATAGTGCATCATACACTTTTCATCTATTATTTGAACTTGCTGGGTAACGCTAGTGTTGCTCACCCTTTCCTCCGTTGATCTCTGCTTAGACTCTGAGGAGATCGCTGAAGACGACTTTGGAGCATACCATGCCGACGAGGTGTACTTTGAAGCACCTGATCTGTCTGGAGGAGTAGAAGGCGTCGACTACATCATCGCCTACGGAGCCGACGACGCCGACGAGGAGGAGGTGGAGACTTAAAGTTATCATAGTAGGAACCTGGCCGAGTCAGACTAGACTAGTACTACTTAGCGGCTGAGCCAAGATGGTTCTTAGTTTGCTGTTTTCTATCGCTTGTAGGTTGACTCCTGTCAACATCGCAATAATAGACATTCCTCCCATGTCGGAGGAAGACGTCGATGTTTTTATGCATTTCTGGCTTGTAATCTTTAGCAGTGTGTAATAAAGTGGACCCGCAATGTTTCTGTTGTACTACTCTGAGTGATGTAATATTTACGGATTAGTCCTTCCGTGGGTGTTATGTCAACGACTTGTACACTACAATATGCAGTGGTGTGCTGGGTCACCGCAGATGGTATCAGAGCAATTGCTAGACCTTAGGTTGGAAACCTATTAAAGGGAAAAACCTGTAGGTGTGCGAGGCCTTAGAATGAATTGAGTTTTAATTTGTTATGATTGATATTCACTTGAGAATAGCATTATCATGCAATTATTACTTCATTTCAATTCTGATATCCTTTTTGGCTATAACAGCTAGGATGGAGAAACGGGTCCCAGGAGGTCGGTTCGTGTGAGAGATGCTGAGTTGGGCAAGGGTGTTTTTCGGGGAAGCTGGGCGGAAATGCTTCAGCAACTGATCTATTTTCTTGGTATCAAAACCAAGGTGATAGTGAAAGTGATGAGTTTTTACGACGGGTCAATTTTAGCCCTGTACCGTGTAGCACTCAAGTTACCGCCTGAACTAAAGATGGGATTCAAAATGCCCTTTGGAGAAGCGAAGAATGTGGAAGTAGCTTTCCAGATTGCTGCTGTCAGAGCAGTTACTGAGATAAGGACATCCAAGAGTTATGCGTTGGTGGAAACACCGTTTAACGCTATTCCGAGTGCGAATTACCGGCTTGAGGGTCCAGTGGATTATAAGGCTTTCCTGAAAACTAATCCACGTGATGTGGCTGAGTTCATGGACAGTTGTCTCAAGATGATTCGGGCGTATCATAAGACGTTCGGAGTAGTAGCTGGAGAGGTAGAAGCCATGATAGAGCAGTACTCCAGTCCTGAAGTTATTCAGGAAAAGTGTGATATACTGAGGTATGAAGCAGAGAAGGGATACACTGATCCACCACCCACACCAGCTAGGTATGTGGAGGAAGTAGAACCCGATACCCCAATTTATCCTGACTATACACCACCACACTCTGGTTATGTCTTAGTTGATGAGGAGAAGGATGGCAGAGTTGGGAACCTGAAGTACCAAGTGCCACAGGTTGGGATGAAGAACCTTATCAGGGTACACTGAGTGATCCCATAAGAATTCCAGGAGATCCAGGAGAGCCGGAAGTTACTAGTCATACCCCTAGGAGGAAGTAGAGTTGGTGAGTCAAGTAGGCCAATAAAAATAGATTCTGAGGAGGAAGATGAGGAATGGAAGTATGCGTACGAGACCAAGTATTACCCGAAGACGGAGAAGGGAGACGAATCACGAGGGTATTTCAATAACTTTGAGGCAGTACCAACTGGGTACGATGATGGAGGCGAGGGTTATGGAGATGAGGATGTTTACGATGGGGAAGCAGCGGCATACAAGTATCTTGATAGTTACTTCGCCATGACGGATATGACGTTAGAAGCAAGCCCATCTGACCCTGAATATCAGCCTACCACTAGTGTGAAGTTACCCGGGATTCTCAGGAGGACCAGGCGTAACTGTCACTGGAAGCCTGGGAAGTATGCAGAAAAGTGAAGCAGAGCAGGACGGAGTAAAGCAGTAGTTGTGTAATATGTTAATATAGGGTATTGTACGTAGTATTGTAAGGACGCTGGTAGCAATAAGTGAGACCTACTCACTTTTAGAGTGTGTTACTATTATGTACCCATGTTTGTAATCCTACATGTATAATACATGGTATATGTTTGAAAAGTTTTGTGTTCTTTGGATTTTTCTGTTTTCCATTGTTTGACTAGTACTTGTGCATGGAATAGGACTCGAAGTGCATATGCATAATGTAATGGAGAGTTCTGATTCGATGTAACAGGACTAGAGGGTAATGGCGTACATCGGTGAGGAGAGTGATGTGCAGAGGCAAGAACGTGAACTTAAGGAGAAGCAAGATGCAGATGCAGGAGGAATACCACAACCACCAAGGCCAATCACGGAGCAAAGTTTCATGCAGTATATGCAGATGGTGGAAGAAGGCAGGCGCCAAGACCAGGAAAGGCAGAATAAATTTCTGCAAGATTTGCTGGAAATACAGGCAGGACGAGGAAGGGATGAAGTACTTAAAGGAGTGACTCTATCAGATTTCCAAAATGCTAGACCCATACCATTTGCAAGAGCTCCAGAACCTATGGACGCAGAAGATTGGGTGGCAGATACTGAACGAAAGCTCAACACAGTTGGATGTTCTGATGAGGAGAAGGTTAGGTATGCAACTCATTTGCTTACCGGACCAGCAGCATCATGGTGGGAAGCCATAGTGGCAACACTACCTGCTGATCATGTTGTAACTTGGGAGGAGTTTAAGAAGAGGTTTAGGGAAGCACATGTTCCTGAAAGTATTATGGAATTGAAAAGGAGGGAGTTTGAGAATCTGAGACAGAATGAGTTACCTGTTGGACGTTATGTCAGTGCGTTCAACATGTTATCGAGGTATGCATTGGATGAAGTAGACACTGAGGAGAAAAGGAAGAAGAGATTCATGAAGGGTCTGAGTCCTTTTATGAAGATGCAGTTAAGGTTGACAAACCAAAGGAGTTTCAGGAGCTGGTAGATGCAGCAATAACATTGGAGGATGATTATAAGCTACTCAGGAAGAAAGAAGGAAGAAAGCAAGGATGGAACCAAGGAAGTTTCAAGTCCAAGACAACCACCAAATCTACGTTTCAAGCCTAAGCTTAGAACGGATGTGAGGAAACCTATGCAGAGGAATCCTAACCCCATGAATCACATCATCTGCAATAGTTGTGGAATGAGGGGACATATGGCAAAAGATTGCCAGAAGCCCAAGATCATTTGTTTTGGATGTGGACAAGCTGGACATATCAAGCCTGATTGTCCAAATAAACAGAATCAACAAATAAGCCGAGGAACTGGTGGAGGAAATAACCAAGGTGGAGGAGGATTCAAGCCAAGGAATGGAGGATTTGGAAGGAATGCAGCAGATAAGGGCAAAGGGAAGCCATATGGAAGGCTGAATTGCACCAGTTTGGAGCAAGTCAACAACACCGACAACGTGGTGATCGGTACGCTCAAAATCCTTTCTCATCCTGGCAAAGTTTTGTTTGATACTGGAGCTACTACATCTTTTATTTCGCAACAATTTGTGGATGCATATGGGATTAGATGTCAGCCGTTAGAAGTACCCATAACGGTCATGTCGGCCGGGGGAAAATTGTTAGTAACGCAAGTCAAAATGGATCAAGTAATTATGATCTGTGATCGCGTTTATGACGCTGATTTGCTAGTAATTCCCATGAAAGATATAGCAGTCATCTTAGGGATGGACTGGTTATCTGATCATGGAGCTCAAATAGATTGTGCAGAGAAGACAGTGTCTTTGAGAGGACCAGGAGGTATGAGAACAGTATACCAAGGGGATAAGCATAGTCAGTTAAGAGCAGATTTACAGTTGAATGCTATGAAGGAAGCTAAGATAGAAGAAATCCCAGTGGTTAAAGAATTTCAGGATGTATTTCCAGATGAGTTACCAGGGATGCCACCGGATCGTGAAATTGAGTTCACCATAGATTTGATTCCTGGTACAGCACCTATTGCACAAGCACCATACAAGATGGGTCCCAAGGAATTGGTACAACTCAAGAGCAATTAGATGAGTTGGAAGATAAAGGATTCATAAGAGAAAGTGTATCACCTTGGGGATCACCAGTAATTTTGTGGATAAAGAGATGGAGGAAGAAGAATGTGTGGAGATTTCGTAATTGAATAGTGTGACCATTAAGAATAAATACCCGTTGCCAAGGATACAAGATTTGTTTGATCAAGTAAGAGGAGCAGGGGTATTTTCTAAGATAGATTTGAGGTCAGGATACCATCAGATAAAGATTAAACCTGAGGATATTCCCAAAACAGCATTTGTGTCAAGATATGGACATCATGAGTATTTAGTAGTACCATTTGGTTTAACCAATGCACCAGCAATATTCATGAATTTGATGAACAAGATTTTATGCCATACTGGACAATTTGTGATTGTGTTATTGATGATATATTGGTCTATTCCAAAACCAAGGAAGATCATGCACAACACTTGAGTATTGTGTTACAGACACTAAGGGAACATCAGTTATATGCCAAATTTAGTAAGTGTGAGTTTTGGTTGGATCAAGTGGAATTTCTTGGTCATGTGATCAGTAAGGAAGGGATTGCAGTCAATCCTGAGAAAGTAAAGGCAGTATTGGATTGGGAAGCACCCAAAACCCTAAGGAAATTAGAGGATTTTTGGGAATGGCCGGATATTATCGGAGATTTATTGAAGGATTTTCTAAGATAGCCGGGCCAATGACAAAGTTACTCAGAAAGAATGTCCATTTGAATGGACGGAGAAGTGTGAACAAAGTTTCCAAGAACTCAAGAGGAGATTGACAACAGCACCTGTGTTAGCAGTACCAGAAACTGGAAAAGTTTACACAGTATATTGTGATGCATCTAAAAATGGATTAGGTTGTGTATTGATGCAAGATCGCAAGGTAATTGCTTACGGATCAAGACAGTTAAACCACATGAACTCAATTATCCTACACATGATTTGGAGTTAGCAGCAGTTGTTTATGCTTTAAAGCAATGGAGACATTTCCTCTATGGAGAAAAGTGTGAATTGTATACGGATCATAAGAGTTTGAAATACTTCTTCACACAAAAGGAACTGAATATGAGGCAGAAGAGATGGTTAGAGTTAATCAAGGATTATGACTTGACAATAAACTATACTCCAGGAAAAGCCAATGTAGTGGCAGATGCATTAAGTCGTAAAGTGAATTGTAATCCTTTGACGGAAGAAGGAATGCCCAAGGAATTGAGGAATGAGATACAAAGAGCTGGTATTGAAATCTGGGAGGTCCAGAGTTGAATAGTATTGCAGCTATGGAAGTTGTTGAAGAAACAGAGATGGAATTGAAAGAAAATATCCTTTATCGGCAAAGAGAAGATGAATTCATAGCTGAAGAAATCCGCAGGATTAAAGAAGGTAGAAGATCTGAATTCACCTTGAAGCCAGAAACTGATTCATTATGGTATCATGGTAGAATATGTGTTCCAGATATCCAAGAGATCAAGAGCATAATTTTGAAAGAAGCACATGAGACACCATATTCTATACATCCGGGTAGTACCAAGATGTACATGGATTTGAAAAAGACATTCTGGTGGAACAATATGAAAAGAGAGATTGCAAGATATGTTGCAGAATGTCATACTTGTAGACAAGTTAAAGCAGAACATCAGAGTCCCGCAGGATTATTACAACCACTACCAATTCCCAAATGGAAATGGGAAGAAATCAGTATGGATTTTATCACAGGATTACCCAAAACAAGGAGAAATAAGGATTCTATATGGGTAATAGTGGATAGATTGACAAAAACTGCCCATTTCATTGCCATTAATCAGAAAGATAACGCAGCACAGTTGGTAGATTTATATGTGAAGGAAATAGTTAGCAAGCATGGAGTACCACAAAGTATTGTATCAGATCGTGGATCCATATTCACGGCAGCTTTTTGGAACAACTTCACAAGCAGTTGGGTTCAAACCTAAAGTATAGTACTGCATACCACCCACAAACTGGTGGACAGACGGAAAGGACAAATCAAATCTTAGAGGATATGTTAAGAGCCTGTGCACTTGATTTTGGAGGATCATGGGATGAACATTTAGCCTTAGCTGAATTTTCTTATAACAACAGTTATCAAAGTAGTATTCAGATGGCACCATTTGAAGCTCTATATGGGAGGAAGTGTAGATCACAATATGTTGGTTTGAAGTGGGGAGAGCAAAGAATTTGCACCTGAGTACATAAAGGAACAACAGCAATGTTGATATTATCAGAGATCGTCTCAAAATAGCTCAGAGTAGACAGAAGAGTTACGCTGATCTATCCAGGAGACAGTGGGAACCAGAGGTACAAGATATGGTATATCTAAGAGTTAGTCCTACCAAAGGAGTAAAGAGATTTGGAGTAAAAGGAAAGTTGAGTCCCAGATACATAGGACCATTCAGAATTTTAAGCCGGAAAGGTGAAGTAGCCTATGAATTGGAATTACCTGCTATATTATCACAAGTTCACAATGTGTTCCATGTGTCTCAACTCAAGAAGTGTTTGAAACCACCAGAAGGACCAATTGAGTTTGAAAAGTTGAATTTAAAGCCAGACCTATCATATGAGGAGCAGCCTGAGAAGATACTGAGGGAGAATTGGAAAAGATTAAGGAATAGAGCAATCAAGTTTTGTTTAGTTCAGTGGAAGAACCACTCAGATCGAGAAGCAACTTGGGAAAAAGAAGAAGATTTGCGACGAGACTACCCACAGTTGTTCAGGTACCCCAGAAAAGAAACTTCGGGACGAAGTTTAGTTTAAGGGGGAGAGGATGTAATACCCCGCAGTTATAGGACTCGAGAGGGTAGAAATAGGAACTGCATTTGTGCATTCATGCATCTTTTGGTGAAATCTGGAAAATTTCGCGCTTTTGTGTAAAATGAATCGAGGATTGATTCAGACGAGTGTCGATGATCTGGGAGTCAGACATTGACAGATAGTCGAGAGGTGTCGATAAACCCTACGATTATTTTAAAACCTTTGTTAGTACTTCTCCACACAATCATTTGATTTCATTTGATTTCATCTGATTTCATTTGATTTCAAAAGGAAATTTGAAATAATCTTAAGTTTAAAAGCAATTCTATTCTTTCCTAAATCTTTATATACATATATACCACAAATATAACAAGATTAAATCACAAAATTGTGAGGACATCATTTCAAATAATAAATTCATTCTATTTCATCCACATCACAACTCCATACACAAATATTTCCAAAAGAATCTTTAAAAAGGAATATATATACAAGAATTACATGGATTTAAACTCAAATGTTTAGGAAACATTTGGATACAAAAGATACAATTGATCAACACAATTAAATTACAAGACTTCAGAACAAATAATCTTACAACATTTGAAACAATACAAAAACAGTACCAAAAATCCTAAACTAAAGTCTTCAAGTCTTCTTCATCATCTAACCTGCAAAATAAACAACACAAACAAGTAGAATTTTGGGTTATGATTAAAATGTTGCCCACACCATTTGGTGCTGGCATGTTACTGTGTTGAAACCTGGTTTTAGCCTAATTAAAACTGAGGTTCAATTAGGCTAAATTGGGGAATATTGCAAATCATCAAAGGCAACAGAAGGGACTGATCAATTGGATCATGCTCTTTTAATCCGAAGGCAACAAGGAGGGGCAAAGGCATGTTGTAGCACTTAGAAAATCAACTCAGGCAACTTAAATCTTAGGCAAACAAGTGTTGTATTGAGCTTATGATCTTGATCTTCAAAAGACAAAGCCACATATAAAATGTTTTCCCCAAAAATCAAACCAGGAGGCAAATAAAACCTTAGCCCACAATTATGGTATCACATTTGCCTATTAATTAGGAAAATGGACCCTAAACCCCTCACTAAGCTAGCCATCAGCTTAATTGGCCACACATTTGAGTTTAATCATCTCAAACTGACTATCTTAAGCCTTTCAATTCTCAGCCAAGCATTTCCACACAAATATCTGGATCAGATAGGATCAATGACTCAAGAATGACTCATGTTTATCACCTGGGGGTGATGAACTGCGCAGCAGCAGCAGAGAGCTGATCTTCTAGGTGAAAAGGAGTGCAAAAGTAGTCAAATAAAGCAGCTCGAGGTGAGAAGGGCCACTGTAAGCAGATTACTCACCACAACTCAATTATCCTGGTGTCACCAGCCCAGGACACCTCAAATTTGTGTAAATACAGACCCAAGCCGTAGCCACCAGCAGACACAATTCACAGCAACCACAATACACACAGTGCACAACCATCATCACATCCAGATCACCATTTCCATCTGTTCTTCACCAAGAACAACCACAAGCCACAAGCACATCATGGAGATTACTTAAACCCATCCACCACAAGCCATTTCAGCTAGCAATTAAACTCTAGGAAAAGAAGCAGCAAGGAGGAGACGGTTGAACCTTGCAGCAAGATCAGAGCTCTTCCGTAGCTCTAGCTGCTCTACAACAGAGGTTGATTCATAAGTGCTAGTGAGAGGCTAAGCAGGTTCTGTAAAAGACAGAATCATGCTAGAGTGTTCATTTTAGCATCTGTTCTTAACAGAGCCTTGCACTGCAAGGTAGGGTGCTATAGGAAAATAAATTGCACCACAGAGAACTTCTGTTTTGTCAAGAAATAGGACAGAGAGATGAAAGGGAGTGAGTTGTGTGATTTAGCAATTGTTTGAGCATAAAAAGGGGCAAGGGAAAATAGCAGCAGTGTAGTATCTGTTCTTATTTGCTTTACCTAAATCTTACACAAGACAGTGAACCAGCAGAGCTGGATTAACTGTGCTTTGCACATCTGCACACTTGGAGAAGCACATGAAAGCATTAAAAATCATTTTTAAACAAGTAAGCTGCTGTGTAACTCTACAAGGAGGCATCACAACAAGCAAAACTTGCCTAAATCATTCTTATTGCACTTATTCATCACAGCTAAATCATTTAGTACAAGTTCTAGCTCAGAATTATTTTTCTAAAGAGAATTTCATCTTCTGTGAGCAAGAAATGCTCCCAACAATAAATCCAGAGGTAATGGATGGATCTAAACATGCTAGATCTACACCATTCATCTCATTCTTGGTGCACAATAGGTGGACAGTGCACATAAAGGAGAAAATCATCTAGAATCATCATCTGTTCATCAAAAACCTAAAGCAACTGAAAGCAACATGTTCAAATCAATTCTTACAGCAGCATCTCGAGCTAGCTAAGGGTAGAGAGTGGAGAAGAGAGGGAGGAGAAGAAGTTTTACCTTGCGTCCATGGCCGTAGCTCCACGGCGGCGAGGCAGGGCTCGCGCTACCGTTGGAGGGGGCACATGGAGGTCGGGGTACAACACCACCGCACCACGGCGGCACAGAGGGTGAAGCTCTGCGCCGAGCCATGGTGGGCACGTCGGAGAAGAGGAATCGAAGGCAGGCGAGCGGCGGCAGCACCGTAACCCTAACCCTAGGGTTGGGTTGCGTGCGACTGCTAGGGGAGGCGAGGCTCAAATCGCCTGGGTAGGAAGGTAGAGCGGAGCGTGGGGATCGTTTTGCCTCAGTGCATGGCGGCGGAGGTGGCCGGAGTGGGGCGGCGCCACCGCAGGCGACACGGGAGCCAGAGGAGCTCGAGCACGGGCTCGTGCGAGTGAGGAGTGAGAGAAAGAGGGAGTGGACCGGTTTGGTTGAACCGAACCAAGTCCTTATTTTTTGATCTGGTTCAACCAGAGTTGACCCGGGACTTAATTGTAAAATTTTGAATTTACAAATTCTTCAAGATTTTAAAACTTGCTATAAATTCAAATAAAATCCTAAAAATAATTTAAAAATATCTACAAATATCAGAAGAAAATAAGTAATCCAAATAAAATATCTACTTGATTTATTGAAAACTATTTCTTGTACCAAAAATTCAAAGGTTCCTTAAGTGGAAATGACTTTGAAATATTTCAAATTGTTTTCAAAAGAAAATAATATGGGAAAATTATGTATCAAGTTCAAAGTATAATTTGAACTACATTATGACTGTCATGTTACTCATCCTAACTAAAATTCAAATCAAAGAAATTTTTAAAAAAGAAATCTTTAACAAAACTCTGGGGAATTTTGGGAAAGAATAAAAATCATCTCATTCTATGCATATTGGCATGTATTTGGTTTTTCAACATTGTCTCATACAGACAATGATATTGATTTTCAGAACGCGAGGGTCCCAATTCGTCGGAAGCTTTAGACTGCATTACCTGTCAGTCTCAAGGCAAGTTCCAACTTGCATGTCCTACTTGATTAATTTTATCAAAGTAATTGCAAAGTACTATGGTTTATCATTGCATGAAAAAGAAAAACCTATTTTCGAATGATGTAAATTGCTATACATATATATTGTTGGCTGACAATGGAATCGTGGTTTGATGTTGTGGTGGAGGTTCCATTGTTCGGGAAAGTATATATCTAGGATTAATAACCCATGGCCCAGTAATCCTTGCGCCGTATTGAAGAATCAACCAACAGATTCACTATGGATGGGCTCGTCAGAGGTTTCTTCCTTCGTTCGCATATCCTCGGCAGACTATTACCTGGTTGCGTCTGTTGCGGCGGCCAACAGCGTGGGAGCGCATACCTTCCCCACCCGACAGGGTGATTTGGAATAGGAGCTCGGGAGTGGTGACGAGTCTTTGGTTTATACCAGACTGGGTCATAAGGGGCGGATATGCGTTGTGCCGGGAAACGACTCCATATGACTTGTTGCCCTGAGTTCTGGCTATAGCACACATGGTGTGCTGAGAAAGCAAAAGGAGCCAGCTGCTGTTGGGTAAAGTGGTGCAGCTCTGCAGAGTTAAACAAAAAATTGTGACTGTCACATCCTTATTCCAGGAGGGAACTACAGAACGCTGCGGGAAAGGCATCCCAAGTGATGACTAAAGACCCGTGGAGGCTGGGGGCGTAGTTTTCTAAAATAAAATGGACATTTTCCTAAAAATGTTTTAATTTTTTTGCATATTCATCCATGACTTTTTGGCCAAGATGGTAGATAGTGCGTCATACACATTATCATCTATTATTTGAACTTGCTGAGTAATGCTAGTGTTGCTCACCCTTTCCTCCGTTGATCTCTGCTTAGACTCTGAGGAGATCGCTGAAGACGACTTTGGAGCATACCATGCCGACGAGGTGTATTTGAAGCACCTGATCTGTCTAGAGGAGTAGAAGGCATCGACTACATCATCGCCTACGGAGCCAACGACGCCGACGAGGAGGAGGTGGAGACTTAAAGTTATCATAGTAGGAACCTGGCCGAGTCAGACTAGACTAGTACTACTTAGCGGCTGAGCCAAGATGGTTCTTAGTTTGTTGTTTTCTATCGCTTGTAGGTTGACTCCTATCAACATCGCAATAATAGACATTCCTCCCATGTCGAAGGAAGACGTCGATGTTTTTATGCATTTCTGGCTTGTAATGTTTAGCAGTGTGTAATAAAGTTGACCCGCAATGTTTCTGTTGTACTACTCTGAGTGATGTAATATTTACGGATTAGTCCTTCCGTGGGTGTTATGTCAACGACTTGTACACTACAATATGCTGTGCTGTGCTGGGTTACCGCATGGTCATCTCGGATCCGACACTGCTGCGAGAGGAGCCCAAACCATAAGAGTCATTTGCCGGACCGGGAGACGATGACCCCAACAAACCGCCTCCTGTTAGCTCCAAGGTACAAACCCTAGCTTGTGGTAGCATTCATAGTGCATATGATTGCTATGACAGTGAATATTGTCTCAATTTCTATTGTTCAAATGGTTAATAAGTGGTATAAACCGTAATAAGTAGTAGTATTATAAATTTGCTCTTGTTAGTACTGTTAGTAAGTAATAGGCCAATGATTATTTTTATTTTATTAGTATAATAAAATGTCATTGTTCATATGGTTTGTAGTACCAACTTAGTAAGTCAAAATTTATACTTGTTAGTGTTGTTGAAATTGAACAACGGGTGATTCGAGGTGTCTCAAGAGACGTGGTTAATATTAGCTAGCAGTGGATGTATACGCCGGCCTTACGATGAAGGTCGTCATACACTACGCCAGAGTTGATACAACGTTATTTTTTTATTAGGTTGGGTGGTCTCCTTGAAGCACGGTTTAATCCTTAGTTAGGAAGGCATCGAAGGGCTTGAGCATGCACCCCGAACCGAACGAGGCTCTCCAGGGGCAAAGTCTACTATGCTTTCTATGGTTAAAGTTTTCAAGATCAGGAATGGAAAATTTCCTTTGCTAACAAGCAGCTTTGGTCCTAATTTGGTGGAATGCCGAAAGTGCTAGTAGAGTTAGCAACCCAAGTTTCTTGGCTCTTTTGGATGGGGGAGTATGTCAAGAATTTTGCTGGGTCATGAGAGGGAATTAGGACAAACAACACTAGTAGAGGACATGAATACTAGTAGTGGAAAGGAAATTGGACTTGTTGCTCGTAATCTTTATTCAGTTCAGACTTCACAATGACAAGTTACTCTCACTGGTCAGTTAATTTGGAGCTACCACTACAATACCATTTTGTTTCCTCCGCAGCTAATTAGGGCCACTTAAACAAATATGGATGGGTTCTCTACAATCATCTATTATTTTTTCTTTCTATTTAACTATAAATATGTACCTTTGTATATGTTGTTAGATCGAAACATTGTTTTGCCATAATTTTCTAGTACTTCGGTGTTGATGCATGGGTTTTAGAATGCAGCTGCCACAATGCTATTCTCACATTTGTGCTTTCGATCTTGTCTTGTTATTTACTCATTTATAAGAAGTTTCCTTGTGCTAGTTAAGCATGATTACTCTTGTAAGTTGATTATGTTGATGGTTTTTTATCATGAAAAATACGAGTGAAAACTCCACCTCACTTGCTTCACTTTGTTATTTATCATGTGTATACTATTATAGACAAGGAGAATTTCCATTAGAAGAGTCATGAAAATTTGTTTCATCAACATCAGTTTCAAAGTACCATCCTTCGCAGAATGGCTGAAAGATTGTTAGCATGTATAATTTTCCAGACAAAAATTGTCTCCCTTTCTAACTTAAATGCCTCTCACATGTTTTTTTAAGAGAAAGAGGGGCACACCTGTTTCCATTGATCATGAAACCACATTACATCATTCAGTTTTACAATCCATCGGTGGATCTCACATGTAATTTTGGGCATGTAAAAAGGTGGATTTCGAGATCTACATTGTCTATGTTTCCTGTTGGTATAAAAAGTATTTTTTTTTTGTTTTTGTTGAAACGGGTAGTTTCATCTAGAAAACATGTTTTTCCTAATTCCAGTTTCTGGTGATTTTTTTTTTGATAAAGGGATTTTATTACTTAAAGAGTTTTAAGCATTACACCCGGCCTCTACATAATTAGGATGCACACAGCCCCAACAAGTTCACAAGTCTCACACAACATAAATAAAAAATGTGAATTACATATCATAATGAGAAATTGTAAAGACACCTAAGGTGGTGCAGGTCCAATCCGGAGATTATGCTGCCATCCATTGCGGGAAAAGAACTCCCGCGCAACAGCTTCAAAACGTGAAGCCACTTCCAAAAACAGGTCGCGGTGCTCCGCACGCTGTAGGGCCGACCAAGATCTGAGCGTCGTCGTGCACCGATAGATAACCTGCATAACATAAGTATTTTTATCGTTAAAAACTTTGTTATTTCTACATAGCCATAGCGACCAAATAACGGCAATCGCTCCCATCCTAATAAGAAGTTTAAACTTACGATCCACACCATTTAGCCAGTTGCCGAAAATATTCGCAACGCTACGTGGGAGGAATAAGATAGAATCTATCTGGATGGCTGACCATATAGACCTACCAAACTCACATTGGAAGAATAAGTGTTTAATAGTCTCGTCATGATAACAAAAAACACACTTTTTTAATTCCGTGCCAATTACGTCTGGCAAGGTTATCCTTTATAAGAATTACCCCTCGATGAAGATACCACGCAAACATGTTAGTTTTTAGTGGGATCTTCATCTTTCAAATTTTCTTATTACTCACCTTAGTTTCCGGTGATCTAGTTTTAGTATCTATATCTAAATCCCAAAATGGCAACAGTACGCACGGGTGGGTTGTACTAGTAGTACAACAGGGATTAACCGAGCGACAAAAAATAATAAATATTATAGAGAAGAGATCAGTAGGGTTTGTAGGTATCGGGTGGAGGGAAGGGTTCAGTGAAGGTGACTTGGTCCACTTTGAATCTTTGATTGGTTGGCACTATAGGCTTACTTCAGTGCATCCCGGTTACTTATGGCGCCCGGTTTAACTTGTACATACGCCAAGATGGGTGCAGTTATAATTAGCAAAAAAATGTGAAGTGCTATAATTAGCATTTGCTAATACTATCATCATGCTCCCTCCGATCCGCCAAAGACTGCTTTTGAAGATTTACACAAAGATTAAGAAGACAGCCCAATTTGCTCCATGTCCTTATTAATGCGCAAAAGTAGCAGCACCATGCGTGCACGCGGAGCCGGATCCCGTGACTTAGCCCACCCTAACTTTGCCTGACTTTGGGTCATTGACAGGTGGGACCCGCACCTAGTGGGTCCCACACTTCAGTGACCCAAAGTCAGGGAAAATCAGGGTGGGCTAAGTCAGAGGATCTCGTTCCACGTGCATGCAACCGTTGCGAGAAGGCATATTGTTTTTCGCATGCAGTAATTAATGTAGTAACCCAGTTTCTACATGAGTCAATTAAGTACGTACTATGGATTAAACGCAATGTGCATTGAGGTTGTAGACGTACACTTTTTTACGGAAAAATATTGGACCCACTCTTTCGTGGATGGAGGGAGTAGTCTTCCGTGGACGGAGGGAGTAGTATGTTTAACAATTTCACGGAATGCAAAGTTGCAACCAAAAGAAAAATATTCTGCTGCATCCAGTGGTCCTATCTGAAATTGCATTCAACAGTCGAGACTACCGGACGTGGGGTATTGGGAACTGAGCATGGTTGAAGACGCAGAGCTCATTACTACCTATATGAAAGACGAGCCGTTTCGCGGCCCCTCCGCGCTCGAGCACTGTAGCGCTACAGGTGCTACATTGATGAACAGTAAAGAACAGTGCCCTGCGAGGGGCCTATTTGTAATTTCTAGAAAACCGAGGGACTTTTCTACAAAAACATCTCACATCCCCCTCCTCTTCTCTCTCTCCCGCACGGTCAACGCGGCAGCCTCCGATCCGCCGCCGCTGCACGAGGCGCGCCACTAATCCATCCCCTGCGCCGCCGCACGCCGGCCACCACCTACCTCCAGCGCCTCTCCCACCCACTCCAGCGCCGCCCCGCGCCGGCCTTCCCCGAGCTCCAGCGCGCGCGTGCGGGGCAGCGGCACCCGCGGGTCGGTGCGCCTGCAGCTGTGCAGTGTTCAACTTGGTGGTCTGGTCAAGAATTAGAGCTCCTTTCCTTTAAAATCTGTTCCGCTTTGTGGCAGTAGATCACGTGCTTGATTGTACCTTACATTGCAGGTTTCACAATAGTGTCCATGAATCCCTTGTGGCGTTGGTTTTGGACTTTGGTGATTTGGTCCAATTGGTATGGGACTGCCTAGACATTTAGAAAGACGAGTTGAACATGTGATGCATGTTTATGCAGAAGTTCAATGCTCAAAGGTTAGCTTAATGTTTTATGCATATCACCCTCTATGTTGTAAGAGTACACCTGGTTCCATTTTTAGGTTTATAAATATCTTGCTGGATTGAATCGAGTGGAATTATTAGTTCATCTACAAGCTATAATGCTTTTGTACCAATTGTGCATAATCTAATTCAGTATAATATTTAGTATGATGAATATTTATTTATGCTAGATGCTTTCTAGGGAAACCTACCTGGTTGTCATACTCATCAGTAGGCTCTTATAATAAATTTCACATGCCTTCGAGGACGCCGAGCGCTGCTGGCTCGAGGCCGTCGCCTTGTGTGCCGCGAAGTAGGCAGTGGTTGCGGAAGAAGAGGAGAGGGTGACCGAAGCTTCAGCACGAGATAAGGTCTCTTTCTACTCACTTACCCCAGTTCAGTAGCTTCTTCGACGTAACTAGAGTAGAAGACTGCTTACTAACCTGTATGCCTAATTCGTGAACAGACAGTTAGAGGGAAACAGAGGAGAGAAGGAAACGATGGGGGGAGGACATGCCTTCATTCTCCTACCAGATCGCCCTATGTTACGGAGATGGTGAATGGCTTCCACGACTTCGTGATCCAGGGCTACTCCCTCGCGAAGGAGATGGGCGTCGTGATGTAATGTATGAACTCTGCGAGGCTATTGGCCCTGAGCCTACAAGGTTATTTTTTTCTCCATCTATTCTAACATCTTGAATTTTCCATATTTGTATATGGTACTTGGATAAAAAGGGGCAAGTTGATATGTTTCGGTTTAATAGCCTGATTGATTCATGTGCTCATGTATTTGGTAATAGGACGGACCTGTTGCATGTGCATATGTTCTTATCCTTTGTGATAATGAGGCTGAAGTGCGGATAAAATCTTTTGGGAAGTTATGAAGCTCTATAGGATATTAAGTCCATAGATTGCAATTCAGCACATTCTTCCTTGTGTTAAGGTGGGAGGACCGGACAGTTACTGAACATCACGTGTATTTTGCTGCTGTTATTATCTTCGGACTAACTCATGGCAATTGCATATGTAGGAATTATCATCGGATTCGTCTCAGCATGTTCGCTCACCTTGGGCTTCAGTCATTATAGGTAGTGGCCCCTATTTTGGGGAAGGTGTGACCAATCACCATGGTTTTTTATTGTCTTTCAGTGTTGCAAACATGTTTTACCAACAAAATCTGCTCCCTACCCCCGTCCGTCTCTCCTTTCCTGTATGTTTGCTGCGCACACATGATGCTGCTGCTCCATGGTTTCCCTCCTTTCAGTTTTATTATTTGCTACACTTTATCTTACTTAACTATTATCTGCGCATTAATTTGGTACTGCTTTCATGTGGTGTTTATTGTCCAGGAACGAAGGCGACCTCCATGGTCTGGAATGGTTGCACATGGGCTGAGTGGTTTCTGCTCCTGTTGCTGTCAAATAAGCAAACCGGTAATATGTGATGTAGAATATCAACCCATTGTTGTTTTCAATACAGTTTATTAACCATCAGCATTTTCCATGTGTGAATCGAATGATATATGGTCAAAATACATAAAGAAGGATGCTGTACTTTGGATTTTTTTCTAATATCTGTCTGCGATTACTATTTATTGCAGGTGCGTGCATTTCCCATGTAGCTTTTAATCATTACATATATTTATTTACATTTAATATATTTTTGCCCAAGAATGGTAAACTGAAATTTCAATATTTTCTTTCTATGAAAGTTGAAATTTAGCATGTGCCATGTAAAGCATTTTGAACGGACAGTTAGATGTTTATGATACGTTATCTTCCAGATTGCGAGCTTATATAATACTTATGTATTTACTACTGTATAGTAAGAGGGAATGAACGATGCATGTGTCTGGTGAAGTAACAATCTATCATATTGACGAAATTTGCAACTTTCTATATATGTATTATAAGAAGATCCCAGAGTGTTTTCAAGAATCTGAAAACATATTCACTGTTTTGTGTTTCAAATTAACTAATATTTGAGAACACATTGCATGGTTCGGAGTAAACTTGTGTGTTCTTTCAATAATAAAAAACTTGAGAAATTTGTTTTATGTCCTAATGACCGGAATTATGCACTTAATTTACATTGAGTTTTCCTTTTTTTTACTATACAATTTGACCGTATTTGAAGTTAGCTCATTGTCTATTCTGTTCCTATAGTTACCAGATTTTTATATTTACTTCTTGTGAGATGGAATGCCCAATTTCCCTTAGATATCCGAGAAAGACCATGGATGAGTATGACGGGACAAACAAAAGAAAGTCAACCAGTTAGATAGAAGCTATCTGTCCACCATATTTTACATCGGGAGATGGTGCAGCAATTGGTACTTTTCTTCATAATCTTAGTCCTATCAGCAATTTTTTTAGTTAGATGTTTTCTTTGGATCATCGTTGCTTTCATTTAACAATCATTAGCAGTGTGACAAACCGATCATATTATGCGCTTCCTAAGATCGGTGACTGTCAGTTTTATGAAAATTGCAATGATTTTAATTCATTAGGTAATTCCTGACTTCTACTTTTTAATGGAGTAGGCCTGGGAATAGTTTCGAATCAAGACAGGATCCAACCCAGACAGGACAAGTGCATCTCCACTAACCAAACAAAACCAATCCAAAAATCAATTTCTATAAACCAAACTGTTTAATTTAATTCTGCACCCAAACCCATCGAATTCATTACTGTTTCCAGTTTGAAGCCATAGATTCATACCATGGTTAAGTACAATTCAGAACAATTAGCTAGCAGTAAGGTAGCAGGCATGCATGCATTAATTCACGAATCATGTTGCATCATTCACCGATCCTTCATCCTTACGGAAAATATAGTATTGCGTATTTCTAAGAAGGCATGAGCTGTAGTTCTTAATTTATCATGTATTTTATCACTGCCTTTATATTCAAAAAAGTCTTCTTAGTGGAGGTTATGTAATGATCTAAATTTGAGATAAGCATAGATAGAACTGCAGTGCTTTGGCTTTTCCTCTTAAAGTGTGTGCTCCTTGGTCCCATTCATGTTCTGTTGCAAGTAGGGCTATTATGAACAAAAGGAAAAATGTCAAGTTTAATTTGTTAGAAAATATCAGAAGAATATCCTTTAAGAAAAAATATCAGAAGAACAGGTTGTCAGCCTAGGTTGTACTGTATGTTTTTCAGAGGAGTGCTCTAATTTGTTACCTACAAGGCAATCCAATCCAATAGAGTGCCAACAAATTCTCCCTTCTTTCTTCATATTTGTTTCCTCAAGCCAGTGAATGGTTATTTCTTTATCACCTGTTCCACTCTCTTCTCCTTTGGTATATATGCTAGATCTTAATCATGTGTTTATCTTGCTGTAGGTTACGTATTTTCTTTGAAAAAGATTAACATGATCAAAGAGCCTTTGCTGCAGGTTAAATATTACACGGTTATGGAAAAAACGTGTCAGGACTCAGGGATTTACTGTTTGCTGACAATACACGGTTACTATATTGTAGATAGTCATCTTATTTAAGCTAGATCTCACTTTGTCATAGTTATAGTTATAGTGTAGATAGTCATAGTTATTAATGTGACTTGCTGACTTTAAGATTGGACTCGTCTTTATTCAAATTATCCTTTCCTATCCCTCATTGGAAATTTTCATGGTTCACTATATATTTGTCTCTAAGGGCGCGGCGTGCCGCCGCGCCTAATTCAACTAGTAAGAATCTACGGTAGGTTTTTGTTTCATACGCGAGAACCTTCGTGACAGTGTATTTGAAAGCATTAAAAAATGTAATAATATGGCACCGTCGTCATGTACAGCCTGAGGTGAAATAAGAGCATTCAGTAGTTCAGAGACGAAACAGTAACGAGAACAGCTACCGTTAGAGTTCAAACCATTCGAATAGCAGAGGACGGGTTGTAGGTGTTGGAATTGTAATAGGATACACGTACTGAGTATGGTATAGTATACCACCTCGGATACGTATAGTTTGTAAGCTACGGTAGGGGCTATTCCTACCTCCATATAACACGTACCCCGACCCTCTACGGAGGCCATCGGTTCCGCTCACGTACTCTGACATGGTATCAGAGCCTAACGCTTCTTGACCTAGCCGCCACCGCCGCCGCCGGAGTCTCTCCCGCCGCCGCCGCCGCCGCCGCCACAACACCCTCCACGATCCTCACGATCGGAAAACCACAAGCCCCTCACGATCTCTGATCGGAAAAGCTCTCACGATCTTCGTCTGATCGGAAAACCCACGACCTACACGATCTCGCGATCGGAAAACCCTACATCCGCCACGATCTCATCTGATCGGAAAACCCTCCTCGTCGGCTTCCATGGCGTCTTCATCATCGACCACGCCTCTGCTCGCCGCTCTGGGGAATCCTCCTTCACAAAAGCTGACAAGGTCTAACTTCCTGTTCTGGAAGACCTTGGTCTACCCCGCCCTCCGTGGTGCTCAAGTGTTCGATCTTCTCGACGGCATTGAGACCGCGCCGGCGAAAACTCTGGAGGTGGACACGGATAGAAAGAAGACTACAACCCCAAACCCTGCCTACAGCGCATGGTTGCTTCGGGACTCCACGATGATGAGCTGGATTATCAACTCCTTCTCGCCGGAAATTCTTGCCCATGTCGTCGGCATCGATTCCTTTGCCGGTGTGTGGGCTGTTATCAACAGGATGTTTAGTGCCGGCTCCCGCGCCAAAGTCAACCAGCTCCGGGGCTCTCTCAATGGCACGAAGAAGAACGACCAAACTGCCTCTCAGTTCTTCGCGAAGATGAAAGGCTTCGCGTCTGAGCTTGCTGCTGTTGGCAAGCCTGTGGAGGAGGACGAGATGATCGGCTACATCGCCAATGGACTAGACGGCAGCTACAATGATGTGGTGGCAGCTGTTAATGGTAACAACTCAATCACATTAGATGACCTGTATGCTCAGATTTGTGCACATGATATGCGCCAGGATATGCTCGTTGTTACCGGGCAAGACACCAGCTTCACTTCATCTGCAAATGCGGCTCGTCGTGGTCGCGACAATGGCTATGAAAATCGCCCGCATGGAGACCGTGGGTACTCTGCACCGCATGGAGACCGTGGGTACTCTGCAGTCCGCGGTGACCGTGGTGACCGTGGCAGTTCTGCTGATCGTGACCGTGCACATGGTGACCGCGGTGATTATCGTGGAGATCGCGATCGCGAAAGGCGCCCTTGGCGCCGTGATGGTGGACGCAGAGACGATGATCGTCGTGATGGTGGACGTGGTGGACGCCGCCGTGGACATGGCCGTACCCCAACACCTTATGTCAATGTTACCTGTCAAATATGCAAAATACATGGTCACCCTGCCTCTGACTGCTGGTGGCGTTTTAAAGATGACTCCAGGTCTGATTCAGATGATGATGTTCGTGAAGAGAAGGGAGCTAATGCGGTTTCCTATGAGGTTGATTCAACTTGGTACCCTGATAGCGGTGCCACAGATCACATCACGAGTGAACTACACAAGCTAACTACTCATGACAAGTACAAGGGGCGTGATCGTGTGCACACGGCCGATGGCAATGGTATGTCTATAAGTCTTATTGGTTATTCAATGTTGCATACTCCCCATACTAATCTACATCTAAACAATGTCTTTCATGTTCCTAGTGCCTCTAAAAATCTTGTTTCTGTTCATAAACTCACACGTGATAATGATGTCTTTATTGAATTTCATCCTCATTTCTTTTTGATTAAGGATCAGGCCACAAGAAGACTTCTGTTTAAGGGGCCGTGTCATGGTGGCCTCTACCCGCTAGTGCCCTTCTCTACCGGGTCTTCCAAGCAAGCTTTCATCACAATAAAGCCATCGTCTTCTACATGGCATCGCCGCTTAGGACATCCTTCCTCGTTTGTGGTTCAGCGAGTTCTTAGAAAAAATCTGATTTTGTTTACTCCAGAAACAAGTCCTTATATTTGTGATCCCTGTCAGTTAGCTAAGAGTCATCAGCTGCCGTACCCTATTTCCTCTAGTGTTTCTACTGTTCCTCTGGAACAAGTATTCTCTGATGTATGGGGTCCTGCACCTGCTTCTGTAGGAAAACACTTATATTATGTAAGCTTCATTGATGATTTCAGTAAATTTACATGGATCTATTTGCTTAAGAACCGTTCTGATGTTTATCAAGTCTTCCTCAATTTCCAAGCTTTTGTTGAGCGCAAGTTTAATAGGAAAATAATTACTATGCAAACTGATTGGGGTGGTGAGTATGAAAAACTTAATGGTTTCTTCCAGAAAATTGGCATCACTCATCATGTCTCATGTCCCCATGCACATCAACAGAACGGTTCTGCTGAACGAAAACACCGTCACATAGTTGAGGTTGGCCTTGCCTTGCTTGCACATGCGTCCATGCCCTTAAAATTTTGGGATGAAGCATTTCTCACAGCCACCTTTCTTATCAATTTACTTCCTAGCAAAGTAATTGATTTTGAAACTCCTGTAGAACGCCTTCTTCATACAAAACCCAATTATGATTCCCTTCGCATTTTCGGTTGTGCTTGCTGGCCAAATCTCCGTCCATATAATAAAAGAAAGCTCGCATATCGGTCTACACGGTGTGTGTTCTTGGGTTATAGCCCTCGCCACAAAGGAGTCAAATGTTTAGATACCTCCACCGGACGTGTTTATGTTTCCCGTGATGTTGTCTTTGATGAAAATGTGTTTCCCTTTGCTGAACTTCATCCTAATGCCGGTAGACGTCTTCGCAATGAAATCTTACTTTTACCTACACATTCATCTTCTAATACTAATGGGGATATTCAACTTGATGATCATATGCCTGTGCCCATGGTTCCAATTGCCACTAACAATATTCAGGATGATGCACAACCTGCTGTTGAGGATGACAGCAGCTCGGAAGATGACCCAGAAAATTCAAGTTTCAGTGAAAATAGTGAAGAAAATGAATCAGAAGAAGAAACTACAAATCCTGCACAAAATGACGAAACTGGCGCTGAAATTGATGAAGATCCGCTCTCCGATCCTGAGGGTGATCTTGCTGCAGCTTCGCCTGCGCAAGATTCGCCTGCGCGAGATTCCTCGCCGGACAGCATGCAGGCGGAGGATGCGCACCAGTCCTCGCCCGCCACATCAGCCCGGTCCCGTGCTGCCTCCACCGCGCCTGGGTCCTCGCCCACGTCCACCATGCAGACGGCCATGCAGACGGAGGACGCGCGCCAGTCCGCTCATACCACGTCGCACCGGTCCCGTGCTACCCCGATCGCCCGGTCCCGTGCTGCCCCGACAGTGCCTCTGCCATCGCCAATGCCCACTGGTCCGTTCGGTTTACAATCATCAGATGATGATGATGTGCAATCATCAGATGATGGTGCAGATTCTGGATCTCCTGTGTCGAGTCTCAATGCTGCTCCACATGTGTCTACTGCTCGCACCAGGTTACAAAAGGCATCAAACAACCAAAAGATTTCAAAGATGGCACAATGCGGTATGGCAAACAACCGAAAATTTATAATGATGATCATATTCGATTTAGTATGCTTGCCTCTACAGGTGAACCTCGTTCTCTGTCCGAGGCTCTTGATGATCCCCAGTGGCGCAAAGCAATGGGGGAAGAGTATGATGCATTGCTCCAAAACAAAACATGGCATTTAGTTCCACCAAGCTCCAACAAAAACCTGATTGACTGCAAGTGGGTATATCGCATTAAGAAACATGCAGATGGTACAATTGACAGGTATAAAGCTCGTCTTGTTGCAAAAGGATTTAAGCAAAGGTATGGCATTGACTATGAAGATACATTTAGTCCTGTTGTTAAAGCAGCACTATTAGGACTGTTTTGGCTCTAGCAGTTTCTAGAGGATGGAAATTACGACAGCTTGACGTAAAAAATGCCTTCTTACATGGTCTTTTGGAAGACGAAGTTTACATGAAACAACCACCAGGTTTTGAAGATCCCAATGCTCCTCATTACATTTGCAAGCTTGATAAGTCTCTTTATGGGTTAAAGCAAGCTCCTCGAGCATGGTATTCTCGACTCAGTTCTAAGTTATCTGCTCTTGGTTTCATTCCTTCCAAGGCAGACACTTCCTTGTTTCTTTACCAGAAGTCTGATGTTACCATATTTATGTTGATTTATGTTGATGACATAATTGTTACAAGCTCTTCAGATGATGCTATTCCTGCTTTGCTCAAGGATCTCAATGAACATTTTGCCATTAAAGATCTTGGGGAACTTCACTTCTTTTTGGGTATTGAGGTGAAAAACATAGAAAATGGTCTAATTCTAACACAGGAAAAGTATGCCACCGAATTGCTTGAAAAAGTGAACATGTATGAATGCAAGCCAGAAAAGACACCCCTGTCTTCAACCGAACCTCTTTCTCTCAGTGAAGGTGATCCTCTCGGTCCAGAAGATAGCACCAGGTATCGTAGTGTTGTTGGTGCCCTGCAATACCTTACTCTCACAAGGCCAGATTTGTCTTATTCTGTCAATAAGGTTTGTCAGTATTTACATGCTCCTACCACTGCTCATTGGACATCAGTCAAAAGAATTTTGAGATACGTCAAGGGGACAACTAAGATTGGTATTACATTTCAGTCATCTTCATCTACACCTTTGAGTGCTTTTTCAGATGCAGATTGGGCTGGTTGTCCTGATGATAGAAGATCTACTGGAGGCTTTGCAATATTTGTAGGACCGAACTTGGTTTCTTGGAGTGCCAGAAAACAAGCTACAGTCTCACGATCCAGTACTGAATCTAAGTACAAAGCCTTAGCCAATGCCACAACAGAATTAATATGGGTTGAAGCACTCCTTAATGAGCTTGGAGTCAAGTTAAAAGAGAGGCCTTGTTTATGGTGTGATAATATTGGAGCAACATACTTATCAGCAAACCTAGTTTTTCATGCACGCACCAAATATATTGAGATTGACTTTCACTTTGTGAGAGAACGAGTTACAAGCAAATTGTTGGATATCAAATTCATTTCCAGCAAAGATCAGATTGCAGATGGTTTTACTAAAGCTCTTCCTGTTAGGAACCTTTATGAGTTTAGACGTAATCTAAATCTTTCTCAAGTTTAGATTAAGGGAGCGTGTTGGAATTGTAATAGGATACACGTACTGAGTATGGTATAGTATACCACCTCGGATACGTATAGTTTGTAAGCTACGGTAGGGGCTATTCCTACCTCCATATAACACGTACCCCGACCCTCTACGGAGGCCATCGGTTCCGCTCACGTACTCTGACAGTAGGTAATAGTGCGGCACCAACTTAAGATCAGAGCACACGCAAATTAGTACAGAGGAGAGTGCAAAACGGCGAACAACAACTGCGCCGCGACCGCCATGACTCTGATGGCATACTTGATGCCGCGAAGTTCGCCCTCCATGACTCTGACGGCGCGAACTGTCCGAATGTCTGCACCAGGAAAATCGGCCAAGATGAAAATCCCCTGATGTCATCCACGATCGAGGCGACGAGAGAAGCAACGTCTCCTGCATACACGAGTCCCACGCCCTCCAGCTCCCTCTTGGTAAAATTAGCCGCCACGATGCCGTGTAGGCGCTCGATCAGCGCGACGACGCGGCTGCTGACGCAGTCGGCAGCGCGACTGACCGCGTCGCAGGCCTGGGCGACGCCGCGCTTGATCTGTTCGTACCCCTCGGTGCCAGCCCAAGAGACCCCGCGAAGCACTGATATGTAGTTTTTTTTTTTTTTTTTTTTTTTTTTGAAACGAAGGCAAAAGCTTTGCCTTTTATATTGATATAGAAGGAGCACACACAACAGGCCTAGGCCAAAGTAAAAACAAGTACTAGAAAGCGGTAAAAACAAACTCGAACTCAACCTACACCATCCACTCTCTTGGAAAGGAAAATCGTCATCGCTTCAAACGTCTGTTATCTCCGCCAGTTTACTCGCGCCTGCAAGGATCCAGTTCCTCCCCTCATCCTTGATTCGCTGCCAAAGCACCGTTGGCATGGTAAACTTGTTGTTGAAAATACGCGCATTCCGCTCCTTCCATATCTCCCAAGTGATGAGAATGATCGCCGTCTTGAGACCCTTGCGAGAAACCGAAGACGTTTCAGAGAGGGCTTGCCAATAATCACGCACCGTAGCCCTAGTAGCACCCAGGTCATGCATGAGGCTTGGACACTTAAGCCAAACCGCGGCGTCACACCAAATCCGCCTGGAGTAACGACACTCAAACAGGAGGTGCCTAGCCGTCTCCAGGTGACACCTGCAGAGCTGGCAAGTGGGTTGGTGAGGCCACCCCCTAACAGCGAGACGATCAGATGTCCAAAGCCTGTTCTGCACTGCTAGCCAAGCGAAGAAAGAGCACTTCGGAGGAGCCCAAGTCTTCCAAACGATGTTCACAAAAGAGCAGGGATTGGCGCCGATGAACTGAGCCAAATAGGCAGACTTCGCCGAGTAGATCCCATTGCTAGTCAAAGTCCATATGATAGTATCAGCAGTTCCCGGCGTGAGCGTCACCACCTGAATCAGGTCCCAGAGGTGGAAATACTGGGAGATATGCTCAGTCGTAAAGTTGTCCACGGAAAGGTCAGAGATCCAGTTGAAATTCAGAAGGGCATCATGCACGCGCCTATTCTTACGGCGAGAAGCCGTAAAGAGATCCGGAGCAATGGACTTCGGCGAGAGGCCATCCAACCAAGACGAGCCCCAGAAAGAAGCTTTGAGGCCATCCCCCACCGTGACCTTAGTAGCCGCATTGAACAGACATCTATCCATATCATCATTTGGCGTTTCGGATCCCACCCAAGGCTTGTCTTCAGCAGTCCATTCATACCACAGCCAACGTAATCTGAGCGCCCTCGAGAACTTCTCCAAGTTCAGGATCCCCAAACCACCAAACTGTTTGGGGCGGCAGACCTTGTCCCAGCTGACCTTGCATTTCCCCCCGCTCACAGATTCGCTGTTATTCCATAGCATGCCCCGGCAAAGCTTTTCAAAAGCCTTGAGAGTTCGCTTATCAGCCCGGATCGCCGTCAACAGGAAAATAGGAAGCGAGGACAGGACGGATTTGACCAACTCCGAGCAACCCGCCCTATTTAAGAATTTTCCTTTCCAAGGCTGAAGGCGTGAGGCGATCTTGTCGATGTAAGGTTGAAGATCAGCACGGCGAAGCCTACCCAGGGACAGGGGCAGTCCCAAATACTTGATGGGAAACTGCGTGACCGAGGCAGGGAAATCGGCGAGAATCTCCTGGAGGTTTAGCTCAGAGCATCGAATCGGAGAAATGGAGCTTTTGGCGACATTTGTGGACAGCCCCGTCACAACGCCAAAGTGTTGCAAGGTAGTGGCTAGGTTGGAGATGTCATCAGCAGCGGGGACCAAGAAAATAGCAGCATCGTCCGCGTAGAGGGAAACACGCAGTGTCGCCAAAGTATCTGGAATGGGTTGTAACAAACCAGCTTCGGTGGCCAAATCGAGGGTTCGGCTCAGGGGATCAATGGCGATGTCGAACAGGAGAGGGGATAGGGGGTCCCCTTGCCTAAGGCCCCGACCATGGAGAATATTAAGCCCAGGGCATCCATTAAGGAGAATGCGCGAGGAAGCCGTCGAAAAAAGGATGACCATCCAGGCCCGCCACCTAGGCGGGAAACCCCTGCGCTGCATGATGTCAAGGAGGTAATCCCAGCGCACCGAATCGAAAGCTTTTGCAATGTCCAGCTTCAGGAGAAGCATCGGAGTGCGGTTCCTGTGTAAGCGCCTAGTCGTGTTCCGCACGTACATAAAGTTGTCATGTATGCTTCTAGACTTGATGAAGGCACTCTGACAATGGGAGACAAGGTCGTTCATCTTGGGAGCCAGTCGACGGGCCATAGCCTTGGCGATGATCTTTGGAATCACGTGGATCAAGCTGATAGGGCGAAAATCAGAGAGGGAATCGGCCCCATCCTTCTTCGGCAGGAGAGCCACGTTAGCGGAGTTGATGATATGGAAGTTGTTGATCGACAGCTCCGAAAAGGAATCCATGACACGCATAAGATCGTGACTGATGATGTCGAAGCAGGACGTGAAGAAGGCCGCGGTGTAACCATCAGGGCCCGGAGCTTTGTCAGCCGGCATATCCTCAAGCGTGTCCTTGATCTCGTCGAGAGAGAAAGGAAGAGCAAGGTCTTCCAAATCAGCGATCGGAGGGTCTATGGCTGGCCAGTTGAGATCCAAATTTCGCGGGGGCGGTCTTCCCAGAGTCTGGGTGAAATGCTCAAAGATTAAGTTGGCCTTGTCCTCATGGGAAGTAATCCAACCACCGTTATGCTTGAGCTTCTGAATATGATTCTTCCTGCGGCGCGAGTTGACGCGAATATGGAAAAACTTGGTGTTGGCGTCCCCCTCCCTCAGAGTATTGATTCTCGAAGCCTGTTTCTTGCGAGATCTCTCCAGGACCGCAAGACCCATCACCCTTCTCTTGAGCCCAGCGCGAAGGGCCTTCTCCTCAGCCGAAAGCGTCCTCGTCTCCTGAGCCACGTCCAACTGGAGGATCACTTCGAGGGCCATGATGAATTGCAACTTATGGTCCGAGAACAGACTCCTACTCCAGGCGCGCAGCTTCCTGGCGGTGAGTTTCAGCTTGTGGTTCAAAACATGTACAGGCTGGGTGTGCGTAGTCGGCTGCTCCCAAGCGTCCTTGACGATATCCTGAAACCCGACGCAGCTTGCGCCGCCTCGGTAATGGCCTCGAAAGCCTCTTCAGCTGCCGCACGTACTGGCTTCTGCGCAGCCTCGACGGCGGCAGCCGCCCCCAGCGCCACCAGCTTGCCCACCACGCCGTCCATTGTTTGTTTCTCTGTGAACTTGCGTTGAGGAAGAGAATGCGAAAGATGGTTAGACCAAGTGTTTTGGAAATGCTATCTGGTGCTGGATTTATAGCGAGCTGGAGATGCGCAGCGCCGATGGAATGAATTCCGATGCATCCGGGAAAACGAAGAGCGGGACGAGGGTTAATTAGCGCTCCGTCGCATGGGAACTCGTGGTTGCATCTGCGGCGCAATACGATGACTGGTCCATCGAGTAGAGCAACGGATGGGTGCATGCCCCTTATTTTGACTGAAGTGAATTGCAGCTCACGAGTCCCGAACATTTTGCCAAAATAAAATGAAAAACTCTCGACAATTTGTAGTACTACTCACTGACTGAACAGTTTCCTTCTTTCTTTTCATGACTTCTACACTGCACGTGCACGGGCAACCATCCTGCAGCTCGGATAAAGCACCGTATTCGGCTTAAATCACACTCCATTGCCCAACAGGCGACCTTCCAGCCCATCTTTGCAGAAACTTGTAGGGCATCTTTGATTCGTAGGATAGAAAAATCGTAGGAATAGGAAATTCGTAGGTTTTCAATGTCACGTACACTCCAATCCTACAGGATTTTGCATACACCAAATTTTGTTTAATTCCACCAAAGAAATTGTAAAAAAAAGGTTGAAGTAAATGTTAGATTTCCTATAGGATTGGATCCTATAGGAAAAATTCCTATAGGATCCAATCCCACAAATCAAATGATCAAGATAGGAAAATTTCCTATATAATTCATTCATCCACGAATTCTTTGTAATTCCTTTGAATCAAATGAGCCCGTAGACTAACAGTAGCGCGGCTAGAAACACTAGTCTCTCTCAGGACCGTCTCCAGAAATTTGAGCCCTGAGTGCGAAATGCAAAATGACACCCTACTAAAATTTCTAGAGTAGTGGGCACGAAAAACAATCAATCGGCTAGCCAGCTTTCTTTTTTGTTGAGATACTCGACAAATCGTCTACCTAGCTGGTTTCTACTGTCTATTAAGCACATATACAGAAGTGCAAATCAATCTGCTAATGACCTGCAAAAAAAACTGCGGGCCTGCACTTGCCTCCCATGTGCATGCAACGCGCGGTAATTGTATCTTTTTTAGTAAATGACCCTTAATCAAATATTAAGCTAATTTTTGACCATTCGAAAAAACTTTCAGCCAATTATGACCCTTTTCGAAAACGTCACACTATTCGGCGTTCTGACAAAGTCAGAGGCTCTGAAAAAGTTAGGAAACACCATACAGTTCGGTGTATCCAGAGGGCTGAGAAACGCAAAAAATTGTAAGTCATTTAGGATAAGCCATTTGATATGACGTTTCTCGGTTACAGATGCTCTGATAATCTCAGAATACGCCAACTGATATGACATTCTATGAGATTCTCAGAGTCTCTATATGTGGGAAACGCCATATCAAATGGCTTTCCCCAAATGACTAGGAATTTTTTGCGTTTTTCACGCTCATGATACGCCAAACTATATGGCGTTTTCTGACTTTTTCAGAGCCTCTAGGTTTTTCAGAACGCCTCATAGGCAGGGATACCGGAAAATCATATGTGAAACTGACTGTGAAGAGCTGGTGCGGTTGTGCATCCCTGAGATCGATGTTTGCTCCAATCTTGGGCGAGGTGGACGAGAGTGTCCCCTCTTTTGAGTCTTTTGAGTTTTGCTTTACTAGTCGTTCTGCTAATAGTGTGGCCCATGAGTGTGTGCGGTATGCGTGTGAGCATAGTTTAAATTCTGTTTGGATAGGTTCTTGTTTTGAATTTTTTGACTTCCAGCCTAGATGCTGATTGTACCACTTATGTTTTGAGTTAATAAAGCGTGTGGTTTCCCTTTAAAAAAAGGCATATGACGTTTTCGAAAAGGGCCATGCATGGCTAATTTTTTTTCGAAGGGCCACAATTAGCTTAATGTTCGATTAAGGGCCATTTAGTAAAAAAGATATGCGGTAATTCAACTCAACGGAATGGGAACACAGTACAAGCACTTGCCTTTTCCTGTCCAATTAGGCATCCTTAAAGAGGTTTTTGACGATTGGGGCCCCACTTTTTTGGGGGCCTGTGCAGCCGCTCATCTCGCACGCCCTCGTCGATGGGCCTGACTCTCTCTTCCACTTTTTACAGTGCTCATAGCATCTCCAATGCCATTTCTCGAAGGCCGTCCCATCGGCAAAAATGTGGGTACATTTTGTCCGGACATCCCGAAGTCCCCCTCAATATTTGGGGTTGGCTCGGGTGCACCCACTAGAGAGGCCCTGTTTTTGTAGTTTTCTTTTAGTCATTTCCTCACCATCCCTCCTCTCTGGTAGACTGGTGGTCTTGATTCCTTTCTCTCCCCATCAAATAGCCGCCGCCACTCCATTTTTTGTGAGGCTCTGTCCAAAGAACAATTATTCTACGGTAATTTTCATTAATTAAACCATATTCACAAATACAGGAAAAAAAGTACAGTTATCCAACTAATGTTTTCTCTAACATAGGAAGAGATTAAAGTATGTCTTGATCAAGGGTTGAATCAATCCAAGCTCCAAGCATTTCTTGAAATTTAGGCTTAATACAATGATCCAGAATCAAGAGATCCTTTTTGAACTGAATTTTCCATGAGGCCAAGCTTGGCTGAATATTATGAAAGATCTTGTCATTTCTTTGCTTCCCGATATTCCAGTAGCCTTGGGAAACACCTTTAGTACAAAGCAACATTCATCAAATATAGAAATACCTCTGTGTTTGTTTATTCAGATTCGATGCCAACAATCCAAAGCGAATGGGCAGTCAAAGGACAAGTGCATGGCAGTTTCTTCAGAGTTGCAGTCACATAGAGCGCAGTTATAAGTTGGCAGATGAAAATATTTCCTAGATAACAAATTCCTTGTGTTGACTCGGTCATGAAGATTGGAGAATGAAAGTGCATGTGCCCTCATGTGTGGTTCTGGTAATTAATGACAATCTCTATGGACTAATGTTTGCATTGAGATATCTTTATAGATCTTGTCCATGGGAAAAGATTGGAGTTCATGTGTTGGACTCTAGAAGAGTATATGATGACCAAAGTTCTATCCAAGGGTTTATATGAATGGTCATCTAGAGTTGAGCTTATTGCAAGCATGGCTTGGAAAAGAAGATTGAGTAAACATTCACGTTTATATCCAAGCCATCATATACATCAAGAGAAGAAGATGAAGTGCAAGTGAATACATGAAGACGGAGCTTAGCAAGGCTTTTCCATAACGGAGTATTTGAAGAAGTCTTCATCAAGCATGTGCTAGCAAGCACAATCAAGAAATGTGGTACAACTTGAGGGAGTCAAGATTGTATTCATCTAGCTCAAGTGGAATGCGCAAGGCAAAGGTATGATCTTGATAGGTTTTCTTTTTTACCGGTCTCATGGTGTTAGTGGGAGACTGGGTTATAGGATAGATGGCGTACTATCAAGAGGGGCTCTCAAGTGAGTAACTTGATCGCATCTTTGTGGAAAGCTCAAACCTTTGCATTCTTGGCATATCATATTTCTTGGTTTTTATTTGTCTATTATCCATGTGAGAATTTAGAGCTTGTGTTCATCTCCATACCAAGCTCTAGTTCATCAAAAACGGATTTCATATGCATATCTTGTTGCTTTTTTGATGTTGGAGGTTTTACCGACTTATCTTTTCTACAGAGGTCAACTCTCTCCTTGTGGTTTCCTCCTCACATGATGGACTATGATGTGTATATGCATGATCTTGTAGGGCTTGTGATTATCTTCGAAACAAGCCTAAGATCATAGAAAATGGAGTCTTGATGAAAAACTTGTTGGTTTCTTGGTGGTGGAGGATTTACTGGTTGTTCTTTAATGGAAAGGTTTTACCTTTCACCATTTGGTTTTATACTCCCTTGTTGCACTATGATGTTTCTCTCTATAATCTTGAAGTGCACGTTGTGGTGATTCCAACGAGCCCAAGAACATCAAAAACATAATCTGGATGATCAAGATATGTTCGTTTTCATGTTGTAGTGTTCTCTGGTGGTCTGCCGGCCCCTAGGCCGGCCCCAAGGCCGACCCCCTTTGGTCCTAGGCTGGCCTCCAACCCATCTTGGCCGGCCTGGCCGGGCTCCAAGGTCGGGCCCACGCAGGAAGGAAAGTTTCCCCTCAAACGGTCACTTTTCTCCACCTATTTAAGGGGGAAAGGGTAGCTAGTCACTTGAGCATGTTTTTTCCCTCTCTCTCCTCCATTGTTGACCTCGTAAAAGCTTGCCTTTCTCTCAATCCCTCCTATGATTCTTGCATATCTTTGAGGGAAAGTGAGAGGAGATCTAGATATACAATTCCACCAATCCATCCCTCCTCTGAGTGAGGGGAACCTAGTAGATCTTGATCTTGAAGTTCCATTTGTTGAGTTATTTATTCTTCCTCTCTTCTCACCCCATAAGCATTAGTTGCTTTGGGTGGGATTTGAGAGTGAAAGATTTGAGCACTTGTGCTCTTAACATTGCATTGTGCGTCGGTTTGTAATCTCCACGAGGATTCGTGGAAGTTGAAAATTTGTGAGCTTGTTACTCTTGAGTCTTTGGACACTAGACGCCTTTTGTGGTGGTTGAGACCTTTTGTGGTCACTTGGGAGCTCCCAATCCTTTTGTGGGTTGTGCTTGAATATTGTTGTAAAGGCTCCGGATTCCGCCTTCAAGGATTCCTATAGTGGAAGGTGAACCGAGCTTTTGGGCAAGGTTCATCGGAGAATAGGGTGAGGCTATTTGTGGCGTTTGAGTTTGAAACTCACACCCCTCCAACGAGACGTACACCCCTAAAAAGGAGGAACTCGGGAATACATCATCGTCTCCGCGTGCCTCGGTTATTTCTATACCCGAGTTCTTTACTTATGCACTTTACATTCTGATAGTCTTCGTGCTTGAAGTAGTCTATATTGCTATAACCTTGTTGCTTGTCTTGCTTAGCATAAGTTGTCGGTGCACATATGTGATCCTAGTTTATTTAGGTTGTTGGCTTGTTAATTTAAACATCTAGTTTTATTCCGCAATTATCAAGCCCCTAAACCGAAAAAGTTTTAAATCGCCTATTCACCCCCCCCCCCCCCTCTAGGCGACATTCTTGTCCTTTCAATTGGTATCAGAGTCTCGACTATCTTTTTGGTCTTTACTGCCTAGAGAGTAAAGATGTCGTTTAGAGAATTAGTGCACGATCCCACTTTTATATTCGATGGCACAAATTATGATGTTTGGAAAATTCGCATGCTTAATCTTTTTAGAGACATTGGTCCAAATTATATCAAGAGTATTGTAGATGTGAGTTTTTCTCCTCCAAAGGATTCCCAAGAATTATCTTTAGAGGATGAGGAAAACTCTCATCTCGATACTAAAGTATCTAATGATCTTATATATGTTTTGAGCGATGTGGTTCTTGCATCAATTATGCCTTTTTGGAACGCTCATGAGCTTTGGACCAAGCTTCAAGATAAATATGAAGTGTCCAACTTTATTGAGAATGATTGTTCTCCCTCCACCTCTGGCCGTGACGAGTTCACAACTTCTTCCACTTCACCAACATGTGATTTGTCACAAGGTAATGAAATGGTGAGTGGTGATAGAAATTGCAATGTTGATGGTGTATCTACTATCTACTATTGACTATACTTCATCTCTATCACATTGCAATGTTCTATGTTTGGACTTAAACTCTTCTAGCACCCTAAATGTCTTACATGCTAGTTTTGATAGTCCTTACATATTATGTAATAGTTGCTTAACTAAATCTCATGATGATATGCTCTCTATGTCTTGTTGTCATGAAAACAGTGCTTCCATATCCTCTAGTACTTGCATGACTAACAATGTAAAGGAAACCCAACATTTGTTGGAACAAGACATGGACCTCAATGGTGCTTCAAGTAAATCTTCATCATCATCGTCCATTTCTCACTTTTGCCTTATGGCTAGGGATTCAAAGGTATCTTCACCTTTGGAACCCTCTATATCTTGTGATGATGAGGATGAGGATTATTATGGATTAAAAGAGAATGATATTGACTCCTTAAAGGGGAAGAGTGAGATGGTCTTTGGTGCTCTCCCTGAAGATATCAAAGATTGCTCTTACTTACGTGAAATTTTGACTTTTGTTATTAAGTGCAATGATATCATTGAAGTCAAAGGTGAAATTGAGAGAGAAGACTCTATCACTATAGCATCCTTGAAAGCTGCTCTTGAAGAAGAGAGTGAATATAGGGTCTCTCTTGAGCAAAGACTTGAGTCTCTTGATAAGACAAATGATGAAATAATTGTTAAAATCATTAAGGAAAAAGCCATGTCATTGCTAAATATAAAGTGCTTAAAAAGAAAAAAGTTGAATTTGGTGTTGGCAATGCAAGACTAATTGAGGACACAGAGAGACTTGACAAAACTCACATGCTGAAATAATTGCTAAAATCATTAAGGAAAAAGCCATGTCATTGCTAAATATAAAGTGCTTAAAAAGGAAAAGTTGAATTTGATGTTGGCAATGCAAGACTAATTGAGGACATAGAGAGACTTGACAAAACTCACAAGGCTTTAGAAAGTGAACATTCTCTCCTTATCAAGTCTCATGATCAACTCCAAACTCAACTATCTAAAAGTGATGAGCTTGCCAAGTTGTCTTCTTCCATGTCTAATATTGATGATGCTTGTGCTACTAACTCCACTTCTTGTGAAGCATCTATTTTGAAGGAGAATGTTGAGCTAAGGGCTCAACTTGAGTTGCTAACTAGCAAGTATAGAAATTGGAAGAAAGTCATGAAAAACTCTCTAACTCTAATGAGAATCTTCTAGCATCTTATGCCAAGCTAAAGTTAGCTCATGAGCCTATTATGTCAAAGGTAACATCTTGTGAGTCTCATGTGGTCACTAGCACAATATCTACTAAAATGCTTTATTGTCATGTGCTAGTCCTAGTGATTCATCAACTCACAATATTGCTACATCTTGTGATGAATTACTTTCCATTCCTTGTTGCTCTAACAATGAAGCTTCTAATTCCTCTAGTGTTTTTGTTGATACTAACCATGTAGAGGAGTTAAAAGACTCAAGGCCTAAGTCACTTCTTTGAAGAAAGACTTGGAAAAACGTCATGTTGGGAGGTCCACACTTGACAATGTGTTGAGTGTTCAAAGATGCCCTAATGACAAGAGAGTACTTGGATTCAACTCCAATAACAAGAATAAGTCCAAGTCTATCAAGAAGAACAAGGGCCAAGAACAAGCTAAGGATTCGGCCAAGATCATTTGCTTGAGGTGCAAAGTTGAAGGGCACCATGTTAGATCTTGCCCTTTGAAGAAGAAGTCCCTTGGTGAGAAGCAACAAGGGAAGAGGTATCAAGCTCAAACTCAAGTTCTCAAGTTGAAGAACGGCCACTTCTCAAGAAGAATCAAGCTATTCCTCCTCAAGTTGAGATTTCAACTAAGAAGAAGGGGAAAAAAAGCCAATGTTGCTACTTATGCCGTTAGAAGGGTCACTTTGCTTCTTCATACACTAGTGGTAATATATCCAACCCTATCATAATTGATAATGTTTATTCTATTAGGAAGGATAAGGTTGGCAATGTGTTTGCCAAATATTTGGTAGTCAAAGTGGTGTCAAGAAAATAACCATTTGGGTTGCCAAGCCTATTGTGACTAACCTCTTATGACCCAACTTGGTTGGGGACCAACAAGCTAAAACTTGATCAATAGGTGTTTATTGGAGGACAATGGAGACTTGGCTACATCATGAAGAATTAAGATATCTTCATCAATTATATTCTCTCAACCCAAGTCATTTGGATTTATTGGTCTATCTCATATCCAATGTTCCTCCTTGCGGTAACTGTGCTTATATCATATTATCATTGAAAGTTGCTTGCACCCTTGCATGTGTTTGGTTTTGTACCTTGCTAGTGTTTATATGTGTTGTGCTCTCTACTTACTTATCTTGAGAAATCAAGTATGTGTATGTTGGTTTGCACACCATTTACTTGTTTTGAGCCTTATTGCTTTTATTTGATATCTTATCTTGTTGGTTCTCTTTGAGAGATTAATGGACTATTCCATTTTGGTAGAGTGATATGCTTCGTGCACTTCACAATCCTAAAAATGTGTATACATGAGGAATACCACTTAGTGATGATATATCATTTATCTACTCTCTATGTGGTATGTCATGCTCATGAGAAATTCAAATTCTATAATGTCCATTAATTATCTCTAGTTAGTTTGTTTGCCTCTTGTTAAGAAAATGGATTATCACATTATGGGGGAGTAATAAGCTATGTGCATATTACAAGCCTAGAAAATGTGAACATGTGAGGTATTGCCACCTAGAATTGATTTTGTTAATAATCTTATTCCTATGTGGCATGTTTCAAACAAGTTTCATATTTGCTTAAATGCTTTTTGTGTCACTCTTTTGGATCTTGTTTGTGATGAATGTTCTTGGTACAATTCTCCTCAAATATGGCATTATATTCTTTTGGGAAATCGATTGCTTCAAGCAACTCTTTGTAGTCGCTTTGCATGATCACGTGAATATTTGAAGCTATCAAGAACATCTATCTAGCTAAGCATTGCACTTAAATCTCATCCTTACCATATGTTTATTTGTTGTGGAGTTGGTCTTGAATATCATTCCGATACCACCGAGAAATATTTACTATACTCCTTGTCCATGACAAGTGATACTCATAATTGTGGTGGAATTTGTAGACCATCTTCATGTTGGCTCTTGCTTTGAATTGCCTTATTTTATTGCCAAGGATTTGTTTCGATCAAACTCTCATTTTCTTCCTTGCATCTTTTGGATCCTTTGTTGCTCTACTCGAAATTTGTTTTGTGCTCTCTTGAGTTGGGAAAAGCAATGATCCCATTCTTGTGCATTGACATTCAAAAGTCATACTTCTTGATAATGCACTATTCTTGGGGAAGCTACCTACATTGAGTAGAACACCGTTTTAAATTGGTATTGCATCTCTTGCCTTTCCTTGAACATGACTTGTGTTTGAATAATATGTATGGAGAGTGATGATCCATTTGTGTGCATTTTGTATTCAAATGCAAGATCATAAATAATGCACAAATCTTGGGGAGCTATCCTATATGCTTTTTAACATTAGTTGTCTTCAATTGGCATTTGATCCCGATGACGTGTCTCTTTGGAAGACACACATTTCTCGTCTTGGTACTTTGTGCCATCATGAGAAGTGTAGAGGGTTTGGTTTATTCCTTGATGGCATTTTCATCTACTTTCATTTGGTATCTTTTCAAAGTGGTATCTTCAATCATGTGTTGATTTTGGTCTTTGATTAATTTGGACAATTCTTTTCTTGTCACACTTGTGTGTGCTTTCTTGATTTAATTGGTGTTTTGTCCAAATTGTATCCGTTTGGTTCTTGAAAGTCTGTGCATGCATATTTACTATATGTATATCTTATGTCATGCTTGCTTTCGTTGATCCAATATATAGGATAAACTCCATCAAATCCTAAATGGCTAAGATGTGCATGAAATTCAATTTCATATCAATATGCACATATTTATGTGGAGTTTGTCCTATGTATTGTAGTTGCTCTAACTACTTTGGACCCAATGAGTTTGGGTACCATTTGTACTTGAATTTGTTTTAGTACATTGGAGGTGCATTGGAAGCTTGTCTCATTTACAAGGAAGGTGTTATCACCATGTGCTTATTGGAGCCAAGCTCGGATGATCATGAACTCTTATCTTCTACATCATCAATGCTATCTCGGTAACAAGTATCTACCTCATGCATATATTTCTAGCTTTCAACCTTGTGTAGGTTGTATCTTGGCATGAATCTCTTTAGTTGCAATTGACGTGGTTCTTGCAAAGTTCTTTTCAAAACATCTTATTGCAAATGTGAGCAAGCCGGGATGATTACATATCAAGGAAATATATATATAATCATTTCATGATTCACCGATCCCAAATATGTTAATCTAGCAATTCTACTAAAAGTCTCACATGTGCAATATTATGAATCTTCAAAATCATTTGCCTTTTGAGATACTTGGTATCTTTCTCGGAGCATCCCAACTATCATTTTTTGCCCTTGTGGATATTTTGATGCTATGATGAGATTGTGTTGGAAGTTCATCAATATCCTTTTAAGATAAAATTGAGCTTTGCGCGATGCTTTTAAGCAATGATCTTATTGTTATATATATATATATGACTTCCACTAGGATATCATGTTCTTCACCATAGTATCTATTTTGTGTGTGCATGTTTCTTTGTGAACTTATATCTTTGTGATTGATGTCTACTTAGAAACTTATACACATGAGAGTAGTTACATCTTTAATTGGTATTCCATTTCTTTAGTGACCACCTTTTATTGATTTTGATTCTTTGGTGGTTTCTAAAAGACACAAGCTTAATTTGGTTTTCTCTTGGCATCCCTTTTGCCTCTCAATAAGCTTGTGGACCTATTTGCTACATCTTCCTTGGGTTGTGTGTTTTGGAAAGACATGATATGCACTATGTGCCTCTTATGTTGAAAGACTATGATATGCTATTGCTTATCCTTGCATTAGTCTCCTAAAATGTCTCTCCTTATCACACCCATCTCTTTGTGGTTGAGCAAGTCTTTACTTGTCTAGTCTTGTTCTTGATTGCTCAACACTTTTTGATGCAAGTTGTTTTGCTTCTTTTCATCTATTTTCTCTTGCACTTGTTTGTGTTCAAATTATCCAGGAGGGAGTGAGGATTCCATGTTGTGCACACAATTTTGAAATGCAAATCCTACATTGTGCACGTAACTTGGGGAGCTCCCTCTTGATTTTCTTTGAACATTTGGTTGATCTTATCATAAAATCTTCTTGTGTCCAATTGGTTTTTCGAATCCGTTGATTGCTTGCCTCTTTTGTTGAGGTATATTTCTCTTTTGTTATTTAGTTGCAATCTTTGGATTCTCAATATAGCTTGATTTCCTCCTATTATTGATCAATGGAAATGTCCATTTGATTCTACTCATTTTATGAGAAAAGTTAAACTTGTGGAGGAACTCTCACTATGTTGGCCTTCCGAATCTTTTTACCCATTTCGGCAATTGTTGCTAATGGGGGAGAAGTTTTGGAGGGTTTATGGAATTCGGCCTTTTACTTTGATTGGTTCTTATGTATTTGCCTTTCTTGCCTTCGTATTTGTTGCATGGTTTTGTATATAGTGGAAACTCCACCACCGGTAATGGTTGGTAATATATGCAATGAATTCATTTTCATAAACACGTGCATAGATTGTGGGGGAATTTGCTCTATATATATTGTTGGACTAACATCACATACTTTTGTAGTATTTGATGTTAGTACAATTGGCTCTTGATCGTTAATTTGCATATTATAAACCCTCTCAAAAGAGATTGTCATCAATTACCAAAATGGGGAGATTGAAAGTGCATGTGCCCTCATGTATGGTTTTGGTAATTAATGACAATTTCTATGGACTAATGTTTGCATTGAGATATCTTTATAGATCTTGTCCATGGGAAAAGATTGGAGTACACATGTTGGACTCTAGAGGAGTATATGATGACCAAGGTTCTATCCAAGGGTTTATATGAAGAATGGTCATCTAGAGTTGAGCTTATTGCAAGAATGACTTGGAAAGGAAGATTGAGTAAACATTCATGTTTATCTCCAAGCCATCATATACATCAAGAGAAGAAGATGAAGTGCAAGTGGATACATGAAGACGGAACTTAGCAAGGCTTTCCCATAATGGAGTATGGGGGAGTATTTGAAGAAGTCTTTATCAAGCATGTGCTAGCTAGCACAATCAAGAAAGGTGGTCCAACTTGAGGGAGTCAAGATCGTCTTCATCTAGCTCAAGTGGAATGCGCAAGGCAAAGTTATGATCTTGATAGGTTTTCTATTTTATCGGTCTCATGGTGTTAGTGGGAGACCGGGTTATAGGATAGACGACGTACTATCAAGAGGGGTTCTCAAGTGAATAACTTGATCGCATCTTTGTGGAGAGCTCAAACCTTTGTATTCTTGGCATATCATCTTTCTTGGATGTTATTTGTCTTTTATCCATGTGAGAATTTAGAGCTTGTGTTCATCTCCATACCAAGCTCTAGTTCATCAAAAACGGATTTCATATGCATATCTTGTTGCATTTTTTATGTTGGAGGTTTTACCGACTTATCTTTTCTAGAGAGGTCAACTCTCTCCTTGTGGTTTCCTCTTCACATGATGGACTATGATATGTATATGCATGATCTTGTAGGGCTTGTGATTATCTTCGAAACAAGCGTAAGATCATAGAAAATGGAGTCTTGATGAAAAACTTGTTGGTTTCTTGGTGGTGGAGGATTTACTGGTTGTTCTTTAATAGAAAGGTTTTACCTTTCACCATTTGGTTTTATACTCCCTTGTTGGACTATGATGTTTCTCTCTATAATCTTGAAGTGCACGTTGTGGTGATTCCAACGAGCCCAAGAACATCGAAAACGGAGTCCGGATGATCAAGATATGTTCGTTTTCATGTTGTAGTGTTCTCTGGTGGTCTGTCGGCCTAGGCCGGGTCCTAGGCCGGCCCCAGGGCCGACCCCCTCTGATCCTAGGCCGGCCTCCAACCCCCCTTGGCCGGCCTGGCCGGGCTCCAAGGCCGGGCCCCCACGGGAAGAAAAGTTTCCCCTCAAATGGTCACTTTTCTCCACCTATTTAAGGGGGCCTTCTTCCCCAAAGGGTAGCTAGTCACTTGAGCACGTTTTCCCCCTCTCTCTCCTCCATTGTTGACCTTGGGAAAGCTTGCCTTTCTCTCAATCCCTCCTATGATTCTTTCATATCTTTGAGGGAAAAGTGAGAGGAGATTTAGATCTACAATTTCACCAATCCATCCCTCCTCTAAGTGAGGGGAACCTAGTAGATCTTGATCTTGGAGCTCTATTTGTTGAGTTCTTCTTTGTTCTTCCTCTCTTCTCTCCCCATAAGAATTCGTTGCTTTTGGTGAGATTTGAGAGTGAAGGATTTGAGCACTAGTGCTCGTGCCATTGCATTGTGCGTCGGTTTGTACTCTCCACGAGGATTCGTGAAAGTTGAAAGTTTGTGAGCTTGTTACTCTTGGATCTTTGGACCCTAGACGCCTTTTGTGGTGGTTGAGACCTTTTGTGGTCACTTGGGAGCTCCCAATCCTTTTGTGGGTTGTGCCTCAAGATTGTTGTAATGGCTCCGGATTCCGACTTGAAGGATTCCGATAGTGGAAGGTGAACCGAGCTTTTGGGCAAGGTTCATCGGGGTGAGGCCATTTGTGGCGTTTGAGTTTGAAACTCACACCCCTCCAACGAGACGTACTCCCCTAAAAAGGAGGAACTCGGGAATACATCATCGTCTCCGTGTGCCTCGGTTATTTCTATACCCGAGCTCTTTACTTATGCACTTTACATTGTGATAGCCTTTGTGCTTGAAGTATTCTATATTGCTATCTCCTTGTTGCTCGTCTTGCTTAGCATAAGTTGTTGGTGCACATATGTGAGCCTAGTTTATTCAGGTTGTTGGCTGGTTAATTTAAACACCTAGTTTTATTCCGCAATTATCAAGGCTAAACCGGAAAAGTTTTAAATCGCCTATTCACCCCCCCCCCCTCTAGGTGACATCCTTGTCCTTTCAATTGGTATCAGAGCCTCAGCTCTCTTTTTGGGCTTTACCGCCTAGATAGTAAATATGTCATTTAGACAATTAGTGCACAATCCCACTTTTATATTCGATGGCTCAAATTATGATGTTTGGAAAACACCTTTAGTACAAAGCAACATTCGTCAAACATAGAAATACCTCTGTGTTTGTTTATTCAGATTCGATGCCAACAATCCTAAGCGAATGGGCAGTTAAAGAACAAGTGCATGGCAGTTTCTTCAGAGTTGCAGTCACATAGAGCGCAGTTATAAGTTGGCGGATGAAAATATTTCCTACATAACAAATTCCTTGTGTTGACTCGGTCATGAAGTAGCAACCGGAAAAATCCTTGTATCCTAGAATTACTGCAGATTTCTAAATCTGTTGGAAGAGTGTGTGTGCTTTGGGTCCCTCCTTCAGAATTTTGTATACTTTCAAAGTGGAGAAGAGGTTCGAGTTCCAGATGTAGGACCACTTATCATGTTCAGAAGATAAGGTTATTGCTTCAATTTCATCCTAGAGAAATTCAAACTGCTGGAAAGCTTGGGTGGAGAGTGGGAGATGAAAATTATCAGACACACATGTGTTGAAGGAAGTCCTTGATTGTCTGGGAATCTGTGATGCAAAAGGAGCGTAGTTCAGGATAGTTATCCTTGCAGGCTTGATTGCTCCATGGATCTCACTAGAAAATTACAGATCATCGCTGCCTGCGCTCCCTCTGGCGTTGCCGCTCATGCTGACGTTTTCGACGTCTGTTGGCAGCGGGCGAGGTCGGCACGATATGTTATGTACGAAATGAATCATCATTTTTCTTCAAATGTTACATGTTTAATCTATTGCTAGAGTTTAATCATAAGTCAGGAGTCGTATAACCACATGACTCTGTTTAAGATTTGTGTTTGATGGAACATACAAAAAGTACAAATGTACGGAAAGCTAACACAACAATACTTCAAAATCATATATTATAAACATGTCTCAAAATATCTATAAGATTCTACCTTAGATAACCATATAGCAAGATATTAAATATATACTACAGTGTATCAACACATACGAACACACACTATAATAATGAAAGAAAGTAATGGTTGGGATATATATATATAATATTTTGTTTCACCACTTTTACCTCTCAAATTTTGATTGACAAAAATATTTTGAAATTCTAAATTTACTCTCAAAATTACCATAAATTTTGGCACGACATGGTTAAAGCTTAGGACAATTGTGCTTGTAGCTGTTTGAGTTCGGCAAAAAAATGTTATCTCGGTATTTAGAGGCACTAAAACAAACATAGTTATAAATAAGTAGAAAAGTTTAATATAAATAGGTGAGTGTCGTGTATGCTAATCTCCTCACCACCAACCGACTCTACTCGGGATGAGGCCACGAACTCATAGTTGCCATGGCTGGATCTTTTCTCAGCTGCAACAACGTTGCCTAGATAGCTCGCTCAGTGTATATGGATATCGCCCACTGCCCAAAACTCACACAACTGTCAATCGATCCCACCTTGTACATGACTACCAACTGTTTTCCCACACTTGCATTGTTTTCCATCCCACAATATCAACATATATCACACCGTGCACTATTTGTTTTGTAATAGGAACACTGTAAATATAAAGAAATAGAAAAAATTGTACCAGAAATTGAGTTGTGTTTGGGTCTTATTGGATTTATGTTGACTTTATATGATTTTGTTGATTTTATTTACGACTTATAATGTCCAACACATATATATGATCATAACTCACCCAAAATATTATTATTGATTTTGTCTTGTGAGGTCAACCCCAAGGATATTTTGTTATTGTTACTTTAGAAAACAAACCCATTTTTTCTTTTACCAAAACCAGTGTTTAAAATAAAAGGACAACAATTTTCAACAACAGTTTAATAAAACAATGAGGTCTATAATATATTATGATCCCCCCACTTCAAATATAAATATTTTAAAATATTTTTATTGTAAAAAGAAATACTAAAATTACTACTTTATGTTTTTTGTGAAAAAGATCCTGGAAAATTTTCATATCCTATAATATGATATTTACTACTCCCTCTGTTCCAAATTAGATGACTTCCATTTGTCCACATGTGGATGTATCTAGACATGTTATGAAGTCATCTAATTTGGAACAGAGAGCCTCTTAAGAGTGAACACCTCATCATATTGATCGCATGTTCATCTTCTCAAAAGTAGGTCAGAAATTTAGTTGTGGCCAGATTCAATCTTTGGATCGTGTCCTAACTAAAATAATCTGGATATATCGAATACATTTTTGAAGGTGGCCATAATCATGTTCTGTCTGTTTACTTTTGGTTTTTTTTTGTATCGGTGAACTTTTTCGAAGAAAAAGAAAAACCTCTTGCTTGTCCCGGAGCTATTCCAGATTACAACTTGACAATTGCCGTAGCAAGGAGGCAGGTTTCTGTTTGACAAAGTGGGGCTTCTGCAGATGAAACCGGGAATATTAGCCAAGGTTTTTTATAAAGGCCGACAAGATTAGTTGCCGGTCCTGGAGCCTGGACCAGAGATCCGATTGACATGTACTCCTCTTATCAACTCATTCTAATCCAGCTTACGTACACCGCATGGCACCAGTACGCCCCGTGCTTAATGACCCGATGTGATTAGTGAATGCGTGGCACCATCAAGTCTTTAATGATCCATAATCATGTCCTATCTGCTTAATTTTGTTATAATTAGTTGAATGCGTGGCACCATCAAGTCTTTAAAGCTGCCACAATCGCTCACAAACATTCCCATCATCTCATTTGTTCCTTGCTTCCGTATGTACCTTCTATTCTACACACATCCACATAGTAGTCAACCAACAGGAAAAGGCATAATGATGCGCCAGTAATAATACTAAAACTAATTAAGCACGAACAGTAGAGTGTGACCTAACACATGGTCGGTGTTTTGTCTCAGCATGTAGTGCCACTAAATTATGCCATCTCCGTCCACAAAGGACGGCCAGTGGCGCACCGGTTTCATTTCTTTGGGAAAAAAATGGTGCTCCAGCTAGTAAGCAATCAACCGTTCTCGGCCCCTACCTAATGTTGTCATACGCAGGTGATTAGTGACAGTGGATTCCACTTGGCGATCAACTATATACGTGGGTCTGCAGTAGTTAGCGTGATTGACCTTGAGCAATCACCAGATTACCACTTTACACGGCAACATGTAAACCAGAGTGGCTTTTGCCACCCATGGACGAGTTGTTTATCTGACACAAACTGCGAAGAAAATAAGCAAGCTCTTTTTCTCAAATAGTAGCACATGTAATTCATGATCCAGCGTTTTTTGCATTGGTTAGAGCCGACACACGTGTGTTGAGTTTTTTTTAATTGGAGGTGCTAGCCTAAAACGGACACTTCGGTTGGACCAAGCAACATGGACATATCTCTGCCACGCCGGTGGAATGGTTACTGACAATAAGATCCCAATAAGTGGAGAACATTTGTGTTCTTTTCATTCTGAACGCCAATATGCATGCTTGGCTCAACAAAATAACTATTGTGTGCATTTGAGGTTACACCTTGGCTCAACAAAAGTCGGTTTTCTGTGGAGAGTCTATCTGGCACTTGACTGATTTTAAATTCGCCGAAAGTCAATTTTTTCGATATGTATAAGATGACACGGTACTTTCGACTATATTCTATTTCATCAAACGTCGATTTTTTAGCGAGTGTTTGTCTAGCACTAGATTGATATTGAATTTGCCATCAGTCAGTTTCTTTTTTTCAATCATAAGATCACACTGGGGCATTCGATTGTCTTATGTTTCATCAAAAGTCATTTTTTCATCAATACCAAGTTACCAACACAACATGTTGTCTTTTCGACCCTGTTTTTGCAAACCAAATGAAAAAATGTATTAAGGAAAACCGAGCCTAGTTTCTTTTGGGAATTTCTGTTCGAATAAACAAGATGGTTTTAGAAACTTGAGATATGGTACAAAAAAATATATCTTAAACCTTATACATTTGATACAGTTTGAAAATGCATTTTGATCTTCCATCCTTTGGGAATTCACAATACATGCCTACATGTGATTTATCGTTGGTAATAGGTTGTTAATTTATACATGGGATCATTGTATACATACATGTCAACAAGCTATTTTAATAATTGACATGTAGCAACCACTGCATATACTTGTCTAGTAGCTAGTAATTTACTAGGCTAGAATGTACAGCTGCTCACATAAAAATATGCATACATGCACCGTGTCCAACCAAAACTCATGAAGTGAGCTTAGGTCACGTCTTTAGGAAAGTGGATGTATAACTCAGTCACATAGGTTCAAATATCCACGGACGTATATTTAGATTCGTATTATTAAAAAAAACACCATAGGGGATTTCCCTACCACATTTATATCAAGGAAAAAACCCCAAAACCCACGAGGAACCAGACCGAGTAGGCTAGAGCCGAAGGGAAGCCGAATCACACCTCGAACGAACTGTGAGCGAAACAAGACAAAATGCGCACGAATCTTAGTGAACGAGACGAGAATTGGACTTTTAATAAATAAATAAAACCATTGATACTTAAATAGCAAAAATGTTTTCTTTTAAGGTGAGCTCGTGCAGTATACACGTGTCAATTAAAGATTAACTCTGAGATCAGTCTTCATGTGCATTATGTAGGTAAATATTTTTCCAGCGGCAGGTAATGTGGCTCTGCGCCTCAAGGCGATTTGGTCACTTGGTAAAAAATCACAATTGAACCCTTTTTGTGTAACTCCATGGGATACGACGCCATGGGTACGGCGTCATGCGGAACGTCGCGTAAGTTTCCATAAGTCACGGCGCCATGTAGACCATGACGCCCTACCCTATATCGTCAAGCCCGAAGCAACGTAACCTCGGCCGGCGCACCCCATGCAAACAAGGTCAGTTTGTAAAACTGTTTCTGGTTAATTTCACAAAATATATATAGTTTATTTTGTGGTGAAGTTTTAGGGAATGGTCAGTTTTGTCAACTTTTCACTCGAGCATACGATAATAGCATCTCAATTCACGGCGTCCAAAATGACCGCCCATAGATATTTGGGGGGGCGCCGGAGAAAAATCTCGCCCACTCGCGACGCCCAAATGCAGATTTCGTCCGGCGTGGCCCAATATTACGTACGACATGCCCAGCCCACGTCCTCCCCGTGGAGAGACGCTGGGACGCGCCGGACAAAGCTGCGCACGACGCCACGTAGGACTCTGACTTGTGGGTCAGAGATGTCATTGGAACAACGCGTTCCACCAACGGTCAAGGCATGTTAATCTGCTCGGTTTCCCAACCAGTCGTAGCAGTGAGGCATCGCTTCGTGGCCGGCCGCGTCTGCACACCGGCATCAATGCGGCGCGCCTTTTCGAGGCAACGGTGTTATTGCCCACCGCTCTCTGGCGACGTTAAAGGGATCGCTTGCCGCGGGAACGCCACACTCTTCATCTCGCCGCACTGAGCACACAACCGCCGCCGCGAACCCTAGAGAGAGAGAGGGGGGGAGAGAGAGAGAGATAGAGATGGCCGGCAGCTGGAGGCACACGAGCGCAGCGACGGCGAATGGCTTCCGGCCACGCACCCTTCTCCTCGAGCAGGCGCGTGTGCTGCGCGACAACGGCTATCCGCCGCCACCAGACATGCGCGCGCCCGACAAGTGGTCGCACTCCGTCTTCGGTGTCCCTGTGCCACATCCGCTGACGCACACGAACCGCGACTTCCGCGCGGCCACCGTCGCACACTAGTGGATGGAGCTCACGCCGGAGGGCCGCGCAGATCCCAGTGGGATCCGTCAAACGCATTGAACTTCCCGCGCTACGAGGCGGCATTCCGTCCCCTCTATGACGAGGAGATCGCTCGCTGGGTCGGCCCGGGGCCGATGCCGAGAGACAAGAACACGGTCGGCCATGACGCGTTCTGGGGCGTGCCGGGATGTCCCGTCACTTCCCCTGCGGGATGCCTGCGCGTGGTCGGCGAGGGAGCACGCCAAGGCGACCGGGGTCCCCTTACTCGACCTCACTGACGATGGCGCAGGGCCGAGCGGCGTCAAGGAGGAGGTCAAGGACGAGGTGGAGGAGGACGACATCGCCTTATACCGCTACCGCTAGATTAGTTTTGTTTTAGAATTCCTAAATTTCGTTCAAATTTGTAAAATTTCCTTAAAAAAAAATCGACAAAGGAAATATATTAATATCGAAAGAGATACCAAATACACCCAGCTCTGCAAAAACGAAATATCCTAATGACATTAGGATGCACACGGCTCTACAAAAAAGAAGAAAAAAGATCCTGCTACGGTGATCAATTCCTTATAGCTACAGCACAAACTACCACCAAGACAACACCCAGAGTCCAAATTCTCCAAAAGCGACGCCTCCAAGAAGGAAACAGTGCACAAGCGCCGTCGTCGCCCGATCATAGATCTTAGATTTACACCCTAGAGAAAGTTCGCACTTATAAAACAATGTTTTCAACAAGGTCATTGCCAGGCACAACCAATTAAGATTAAACCTTGGATTTTCAACCTGAAAGATAAGACTCTGTACTCCTCCTGTGCTGCCACCCCCGCTTGCCTATGCCGCTGCTACAAGTCACGAATCACCATGCAAAGACCTCATCGCCTCAAAGACATGATACACCACTTCTAGACCTCAGACCTCATCCGCCATGACATTCTCCGCAACTGTCGTCACCATATAAATCGAATACCGACATGTCCTATGGTGACAACAGACAACGGAGCTTCGCATCACTCCATCCTGAAGCCTCACGGCCAGAAATATGGGTGCACATGACCGAATCCCATCCGATACAGCAATCTCCAGACATGAGACGCCCAATAGAGCTCGTCGGTGGAGCCTTCCGAAACTCGTCACACCGGTCAGATCAATGAGGGCCGGTATCAAAACGCTTTCTTGACAACGAGTGAAATTTGACATATTCTACTTGTTTTTTCTTTTCAAAATTTCATATGGACGCCACGAGCGTGGAGCAACGCCCACAATAGCCGGCAGCTAGTCCGAACGGCGCCCATAACCAATCGCGACACCCGCAATAGCCGGTAGCTCGTCGGGACGACGCCCGTAAGGACCATCCGGGGACGTTATTTGGGCGCCAGGAGCGGAGGGGTGTGGAGATGCTCTGTATAAACAATCATGGAGATCAAAGCAAGTGAGCGGCGGAAACCGTTGACCAGTTCCATGGATCAGCCCTACCCATGAGGGCAGCAGCTGCTTTACACTTTTACAGGCAGCTGAGCAGAGAGTAGCGAGCATAAGCAGATAGCTACCACTCGCGAGTGTCGTGTATAAATATCTCTCGCCGCTTCCCAGCTTCCTCCTGGTCGGCCACCCCCGCCAGTCCCTCCCCTGTCCACCACCGGTGACTCGAGCGCCACTCCTTCCCTGCACGCCCGTCCGAGCAGTTGACCCGCCGCCGCCGTTCGTCGGATGGACTACACGGGCTCCAGCTCCAAGGAGCTCTCTCCCACGCGGTAATCAATCAATCAATCGTTCGCTGCGCTTTTTCTCTTCCCTTGCGCGCGCGCATTCTTGGTTACGGGATGTCTGACATGTGCTGTGGTGCGTGCAGGGCGTGGTGGTCCAAGGAGACGGTGGCCGTGGTGACGGGCGCGAACCGTGGCATCGGCCACGCGCTGGCCGCGCGGCTCGCGGAGCACGGCCTCACCGTGGTGCTCACCGCGCGGGACGACGAGCGCGGGAGGCCGCTGCCGCGCCGCTCCGCGACCGGGGGCTCCCCGTCGTGTTCCGTCGCCTCGACGTCTCCGACCCTGCCTCCGTCGCCGCCTTCGCCGCCTGGCTCCGCGACACCCTCGGCGGCCTCGACATCCTGGTACATAATCTTTTCACCTTCGTTCTCTTTGGTATCTGCATCTTTCCCAAACAAGGTCAAGGTCAAATCTTTGCTTGTCTGGAGTAGTACCAACCACGGCTGTATTCCGCCTTTCGCCATGGATCAGACATGGATATCCACGACGATCCCGCGCTATGAGATTGATCGATCAGCTGTAGTGCATCGGATCAGGATTCTTATTCGGGACCAGTTATTTAGTTTCACACTGCATTATTGCGCGCGCGCTCTCGGACGGACGGGGCACGCAACAGGCCACAGCTTGCCACCGCAGCGACCAACCGAATAAAAACGTCATGTCAACAAAAGCCAAAGCCGTGGCCGCAGCCGCAGGAGGCGGCGCCGGATCGAGTACGGCGGCGCGGTGTGCGCAGTTATGGCGTCTGTGCCGGCCGCCGGCGACGACCGGCCGGCAACCCGGTTCAAGAAGCTCTGTTACGTGACGACGATGTGATGTGTCGTAGTTGGTACAGTGCACACCTACACCTAGTTGGTTTGCTCCGGAGACCAACCTGAGCACTCGACCTCGACCTGGCTAAGGATGACTCTAACGGGACGATCTAAATGGACGCGCGTTTGGTTCGCGTTTTGTCCGTTTGGGTCGGGGAACGGACGCGTGTCCGGCCCATGTCCGTCTCTTTTTTGCCAGTGCCCCCAACGGGACGACGCATCGAGTCCGCCCGCATGTTTCTTTTAGTTAAACAGGTCATATATGGTCCATTTTTCATTCATATATAGGGGTGGGCCGACGCATCGAGTCCGACCGGCCAGGGTTTTTGATTATTTTTATCATTTTTATCAATCCATACAAAACAAGTATATAGGAAACAAAATAAATTATACAATCCAAATAATACTCCCTCCGTATCAAAATATAAGTCGCACTAGTCACTTATCACACATATGTATGTAGACATGTTTTAGTGCAAGATTCATGTAAGTGACTAGTGAATCTTGCACTAAAACATGTCTACATACATGTGTGTGGTAAGTGACTAGTGCGACTTATATTTTGACACGGAGGGAGTACAATCCAAATGGTTTATCACATAGTTATTACAATCTAAATAATTCAGTAAATAATACAAATTGTTTCATACAGTCTTACAAACCAAATAAAAATAAGACCAATAGTTCATCATATAGAACTACTGGTTACCGTAGTACTGCCAGACATGCTCCACCAAATCATTTTGGAGTTGGTTATGAGACACATTCTCACGAATGTCACGGTGGAAGTTGAGGAACTGATCAAATGTGGACGGTCCCTGGGGCTCAACCAACTGACCCTGAAACTGCGAAGCCTGATCATGCATACCCTCGTCGCGTTCGTCCTCCACGATCATGTTGTGCATGATCACACAAGCTGTCATCACCTCCCAGAGTTGGTCCTTGTCCTATGTCCTAGCGGAGTGGCGAATAATAGCCCACCGTGACTGGCGCGCACATGATGTAGTTCTTGTAGTACCATTCATCGGAGCTATCCATGGCCGAGTTCGTACCTGCGTTGGTGCCGGGGCGGCGTTGGTGTCGCGGGCGCTCCGAGAAATGTGGCCGCAAGGTTCACCGGCCGTGGCGGGGAGGAAGCAGCTCCGGTGACCGTCGGGGAAGAAGAGCAGCAGATGGCGTCCCCTGAATGGCCTGCAGTGCCAAATCGAGGGAGCGACGGCGGGGTGGCGACGGGAGGGGCGAGAGAGGCGGAGGAGATTGGGGTGGGGAATGGTATGACGTGTGGGCCAGGGGCAGACTAGGGCAGGACACGCTAGCGCTCCGCTCGCGTCAACGCCCGACGCATCGGTGGCCCAAATTTGGGCCAAAAATGGGTCGCGGCGGACAAAAAAAAACGGACCGCGGTCCGTTTGCGTCGCCCCGTTGGGCCGTGTTTTTAGGCTCCGCGGACAGGAACGGAGACGCGCGGACTCGATGCGTCGCCCCGCTGGAGTCATCCTAAGTCGGATTTTGATAAGTCACACCAGTGACAAGATTTTGCTTTGCCACCAAGTACGCCTCTTTGACTAGGAGATAGTTACGTGGGTGATCTCCATTTTCCGGACTTTTGATTTACATTTACAGCGTATTTTGCACTAATACTCTTCCGGGCTAAATATTCAGAATTTCAGATATCTTTACTTTCAACTGTTCAGATTCATGCTCGCGTTTTGTTGTTGAAAATTTGCAAAAGCACATGAAGGAAACTAAAACCTATTACACAGTCTTCCACAGTAGCTGCAGCAAACGGTTGCAGAGTTCTGAGTGCGCCATGGATACTACTAGGAAGGTTTGCGCGGCGGCACGCCGCGCCCGTTGAAGTGGCTTTGATATATGTATATGTCTATATAATTTGAATCGAACGAACCCAGCAAAACTTGTCCGGGAAAAGAAAAGCAGAGAAACATGCATGAAATATATTTGTAACTTTTCTGAATATTGTTGAATATTATTGAGAAAACAATATTTTCGTATTGTTGAATATTTTCTATTGAAAAATATTTATTGTAAAAATCTCCAACAAATTTTGTATGAAAACTATTTTAAACTTATAAAATTTGTTGAATATTTTCTGGGGAAGAAATATTTATTGAAAAAATCTCCAACAAATCTTGTATGAAATCTATTTTGAAACTTATAAAAATTGTTGAATATTTTTTTGGGAAGAAAAAAATATATGGAAAACTAATCGTCTACGGTGCGCGCAATGAGGGAGCGCTGAGAAAAACTATTTTAAACTTATAAAAATTGTTGAATATTTTTCTGGGGAAAAAATATTTATTGAAAAATCTCCAACAAATCTTGTATGAAATCTATTTTGAAACTTATAAGAATTGTTGAATATTTTCTGGGAAGAAAATCTATTTGGAAAACTAATTCAACAAAATTTCAACAAAATGGACATTTCTTAGTTTCTGTGAAATTTTTTAAAAAAATTAGTTTCACGTTTGTACACAATGGATATTTGGTGCAAGTTTGTTAAATCTATATTGGTATTGAGATTATTGTTATTTTTTTGAATATACTGTTAATTCATATTTTGTTGAATGTTCTGTTATTTTTTTAAAATTTTTTTTTAATGAAAACTGTGATTTATGAGTAGAGAGAAAAATAGAAACTTCAAAAAATATTGGAAGAAACTTCTAAAATGTTAGAAAGGTAAGGGGCATTCTAAAAAATGCGTGTGGAACTTTGACCAACATGCTACAGTTGGATCTCAAGGCATTGGATCTCAAGGCATTGAACGATAGAGATAAATACAACGAATTTGAAGATTAGAGAGAAATATGTATACGTCCGTCAAAATAAAAATGTTTAAGCATGAAACTTGTTTGGAAGGGTGATATTCATCTACTCGTCAAAGGAAAATTCAAACGGACGACTGAGTGTGACGAATTTGACAAAATTCATCAAATGTTTTTGTGAATTTGGATCCAAAATTAATGAGTGCCGCGCGGGCCGGCGGATATATTTCATGTACATATTATCGTGAAAAGGAGAGCGGATCATAATTTTTGGTAAATGCGAGGGTCTTTCTGCAAAAGTGCCGCGCGGGCCGGCGGGTCTTAATCGGACGGCGTGGAGACGTGTGTGTATTGTAGGCCGGAGGACCGATTCACAATTTTTGGAAAACGCGGGGTTTTTTCTGCAAAAAAAACGCAGGGTATGAATTTTACAAATTTCATCCTTTTTATGTATTATTAAATTATGACATATGGGACCCACACGTCAGGGTTTTATTACTTATGAAGTTAACTAATAAAATTTTAGATAACTGACAGGCGGGCCAGCGGTGACGTCAGCAGGTGACGTCACACGCCGGCGGCCATGCCCGGCTCTGCCGAGCTCGCGCTCGGGCAGAGGTGCAGGCGCGCGGGCCTGGGGCCACGCGGATCCGCTGGAGGGCGTTGAGGCAAGCCTGGCGGGCGGCGCCTCGGACCAAATGGTCGCCGGAGCCGCCGGCGGCGAGCAAATCCGCGGCGGTGGACGGCGAGCACGGCGACGACGAACCGAAGCGCGGGGAGGACAGGGAGGAGGTCCTACGGGACCGGTGGCTCACCAGGAAGACGAAGGAGGGGTCTGGGAAGCCGGGAAGGTCGGAGTTGACCGGAACAACCTCGGCGGCCGGCGGCCGGAGTCGGGGAAGATGCACGATTTATCGGCGATTTCGGGCGTCCCGGCTCGCGTAACTCGCGGAGGAGATAGAGGAGGTGACGGCGGAGCTCTTGGCGGCTTTCTATTCGTGGGAGGAGGCCTGCAACGGCGGCGGTCCACGTCGGCACCGGCGGCGGCTCCGTCCGAGTGGAGGAATGGGGAGAGGAGGAGGGCGAAGGGCCTAATCGTAATTTGTAAACAATACAGGGATCTTTTTGCAAAACGGCCGCACGGACGGTCAGATTGAAGATCGACGGCGCGGAGGCGGCCACGCACTGTTGAAACGCACTTCTACAGTGCGGGGCGACGTGGCCACCGTGAGAGAGCGCTGAAGCGGTGCGTTTTGATATATTGATAGATTCTGCACTCTGTTGTGATATACTGTATGAACAACAGGACTGCAATGGATAATAGCCCAAGTGGTGGTCCATGACAGAATTTATTTAATGATAACATATGCCACTGTCCCACTTAAGCTGAGTTAGGACTTTCATGTCGCCTAATCATGTACTCGTTTTATGGACCTTCGCATGCCTGTTGGACCATCTATGCCGTCAAGTCATCATCTGATGTGGAAAACTTTTTGAAAGTATACTTGAGACATGAGACCTCAAGAGGTGACAAGAAGGGCGCACCACAAACACCACTCAGCAGTCCCTATTGATTTTTTCCATTTCTAGCTCTGACATTAATGGCTTCAAGAAAAAGGAAGTTGTTACTAGCTAGCGGAAGCCTCTTAAATTTCTCCAAGCTGATAGAAGTACTTTTTTTTAGAAAAGGGAATTTTATTAATCCCAGCCTCTGCATCGAGTGATGCACACAGCCGATTATTACAGAGTTTAAACGTATCTTATTCGTGCTTACATCTCAAGAATCACAAAGATTGAGACAGATCTCAGCCGACACTGACAAACTTAAGTAGAGCTACGAAAGCCGACTAATATGTTGCCACGTATGTCGAGAGAAAAAATCCTGTGCCAACCGCAGAAGTCTCGTGCACCCAGCCACCATAAGGTCCCGCTGGTCCAAATGCAGCAGGAAAGCCTCTAACTGGATCCAGTGCACCGACATATGAATAACCTGTAATACATGAAGATTATCCTTTCTGTCAAAAACAATATCATTTCGACAATTCCAAATAGACCAACAAATAGCTGAAACGCCTATACGAATCCTATCCTTGGTCTTTTTGTCCATCCCCGCAACCAATTCCCAAACATATTTGTGACGTTAGTAGGAGGAGGAATATTATAGGTACAAAAAATAACACGCCACACAAGTTTTGCAAAAGGGTAAGAAATAATAAGGTGTTCAATAGTCTCATCATTCCCAAAAAAGAACAATGTGAGCTACCCTGCCAATTCTTTTTAGTAAGATTATCTTTTGTTAATAAGACTTTTTGATAAAGAAACCACATAAATATTTTAATCTTTTACAGTATTTTTAGTTTCCAAAGATACTTCTATAAATATCTAGTATGACCATTCATCAGGTCCTCATACATAGATTTTACTGTGAATTGCCCATTCTGGGTCAGATTCCACTTAAAACAATCAGAAACATCATTCAACATTACCTCCATTAATCTAACCACATCTCCCATTTGTTCCCAACTAGGGCCCTTCTAAATCCTAAATTCTATGGGACCACATCTCCCATAGAAGAAGTACTGTAAGAGGACATGTCCTTCCTCTGATGCTGGAATTGATTGTTGCTGATGTAGGTGAACAATGCTGCCGTGTCGTTCAATGAGATCGACACCAACTCGGTGAAGCACGCCGAGACGGTCCTTTTGACGAACTTCTACGGGACTAAGTTGCTGACCGAAGCACTCCTGCCACTTTTCCGGCGATCGCCGGCCACCAGCCGGATCCTGAACATCAGCTCACAGCTTGGTCTTCTTAACGTAAGTGCCCATATGATACTCCATGTTCTTTAAGATGATGTAGTATTGCAAGTTAATTTGCAACACCATTGCGGACTTGATTGGTCAGTAACATGTGCGTTGTGGACAATGAAGTGTGAATGCACGAGGCTGGCCATATATAGAGACAAGTAAAATAGTTTTCAAGTATATCTTGAAGCATACCACAGCAGCAGAGCGCTACATAATGCATTGTCCATTCATGCATATATGTTCAAATCAAACCATTTGAAATTCCAAAAGTCTTTTCTTTGCTTATCGTTGACAGAGCAGAAGGGGAAAGCTACAACTCTTTCTTCCCACAAAACTTCGAGTTCATCATTTCCTATGAAGAAACTCCAGTTCAACATATAGTAGAGAGCGGTAGGTATCAATCCTACCTACTAGTGATATTTTCAGAGTAAATAAACGAATCAAAAGGGACCACGCTCTGCTATTCTGCCTAATTTTGTATATATTCGGAAAAAAAATGCAACATGATCACATGGCAGTGGGGAACATATATTATTAAAACGTTATATCCTGTCAGGAACATGAACAAATAAGCATCTAGACATATGACGGGTTAATTAATAGCGAAATTCCCTGGGGAAGGCTTGGGACAAGGAACCTGAAAGTGATGGGGTTATACATTTAGAAGCGAAGAGAATGATGTCTTTGTTTTTTTCTTTCAAACCGGTGCTTTCACTTTTCCATTTTGGAAGGGAAAGGTGCGGAACTTATGAGCATGATGCCCAATTTGTAGAGCCGAAAAGTTATCACAATAGGATATGATCAAGTCTAGTTGAGGACAATGTGTGAGACAACTAAAACAAGGCGGGAACTTTGCCGCACCTTCTCTACCCGACACTATTTCTGCAGAGACAGGAGCTAGTGCGCCCACTGCATGCTCATAACCTTACCTAACATGATAGGGGAGTCTCGGCACAGATGCTTCAATACTTGCACAGACTAAAACTTTTGGACGCACACGCCGGAATTCCAGACATCTCTAGTGTACAATTGTGAAGTATGCTCGTGTACCTTGTGGTCTTGACATGTGGCGTCTGTCGTGTCTGGTTCTTCAGAAGGTGCGCAGCCCGTCGTTGGTGCGGCTGCTCCAGGACGAGGAGACCCTGACGGAGGCCAAGATCGAGGGCATGGTGTCGCAGTTCCTGTCGCAGGTGAAAGACGGGACGTGGGGGGAGTACGGGTGGCCCAAGGTGTGGACGGACTACGCCGTCTCCAAGCTAGCCCTCAACGCCTACACGCGCGTCCTGGCACGGCGGCTGCAGTCCGGCGGCGAGCGCGTCAGCGTCAACTGCTTCTGCCCCGGGTTCACGAAGACGGACATGACCAAGGGGTGGGGTAAGCGCACCGCCGAGGAGGTGGCCGACCTCGGGGCCAGCCTCGCGCTGCTCCCGCCCGACAAGCTCCCCACCGGCACCTTCTTCAGGTGGAGCACGCCGCAGCTCTACTCCAAGCTCTGAGATTCGGTTCGCTGCCATGTATGTCTGTCTCTTCTACCGTGTGATCGATGCTAGTAAAATCCTACGCACGTATCGATGCCCGTGTGTATCGTCTCGTCCGTGATGGAGTACATATTTTGTTCTGGTTTAGCCTTACACCATTGTTGCTGCTCCTACCTAGCGTACGTACATACAGCATGTCAGGTTTACCTGTTAAGATGATGATAGCCTGATAGACCAAGACCATATAGGATTGCCAGCAATGAGTATTCCAGTCAACTCATCTCTGGCTCTGAGGAACAAATGCTTGTAAGTTCGGATGAATGTTCAGACTCTGCAGATTGCCGATTGGGTTACCTTGCACGAAGGCCGCGGCTTCTGCATTTCATATCTGTAGCTCGAGGACTCTGGATTCTTTTGGTTTCTTTCTGACACGGATGTTGAACCATACATTGCGAGCTAAATGGGTCGACATCCGATAAAGTTCAGGCCTGATGATGTGCGTGTGCGCGGCCCAGGACCCATCATTTTTAGGGCATATTAGTCATTTTTTAAATCATTGAAACAAATTTGAATCGATCTTTGCAGAGGTTGGGTGTATTTGGTATCACTTGATATTAATATTTTCCCTTTATCGGATTAAAAAAATCAACCTACAATAAAATTTCAAATCGAAGTTGAACCTACAGTTTGAGGGGGCGTGCTAGCTTGGGGGCAATGTGCCCACGGTCGCCAGGTGCCCACAAATGTTTTCTTGTCGAAACCGAGGGAAAGGGGAGCCGTTGCATGAGAGTTTGAGGAAGGAGAGCAACGCCGTCCGCCGGACCACGGACAGGTTTGAGGCCTTTGTCCGTTTGGTGAGGGGGGTGCCCCCCAACGGCCCACCGCAAAGATGTTCCATTTCAAAAAAAAAATATTGGGGCTGACCATGTTTGCCTCTTTGTCAAAAAAAATAATTGCCCCCAACGGCCTGGATGGTAGCGAGCCTCTCCTTCTTTGTCCGCTTGCTTGGCGGCCTTCACTTCGAGCGCCTTCAGCCGTGTCTTCTCCCTCTGGGCTGCCCTTTTGTCCGACTCCGGGAGGCGCTCCTTCTTCGGCTTAAACAGGGCGGCGGGGGCCGTCGAGTTGGGAAGGCCGTGGTCCGCCATCGGGGGCGGCGACGAGGGCGGCGGTCGCGGGAGGGTTTGGGGAAAGCAAGGGTTGGGGAGGCCAAAGTTTGTGTGGTTGGCAACTGGGGCCGAGACGGACAAGGGAGGACAAAGGGCGGACCGAGAGGCTGTCCGTTTCGCTCCAAATGTGGACCAAAGTTGGGCCAGATTTGGGGGGGGGGGGGGGGGAACGGACGTGTCCGCCCTCGCCGGTCCGTATGCGCTGAGCCGTTGGAGCCTTCGGACAAAAACAGACTGGGCTGAAACTCGCAGCACGCTCTGTGTCCTATGTACCGACGTAGCTGGGCTCTCGAACAAAATTCCTCAAGGCCCAAAACGCAAAGGATTCTACACGCGTAGCCACGGTCCACGGAGAAAACAAACGGAGGTTCTTCTTCTCCTGAAAAAAACGTGAGAGCTCCGCCACCGCCAGCTGCCCCGCCTCCGATGGCCACACGGCCTGCTCCGGCGCCGGCGGCCGCCCCCAACTCCGCGCCGATGCCTCCGCAGCAGACGTTTAAGGCGCCACCCTTCTCCCAGCCCCCCTCCACTGCTGGCACCGTCAAGGCGGAGATCCCCCCTGCTTCCACCTCGACCGCCCCTGCCGCGGGAGCCGCAGCCGAGGACTCGGCCTACATTATCGCCGTCCCTAGCTACTCAGGTGACTCCCTCTCCCCACGCCCCAACCCTCGTGGGAACCAGCACATCGCCTCCTGTGGACGCCAAACCTAGAACCCTACCTAACCTAGAATTCCGCTTGCAGCGTGGTTCTCCTACGACAGCGTCAGCGACACGGAGCGCCGCCTGATGCCGGAGTTCTTCGAAGGGGAGGCCGCGGCCGCGTCTGGGTCCCGGGGCCCCGAAGCGTACAAGTACTACCGCGACACCCTGGTGAAGAGGTTCCGGGCGAGGCCGGCGCGGCGGCTGACGCTCACCGAGGCCAGGCGGGGTCTTATCGGCGACGTCGGCTCTGTGTGCCGGGTGTTCGACTTCCTTGAGGAGTGGGGGCTCATTAACTATGGTGCTTCGGCGCCAGGGGTGAAGCAGGGGAGAGACAAGAGGGAGGAGTTGGCAACGTCTCAGTCTTCGTTGCCTGCTGGGGCGACCATATCCAGGAAGCTTTGCGTAGGGTGCCGCAGCGTCTGCGGCTCTGCGTATTTCACCTGTGAGAAGGTGAGTGATTTGCCATTGTTTTGGTTTATGAGTAAGATATATGTATGTAGAAACTTGCGCTATGGATTAGGTTATATGTTGTATTCATTTATATATATGGGTAGAACTATCTTAGCTCATCCCTATGACAATTTCCATTTGGCCATACTGCCATATAGAAAGCACTACATCAGGGACTGGAGGTGGGGGGTGTAAATCGTACAATAAATATTTGCAAACAATATAGCAAGTGCATCCATTTGAAGTCTCTGAAGTTCATTAGAATACTTCGGTTGTCATGTATTTGCCTCTTGATTTGGCTCTATTATTCATGACTACTATATTTTTATATCGGAGCTACTGTCGTCATGTCATGCTTGTATTGTGGCTGAAAGTGTCTTTAGTTTGTTGTCTATTTTTATTACAAGAGTTGCCATTTTATCTTCTTAACTTTTGCTTGTGATCAGGCGGATATAAGTATCTGCTGTAGATGCTATGTCCGTGCCAACTACCGGCCTGGTCTTACTCCAGCAGATTTCAAGAAAGTTGAAGTTAGCGAAGATGCAAAATCAGATTGGACAGACAAGGAAACTCTTCACCTACTTGAGGCTGTCTTGCATCATGGAGAAAATTGGAAGAAGGTTTCTGAACATGTTGGTAGTCGATCAGAGAAAGACTGCGTTGCTAGACTCATCCAATTACCTTTTGGAGAACAGTTCATGGGATCCAAGGAGCAGAAATTGCAGTTTGAGACTGATGATGGCGTTACTGATGAATCTAGGGCAGAGATCTCAAAACGACTTCGTCTCACGCCACTGGCAGATGCAAGCAATCCAATTATGGCTCAGGTCTGTAACTTTGTATGTACCCTGGTGTCATAGCTACTAACTTCGTAACTCCCTTGATTCGTAGCAGCAGTTCAGTATTCAACATTAATGATAGTAGTAGGACTAATCCATACAGTGACCAACTCCATGCCTATACAGAGAACACGTCTCACTCGCCTTGTACCTGAAATAGTAACATGTAATGACCAGTTTGCTGAAAGCATTCTATGTAAACCTGTTATACTTTGGTAGAGCTACCATATGTGGATGTAACACGTTCCTAACTTACCTTGTATAACTTAAGTCTTAGTAGTAGCTTAGCTGTATATCTTAAGCATGCCACCTGCTTGTACTTAAAAGCAAAATATGCAAATCATAGTGGCCAAGAAAATCATATTTGCGTATTGGAACTGGAAGACCTGTTTTGTGTCTAAGAATGTCTGTTTGGCTGGAAGTCTGGACCATACATTACATTTATAGTTTGCTTTGATGTGAATAGATGGAAAACACATTACTTGAATAGCCTCAGGTTCTGATGTAATATTAAGTATGTTCCTTCAGACAGAAAACACTATGAGAACTTTAAGATGGTTGTGACAAAGAATTTAAAATAATTTCTGAATTTGGTATTCATAGAACTTTTGCACATTTGTGTAGACAAAACAAGTGTACGTGCTGGTCTCAACCATGTCTGAATAGCTTCCTTATACGATCATCTAGTTCGAACAATGAAAATTATTGAAGGGGCAAGATGAGGAACTGCATTGTTGTACCAGGTAGCGTTCTTGTCGGCCATTGTTGGCTCAGGCGTTGCGGCAGCAGCAGCTGAAGCAGCTATTTCTGCACAATCCCAGGTTGATTTGGATGATAGCCTGGTTGATTCTGTAATCAGCAGCGCCAAGGAAGAAGGTAGCAGCTGCTCTCTTATCCCAAATGAGTTTGACATGTTCTTTGACAATTTCTCTCATATTGATGTTGCATTGCTGCTAAACATACTGTTTGCATGTCAACTGCAAACTATGAAAGCACGTTGATAGAAGTGTTCAAGTAATGTGCCAGGAACAATAAGCTCGATCACAATTGGTCCATTTGCAAATAATAGTATATGGGCTTGTATCCAAGTTCCTTGTGTGGCATGTGTGTAAAAGTTTGATGAACTTTCAACTTATAAATTCTTGCTGCAACATGCTGAAATGCACATCGTGCTTTTTAGTTCATCACTGTTTCCTACAAATATTTATTGCAATTGTTAAAATGGCTCTCTTGGCTTAAAATTATTGTCGTCTGCACAGAATCTCCCTACACCAATGGGCTTTCAGCCAACGATTTACTCAAAGAGGCATCGGCAAATGCACAAGTGCAGCTTGAAAAGGAACGGAAGGATATAGAGCAATCTTTATCCGACATAGTGGATGTCCAGGTACCAACATCGGGGTTCTGAGATAATACTGCTAAAAATGGTATTTATATTGACTTGTTACGTATTGTTTCAAATTCTTTTCAGATGAAGGAAATCCAAGATAAGATAAGCCGTTTTGAGCAGAAGGAGCTGCTAGTGGAGAAAGAGAGGCAGCAGCTCCGTCATCTACGGGAATTGCTTTTCCTTGACCAACTTGCAGTTGTGCAGCATCAGCGCAGACTGCACCCTGTGGTTGCTGAGAACAAGGAGGAGAAACCAAAACCGGTTATCATCACTAGTTAAATCAAATGGACCTTTCATCAATAGCAGGGGAGTGCTGTGAGGATTGGAGCTCCGTTCCTCCATGGCAAAAATGGAGATGTTGCTGGAATCCTGTGACGAACTTCAAATTGCATATCTTGGTCTGCTAGCTCTAGAGTAGTATGTTCTATTTATGTGTAGCTGCATCTGCTGTTGTTAATGATGTCTAGAAGAACTCTTTGAGCTAATGAAGACAGTGTTCTTTCTCAAGTTTGACTACTGGCTATGTGTGTGCTTGTATTACCTTAAGGTGTCAGTAATCAGTTGCTGAAAAAGAGGTGTCAGTAATCAGCACTCAAGATGTGCATCAAAAATCTTATGGGGTGCCGTGATAGGTGATACTTGTGTAATTTAGTGTTAACTGCTACATCTGTTCCAAGCTAGATGATACGCGTGTGGAGAAACTCTTCATTTTTTCTTGAAATCTGTGATTAAAAGTAGTTTCACGGTCATGTTATCTTTGTAAACTTGTACTACCTCCGACCCAGAAAAAGTGTCGTGAAGGGTATACAACTTTTGTACTAGCTTAGTTGATTCCCAGCGACATTTAATTAGGACCGGAGGGAGTACTTTTTTGGATAAAAGAATGGTATGCTAAAACGCTGTCGTCTGTCTTTTAGTTTAATCATAGTTAATTTTTAACTCCGCCTGTAAGAATAAAGGAGATGTTCAAATTTGTACTAATTGCTGAATAATTGAGCTTAGGAGGCATACTATAGAGGAAAGCGATTGAGCATCGCTTGTGAGGAAAGTTTTATGCTTGTAGATCGATTAATAAGACGGTTTTCTTGCTACATCAGCTTATGTATTGGAGAAGACATATGGCAAGATGTGAACGACTGTCATGTGGAGGACGTCGAAGAGACATAATACGATACACATTCGGACATCACCACACCAAGCTCACCAATGCCAACAACTCCTACAACTACCCAATTGGTCTTATGACAAGATTTAGACCTAAAACCCTACAAGCCAAGCTGAATTTATTCCCAAACTTGTGTGTTATTTCTCCCTCCATTAATTGCTTGCTACCTCGAGCGGATACCCTATGTGTGCTCAGGTATGAACCTCAAGATCCACACAAGTGAGGATGGAAGCCGGAGAAGAACGGGAGAAGGCAAGCCTCGAGAAGAAGAGGATCGAGAGAAGTCTCAGGACGTCGTGCTGTCATGGTCATTTAGCTCACGACGGTCGTAGGGATAACCATTGTGACCAAAATCAGCACCAAAACGAAGCTGGGAGTGTGGGTCCTGATCTCCCAAGCCATCAGACTCATCTCCCCAAATGGAACACAACAAAGCCCCTGGCCCATATGGTTTCCCCGCGGAGTTCTATCAGAACTTCTGGGACATTATCAAGCCAGATCTTATGGAATTGTTCAGTTGTCTTCATGACGGACAACTTGAGTTGTTTCACCTGAACTTTGGTGAAATAATTTTATTACCTAAGATTAATGAAGCAGAAAGGATTCAACAATACAGACCTATCTGCTTACTTAATGTTAGCTTTAAAATTTTCACCAAGGTTGCGACGCTAAGGCGGAACAATGTGGCTGACCATGTAGTACGTCCCTCTCAAACCGCTTTTATGAAAGGTCGCAACATCCTAGATGGGATGGTAATCTTGCATGAAACGGTTCACGAACTACATGCCAAAAAGTTGAACGGGTGATCCTGAAAATTGATTTCGAAAAAGCTTATGATAAGGTTAAATGGTCCTTCCTTCAGCAGACCCTCAGAATGAAAGGTTTTTCTGATGAGTGGCGTGCGTTAATTCATAGCTGCGTTTCGGGTGGAAGTGTAGCCATTAAAGTCAATGATGACGTTGGCAAATACTTTCAGACCAAAAAAGGACTTAGACAAGGTGACCCATTATCGCCTATACTATTCAATATAGTGGCAGATATGTTAGCAGTCATGATCGAACGTGCAAAATCCGATGGTCAGATTGAGGGGGTCATTACACATCTTGTAGATGGTGGATTATCCATTCTCCAATACGCTGACGACACAATCCTCTTTATGGAACATGACATTGAGAAAGCTAGGAATCTTAAGCTGATTTTGTTAGCTTTTGAGCAATTATCAGGTCTTAAGATAAATTTCCATAAGAGTGAATTGTTCTGCTTTGGTGAGGCTCAAAACCAGGCATCCTTGTATGCTGATTTATTCGGCTGTGCACAAGGACAGTTTCCGATTAAGTATTTGGGCATCCCGATTCATTATCGGCGTTTAACAAATGCCGAGTGGAAATTAGTGGAGGAGAGATTGCAAGTTCGGTTAAATCGTTGGAAAGGAAAATTATTATCCTTGGTGAAAGATTGGTCCTCATCAATTCAGTGCTAACCAACATGGTACTGTATATGTTATCCTTCTTCCAAGTACCAAAAGGAGTTATAACACGGTTGGATTATTTCCGATCGAGATTCTTTTGGCAAGGGGATAGTGAGAAAAGAAAATATCGTCTAGCCAAATGGAGTGTGGTTTGCCGACCTAGAGACCAAGGGGGACTTGGTATTCATGATCTTGAGATCAAGAACAGAGCCCTACTTGGTAAATGGTTATTTAAGCTCCTTTCCGAAGATGGGCTTTGGCAAACCCTCCTAAGAAAAAAGTATGTGGGCTCGAAAGCGGTCTCCCAAGTTGTGTGGAAACCTAGAGACTCACACTTTTGGGCTGGCCTGATGGCTACGAAAAAATTCTTCTTTCCACATGGGTCTTTCTCTATTAAGGATGGATCTGAGATTAGGTTCTGGGAGGATAAATGTCTCGGACGAGCTCCACTCCGCGAACAATATCCTGCCTTGTATGACATTGTGAGATATAAAGGTGATACACTAGCTAAAGTGTTGAGAACTTCTCCACCTGATGTTTCGTTCAGAAGAAGCCTATTGGGTCCTAGGCTAGCATCCTAGAATGCTTTGCTAACTCGGCTGGATTCTATCCACCTGACACAAGGACCGGATAGATTTCGATGGAATCTCACCAAGAATGGCAAGTTCTCGGTTGACTCCATGTACAAAATCTTGATCCAACCTGATATACCGGTAGATAATAATAAGAAAAATTGGACGATGAAGATCCCACTGAAAACAAAGGTTTTTGCATGGTATCTTCGTCGCGGAGTAATTCTTACAAAAGATAACCTTGCAAAATGCAATTGGCATGGAAGTAAAAAGTGTGTCTTTGTCATCATGACGAGACTATACAACACTTATTTTTTCAATGCAAGTTTGCCTCTTCTATATGGTCGGCCATCCAGATAGGCTCTACCTTATACCCTCCACGTAGTGTCTCGAATATTTTCGGGAGCTGGTTGAATGGTGTGGATCCTAGGTTCAAGATGCGTATTAGGATGGGAGCGATTGCCGTTATTTGGTCGCTCTGGCTATGTAGGAATGACAAGGTTTTCAATGACAAAGTTGTTTCCTTTATGCAGGTTATCTACCAGTGCACGGCGGTGATTCGTTCTTGGCTGCCGCTTCAGCGTGTGGAGCATCGGGACCTGGTTTCCGAGGCGGCTGCGCGTTTGGAGACCATGGCCAGGGAGCTGTTCTCACTCAATGGATGGCAACATGATCTACGGATATGTCCTCCTCCAGCATAGGCGTTCTTACAATTTCTCATTATGATATGTAATTCGCCTTTTATTTTTATCGTTATGTCGAGACGAGTGAACTTGTGGGGCTATGTGCACCTTAGTTATGCCGAGGCCGGGTGTAATGCTTAAAACTATTTAAGTAATAAAAACTCCCTTTATCAAAAAAAAAATCTCCCCAATTTGAAAACTCGTCATTATACATGTCATCACCATCATGTGCAACTCGTCGTTGGCTGGCTAGCGGAATAACCATGGGGCTATAATCTCCCGCAAGCTCCTCCTCCATGTGAGGTGTAGCAACTTCAGCTTGCCTCTTATCAGCACCAACAATGGGCACCATACGGACAGTTGCAACTAGTACGCGTCCACCGGAGAGGTCGTCGTTGTCGGGGTTTCTTCTATTATCGACGACCAATGAGGGTGGGTAGCCTAGAGAATATTGCAAACTTGCATCTAGCTGATGTTGATTTGGAGCATCTGGAACTGCATGCATATTGTGTGTATCCATCTAAGATCTTAGAAATGGTGGCTTGTGTTAGAAGAAGAGAACTGATGAGATTGTATGTATATGTAGGGAGAAGTCATTGTGGAAGCTGATCTGAAGCCAACAACTACTTTTGTGCCAACGGCTCTGGCTCTGTCCCATATATTATATATTGTATTCAATGCATGTGTAATGTGATTGTAAAAGTAATACTATTATATTCCTTGTGGATAGCCCGCGACTTGTGGGTGATGTAAAGTTTTTTAGCTTGTGGATAGGTTCGACAACATGTAGGTTTTACAGTACAATCAGAACGGTCACATGAGACCTGACCTGAACTCACGTCTAAACATACTAGGGGATTGCGCTTGTGGTAGTCGTGCCGAGTTAGTACTCCCTCCGTATCAAAATATAAGACTCTAGAGTCTTATATTTTGATACGGAGGGAGTATATGTCAGATGTAAGCGTTGTTTTTCCTTTTTACCACACATGATAGATGAATCTGAAATATGAAGCCAAAACTTCTTTTTAGTAGAAAATGAAATCGAAATGTCTCTCACAATGTTCGCCTTTCTCCACCTAGCTTGTCTATAAAAGAGTCTGCTCCTCATTCATAGACACACACTACATGAACATGCTGAAAGGACAAGTATGTCGCCTAGAGGGGGGGTGAATATGCGATTAAAACTTTTCCGGATTAGGCTTGATAATTGCGGAATAAAACTAGGTGTTTAAATTAACAAGTCAACAACCTAAATAAACTAGGTTCACCTATGTGCACCAACAACTTATGCTAAGAAAGACAAGCAACAAGGTTATAGCAATATAGAATACTTCAAGCACGAAGGCTATCACAATGTAAAGTGCATAAGTAAAGAGCTCGGGTATAGAAATAACCGAGGCACGCGGAGACGAGGATGTATTCCCGAGTTCCTCCTTTTTAGGGGAGTACGTCTCGTTTGAGAGGTGTGAACCAACACAATGGTTCAACAACCACAAAGGTTTCACCTTCTTCTCCGATGAACCGCACCACAAAGGTTTGGTTCACCTTCCACTATCGGAATCCTTCGAGGCAGAAATCCGGAGCCTACAAGTGACCACCCGGGCACAACCAACAATTGGATTGGGGGCTCCCGAATGGCTACAAGTGACCATACAAGGTCTCAACCACCACAAAGGCATCTAGGGACCAAAGACTCAAGAGTAACAAGTTCACAAGCTTTCAACTTCCACGAATCCTCGTGGAGAGCACAAACCGATGCACAAAGCAATGTCAAGAGCACAAGTACTCAAATCCTTCACTCTCAAATCCCACCACAAGCAACTAATGCTTATGGGGGGAGGAGAGAGGAAGAACAACGAAGAACTCAACAAATGGAACTTCAAGAACTAGATCGAAAGGGTTCCCCTCACTTAGAGGAGAGATGGATTGGTAGAAATGTAGATCTAGATCTCCTCTCTCTTTTCCCTCAAAGATATGCAAGAATCATGAGAGGAAATGAGAGAGAGAAGCTTTGCAAGGTCAACAATGGTGGGGGAGAGAGAGAAAATCGTGCTGGGCAAAGCTAGTCACTTTGGAAAGAAAGGGGGCCTTATATAGGTCCCCACGAAAAAGAGCCGTTGCAGCCAGAAAACATAGGATTATCCGATTCAAGTTTGATAGGATAATCCGACTGATAGGATTATCCGATCCAAGTTAGGATAGGATAATCCGACTGACAGGATTATCCGATCCAAGTTAGATAGGATAATCCAACTGACAGGATTATCCGATCCAAGTTAGGATAGGATAATCCGACTGACAGGATTATCCGATCCAAGTTAGATAGGATAATCCGACAAACTCTAGAGCGCCACAAAACAGGGTTGTCAAAAGTCCTTAGCCGAATTCGCGTTCAGCAAAAAACCGGGTCAGATATTCCGATCTAAGTTTGGGTCGGAATATCCGATTGTTTGAAAACTGACAGAAACAGCAAAACAAAAACCGCAATAATTTTTTCATCCAGACTCCGATTTCGATGATCTTGGGCTCGTTGGAATCGTAACGAAGAGCCCTTCCAGTTCATGAAGAGAAACATCATAGTACAAAGATGGAGGATAAAAACAAATATAGAAAGGTAAACCTCTCTAAAAACGGAACAACCGGTAAATCCTCCAACATCAAAAACGCAACAAGATATTCATATGAAATCCGTTTTTGATGAACTAGAGCTTGGTATAGAGATGAACACAAGCTCTAAATTCTCACATGGATAAAAGCCAAATAAGAACCAAGAAAGATGATATGCCAAGTGTGCAAAGGTTTGAGCTCTCCATAAAGATGCGATCAAGTCACTCACTTGAGAGCCCCTCTTGATAGTACGTCGTCTATCCTATAACCCAGTCTCCTATTAACACCACGAGACCGGTAAAATAGAAACCCTATCAAGATCATACCTTTGCCTTGCGCATTCCACTTGAGTTAGATGATGACGATCTTGATCTCTTCAAGTGGATCACCTTTCTTGATTGCGCTTTGATTGGTGAAGACTCACATAATGCTCCCCCATACACCAAGATGGGAGTGCCACTCTTAGGAACATCTTCACTTGACCATTATCTCCAAATGGGTTGCAAGCTTCAAGCATATGATATCTTCTAGATGCCCATCTTGAACTTGCACATCACAAACTTGATGACGATCACCACTTGACGTCATCCTCCATGAGCTATAAGAAATCTTTCTTTTGATGCAAGCCCATGGAGAGATACCTAACACCAACAAAGGAATGCCACACACACATAATGGGTTAGTTCACAAAGCTATATGGACAATTTCTTACCATACCATTGGATCACATGATCCCACATGGTATATCATTTAACTTTGTGTGTTGATCAACTTGAAACCACTCTTTGCACTTAGTCTTGATCAACCTTGTATCTTTTCATCTTCTTGATCATATCAAATATGTCCATCATAATCAATGATCTTGATGGCATACAACCTTGAATCCAACACATGGAGTTCAAGCGATGCCAATGGACAAACCTATAAGAATAACTCAATACAAACATTAGTCCATAAGGATTGTCATTAATTACCAAAACCACGCATGGGGGCAATATGCACTTTCAATCTCCCCCATTTTGGTAATTGATGACAATCCCTTTTATGAGGGTTTATATAATGAATTAAGCAACCAAGCAACACAACAAGCAAGGATGCAAGAGAACAAAACTATGTTCCCATAAACTCTCTAAATTTCTCCCCCATTGGCATCCATTGCCGAAATGGGTGAAAAAGTAAGAAGGCCAATATAATAAGAACTCCCCCATAATGTGTGCATTTCTCATGATATGAGTGAAATCAAATACACATATCCAATGACGAATAGATGGAGGGAGATCAAACTATATCGAGGATCAAAAAATGCAAAAGAATATCAAAGAGAAAGATACTTCGACGAAAGAAGCAAGCAATCAAAAGGATCTGAAAAAGTGTTCTGAAATTCAAGAGGGAACTCCCCAAGGTACGTGCACAAAGTAGGATTTTCATTTTAATATGTTGTGCACAACATGGAATCCTCACTCCCTCCTAGATAATTTAGAACACAAACCAAAGAACGTCTAGCAAATAGGTCCACAAGCTTATTAAGATGCAAAAGCATAACAAAAAAACAAAGCTTGTGTCATTTAGAAACCACCAAAGAATCCAAAGCAATAAGAGGTGGTCACTAAAGAATTGGAATACCAATTAAAGATGTAACTATTCTCATGTGTATAAGTTTCTAAGTAGACACCAATCACGAAGATATAAGTCCACAAAGAAACATGCACACACAAAATAGATACAACGGTGAAGAACATAATATCCAAGAGGAAGTCATAAATACACTAATAAGATCTTTGCTTAAAAGCATAGCACAAAGCTCAATTTTATCTTAAAAGGATATAGATGAACTTCCATACACACTCATCATAGCATCAAAAATATCCACAAGGGATAAGGTGATAGAAGGATGCTCCGAGAAAGATAACAAGTATCGCAAAAGGCAAATGATTTTGAAAAACCATCTATATTACATATGCGAGACATAGAGTAGAAAGTGCTAGATTAACATATTTGGGATTGGTGAATCATGAAAATGATTATATATATTCCCTTTGATATGTAATCATCCCGGCTTACTCACATGTGCAATAAAAATGTTTTGCAAGAACCAAATGAAATGCAACAAAGGAGATTCATGCCAAGAAACAACCTACGCAAGGTTGAAAGCTAGAAAGGTATGCATGAGGTAGGTACTTGTTACCGAGATAGCATTAGTGATGTAGAAGATAAGAGTTAACGATCATCCAAGCTTGGCTCCAATAAGCACATGGTGACACCACCTTCCTTGTAAATGAGACAAGTTTCCAATGCATCTCCAATGTACCTAAAACAATTTAAAGTACAACATGGTATCCAAACTCATTGGGTCCAAAGTAGTTAGAGCAACTACAATACATAGGACAAACTCCACATAAATATGTGCATATTGATATGAAATTGAATTTCATGCACATCTTAGCCTTTTAGGATTTGATGGAGTTTATCCTATATATTGGATCAACAAAAGTAAGCATGTCATAAGATATACATATAGTAAATATGCATGCACAAGACTTTCAAGAACCAAATGAGATACAATTTGGACAAAACACCAATTAAACCAAGAAAGCACACACAATTGTGACAAGAAAAAGAATTGTCCAAATTATATCAAAGACCCAAATCAACACATGATTGAAGATACCAAATGAAAGCAAGATACCAATTGATGAAACTACCATCAAGGAATAAACCAAACCCTCTACACTTTTCATGATGGCACAAAGTACCAAGACGAAAAATGTTTGTCTTCCAAAGAGACATGTCATCGGGATAAAAGGCTAATTGAAGACAACTAATGTTCAAAAGCATATAGGATTGTCCCCAAGATTTGTGCATTATTTATGATCTTGCATTTGAATACAAATGCACACAAATGGGATCATCACTCTCCATACAAATTATTCAAACACTAGTCATGTTCAAGGAAAGCAATAAAAACCAATACCAATTTAAAGAACGGTGTTCTACTCAAAGTAGGATAGCTTCCCCAAGAATAGTGCATTATCAAGAAGTATGACTTTTGAATGTCAATGCACAAGAATTGGATCATTGATTTTCCCAACTCAAGAAAGCACAAAACAAATTTCAAGAAGAGCAACAAAGGATCCAAAAGATGCAAGGAAGACAAAACGAGAGTTAGATCGAAACAAATCCTTGGCAATAAAATAAGGCAATTCAAAGCAAGAACCAATATGAGGATGGTCTACAAATTCCACCACAATTATGAGTATCACTTGTCATGGACAAGGAGTATATAGAGATATTTCTCGGTGGTATGTGGAATGATATTCAAGACCAACTTCACAACAAATAAGCATATGGCAAAGGATATGAATTAAAAGCCATGCTTAGATAGATAGATATTCTTGATAGCTTCAATATTCACACGATCATGCAAAGAAACTACAAAAAAATAGCTTGAAGCAATTGGTTTCCCAAAAAATATATAAGAGAACATATTTAAGGAAAGTGATACGTCTAAAACGTATCTATAATTTCTGATATTCCATGTTGATATTATACCAATTGTTACATGTTTTATATACACTTCATAGCTTTTTTATGCATTTTCTGGGACTAACCTATTAACAAGATGCCACAGTGCCAGTTCCTATTTTCTGCTGTTTTTGTATTCCAGAAAAGCTAGTCTGGAAATATTCTCGGAATTGGACGAAACTTGGACAGAAGCTCCTATTTTTCCAACACGTACACGGAGTCCAAAGGAGAGACGGAGGGGAGCCACGAGCCAGCAACACCATGGGGCGGTGCGGCCCCCCTGCCGCGCCGTGGGGTGGTGTGGGCCCCACGGGCGTCTCCAGCCGCCGCCCTTTCGCCTATTTATTCATCTTCACGGGAAAACCCTAGATACTCGAGCCATTATCCACGAAAAGTTCCAGAGACACCGCCGCCGTCAACCCTAGCTCGGGAGGGTTCAGAAGCTCTTCCCGGCACTCTGCCGGAGAGGGGAATCATCACCGGAGGGCTCTACATCACCATGCCTGCCTCCGGAGTGATGCGTGAGTAGTTCATCCTTGGACTACGGGTCCATAGCACTTGCTAGATGGTTGTCTCTCCACTTTATGCTATCATGTTTAGATCTTGTGAGCTGCCTATCATGATCAAGATCATCTTATTGTAATGCTACATGTTGTGTTTGCTGGGATCCAATGAATATTGAATACTATGTCAAGTTGATTATCAATCTATCTTATATGTTATTTATGATCTTGCATGCTTTCCGCTACTAGTAAATGCTTTGGCCAAGTAGATGCTAGTAACTCCAAGAGTGAGTATTTATGCTAGATAGTGGGTTCATGCCTCCGTAATCTGGGAGAGTGACAACAACTTCTAAGATTGTGGATGTGTTGTTGCCACTAGGGATAAAATAACCGATGCTTAGCTTAAGGGTGCGCCGTTAGGTCTAATGCATTTGTTTACATTACGCACATTACTTAATGCGAGTATCTGTTGCTTGCAACTTAATACCAACGGGAACTCAGATGACAACCTAGAGGTGGATTATTAGTCATAGACGCTGTTGGATAACGGTCTATGTATTTTGTCGCAATGCCCACATGAATATCATAGTAATCATCATGTCATATATATGCATTGTCATGCGCTCAATATTTTGTCAATTGCCCAGCTATAATTTGTTCACCCAGCATGTTAGTTATCTTTTATGGAGAGACACCACTAGTGAACTGTGGACCCCGGTCCATTCTTTTACACTGATAATACAACCAACTGCAAACATTGTTCCTTTTCATTCTCTGCAATTTACTACTATTTTCCACACCATATGTTTAATCCTTTATTTTCAGCAAGCCGGTGAGATTGACAACCTCACTGTTTCGTTGGGGCAAAGTAGTTTGATTGTGTTGTGTGCAGATTCCACGTTGGTGATCGAGTAAACGGCGCCACCAACAACCTTCAGAAGTGATTTCTTGCTCCTACTGGTCCGATTAAACCTTGGTTTTATACTGAGAGAAACTGCTGCTACACGGCTTCATACCTTCCTCTTGAGGTCTCCCAGCGAACGTGCGATCCACGTCATCAAGCACTTTTTCTGGCGCCGTTGCCGGGGAGCAAGAGGATTTCTGCAAGGGGAGTTTCACGCTTCCAATCTCTTTACTTTGTTATTGTCTTGCTTAGTTTATTTTTATCTAGTCTTGTTTGCTTTATTTATCAAAAACACAAAAAAATTAGTTACTTTTATTTTCAAATTGTTACTTTTCAGTCTTGTTATCATGTCTAGCTCTGCTCCTTTTTCCGTAGTGCCACCTGTGGGAGAAATTATTACCTTTAGGCAGAAAAGTGGGGAATCCTTTAGGAATGCCTGGGAGAGAATTTTGGAATTTCACAAGAAGGTGCAACATAAGATGGATTTGAGAGTTCTTATAAAAAATTTCTACTATGGTTTATTTTCTATTTATCATTATGCTCTGGATACCATGGTAGGGGAAACCTTTTCTGAGTTTGATACAATGAAAGCTCATAATATTTTGAGTGGTTTGTCAATTTTCCCAATGGTGGACGAACCTGGGATATTCACTAAGTTAGATAAAATAGAAAAGTCAATTGATAATTTAACTCTGAGCCATAATCTTAAAGAACAACCTTTAGTTGAGCTAAAAAAATGATTGGGAACCATTTATTGAGATTAATATTGGTAATGAAAAGTTTCCTGCCTACTGTGACCTTGGTTCAACAATGTCCATCATGCCTAAAATGGTTTATGATCTATTAAAATTTGATAATATGGTTGATTACCCTGTTTTTCATTTTCATGCTGATGGAACAATCACAAGAAGCATAGGGATTATTAATGATATTATGGTCACTGTTCAAAATAAGACCATCCCTTAGAATTTCATGATCCTTGCAAAATCTCCCAACCATATTGTTTTAGGGAGATCCTTTTTAAAGAGTAATGGGGGTTTTATCAACGCAAAGTATGGGTTTATGAAATTTAATGCTCCTATCAATCGGAGGTTCTTCTTCCCGATCAAAAAAGATGACCCCACCGAAAGGTTGGGAGATGTTAATGTCTTTGGAAACACTTGATTCTTACTTTCTGCGCCTAGCTGAAAGGCGTTAAAGAAAAGCGCTTATGGGAGACAACCCATTATTTTATTCTGCAATTTTTCTTTTCTTTTTGAGTCAAGGAGTTGTTTTCCTTAGCATTAGCAATAAAGGTGTTCAACAAATTAGTACTACCACAAACATGATTGTTATGCAAATAAAATTTAATTTTCTCCTCAAACACTTCATGTCCTAACTAAAGATAGATATTATACAGATCTATAATTGTTTGGTTGTTTTCCATTTTATAATAATGTTTTAGATTTATATGTTAGTATGCAATGCAAACAAGAATAAAAGCTTAGCACAACGCTCCCCGGCAACGGCGCCAGAAAAGTGCTTGATAATCTCCAAGAACAAGGAATCACTGTAGCACAATTCGATAAGTATTTGAGTGTCGAACCCACGAGGAGCTGAAGGTAAACTATCTATTCTCTAAAGCCCTATAACCCTCTTATATGTCCGTTTGTGCAAAGCAATAAGTTTAAATATTAAAGGAACTAACTAATGAAAGCAAGTGATGTGGAATGAGTTTATCTAGTAACAAGTTTCTCAATCAAGTTTCAAACACAAGTTTCTTAGAGCAAGTTTCTCAAAGTAGCAAGTAGAAAATATCTCAAGTAGCAAATATCTCAAGGGAGCAAATGTTCTAGCAATTGTTATTTCATTCGTGTGGTTGTCACAATTAGTGAAGCACATGTTTCAGTCTTAATTGTTTCTTCTAGGAAGGAGCCATAAATAGGTGTAGCCAAGTAAATGAACTAAAACCCCTTATGATGGATCTTATGGCCAAATAAATGAGCACACAAGAATTATTAAGACATAAAAGTCCCACCATAGCCTTAAGTTCTAAGGTCCTCTATATATATCCCCCAATAAAGTAACTTCATGACTCGGCCTCAGGTTTACATGTCCTCCCAAGTCTCCCTCACTCCATTACATTACCGGTGATCACCTTACATGCATTCCCCAACATATGTGTGCACTCATATATTGTACATAAAGACAATCATAAAAGATAACAAAACTTGTATGCAACCAATCAACGAACTATTTCACTATTGCCATGAACAAATCACTTCTCAAACATAGATGGGGAGACACAATAGATCAAGGGAATAGTATATTGCATCATATATCATGTTTGCCAAGAATTTATAGTGGAGAGATGGAGATGATCTTGCTGTAGATGTTGATGATGAACACACCGGAGGGGGGTGAAGCCCTCCGGAGGTGATTCCGACGGCGTTTCCCCCCTCCGATCTTCTCCGGCGGCAGCCTTCTGACTCTCTGTTTCATGGTTTTGTGTTTCTCCACCGCCTCCTCGCGAAACTCCTCGGGGGACTATTTTTATAGTCGGTTTTAGGTCAAGACAAAGCCATGTAGACGAAAACGGACGGCATCGGAGCCACGAGGCCCAAGATGGGGGGTCCCACGCGGCCAAGGAATCTGGCCGCGTGGGCCCACCTCTTTTGGCCCTCGGGTCTTCGTTTGTTCGCTTCCTTCGCTCCTACGCTTCGTTCCTTCCAAAAATGATCCCGCAAAATATTAGGTCATTTGGACGTCGTTTGGGTCTCTCAAAGGTAAAAACATTGAAAAATAGGGTTTCTGACAGTGCAGGGTTAATTCCAGAAAAATGGGGAAATTGTGAAATATTTCCAAAATCAATATAAAACAATGATATAACCCTTATATGATGCAAATATGATTGAAATATAAGTAATATAATGCAAAGTTCATGTATGCATTTTACATGCATCAACGTCTCAAACGTATCTATAATTTCTGATGTTCCATGTTGATATTATACCAATTGTTACATGTTTTATATACACTTCATAGCATTTTTATGCATTTTCTGGGACTAACCTATTAACAAGATGCCACAGTGCCAGTTCATGTTTTCTGCTGTGTTTGTATTCCAGAAAAGCTAGTCTGGAAATATTCTCGGAATTGGACGAAATTTGGACAGAACCTCCTATTTTTCCTACACGTACACGAAGTCCAAAGGAGAGACGGAGGGGAGCGATGAGCCAGCCACACCATGGGGCGGCGCGGGCCCCTTTGCCGCGCCGTGGGGTGGTGTGGGCCCCACGGGCGTCTCCAGTCGCCGCCCTTTCGCCTATTTATTCATCTTCACGGGAAAACCCTAGATGCCCGAGCCATTATCCACGAAAAGTTCCAGAGACGCCGCCGCCATCAACCCTAGCTCGGGAGGGTTCAGAAGCTCTTCCCGACACTCTGCCGGAGAGGAGAATCTTCACCGGAGGGCTCTATATCACCATGCCTGCCTCCGGAGTGATGCGTGAGTAGTTCATCCTTGGACTACGGGTCCATAGCAGTAGCTAGATGGTTGTCTCTCCACTTTATGCTATCATGTTTAGATCTTGTGAGATGCCTATCATGATCAAGATCATCTTATTGTAATGCTACATGTTGTGTTTGCTGGGATCCGATGAATATTGAATACTATGTCAAGTTGATTATCAATCTATCTTATATATTATTTATGATGTTGCATGCTTTCCGTTACTAGTAGATGCTTTGGCCAAGTAGATGCTAGTAACTCCAAGAGTGAGTATTTATGCTAGATAGTGGGTTCATGCCTCCGGTAATCTGGGAGAGTGACAACAACTTCTAAGATTGTGGATGTGTTGTTGCCACTAGGGATAAAATAACCGATGCTTAGCTTAAGGGTGCGCCGTTAGGTCTAATGCATTTGTTTACGTTACGCACATTACTTAATGTGATTTTTTGTTGCTTGCAACTTAATACCAACGGGGAACTCGGATGACAACCTGGAGGTGGATTATTAGTCATAGACGTTGTTGGATAACGGTCTATGTATTTTGTCGTAATGCCCACATGAATATCATAGTAATCATCATTGTCATGCGCTCAATATTTTGTCAATTGCCCAGCTGTAATTTGTTCACCCAGCATGTTAGTTATCTTTTATGGAGAGACACCACTAGTGAACTGTGGACCCCGGTCCATTCTTTTACACTGATAATACAACCAACCGCAAACATTGTTCCTTTTCATTCTCTGCAATTTACTACTGTTTTCCACACCATACGTTTAATCCTTTTTTTCAGCAAGCCGGTGAGATTGACAACCTCACTGTTTCGTTGGGGCAAAATAGTTTGATTGTGTTGTGTGCAGATTCCACGTGGGTGATCGAGTAAACGGCTCCACCAACAACCTTCAAAAGTGATTTCTTGCTCCTACTGGTTCGATTAAACCTTGGTTTCATACCGAGGGAAACTGCTGCTACACTGCTTCATACCTTCCTCTTGGGGTCTCCCAGCGAACGTGCGATCCACATCATTAGAAAGCCATATCAAGAACTTCCATCACAAACATGATCCAACGGAGAGAGGCAAAAAGCATTTAAGCAAATGGGAACTTGTTTGAGAAACATGCCACATAGGAATATGTAAATGAAGAATATCAATTCTAGGTGGCAATACCTCACATGTTCACATTTTCTAGGTTTGTAATATGCACAAAGCTTATTACTCCCCCATAATGTGATAATCCAAATTTTCTTAACAAGAGGCAAGCAAACCAACTGAGAAATTAATGGACATTATAGAATTTGAATTTCTCATGAAAATGATACCACATAGAGATAGATAATATTAATATATCAACACTAAGTGGTATTCCTCATGAATACATATTTAGGATTGTGAAGTGCACGAAGCATATCACTCCCCAAAATAGGATAGTCCATTAATCTCTCAAAGAGAGCCAACAAGATAAGATATCAAATAAAAGCAATAAGGCTCAACACAAGTACATGGTGTGCAAACCAACATACAATCTTGATTACTCAAGATAAGTAAGTAGAGAGCACAACACATACAACACTAGCAAGGTACAAAACCTAACACATGCAAGGGTGCAAGCAACTTTCAATGTATATATGATTTAAATAAAAGTTACCGCAAGGAGGAACATTGGATATGAGATAGAACAATATAATCCAAATGACTTGGCTTGAGATAATATAATTGATGAAGATCCCTTAATTCTTCATGATGTAGCCAAGTCTCCAATGCCAACACCTATTGATCAAGTTTTAGCTTGTTGGTCCCCAACCAAGTTGGGTCCTAAGAGGTTAGTCACAATAGGCTTGGCAACCCAAATGGTTCTTTTCTTGACACCACTTTGAGTACCAACATATTTGGCAAACACATTGCCAACCTTATCCTTCCGAAGAGAATAAACATCATCAATTATAATGGGGTTGGATAAGGTACCATTAGTGCATGAAGAAGCAAAGTGACCCTTCTCACGGCATAGTAGCAACATCTTCCTCCTTCTTCTTAGTTGGAAGTCTCACTTGAGGAGGTAGCTTGATTCTTCTTGGGAAGAGGCCGTTCTTCAACTTGAGGAACTTGAGTTTGAACTTGAGGCTTCTTCCCTTGTTGCTTCTCACTAAGACTTCTTCTTCAAAGGGCAAGATCTAACATGGTGCCCTTCAACTTTGCACTTGAAGCAAACAATCTTGGCCGAATCTTTAACTTGTTCTTGGCCCTTTTTCTTCTTGTTATACTTGGACTTGTTCTTGATATTGGAGTTGAATCCAAGTCCACTCTTGTCATTGGGGCGTCTTTGAACACTCAACATATTGTCAAGTGTAGAATCCCCAACATGACGCTTTTCCAAGTCTTTCTTCAAAGAAGTGACTTGGGCCTTGAGCTCATTTAATTCCTCTACATGGTTAGTATCAACAAAAACACTAGAGGAAGTAGAAGCTTCATTGTTAGAGCAACAAGGCATGGAAAGTAATTCATCACAAGATGTAGCAACATTGTGAGTGGATGAATTACTAGGACTAGCACAAGACAATATAGCATTAAGAGTAGAAGTTGTGCCATTGTCCACATGAGGCTCACAAGATGTTACCTTTGACATAATAGCCTCATGAGCTAACTTTAGCCTTGCATGGGATGCTAGAAGATCCTCATTAGAGCTAGAGAGCTTTTCATGACTTTCTTCTAATTTCCCATACTTGCTAGTTAGCAACTCAAGTTGAGCCCTTAGCTCAACATTCTCCTTCAAAATAGATGCTTCACAAGAAGTGGAGTTAGTAGCACAAGCATCATTAACATTAGAATGGAAGAAGACAACTTGGCAAGCTCATCATTTTAGATAGTTGAGTTTGGAGTTGATCATGAGACTTGATAAGGAGAGAGTGTTCACTTTCTAAAGCCTTGTGAGCTTTGTCTCTCTATGTCCTCACTTAGTCTAGCATTGCCAACACCAAATTCAACTTTTTCCTTTTTAAGCACTTTATATTTAGCAATAGCATGATCTCTTTCCTTAATGATTTTAGCAATAATAAGATCATTTGTTTCATCAAGAGATTCAAGTTTCTCCTCAAGAGACACTCGAAGCTCTTGCTCTTCCTCAAGGGCATTCTCTAAGGATGCTTTTTCCATAGCATCTTCTCTCTCAATTTTACATTTCTCGTCAAATTGAGTTTCCAAATCCTCAATGATTTCCCTACTCTTAATAACATAAGCAATGATTTCACATAGAGGAGGGATAGCTTTGCTACCTTTGGGAGAGCACCAAATACCATCTCACCCTTCTTGGTTAAGGATTCAATATCAAAATCTTCTCCATGAGACTCCCACCACATCATCACAAGATGTATTGGATTCGAGATAGAAGATTCCTTTGATCCTTAGCCATAAGGCAAACGTGATTAATGGGCGAGAGGATGAAGAATTACTTGAAGCACCATTAATCCATATCTTGTTCCAATGTTGGTTCCTCTACATTGTTAGCCAAACAAATACTAGAGGAATAGAAGCATTTTTTCAGGCAACAAGACATAGAGAGCATATCATCATGAGATTTAGTTAAGCAACTATTACATGATATGCAAGGACTATCAACTCTAGCATGTATGACATTTGGAGTGCTAGAAGAGTTTAAGTCCAAAGATAGAACATTGCAATGAGATAGAGATGAAGTATAGTCAATAGAATATTCACCATCAACAAAGCAATTTCTATCACCACTCACCATATCATTACCTTGTGACAAATCACATGTTGGTGAAGTGGAAGAAGTTGTGAACTCATCACGGCCGGAGGTGGAAGGAGAACAATCATCCTCAATAATGTTGGACACTTCATATATATCTTGAAGCTTGGTCCAAAGCTCATGAGCGTTCCGAAAAGGCATGATTGAAGCAAGAACTACATCGCTCAAAACACATATAAGACCATTAGAAACAAGAGTATCGAGATGAGAGTTTTCCTCATCCTCTAAAGATAATTCTTGGGAATCCTTTGGAGGAGAAAAACCCACATCTACAATCCTCTTAATATAATTTGGACCCATGTCCCTAAAAAGATTAAGCATGCGAATTTTCCAAACATCATAATTTGTGCCATCGAATATAAAGTGGGATCGTGCACTAATTCTCTAAACGACATCTTTTACTCTCTAGGCGGTAAAGCCCAAAAAGAGAGCCCAGGCTCTGATACCAATTGAAAGGACAAGGATGTCGCCTAGAGGGGGGTGAATAGGCGATTAAAACTTTTCCGGTTTAGGCTTGATAATTGCGGAATAAAACTAGGTGTTTAAATTAACAAGCCAACAACCTAAATAAACTAGGCTCACCTATGTGCACCAACAACTTATGCTAAGCAAGACAAGCAACAAGGTGATAGCAATATAGAATACTTCAAGCACGAAGGCTATCACAATGTAAAGTGCATAAGTAAAGAGCTCGGGTATAGAAATAACCGAGGCACGCGGAGACGAGGATGTATTCCCGAGTTCCTCCTTTTTAGGGGAGTACGTCTCGTTGGAGAGGTGTGAACCAACACAATGGTTCAACAACCACAAAGGTTTCACCTTCTTCTCCGATGAACCGCACCACAAAGGTTTGGTTCACCTTCCACTATCGGAATCCTTCGAGGCGGAAATCCGGAGCCTTTCAACAACAATCCGGGGCACAACCCACAATTGGATTGGGGGCTCCCGAAGCTACAAGTGACCACACAAGGTCTCAACCACCACAAAGCGTCTAGGGTCCAAAGACCCAAGAGTAACAAGTTCACAAGCTTTCAACTTCCACGAATCCTCGTGGAGAGCACAAACCGATGCACAAAGCAATGGCAAGAGCACAAGTGCTCAAATCCTTCACTCTCAAATCCCACCACAAGCAACTAATGCTTATGGGGGAGGAGAGAGGAAGAACAACGAAGAACTAAACAAATGGAACTTCAAGAACTAGATCGAAAGGGCCCCTCACTTAGAGGAGAGATGGATTGGTGGAAATGTAGATCTAGATCTCTTCTCTCTTTTCCCTCAGAGATATGCAAAAATCATGAGAGGAAATGAGAGAGAGAAGCTTTGCAAGGTTAACAATGGTGGGGGAGAGAGAGAAATCGTGCTGGGCAAAGCTAGTCACTTTGGGAAAGAAAGGGGGCCTTATATAGGTCCCCACGAAAAAGAGTCGTTGCAGCCAGAAAACATAGGATTATCCGATTCAAGTTTGATAGGATAATCCGACTGATAGGATTATCCGATCCAAGTTAGGATAGGATAATTCGACTGACAAGATTATCCGATCCAAATTAGATAGGATAATCCGACAAACTCCAGAGCGCCACAAAACAGGGTTGTCAAAAGTCCTTAGCCGAATTCGCGTTCAGCAAAAAACCGGGTCGGATATTCCGATCTAAGTTTGGGTCGGAATATCCGATTGTCTGAAAACTGACAGAAACAGCAAAACGAAAACCTCAATAACTTTTTCATCCGGACTCCGATTTCGATGATCTTGAACTCGTTGGAATCATAACGAAGAGTCCTTCTAGATCATGCAGAGAAACATCATAGTCCAAAGATGGAGGATAAAAACAAATGTAGAAAGATAAACCTCTCTAAAAAAGGAACAACCGGTAAATCCTCCAACATAAAAAACGCAACAAGATATTCATATGAAATCCGTTTTTGATGAACTAGAGCTTGGTATAGAGATGAACACAAGCTCTAAATTCTCACATGGATAAAAGCCAAATAAGAACCAAGAAAGATGATATGCCAAGTGTGCAAAGGTTTGAGCTCTCCATAAAGATGTGATCAAGTTACTCACTTGAGAGCCCCTCTTGATAGTACGCCATCTATCCTATAACCCGGTCTCCTACTAACACCACGAGACCGGTAAAATAGAAACCCTATCAAGATCATACATTTGCCTTGCGCATTCCACTTGAGTTAGATGATGACGATCTTGATCTCTTCAAGTGGACCACCTTTCTTGATTGCGCTTTGCTTGGTGAAGACTCACATAACGCTCCCCCATACACCAAGATGGGAGTGCCACTCTTAGGAACATCTTCACTTGACCATTATCTCCAAATGGGTTGCAAGATTCAAGCATATGATATCTTCTAGATGCCCATCTTGAACTTGCACATCACAACCTTGATGACGATCACCACTTGACGTCATCCGCCATGAGCTATAAGAAATCTTCCTTTTGATGCAAGCCCATGGAGAGATACCTAACCCCAACAAAGGAATGCCACACACACATAATGAGTTAGTTCACAAAGCTATATGGACAATTTCTTACCATACCATTGGATCACATGATCCCACATGGTATATCATTTAGCTTTGTGTGTTGATCAACTTGAAACCACTATTTGCACTTAGTCTTGATCAACCTTGTATCTTTTCATCTTCTTGATCATATCAAATATGTCCATCATAACCAATGATCTTGATGGCATACAACCTTGAATCCAACGCATGGAATTCAAGCGATACTAATGGACAAACCTACAAGAATAACTCAATACAAACATTAGTCCATAAGGATTGTCATTAATTACCAAAACCACGCATGGGGGCAACATGCACTTTCACATGCGAGAATGCCTCCCGGTTCTAGAGCATTGTGCTGCCGCTCACATTTCCCCCAGATCGGCTTCCGACATGCACCGAGAGAAGGGACACAATAGGCGTCTTTGCCCTTTGCTCTGCGAAGAACACATTAGGCGCCGGAATGTATCGCATCGGCTTCGTGGGCAAAGGCAGCACAAACGTAGAGGAAAGTTCAGGGTCCTACAAGATCAAAGAACATAGATGCAACGCAATAGAGGTAACCATGTGACTATTAGATCAAGGAACTACCGCATCAGTAACTAAGTAAGGACTACAAGATCAAAGAAGTACCGCATCAAGAACTAAGCATGAAGTACAAGATCAAAGAACCACTGCATCAGGAGCTAAGCATGGACTACAAGATCAAAGAACTACCATCTACTACCACATACTACTCAGATCTACCAGATAATATCACATACTACCAGATCTAGGGTAGAAAATGGAGGAGGAGGACTTACACTGAAGCTGCGGATAACCGGGGAAGCAACAGACGAGGAGGAGGAGGACATCTCGTAGAAGAGGACGAAGACGGTTTGTCGCCGATGACTAGCTCCGACCGCCGGAGGAGTAGCCGCCGCTCCTCTGTGAAAAACCTGCGGGAGTTCCGGCGGAGAGGCAGAGGGGGTGAAATAGGTGAGCGAAATTGATGGACGGTGACCAAAATTTGTCCCGTCGCTTTTCCGCCTGCGCGCGCGAGCTCACGCCATCTCCGAGGTTCGACGAACACAGCTCCGTGTTCCCTTACCTACACCAGGAACATATCACTCGAGGGTGGATCAGTGGAAACGGCCGATTCAGGCGTTCCTATCGAGCCTCGAGGCTTTTTTTTTCTTATCGAGTCTCGAGGCTGCTTTAAAATTCGTGCGGTACATAAATGCGAGGCAGGTCAGGGAAGCAAATGGCCGAAATTTACATCCAGGACCTCGGCTGGAGACTCGGTGGGCTACGGCAGTCTTGCGTAATGATCATGGAGAAGCTGTTGTTCGGGGTGCCTGGACAATGAGTAACCTGCTGGATGCTGCTACAGCCGAGGCGAGTGCTCTTAGGCATGGACTACAATTGATAGCTGATAAAGGATGCTCCCCGGTGATAGTAGAATCGGACAGCCTTGAGCTGATAAAGGCGTGCAATGGAGTGATTGAGTTGTGGAACCCCTATACAGCAATCCTGGCTGATTGTTTTCAGACTGCTCTTGCAATTGGCAATATTTCCTTCCAACACTGTTTGAGAGATGCAAATAAGACGACGCACAATTTAGCTCGGTTAAGCTATGATTTGAACTGTAATTTCTTGTGGGATGGTGATCCACCAGCCACAGTTCTGTGTGATGCTTTGAACGATGTAACTCTGTTAAGCCCTTAATAAAGTGAGCCGTTTATGTTCAAAAAAAAAAAAAAAACACGCCCCTCGATTCCGCCCAACCCCCACTGTAAACAGAGATCAGGTTACCGGACCAAGCGACGCTCGTGAGTTCTGAGTTCTGACCCTCACTCGCCCGACCCTCCCGTCGCCATCCCTAGATCCTCCGCGCCCGTCGTCTCCGTCGCCCCTCCACCAAGTCCGGCGCCGGCGCGGTACCGGTCGGAGGCTTCCTCTCAACAACATATGCATCACCGGTAGAAGCACCACACGACGAACAGCAGCGGCGACGCCACGCGAGGAACAGCAGCCGCCGCCGATCCGGTTCCGAGGTAAGACTCCTTCTCTGGATCCCCAAGCCAGCCTTCTCTCGTGGATCTTCTTTTCCTCTGCCCGACCGACGGAGATAGCTAGGTGGTCACAGACTTGACAGACATGAATCCATGTTCCATGATCTTGGTGGTTAGGGTCAGTTTCAATGTCCCTAGAATTAATTGTTCTAATGAACTACAGAAGTAACACATTGAAGCTGACCAGTATGTACCACATCACACGGTTTTGTGCAGACAATTTGCAATTTTCCTGAATTTGGGACTGGACTCTCGATTGCCATGTTGATTTCTTTTATTTCTTGACTTATTTATTCAGTTAGGGATTATAGAATGACCTCTAACCAATAGTAATTTCGTGTGTTTTTCTTTGGCCGAGAAAAATCTGAATGGAGTACTTTTAGGCTGTCATATTACTGTGGAATGTTAATTATTAAGCTAAGACAAAATAGGCAATAGGTTGCAACACCCAAACTGAGATGTGACGATGTAGACCACCTGTCTTTCTTTTTTCTGTGGAAATAGTTTCTGTGGCACATTCTCGTTAGCACCAGCACTTCATCTTGGAAGGATTGGTGTCATGTCATGAAGCTTACTGAGCTATGATTCGTTTCGGCTAGTCCATTCTCTTGTGATTATAAATTCTGTATTACTTTCGACTTCTATAGTACAGTTCTCTTTTGTTATTCTGTTCTGAATGTATTGTTCTCTGTCTGCCTATTCAGCTATTATCATGGCAGCAATGAATAGTGATCTGGGTGGCTTAGCTGGTAGGCCTCCAAATGCACAGCCAAATCCTTTTGAAAGTGCCATGTATGGTGCTGGACCTGGACTTATCCGTACTGGACTAGGAGCATATGGAGAGAAGTTCCTTGGTTCAAGTTCTGAGTTCATGCAGAGCAATGTATGTTTTGATCTTAACACAAGTATCTTTTCTCAATAATATTTTGAAACTAGACAAGCTAAACCTCACTCGATTGTTTCAGATTACTCAATATTTGTCCGACCCACAATACTACTTTCAAGTAAACAGCCAGTATGTGAGGAACAAACTCAAGGTCATCTTGTTCCCTTTCTTTCACAGGGTAAGAGCTGTTGGCACTTTTTTTTACTGCAGGATTTGCATACTGGGAACTCTCATAACATGCATACTGCCTTTTTTTTTGTCTTCCTTAAGGGTCACTGGACAAGAATAACTGAACCAGTAGGAGGAAGGCTATCCTACAAACCCCCAATTCAGGATATCAATGCACCAGACCTGTACATCCCTTTGATGGCGTTTGGCACCTACATTGTCATTGCTGGATGTGCCTTGGGAGTTCTTGGAAGGTAAATATAGTGTGAACTACTGCATGTCTTATATCTGTTGATTAATTACGTATATCATCTAAATGTGATATGTTCCGTGATGCAGGTTTACCCCTGAGGCACTGACCCTACAGTTCACAAGAGGTCTAGTGGGCTGGTTTCTACAAGTCATCCTCATCAAAGGTTTGCTATACTCCCTGGGCAGCGGTGAAGTGCCGTTGCTAGACATTGTGGCGTATGCTGGATATGGATTTGCTGGCATGTCTCTTGCAATGCTGGCCCGCATCTTCTGGAGCTACTTATACTATTTCATCATGCCATGGTTCTGTCTCTGCACTGGTGTGTTCCTTGTGAAGACCATGAAGAGGGTTCTCCTGGGTGGACCAAGGAGCTACGAGAGGCACCCAAGCCGAAACCACTACTTCCTGCTCTTCCTAGCGGTCGTGCAGTTCCCGATGCTGTTCTGGCTTGGCAACATCACCGGTTGATCTTCGTGTGTTACAGTTGAGCTCGGTAACGTGGATCGGCTTTTTTGGAGGCTGCTGTGCAGGATATACTCGCGGTTAACTTTTCCCGGTGAACTTCGTAATGGCATACCTAATGCTTAGGCTACTGCGAAGCTGCTAGACATACCTGGATAAACAGATGAAAGGCGCATGTAACTACCTTTTTTTCGTTTTCTGTTGGAGGTGAACTATGGTCACTTGGGATGGCATGGAGATGAATTGCTAGCATTTAGAATCCTACTATGTGTGCAACTTGTTCTACTGATCTGGTTATTTTGTTTCTGCTTCCTTGTATTCCTGAAGCTGTTGCCACTTGGATGATGAAGATTATACTCCTGTCTCCAGTCTAGTAAAGACCGCCAGTATCTCTGGGTTCCTTGGCTAATGCAAGCAATTTGCCAGATTTTTAAGTCGAAAATTGTTTTGTTCATTTGTGTCCATTTGCTTCCGTGGCAACTGAAAATTGTTTCCAACAGAACCGAAATTCGTTTCTACTCCTAAAACAACAGGGATTACTTTTCTTTTGACATATTGGAATTTGTTTTAGAAAGAAATGGGAATTTGCTTCCATCGACCTAACATGCACGGTAGCAATGTAAACGAGAAAAAAAAAACATGTATGTTAGGGCTGTTTGGTTGTCGCATGGTTTTTGGGCACTTTGCATCCGTGGCTCCACTGGGCCTGACCCTGGAGAAACGCGAGCTGGTCCATGTTGTGCATGTAGTTTGGATGCCAACAATGTGCTAGCCAGGCCCGTTCGGCTGGATGCAAATTTTCCAGTACACGATGTTTGGTTGATGTTTGTGTTCAGCAGAGCAAATGTCAACGTGTTTGGTTACGTGCAAATGCCTTGATGTGGTTACCATGTTCCGTGAATGGTGAACATACCAAAGTTACCAACAATGTTCATAGGCTTGAACTAAACATGTCCTTACTAGTTAGCAAAATAGATGGTGCATCACAAATTCAGCACAACAACTGCTGGTGATGCACCATAAGTTCATCATCTGGCGAGGGGTTACTATACCGCCTCGCACCACAAGTTCATCATTTGAGGAGTTAAGTATACCACCTCGCAAAATATACAAATCTGGCATCAGTTTTAGGAGGTTCTGCATACATACTAGGGGACATCATAGATGGCATGACTTCAGGCACATCAGTAACAACATCATCATCACTCCATCGCCCGGAAGAGCGCGCGATAGTAGGAGTAGAACCACGTCTTTCTCTCTATCTCATTCCTGGCAAGATAGGTGAGACGCTCCTCTTCATGATCCATGAGGTAGCTAAGAGCAAGGTGGAGCGTGTTGACCGCAAGAGGATTCTGCACAACCGATCTGCCGAAGATGATCTTCATCTGGTCATAGTTCTCAATTGACGTGTTGATGAAGCACTCGTCCTTCGGGTTGACCTGAAATAATGGAACTGTTAGTCTAGCACAAAGCAAGTACAGAGTAGGACCAATTGAAGAAGTGAAGAAGCTTACACTAACATGCTTCAGGAATGCCGCATCATCCATGTAGAAAGTGATGGTATCCCCACGCCATTCCACTCCTTCAGTTTGTGCCAAAGTGCAGAGATATGTCCACCTGTACCTCCACTTCCTGAGAAGATTGTACAACTGAGTGTTGCTCACCATGGCACCACAGAAAGCAGAACATCTTTGCAAACCTTGTCCAAGTTCTTGTCTTTCATGATGCAGTCATTAGGCAGCCCATCCTTGACGAGCTCGGCCATACTAGTGAGCACGAAGGTGGACAAAGCACTTGACCACTGCATTGGTGCCCCGTTCCTCGCCCTTTGCATAACGATGAACTCTGTCGGCTTCCCCCTTTGCTGTGTGGCGGACATGGAAGGTGCCGGAACGTACCGAATCGGCTTTACGGGCAAAGGCAGCACAAAGGTAGATGATAGAACGGGGTCCTACAAGATCGAAGAAGTACCGCATCAAGAGGTAAGCATGGACAACAAGATTGAAGAAGTACTGCATCAAGAGCTAAGCATGGACAACAAGATTGAAGAACTACCGCATCAACATCTAAGCATGGAGTAGAAGAACAATCACATACTACCTAGATGTACTAGATACTACCGCATACTACTCAGATGTAACCAGACAATACCAGATCTAGGGTAGCAACGGAGAAGCAAACTTACAATAGCCGGGGAAGCAACGGAGGAGGAGGAGGAGCTGGAGGAGGACATCTCGGAGTCGAGGACGAAAACCGTTTGCCACCGATGACCAGATCCGACCGCCGGAGGAGTAGCCGCCACTGCTCTATGCAAAACTTGCTAAGGGGAGAGCCCGGAGGGGGAGGGGGGGGGGGGAGAATGGTGGCGGGAGTTCCGGCAGGGAGGCGGAGGGGGTGAAATAGGCGAGCGAAATTGAAGGGCGGTGACCGAAATTTGTCCCGCCGCTTTTTCGCCTGCGCGCGCGAGCTCGCGCCATCTCCGAGGTTGGACGAACTCGGCTCCACGTTCCCCTCACCTGCACAAGCCACAGGGCGCTGGAGGGTGGCTCAGCGGAAACGGCAGATTCGGCCGTTCCTAGCGGGCCTGGCCCGAGGCTGTTTTAATGTTTGTGCGGTGCAGGAACGCGAGCCGGGCAGGGAACCAAATGACCGAAATTTGCATCGCCAGGGCCTGGTTGGGCACTCGGTGGGCTACCAAACAAGCCTTAGTATCAGTAACAGTAAGATCCTGGATTGGAATTTGTGGATTTCTGCATGGATGGTAGTATCGTAAGATATTGGGAACGAGAAATGTCAAAATTAGCATCCGTTTCGTCTCCGCCTTCACGCTCATACACTTTAGCTCCTCCTGTTTCCTCTCAGCCTTATTTTCTGCCCTGTCGTCAGTCAATCTCCGGCGGTCAGGGCGGTTCCCGTTCCCGGGCGCGCCCCGCCGCTTGTGGAGGTACTGCTCATGTCCCCCTCTACCTTCGCTGCCTCTCCTTTTCCTCCTTCCCTGCGGCTGAGCCTCTCCATCCGCCGGCGCGCTCTAGCTGGTCGCCCCCCTACAACTCCCCCTCCTCCCCCCTACCTTTATTTCGGCCGAATCTGAGATGCTACGGTAATTTCTGCCGTTTATTTGCGGGAAATCGGAGCTATGATTTTAGCTGTATTGATTTTGAGTCTAAAATGATCTTTCGAAAAAAAATTGAGTCTAAAATGTGGGATGGGTAGGATGACTATCTTCGTATATTGTTGCTGCTGCCTATTCCGTGTGATGAACAAACAACTGCTGCTACTTGTTGCTGCTGCTCCTGCCTCTATGAAAAACACGGCTTGGCCTTTGTATGTTAATAGTTGCTAGCTCCATGCTAAATCGATGAATTGGACGCTGGTCACTGGCGGCACTACGCACATGTAACTATGTAAGACTAGTCTTTTTCCCCGAAAAGGGAATATCCCTGGTCTCTGGGTCGATACATGTAAGAATAGCCTAACTTGGTACTCCCTCCGTTCCAAAATACTTATTGTCCAAATTCGGATGCATTTAGACTTGTTTTAGTGTATAGATACATCCGTATTTGGATACATCCACGTCAAGTATTTTGAAACGGAAGGAGTAGTTTCATTCATGGTCACCTAACTTCACCTGAAGTCCTTTTTCTGAACCGATAGGAATTAGAATCTTGTTCCTCACTTTTATGATACTTCCGTTTCTATTTAAATTTCAGTACGTGCATTGGTTTAGCTAGAGCAACTGGCTTTTGAGCTGATCTATAGCAACTAGTGCCAAATTGAAATTAAATGACACTAAATACAGGTACTAATTGTTTTTTCCAAATGAATGTGGATATGCTCTTATGGAAATGCAAGGACTGCCCGGCCTTCTATCTGTATTTCTAGATACGCTTTTGTATTTTACAATATCTAAAGAGCACACTTTGATCAGGAATATTGTTGTCCTGACTGAAGTTCTGTTACGCAGAAGGTGCCTATTAAGTCGACTTTCTGTGTTTCCTTCGAGTGATCCAAGGATTAAGTGTCGCTCGACAAGTCGCGACAAGTCGCACGACTTGTCTACTTGTCGGTACCCCAGCGACAAGTTCAAAACCTCGACAAGTTGCGACAAGTTGCGACAAGTCACGACTTGTCGCGCGACTTGTCTACTTGTCGGTACCCGAGCGACAAGTTGCGACAGGTCGACTCGTAATCCTTGGAGTGATCCCCTATTGTTGTTACCTTACTCAGTGGAATTTCTGCATTTCCTATTAAATCCATGTGCCTCATGTCGATCTGCTTACAACCCTTCACCGCAAATTCAACAAACAAATATTCTTTAAGGTATTTTGTTTTCTGATGGACATTTATACAAATTTTATCGGCCTCGACTGAACTTTTTCCATACCTATCTTTTGTGCTGCATTTAGTTTTAACTCTGTTTCTTATTTATTGGCATTAGGAGCACTAATGTGAGTCATTGCCGTGATTTTATCAAGTTGTCGCCAATTGGAAGAAATACTAGACACTGGGCCACGAAGTTCAGACCAAATTGTGCGTCTAGGCCTGAAACCACTGGAGGACATGATTGTAATGTGGGAGAGAATGATGGTGTGATCATAGTCGACCATGGGTCACGTCGACAGGAATCTAATCTCACCCTAAGTAATGGAACAATTGTTTTCTCTGAGTTTACTGGTGTTTGTAATGGCACCTACGTTTATTAATATCTTTTGAAATTGTAGATGCTTTTGTCAGCATGTTCAGGGAGAGGAGTTGCTACAGTATTGTTGAGCTTGCTCATATGGTATTTATATTGCTTGTTGCATTTTTGAAATTGTATTTATTGAATAGTGAGGTGTGAAACTGCAAATTATGAATTTATTAAGCTTTGCTTGAAGTTTGTAGCTATCTTGAAATCTTCTTATCATCAAAGTGACAGTTGCTATCATTAAGTTGCCTGTCCACTATTTTTTCGAGGAAAAACCCGCGGTCATTATTCAACTTGTAATTTTGAGTTTTCAAGTTACATACAGCAATTCTGAGGTTTATTTATTTTGTCGTCTTTGAGGATGTTTATCATGCAGACTGAGTAAAGTATTTTACTTATCACTTCAAAAATTTCAATTTTAAATTTAAATATAGTGGATATTACTTTTTAATCTGGTCAACTCACAAGGTGTCACACAGTTAGAAGGCTGACATGATTTTGTGCAGTAGTTATATATCCAGTAATTCTGTTTCTCTTTGTCTATGAATATTTGTATAACGTTGCTTGGTTTACCCATAGGCCACATGACAATACACGTGTAGTTGTAGTATATTTGTCCATTTCGCTTTTATTTCGCTTTTTTAGCTGTAAAGCTTTCTGTTCCAATTACATATTGTTATATATCCAGCGTTTGGTTCCATTCCATGTTGCTAGCTCTTATTTCACTTACTGCAATGACCTTGTCTTAGATCAAGAAATACCATGACGTAACCAATTTCAGTGTGTAAATGGATAGCTCAGGATGTGAAGAGAGGGCTGAAAAGAGATAATTTTATTACTTAAGAAATAAATTTCATAGGAAAAAGCAGAAATGAGATATTATTTCATTTCATTATTACCATTTTTTCTTATCTTTAACAAAAAATATGTAGGACCAAAAAGTTAGCTTGAATATTTGGGTTTAGTTCAGTCAAAATATAAGGCATGTGTTTATTTGGACATCTGATTATAAATTAATTACATATATTCAGTTGGCCATCTGGATTGAGCAACATAAAAATATTATAATCTTCCATTTTATTGTGATGTTTACATAGGGCACAGCTTAGGTAAACAGCAGAACTGAATTTGTAAACACATAGTACAGTTGGATCCCGAGATGATGGCAGTCCTTTACAGAGTAATCTTGTATGCTTTTGTTACTGAGCGATAATTTAGCAATTTATGCTTATTTTGCTTGAAATTTCTCAGAAATATGCATCACTATCACAAAAATTTCTTTGATATTTGTTTCTCCATTCTTCAATTGCTATATATTTGTAATGCCAAATTATATCGGTTGGATGATTTTGTGCTGAATCATATCACAATAAATTCTAGTCTCTATGATTGGGCGATATTTTTTCACTTTGTGATGCATGAAGTTGCTAAATTCCTGCTTTGACAAAATGAAGGAATTGGCTGAGCCTACTATTGAGGAAGCATTTGGAAAATGTGTGCAGCAGGGAGCATCTCGCATTATTGTCAGTCCATATTTCCTTTCCCCTGGACGACACTGGAACAAAGTATGTTCTCAATTTTCTTTTCAGATAGGTAGAAGTTCTTAAATTTTTTAATATAGAAGATGGTAGCGGTGTCTACCTTATATTTTATTGCTTATACAGCTACACTAAGAGATGAGTTCTCATGCAATTTGGCACTGTTTTTTTCCTCAGGATATCCCTTTTTTAGCGTCAGAAGCCTCGAAAGAGCACTCAAACGTGCCCTACATCATCACTGCTCCTCTTGGATTACATGAGCTTATGGTGGTATGTGCTCATTAGTTCTCCTATGGATGCGTTAGATTATTTCTATCACACTAAGTTGTATTGAGTAGTCTATGTTTACAATAATTTGTCGCTAATAGAAAAGCAAACTAGATGTCTATGGAGAACTCCAGATTTTCTTAATAAGTAGATCTACAGGAACGGCCACCCTTTTAACTATTTGCTACATTCTTATATGGAATGGAATATTGATCTTTTCTATTCAAAAGGGAGGTTAGATTTTTGTTTGTTATCATGGAATAGTTTAGAGTCATTGAATGCTTCTTTTTTCAATTCTTGTTTACATGCAGCATGTAGCGGGATTGGTCCTCTGTCCGTAGCTGACATAACACTGAACTTAAATGCAAAAGTTACTGAATAAACCATATTAATGTTTCATTTCCTTGAAGTACCATCAGTTTTAACTTACTACTTCTAGTTAAAACGTTACGCCCGTAAAAAACAAAGTGCCATCAGTTTAAACTTATTACTTCTAGTTAAAACGTTACAAAGTCCTTGTAAACTTTGCTGGTAGATCACTCTGGTATGTAAATTTTTATCTTTCAGTATGGTATACACCAATAACAAAGAGAGAATGCGGTATTTACCGATAACAAATAGAGAGAATGCGGTATTTACCTCTTTTGCGAAGTAAAATGGTATTTACCCTACAAAAGTGAGTTTGGTGGAAAATATGACCAATGTATGATGATTCTTATTATCCAAAGCAGTTTCCTCTTTATACAACAGGCAAGGGCTATCATTTATAGCAACTACAAACAGTAACAGTGCATGAGTTCTGTTGTCAATACCATAGTACATCTGTTATTAATTGCATGACAAACTTGTTTGGCAGGATATTATGAACGATCGCATCAAGTACTGCCTGAGGCACGTTGCAGGTGATGCAGATGAATGTACGGTATGTGCTGGGACTGGAAAGTGCCGCTTCAACTCTTGATCGGCGTAAGCATGCAGGCTACTTCAGTCAAATCCGGATATTTTTGTCAACTATAATTCAACCCGAGTTTGTTTTTCGCAAACGGTGGCTCAAATGCCTGAGATCTTACAGTTCCTTATAGAGCTACTTCAGTTTGTAAATACAGAGTGCGTAAATTCCGATCTGCAGTCTGAACAAGAAACAGTCGTTAAGAAAAAAATATGTAAATCTAATTCAGTGCCTTATATTCAGGAGGGAGAATAATGTAACCTATAGTTCCCACTGTTTGCCTGAAGCTCTTGCCATTGATAAAGACCTTGAGCTGATTATTGACTTATTGTGAGAACCGCAAAATACGTGTTCATGCTGTGCTACTTTAGGGATTTTCGATCCACCCTAGTCAAGCCATCATCTTATGATTCACCTCTGCCTCATAGTATGGAAGTCCTTCATTTTTCTTGAATTTTTGTCTGCAGCTTAACTTCCTAAAATATTATTACCATTAAGCAAATCATGTACTTGTTCTCCAATCTGTGACACAATAGTAAACTTGGCTCCGGAAGATAACATTCCAGACCATCCACTGAGAGGTGATGATCCAGAAGATGTGGAGCTGCACATCCCTATCCCTACGCCTGGTGGGGTGCCTATCCCTCAAAACACTGCTGCTAGGGTTCGTGTTGAGGTGTCTATCCCTCAAGCTACAGCCAGGGGACAGAAGAAGTGGGTCCTGTTGTGGCCCCCTGCACCAGTGCTAGGATTTCTAAGGATGGGAAAACTAATGAGCCAAGAACCTGGAGATTCCCAACTATAGGAACCAAGCCAAAGGTATCAATAACTCCTTCGCTGCTCTAGATAATGCTGAACTTATGCTAAAAGCTAGAGATGCCGGGATTGTTCTAGGTGATTCTGAAGTAAATATAAATGATAATATTGAAATTGTCAAGAATGTTGAAGTAGATAGACTTGCAAAGTTTCATTCAGATCACCCTGATATGTTCTTGCCTAGTGACATTAATATTACTAGGTAAGATGGCGCGTCGACAGGCCGCGCCCGTGTGGTAAAATTTGTATTCGAAAATGTTCACATTTAAAAATTGTTTAGATTTTAAAACTGTTGGAATTCAAAAAAAGTTTACATTTATTAGTTGTTTAGATTTCAAAAAATTGATAAAATTGAGAAGTTATTTGTATTTGAATGCTTTTCACGTTTGTAAAATGATTAGATTTGAAAGGCATTTGTAAATTTGTTATATGTATCATTTAGCAGGTTTTGGAAATTTGTTTAAATACCGTAAAACAATATCTCGCTGCACTCTTCGTGAAAACTCGTATGGTAAAAATCAATTTTTTTTGTATAGTTGGGAAATAAGGAAAATAAAATTCATTTTAAATTTATCTTGGCGGAATAAGTATTGCTGAACAATTGTTGTTAGGAAATCGTTGTAAAATCATCATTTTAAGTTTTAATTTTAAATGGATAGGGAGCAATAGTTCTTTAAGTTAAAATAGTAACAAGATTTGCGTGGGATAGAAAAAAAATGAAATACAATGTAGGGAATATTTAAATTGCACATATTAACTTATTCGAATTGATATAATATAATTGAGTTTTATTTTAAATATTTAATTTAAGTTAATAATCAGATGAAATACATTGTATGAGTATATATTTAATTCAATTAAAATTCAATTCATAATTATGTTAGCATAATTTGAATGATCAACTTTGGTTCCATTTTGACATAATTTTCTTATTTAGAACCATATTCACAGGAAGTATATCATGGTTATTTTCAAATATTAATCATTTTGAGCATTTATTAGATTTATCTGAATTGTTGGAGGGACTTCAGCTAAATTATTTCTAATTGTTAAATAATTTGGGAAGATTTTTTAAGTTTGTATTTTGTCTTAAAATTTTAATTTAGCTTAATAATTAGATGAAACATATTATATGAGGATTTATTAAATTCAATCCGTAATTTGAGGAAATAAATTTATTTTGTTTCCAAATATTCACCAAATTTAAATCTTGAAACTTGTTTACATGTTAAATAATTTGGGAAGATTTTTTAAGTTTGTATTTTGCCTTAAAATTTTAATTTGACTTCATAATCAAATGAAACATATTATATGAGTATTTATTAAATCCAATACGTAATCCGAGGAAATAAATTTGTTTTTTCTCCAAATATTCACCGAATTAAAATCTTAGTTATGATTATATTATGGTTATCTCCAAATATTTAATACCATAGTTATAGGAATTATATTATGGTTATCTACAAATATTAACCAATTTGAGAATCAATTTAAATTCCACAACAGAGATATATAGATCTAAGTGGACTTTTTTTTCCATGAGCATGTCTATGTATGTTGGATTGTCTCCAATTTTGTAGTAATTTGAAATGTTAAACTATGATTCTGTCTACGCAATTTGTACCGACTCAACGCAGGAAAACCTCTTCGTGCTATTGTTGAACTTCTGTGAATATTGTTGAATATTTTTGGGAAATGATATTTTCGTGCTATTGAATATTCTCTGGGGAAAAATACTTGTTGGAAAGATCTTCAACAAATAACATGTGAAAGCTATCTTAAAATTTTAAAAATTGTTGAATGTTTTATGGGGGGGGGGGGGGGGGGGGGAAGGGGAGAAATATATTTGTTGGGGAAAAATCCAAGGAGAAATTGTTTGGAATTTGTTTTGAAACTTGTTAGAAATGTTGAATATTTGTTGATGAGCAAGAATTATTCGATAAAATACATTTGTATGCAAATTATGATATATTATTTGTATTATCTTGATTAGTCGTTTAGAAGAATTTGATGTCACAAATTTTAGTATATTCTGTAATTATGAAAATTTAAAATTTATTGAAAATATTGTTTTTTTTTTGCGAGAAAGGGTTGTTTGGTAAATTGCATTTACGTGTATTTTTTGATATTTTGTTTGCAATATTTTGAATTGCAGTTCAGAAGATATGAATTTAACAATTTTTAGGATCTTTTGTAGTTATGTTTTTTTTTTGTTTTTTTTTGTGAGGAAGAACTATTTGTGTTCATGTTTGTTATATTTGAATTATCTTTGCGTTTATTAAACGCTCATATTTGAAATGCTTCCAAAATTCTGAAGTATTACAATTTGGAATTTGATCATATGATATAAATAGTCAACATTTTTTTTGTTCATGTTATTTTTACTGCTCATGTGGTGAAATTCAAATTTGGAAATGTTCACATTCTTTTTACGTTTACGAAAATGTTTAGGTTTGAAGGATATTTGAAATTTAAAAATATTCATATTTAAAAATCTCATCGTATGGCATAAATAATCGGCATTTTTTCGTGACCATTTTGCTCTTTTTTTATCGGTGTGTAAATTTAAAGTTAAGTTATTGAATTTGAAATATTTCTTATTTTCTGGAATTTTTGTGAAGTAATAGGGGCCCACATGTAAGGATGTTTGCATTTTTTTTTGTGAAAAAGGAGAAAACGCTGACAGCCCAGGCCCACGCTGACGTCGCAGTGACGTCAGCAATGGTGTGGGCTGGTATTGCCGCGCCGGCGTGGAGCATGGCGGCGTCGCGCCACGGCGAGCTAGGACGTGCGGCTGCGCGCGCTGGATGCGGTTCGACGCGGGGTACCCGGGAGCGGCGGCGCCGCCTCTCCTGGGTCCCCGGAGCGTCGCCGGCAGCCTGCGAACGCGGCGGCGGCCTGCGAGCATGGCGGCGTCGATCCCGCCGAGGTCGCGGCGTTCTGGCACGCGGCTGTCGGCGAGGAGGTAGAGGCGGTGACGGCGGAGGTCGCTGCGTGCTTCGATCTGAACGGGGAGCGACGGAGCGGCGGGGGCAGGCGTCGACGGCGGCGGCGATCTTCATCGCCGCGGGAGAAGAAGGAGGGAGGGGGGATTGTGACGCTTTTTTACATGGAGATCCTTCATCTTTCACGAAATTACGAACCAGTCCTTTACGGGGGTGTGTCTATAAATTTTCTGCGCCAAAGTTCGTGCACGAGGGGCGACCGGCTGGCCACCGGCGCGACGGGGTGGTAACCGTCGACGTGGCGCACGCTGATTGGTGCGCTTCCGCGCGTACTGTTCCCAGGAACAGTTCCACGCGTTGGGGACGACGTGGTTTCATCCTGATCGTCTGTTTCGCAGATCGGACGGCCAGAGGAAAGGAGGCGACATGGCGCGCTGGAGACACCGAGGTCGTGTCCGCCCTTTATATATAAGGTTACTAGTGAGGACATTGTCAATCTAGTAGCCTCCACTAGTGAGGATGCTGGTCTTGTGGCTGACTCTCACAGTAGTGAACTAGTGATGAGCAGTCACTTGGTGCACCTTGGATTGAGGTGTCCAGTAGAAAAAAAAGGTAGTAAAAGAAAGCTTATTTTCTCCAATGGTAGTAGGCTTCATATGGAATAGTCGTGGGCTAAATAGAGCTGACAAACTCATTAGGGTGATGATGTTTTTAGTGATCATCACCCATATTTTATTGGGCTGTCTGAAACTAAGAAGGAAGACTTTACACCTTCGCAGTTGAAGACTTTAGACCCAAGAGAGGAATATATGTGGAAATGGCTCCCTGCAAAAAACACTATTGGTGGAGTCTTAATTGGTATCCTTAGTGACACTTTTGATGTGTTGTCATGGGGGATCCATGCATTTTGTCTCTCGTGTAATTAACCATAAGAGAGATAAAGTGGTTTGGAGGTTCATCTATGTTTAAAGATCATCGAAAACGGAGTCCGGAAGCAAAAGTTATTGAAGTTTTCGTACCCCGCGGTACAGCTCGTGGTACCGCCGGTGCGACCCGATGCCCATTTTCAGCGGTACCAGGAGCGGTAGTACCGCTCCCTAGAGCTCGTTTTTAGCCTGTTTTGGAGCTCGTTTTAGCCTGTTTTGTCGTCCTATCTTCCCAGGGGGCCGGTAGTACCGCCGGTTCAGCGGTAGTACCGCCCCGACTCGAATCTGCACCCAACGGTTGGATCTTTGGGTGACTATTTAAGGGCCTTCTTCTCCAATGGTTTCCTAACCTTTCTCGCAGGTTTTGACCTCCATTGTTGACCTCCAAAAGCTTGCTATCTCTCAATCCATCCAATGATTCTTGCTCCTTCTTGAGGGAAAAGAGAGAGGAGATCTAGATCTATATTTTCACCAATCCATCTCTCCTCTACGTGAGGGGAACCTAGTAGATCTTGATCTTGGAGTTCTTGGTGATTCTCCTCCTTTGTTCTTCTTCTCTTATTCCCCCATAAGCATTTGTTGCCTTGTTGGAATTTGAGAGTGAAGGACTTGAGCTCTTGTGCTCTTGCCATTTGCATTTGTTGTATCGGTTTGTACTCTCCACGAGGATTCGTGGAAGTGAAAGTTGTGAGCTTGTTACTCTTGGGTCATTGGACCCTAGACGGCTTTGTGGTGATATTTGGGAGCCTCCAATTCAGTTGTGGATATGTGCCACAACCTTTGTGGTGTAAAGGCTCCGGATTCCGCCTTGAAGGATTCCGATAGTGGAAGGTGAACCAATCCTTTGTGGTGCGGTTCATCGAGAATAGGGTGAGGCCTTTGTGGTGAGCTCACGCCCCTCCAACGAGATGTACTCCTCTCAAAATGAGGAACTCGGGAATAAATCACCGTCTCCGCGTGCCTCGGTTATTTCTATACTCGAGCTCTTTACTTTTGCACTTCACATTGTGATAGTCTTCGTGCTTGAAATCTCTTATCTTGCTAACACCTTGTTACTTGTCTTGCTTAGCATAAGTTGTTGGTGCACATAGTTGAGTCTAGTATATTTGGGTTGTGTGCTTGATAAATTAAACACTGGTTTATTTTCGCATCTATGAAGGCTAAACCGGAAAAGTTGTAATCGCCTATTCCCCCCCCCCTCTAGGCGACATCGTTGTCCTTTCACTTTACACGTGTGGAGTCTGGACCTAATGGCATGTTCTTAATGTGGAGTTTGGATGCCCTTTCTCGCACAAATGTTATTCCATGTGGATTGTAGTTTGTTGAAGTATAGTTGTATAAATTTATTGCCCACATTTTCCTTTTAGCTTGAGAATTTGGATGAACTGGTTGGTGCATGCAATTCTATGGATATCATAGAAAAAATTATTGCCCACGTTGGCACAAAATTTTAGATTATGGGGAACTGGATGGTGCATGGAATTGTACATGATATTTCAGTTGGTGATCTTGAACCTATTATTATCAAAGACGACACTATTTCAGTGCTTAAAATCCACCACGGAATTATCATTATTGGTGAGGAATGGGGTCTATTTCCAATATGGTTTTAGAGTTTAGTGATGGAATGCGCACTCATGCAATATTTGAAACACTCACACACAAAATAAGAGGAAACACATATTTTTTAATATTAAGATCACATATGGATGGTATTACTTGATTTCTATGACTTAAAAAATACGTGTAAATCAATGTAGGCTTATTATCAAACGGTCATGTTGAGCTAGGCGCGATAGAGAGTTCTTATACTAAGATATTGTTGAAAGAACACAACTAATAAATATTTACAAGGTTCCCTCCCAATACATTGAGTACTTGTTCGATCGAATGTTTGTTGAACGTGTGGGTCAGGGGAGAGATCAACAACGGTTTTACAGCAACAAATTTAAAGCATGTATACTACCTCAATTCCTCGAACAAGAAACCACTTATTATACAGGTGGAGTTATATTTTATTAAAATCCTTAGAGTGCAGATTTGGTACTCCCGAGCTCCAGTGATCTCGCTCATTTCAAAAAAAATAAAAATCATATTTAAAAGTTTCATAAAATTTTGAAAAAAATCATGACTGTTTCTACTGATATTTCCTACGAACGTGTAAAATCTCAATGCAAAATACTTTACGATTTGAGCTACACAAAAAAAAAGAGAAATATGCAGATCTGAGAATAGTGAACAATATAAAGTTTCAAATTTTTAACTTTTGTCTTTTTTGTGTAGATCAAATCATAAAGTATTTTAAGTTCATATTTTACACGATTATAGGACATATCAGTAGGAACGTGCATGATTTTTTAAAAACTTTTACATATGTTTTTTAATTTTTTGAAATGAGCAGAATCACTGGAGCTCGGGAGCATAAACGACTTTCCGAAAATCCTTATCATAACAGAATTTAACACGCCATAGACTGAGGAAGGAGGGAGTAGCATATCAAAGGCATGAGTAGGCTGTATTTAGCGGCCGCAGGGAGCCCCGATTCCCGCGAGCCCACGGGCGAGTTTATGTGGCATGGCCCACGCTCAAATCTTTATACGTATTATAGAGTCTCTACAAATTCAAGGCCCGCTCTAGTCACTCTAGGGAAGAAAAGGTCACGGCGGACGTCAAAGCGGCTGCTACAGGCTAGTGCTCCTCCACTAATCACACTATTCACCTCACTGCGCAGCCGCAGAGACGATACCAGCAGTAGTAGCAGCTTCGTTTGCTTTTCCAGACGAAAAGAAGGTTGCACATCAATCATGCACGCCTACTCGTACCACAAACCTTTAGTTTAGTTTAGTTTAGGGAGGTGGCAGATTAGATCAGATTAAGCTAGTATGATAATTCGCAATGTAGTAGTTCTTGCTTTCCCGCAGGGCCATCCGTCTGCTCGCCAATATTCTAGCCGCCCTCTGTCTGTCAAACCGATCGCAATGTGGTGATTGAGACGGCGGAACCTTTCCAGTGTACAGCACAGCAGTTGTTAGACGTAGTAGCAACCGTGACACCGATCTCCTCTCGGAATGGTCATCCGTTGGGTTGGCGTGCGTGCTCGCGGTTGGCAAGGTGTGCACGACGCGGCTGCGGCGGCGCGCGCGTCGCATGAGCATGAGCTGAGACATATATGTCCGTTGGATGCCTACTCGCTGCGCGTCGGCACTCACCGCCGGCGGCAGACAGTCGTCTGGTTCTGCACTAATTGGGCTGCGCGCGGGTACACCTCTGCTCAGGTCAGCAGTACCCAACGGTAGGCAGGGTTCGAATCGGTTCATGCCGATCACACCACACGGACGCGCATTTACCACGATCGACTGAACCGTGCCGAGTAAATGCTTGCCCGGTGAGGCTCGCCGGCCGTTGCGTCTTCGTTCGTCACCAAACTGTTCCCGCGGCAAAAAATGCAGAATCAGAACAGGGCAGACACAGACCCAAGACAATGCAGCCGAAGCAGAACCTGTACGTACGTACGTCTCCGGATTTGTTCATGCGTACGGTAGGCAGAGCGAAGGCAACAACGATGGCACGGCGGTAGAAGAAGAGAAGAAAACGACAGAGCCAATGGCGGGTGAACGGAAAGCAAAAGGACATGGAAGCTTCACACCCTTGCTAAGCTACTGGACCGACTGATCGAGGCATGCTCCGTCGTCCGTTTCCTTTCCCGTTGCGTCTCGTCCTCGCGTTCGTCCTCCTCCTCCGACTCCGCCAGGACCATCCGGCGGAGCGGGCTGGGGCCGAGCCGCCGGCGCTTGGACGCCGCCGCGTGCCGGCGCCGGATGACCTCCATCTGGTTCCGCCGCCGCATGGCGCCCTCGTCCACCACGAACCGCCGCATCAGGTGGTCGTCCGTCAGCGACTTGCCGCGGAACACCGGCCGCCGCTCCACCCCTGGCCCCCTCCCTTGCGGCGTCGCCTCCGCGCGCGGCGGCGGGGCCACCAGCGGGTTCACGTTGCCGCACCCGGACGCCGACGCCGACGACGCGCGCGGGTAGCTGTAGCTCCGGCGCGGCGCGGCCGCGTCGCCCGCCTGGAAGTAGAGCGACTGCTCGTTGTAGGAGGAGATGGGCGCGCAGAGGCACACGCGCGTGAACGACGCCGCCACGTTCAGCGACGACGACTTGCGCAGCCTCGCCGGCCCCGCCTTGCCGGGGGCAGGCGAAGACACCCCCGCCGCCGTGGCCGCCTTCGACGTCGGCGGCACTCCCCCGCCGCGGGCTGCTTCCAGATGAGAAGCAGCAGCTCCACCGCGCGCTGGTACCACGGGGACTTCTTCGACAGGCCTCTCGGTCTCGCCGCACCGCCCTCCTTCGATCTGCATGCACGCACAGCACCATCACGTCAGTGATCAACACGAACTCCCCAATTGTCACACACACCAACGATGAGACGACAGTGTGTACGTACCTTGGTTGCTGTGGGTTCTTGGCCATGTTTTGCGCCAAGAGGGAGTGGAGAAGCATCTGGGCGAGAGAACTGATGTCACATCAGCTCGTCACATCCCTCCCTTCCTACAACAGGCATGCGAATGAGCATCCATGGCGTGCGTGGAGGTAGGTGCGTACCGGCCGGGAGAGTTGGTTAAGTTAAGGCCTTGAGGCCGGGGCAGTTCGGTCATGTTGGTTGGGGATCGTACTTGCACACCAGAGCAGAGCATGTCAAAGTTCTCTCTCTGGAGGGAACGAATAAGGCTTTTTTCGGGAGGGACCCTTCCAAAACTGAGCAGATGGGGAGGGTAGAGAGCCGAAGATTTGATGATGGTGTGTAGCATAGCATCCAACTGAAAAAAGTTATTCGCAATGCCAAAACGCATTTGATGTACTCACAGCCTCTCCACCATCTCCAGTCGTGCCCCCAATAGCATGTCCGGCACTAGCGCCGAACGAGTGTTATTGGGGGCGTCGGCGCATATTGACGCCCCACTCGCATCCTCAACCGGATTTTTTTTTCAAAGTGTTCAAATTCGGCCAAATTTCATTCAAACTAAACATAACTGATATAAAATTCAACCAAACATTACATATAGGGGTGATGGAGGCAAATAAAAACATCACATAATTCGACAATAAAAACTAGGCGATGGAGACATTAGTGCCCTAGTCTAGGTGGTACCAAGGACGCTTCAATGGCGCCATGCATAGCCGACCACTCTGTTTCGGGCCACTCCTCTTCCTCCTCATATTCTTCCTCATGTTGCCGGGGTGGAGGTGTCCGTGCCACGGGCGGCTCTCCCCACGCATCGGTCGTCTCTCCCGGAGGCGCTGGTACACCTCGCCGATGTTCTGTGTGACGTCGGCGTCGACGAAGATCATGGGGGAGAGGAAGTCGTCCGAGGACCACCACTCCGAAGGCGACGACATGTCGCTGGTGGGGAAGAAACTATGGAGTCGATCCTCGTACTCCAGCTCCACCTCCCTATCCCAATACGTCGACGACATGGAGTATTGGGGTTCTCTCCGCATCTCCACGGCATGTTGGTCCAGTACATGTCAACGTAGTCGAGGCATGCCTCCCGGTCAGACGCGGCGCCATCGGGGCGTGGACGATGTTGGTCGGCCACCCCTCTGGGAGGCAGCCATCCGTTGTTACCGGCCAGTTGTTGTGGACATTCTCGCGCGCCTCCTCCTCTGTGAGTAGATCAGCAGGCGGTGATTAAGGTAGTGGAGGTGGAGGCGGTCTTGGGACGAGCTCGTCGCGCCACGACGGATTGCCGCGTTATGGCGATGGTTGCGGTCTGCTCCGCAGGGCAGCGGTTCTCGTCGCGGTTGCGGCGGAACATAGTGGCCGAGGGGAGGTGAATACGGAAGAGAGAGGTGGAATGCGGCGAGGAGAGGCGACGCTCTTTAATAGCGGCAGGGGAGCGGAGGGGATGATGCCCATTAACTCCGGTCAGCTGTCTGCCTCGCATTAACGCCACCGCAGCATCGAAAAGACTCGCTCGTCGCATTAACACCGGCGTGGCATAGACGCGAGCTCGTTGCATAGGCGAATCGATGGCTCGTTGCGTCCGGTTTGGGAACTGAGGCGCTGCCATGAATGAATTTGTCCGGCCGATGGCCGCATTGATGTAATATCTGCCAGGCGTTGTCTATATGACAACGCTGACCCCGCACCTGTCGGTCTATGTGGCGGCGCGCGCGGCTTCGTCCGGTGTTACGAAGCGACTCCCAATGAGCTGGGATTGGCCTTAGGCTGGTGCCAACGCGGGCGTTAGTGGCGGCGATATCGCCTGGGGAGGGGAGGGGCGGGAGGCGGGCGGTAGGGAGGCGGGACGGCAGCGGGAGGCGATGGTTCCATCGCCCGGCGGTAGCGCCCGCTACCGCCCCGCTGTCGCCCGCGTTGGCGGCGGTAGTGGGGCGAGAGGGAGGCGGGAGAGGGGCGGCGCGCTGGCGGGGCGGGCGAGAGGGAGGCGGTAGCAACGGCTAGCTGGCGTGGCGAGCTCTGATTCGTCCACGTCAGCTAGCCGTTGAGGTATCCGTTGCAGCTTCAAAAAATTCGAATTTTTTTTTGCAAAAAATTCAAAATTTCATCCCCAACCCCCTATAAATACCCCCACCTGGTTTCACTCATCTCACACCCCACTTCATCTCATTTCTGTCATCCACTCTCCATTTCCACTCCTCTCGACGCAATGTCTTCGTCTAGCAGCAGTTCGAGCGAAGGAATGGAGGGTGATATGATCGATGCATTCCAAGCGGAGTACGAGGAGGCGATGCTCAACCTCCAGGCGGAGTCAAGCCAGACGCGACGCCGTCGAAGGTTCATCAGGCGTGATCGTGATGGTGCCGGCGATCGGCTCTACGAGGACTACTTCGCCGACAACTGTACTTATCCTCCGAACTTTTTTCGGCGAAGGTATCGGATGAGGCGAAAGCTTTTCTCGACATTGTAGATAGATTGGGTGAATACTCTCCGTATTTCACCCAAAGAGTTGATGCTCTCAACCGTCCTGGTTTTACTCCCCTACAAAAGTGTACTGCGGCTTTGCGCTTGTTAGCTTATGGAGCCGCTGCGGATACGGTAGATGAGTGGCTAAAGCTAGCTAGACAAACTTCAGCAGAATGTCTAGAGAAATTCTGTGAAGGCATCATTGACTGTTACGGGGAAGAGTTTTGCCGTCGACCAAATGTCGCGGATACTCAACGTCTCCTAGCGAAAGCCGAGGAGCGTGGCTTTCCGGGAATGCTAGGGAGCATCGACTGCATGCACTGGCAGTGGAGGAACTGTCCAGTGGCGCATGCCGGTCAATTCACAAGGGGAGACATCAAACACCCTACCATAATCTTTTATGTAATTTTTTTATTTTCTATGTAATTTTTTTATTTACTATGTAATCGGTAATATTTTTACTTGAATAAAATAATTTTATTGCATTATTTTGAATGTCTAAACAAAAGCGAGTGAAATAACTATAAATGTGTAACGGCTAGCTGACGTGGAGGAGAGAGAAGCTGACGTGGCTACAGCCTGCCACTACAGCCCGTGCAGTGGCACCGTGAGGTGAGAGTGAGGTGAGAGTGGGGTGAGAGTGGGGGTAAAAGCTGACGTGGCGGGGCTATAGCCAGGCGGTGCACTGGCACCAGCCTTATAGCACCAGACGTTAAACGGCTATGTGGCCGCGAGTGGGCGCAATATTACTGTCCGGCACACTTAATAGAGCTATTGAGAGGGCTATTGATGTCGACTAGAGATGCTTTCATCCATCGAGACTCGACGATTGACACGCTCTCTTGCTAGCTATGAGCACAGAGTGCTTAGCTTGGTCCAAGAGGGGTAATGTTTTGAAGAAAGAAATGCAGTTACTGGTCTTTGCATGCAATTTACAGTATCTATTCACAGCTTCACACACATGACTTATATTACAGAATATCTGCCTTGAGATGTAGTCTTCTTATGTTACAGAACTATCAAGTACAGTGGCATCCACAAGTTTATATTATCGCGCATCCATGATTTCGGGAGAGACCAAACCAACACACACCGGAATTCCAGCGCTACAACAACAATCAAACATATATATTCAGCCAGCCCCTAGCCTTTTCCAAGCTTGCTCCACACTGCTGTCTTCTTCCTTTCCTTTGTTGCATGTTAGCCATGCATCTGCCTTTTCCTTTAGCCATGATAGCAATGGCCGGACGGAGCTGCTGAATTTTAAACCCCAACGGCGATCGATGGGCCAAAGCAACACTAGCTTTCTTGCATCGACTGCATGATGCTAGTATCATATACGCTACTGGTACCAAATCTAGCAAACGACCAACGGCCACTAAAGTACATGCCTACTAGGCTAAACCATGTAGGAGGCAGTTAAGTTAAGGCTCCGTCGCTTTATTAGGCCCTATTGTAATCTCTGGTGTCGGCCAGATCAAATCGACCGGGTACTTATGTAGCGCCATGGACTACGCCGCTACGGTGTTTGTACATGTCTCTGCATTTGTAGTCTGCGTCTGCCTCTCCCCAAAAATTCTTCGGGTCCGTGTTTAGATACTCTCATACTCCTAAAGAAATTAATAGGGGTTTGATTAAACCATTTGAACGTTCAATCCCATGCATTTACTACTTTAATTGCACATTCAATTCCTGCTTCTGCACTGATTTGAAATTGAATATGTTGAGTGTGTGCGGCAGTAAAATATTGATGTGTTTAGAGTTTAACCTCTAGTGTCTAAGCAAGTTTCACTAGTACTCTATCAAACGCCGTAAAACAGGTCATCCTGCAAAATAACCGTCGTTTTACGGTTTTAGGGGTAAATGTGACCCGATCAGATCTCCTAAACGAGACTGTCCCATAATTTGTGTATGGTAAATGCTAAAACGAAGGGCGCGTACCTTATATTTGCAGTATGGGTGGTAGTTTTACGGTAAACGCTAAAACGCGACATGGTTGAAGCGAGAGAATTTTTAGGACCAGACTTGTGCAAATTCCGGTGTCGTCCAAATCGACTACTAGCTCGATCAGGCTAACTATACACTTCCAAGTACTACTATGGTTATTACTACTCCACATTGTTGGTGCAAAAGCAAAACTCAATAGGGTTTCGATGTTCAATCTCATGTACTTTAATTGCACACTGAATTCCTCCTCGTGTACTGATTTGAAATTCAAATCACTGAGTGTGCAACACCGATCAATGGAACGGCGTTTCCTCCTGTTTTCCTTTCATCAACTAACTTTGAGGTGTTGAAAAGATGAGTAGTAAAAGTTCGAGATGTTTAGAGTTTAGGCTCTAGCTAGTGTCTAATTAAGCAGGCTGTAACCACTACAAGTTACTGAAGTTAGGAACGGCGTGCCCTTAGCTGACGATCGGACGATGAGAGGGGAACAGGAACATTGAGGGGATGGAAAGGCTGGCCTCAGAGGCAACAACTGTTCCCGACGTGGAGTACGTACATGTATATTGAAGTATACATACCACACATGCTACATGAAGCAATTTATCAAATTTAAAACTAATCAACCTTTTGAATGGTGTCATATCATATGCAATCTGATTTGTTTTATCGCCAGTGGATGGATCGACGCGGCGGGGAGCCATGATGATATCCGCGTTGGATCAGAGGTGTAAAAGAGGGCCGGGGAAGGGAGCAAAAGCTATAGGGCATGAGAAAGAAAGTGGCCATGATCGCTTAGGAGGACCTCGATGCTTTAGGCTGGCTGGCCGGTCGATCTTGGCGCTAAAGATGGAGGATCACATCCATCATACGGTTTCATTCCATCGCGCTTTAGCTTTAGAGTTTAGACCAGGCTTGCAGTGGTGCTCCGCTTGCGTCACGGAACATGCACGTCGCAAAAGCATATCAGCGCTCCTGATCCGGACCCCGGACGGACCACCGCTAAGTGAGTAGAGTACTAGCGAACCTCGATCGATCGGCAATTCTCTCATCTGCGGGCAGGCCACCGGCCGGACAGCGTGCTCACGAGCACGAAGCTCTCCTCGACCCGATGGCTTCGCTTCCATCCGTTTCGGCATTGCCGAGCTTTCATCTGGATCTTTGTTCGATTTCAGTAAAACCTGCGTTGTAAACTGTAAACTGATTGGTTCCAGCAGAAATCTTCGATAGTGTTCTCTTGTTCTATCTATGCAAGCCGCCTTGCAGCCTCATGAGTTCTGCAAAGCTCTGGCTTAAGCTAGGCAGATCGCCACGCCACCGTACGAAGGCATGAGGTCCCCGGTGGCGTCGGCGCAGGGAGCATCTTCTGCATCTTAACCTGTTGTTCGAATGCAAGAAAGAGCCCGAGCCTCTGAGCCTCCTCAGCAGTGGGAGAAAGAACTTTGGCCGGCAGGCATGGAAGCCGGTCTCCTGGTCAAAAGCCTGGTCAGCGTGGGCGTACAGGAGGACTGGTGCTTAATTTGCCGGCACATCATCGATATGGGCCTCCTCTCGTCGTTGCCGTCTTGCCGATGGCTGTTCCATGGTGAGAGGAGGGGACAGTCACAGTAGCAGCAAACCCAGCCGGTCGTAGGTCCGAAGCAATCGAGTTCGCCGTCTCCCTCCCTGGCCTGCCTAGCGTGCTTGTCAGGCTCGAATGTGGGCCGTCAGTGCGTTTGCAACTCAAGGCCTAGCCTTTTTTCTTCCAGCTTCTGGAAAAAAAAAAAACGGCCGGTTGAAGAAATCTCCAGGCTCTCGGAGCTGTTTTTCCTCAACCGCGGCTGGTCGGATCGCTCTCACGAGAATTGACCGTGCAACCACTGATTCGAGGAGCAGCTAGCAGCAGTGGCGGAGGACGGGAAAAAAGTGAGGTCGGGCGAAGTTTAAAGCATACAAACGTTTTGATGTGTACGTATACAAACGTTTTGCAAAAAATCAAGGTACGACGGCTGCCCTACCTTGCCCTACTGGGTCCTCCGCCACTGGCTAGCAGAGGCGCGTGAGTACGTCGCATCGCATCATCTCACTTCTCATGCCCGCCACTCGACTCCCAGGACGCCGATGGCAGATGGCTTTGCCTCTTCCGTTCCTCTCCCAGTTGGACTTTGAGATTAGCCAGTACAAACGGTAGCTTTCCAACAATCAACAACTCCGCAGCATAACCGACTGCTGCTGTGCGTGCAGGAAACTTGCATCTCTTACCAGCTAGCTAAGTCCAAAATGACATGCTGTCGACTCGTCGCCGTCGGGAGATTATGGTGCAAGCACAAGAGATTGCCCGGTACCGACTGCCAATTGCTTTACATCCACATGTATGTATAACTCACATATTGCTGCGACCGCAGCATAGAGGAACTGAAATTTCCGTGGTCATCCTCCCTGAAAGATTGATTATCCACGGTGAGCTGGACGAGCAGAAAGACTGTTAAACGGGGGCCTGCTCGGAACGCAGAAACTTCACCAAAATCCCCTATGATTTTCAAGGAAATATCTATCCACTTCAAGTTGGCAGTTTCATGTGTCCTGAAGAACCGATATGGAACTTTCAGTGTGTTCAAACAAGAGAATTTTGGATCCAAAGGAAGTTTCAGAAACACTGGCTTTCCTAAAGCGTATGCATAACACAGGCAGGGAGTCTTTGATTCATAGTACCAGCCAAGGAGTGTAGTTCCTCAAGGCAACACATTATTGCCATGACCCTTTACAACATTTGTTTCGGCCCAGGGACAAAGGATCCAGGGTCTGTGCAACGATCGCTACACTTCCTGTTCAGGACTTCCCCCACATTGCCGCTACATTACACGCTACACGCGTACAAAATATACCAAACCCTACTGCTAAAACATAGACTACGCCTACTACAACATGGTACAGTTGAGGGTATCAAAGATCCACAAAAGCAAAGGCTTTCTCACCCATGTCATGACTTGTGTCCTTCCAGCTGCAAACAACTGCTGCTACCTGAGCTGCTGATGAGGCAAGGGAGATCCCGCACCTGCAGTTTCAAATTGCGCGTGCCCATCGAGTCCATCACATCCACACACTCCTGGAGGTCAGACTCGTTGGCCATGATGACCCACTCATCCTCGTCATCCTTGTACTTCACCTGGAAAACCTCAGTCGACAGCTTGAACCTCTTGGCTATCTCTTCCAGCAGGTGATGCCAGCCCAGCGATGGCATGAACTTGAACCGCACTGTATCCCCGTTGTACGTAGCCTTAACTGTAAGCGCAGGGCTGCTCTTGTCTTTAGGTGGATGTGCTGGGTTCTTCTTGAAAGTAGGGTGGCTTGATGCACTGCCGCTCGAAGAGTCTGTCATACCAGAGGTAGAAGGATGAGTATGCTCCCTGCCTTCGTGATCACCAAACATATCAATATCTGCTTCTTGTACGGACGGCGAGTTCCTTCCCACTATTTGCTCTTTGGTGGCCTCCGTGCTTGGGAAGACAAAGACAGAAGGACTGATGCAACCTGGTTCTTTGTGATGCAAAGAACCAACAGCACCCGTGGGATATAGCGGTCCTTGTGTGCCTTCAGAATTAAAATGATCTGTGATATTCGCACCATAAGAAGAGAGATTACCATTGCCACTATAGTTACTTGTCTGCATGTGAAATTCATCACCGTCCGCTTTCTGTGCATCAGGGAGCTGCAATTGGCAACTTTCTCTTTCCCATCCATCAGGCGACGAATACCCTTGCTCAGATTTTGGCCCAGATTTTTCGTCTGCAGATTTTCCAATGGATGGACTAGACAAAGCATCAAGGGAAGGGAATGGTGTCTTCTCTGACAGAGTCTCTGCTGGAACAAGAGATCCAGTAGCAGGGTCGTACTGCAAAGAGCTGTCAACCCCATGAACAGAGTTAATAACAGTTTGGATCTTCTTTAATGAACGGTTGACCTTGTTTATCTTGCGAGATGGCCATCGTGTAATTCCATGTTGCCGGCATATCCGTTTAAAGTTGTTGGACAAACTGCAAAGTATTAAGGCAAAATGTTGCGTTAAGTCATCCCTTTCATTGTATACTACTCCCTCTGTCCCGTAATATAAGATGGTATTACAACCAATATAGGAGTATATTGGTTGAAATGACATCTTATATTGAGGCGGAGGGAGTACTTACATAACCAAGATACCAAACACAGTAAAGAAATCAATTAACAAGGTGACACACTAGGGGGGCTCACCACCAAGGCTCTTTGCAGCATCCTTTAGACTCCCAGAGAAGTATTTACGAAGAACATCCATACCAATATTCTTCTCAGCCGTACTGCGCTTTTTCTCCGCAAGTCTGCTGAACTAGACTGTACATGCAATGCAGAAGAAGCTTCTTTGTCAAGAGGATATCAATAACCCAGGTTGTCTTAATTCAAAATTAAATGCATATATCAATGTTGATGGTCTAGGTTCTGGAGATTTAACACAATGCTAAACACGCAACAAGTATTAACCAATCACGAGAACACAAGTATGGTGGATACTTCTCATGACATGTAAAGAAAGCTGAGTACTAACCAACCATGAATATTTCCTCCTCTAACACACAAAAATTCTGACTGCCAAACACTATAGATTTGAAGGAATTTTTTGTAAAAAGATTCAGTTGAAGTCAAGCTCATTATGCTTCTTCAGTGAATCGAATCAAGATGGTCATGCAGCAAGCCCAGAAAGAGGATTTCAGCTTAAGTCATGCTAATCATAATTATTTATAAATCAGGACCAAGATAAATGCAATGAATGTGATGTTAAGTAAAACTTATAGTACGAGCGCACCTGCTCAGCCATGTCCCCTTGCTTATCAACCAAAGATAGATCCTGGAATGCCTTTTCTGTGACTGGTTGATCACAAGAACTTTCAAATGGCCACTAGGCAAGCAACTTCCACTGGTACAAGGATCAACTTTACCAACCTCTGCTTCAGAAACTGTTCGCAAACTTTTGCATATTCTTTGCATTGTACTCGACAGGTTATTCAATAACATCTGCTGTTCTTCACTGCCTGTGCAGTTGACAGGGAGAAAGAATTCTAGTATGTAGTCAGCATCACCAGTATATGTGCTCCTTAGCCGAATTGCTACAGCAGCATGCAGACCAAACTTACGAGCATGATGTGCGAGTGGGTAATCCTTAATACTGTACTCTCTTATATTAGGCGAGAAGAACGGGAGATTGGACTTGAGTGCTCGTCCCACAATACCTTGCCCTTTCTCAAGATGACTTTCAGCACATGCATGAAAAAAGCTTTGCATCTTTGCATCATTAACATAACAAGCTGATTTGTGGATGGAGAGCAGCGCTTTTCCTGATTGTGAATCAAAGACAGTCTCTTGTCCAACAACACGACCGTCACGACTGCCAGTTGATGTAGGAACCCATGTAAGGGCTAAGGGAAGCATGTGTGCATGGCAAATAGCTCTTAGTACATCCAATATCTCAGTGAAGGCAGCTTTCTGATTTTCTGAATAAAACTGCAAATGAAGAGACATCACATACATTAAATACCAGTAAAGGAAACAAAAGCTAAAAAGGGAACTAGCATCCAGTGCCCATGATGACAGAAATGTAGCATAGAATATGTTAAAAGTGAAGAATGTCACCTTCTCATCACTGCAATCTCTCGTTGTCTTCAAGTTCACAGCCTACAGAAGAGTGATGGGGCAAGTATTAAATGTGAGTGCTACGTAAAATGTGGATTATAATAGCCACCATTGTCCGTGCACAGTAAAAATCGGCACTTCGCGGATTCAATTCAATGAGTTACATTTAACTGCTAAGCACTCGCAACTTCACGGATTCTCAGCTCAGTTAATTAGAGCTAAGTTAAATGAATTACATTTAACTGATAAGCACTCGCAACTTCACGGATTCTCAGCTCAGTTAATTAGAGCTAAGTTAAAGTACTAAAGGAGGGAAGCGTAGGCTTATTTTAGTTGACAAGAACCAGAAGATATTTTAGTAAATGAAGAAAAAAGCATGGTACCTAGAGTGAATATTATATAGAATGAAATATTTGGGCAATGAGCAGAATTATTTTGAGGGATTTGATGCTATGAACTGTGCTGTTTCCAATTAGAACTGTGTCTTGACCTATTGGGCATGTCTGGTTAAAAAGGTATCATGTACTATCAACTAGACAAACTTATGTTGTTGGTGTCCTTGCATTTAGAATTCGTGTACACATTTATTTATGGCATCCATAAATAGTACCAATGGGTGCAAGAATCCATCTACATATCATTTCATGTTCCCTTGTTATGTCATTAATAGAAAGCACTAACCAATACGACGAATGAGATAATAGAAATAGCAGCTGGAAGTATACATGCTCCGTAAATTCACTGTTATGCATTGAATTTAAGAAAGCGACGCCCCTCAGCTAAACATAACCAATTAGAGGAAGAGGACTTGCCTGCAATGCTTGCCGAAGATTATCCATCTCTGCATCAAAATCAGGTTTCTCGTTTCGTGTGATAAGCTCAAGCACCGCGCAGCAATTGCCCTTGCTGGGGTCATAAATCGGCATTGCAAGTGATCCTCGTACGTCATGGCGAACCGCATACTCCATCCTTAAGTACTCTGGCTTGCTGTAGTAGAGCACATTTGAGGTCCATTCTGGCACGCCAGAGATGAAGACCCTCCCTGGAAGACCTGGGTGCAGGCCAGTCTCCTCCTTCGCCGAAAACACGAAATTCCTGGACACTTCTCTGTACCCTGCAAGAGCCTGGTCCAGCAGAAACGGCTGCTCACATGTACTCAGCACGACATGTCCCTCCTGCTCAACGGGCATCCATACCTGGGCAAGAACGCCGCCGCCCAGCGACTCCCTGAACAAATGCAGTGCCATGAGCATCCTGTCAGCGAGTACGTTGGCACTGACAGGCCTGGGAACCAAGCCAGTACTTCCTTCCTGTTGCTGGGGATCACTATCTGACCTAAGCTCGCATGAACTCTTGGGTACCCTCCCAGTTTCAGCTGGATTCGTCAAAGATACGAGATCAGTCTTTTGAAGCCCAGGTCCACTGGTATAGGCATCGAGCTGCATATCTTCACTGATACCAGATGGACGCGGCGAGGATCCCAAGGATGGCCAGATAGCGAACATCTGGTGTGCAGATGAATCGTTCAGTAAGGAGAACAGTTGATCGGTTAGCGAAGGGCTGCTGCAGAGTTCCGAGTACACATCGAAGTTCATCATGGTCGCTGCACCGTACGGATCATCCGAAGGGCTGCCGATGCTTCCACTGCATCCAGCACGGTTGGACGGCGCAGGCACGTCCATGGCTTTGCTCCCCCTCAACTGGTTTCAGATACTTCTCCACTCCTATAATGACAATAAAGATAAAGGGAAGCACTGTATTCTGTCAAAGCAGAATCTCCGTAGTATAGCACAAGGACTAAATCAGTAGGCACTATTTGCACAGGAGGCCTTTTCTTCCACGGGATTGTACTGTTGATAGAGCGACTAGGCACAATCCAAGACTCCTGATCACCAGTTCATTCACCTCAAAAGGTCAAGCTTTGGGAGGGAAAGGTGAGGGAAGTCCTGTGTTTTGACCGAGGACGGAGCACACAAGACGGAAGCTACAACCAAGCAGGATTCTGGGCTAGAGGCGACTCACTGATACCAGAAAAATCCACCGTCTTCATCCAAGAATCTTCTATGATCTGAAATTAAGCGCCTGGTAATCAGAAAGAGGCTAATTCTGAAAGATATTCTCCGCAGTCAGTGCTCTAGCCTGAAACATCTTCACCAAATCAGCTCCTCAACCAAACGAAAATCAGTCCTTACGGTCAGAACCTCCAATCCGAGACGGCAAGAACTGCACAGAGCCAACCACCTCCAAGCTCGCGTCAATCACCAGACTAACCGGAAGTCTCCAAGAACCATTTACTGCTCCGGAAGTAGCCCAGCAGCCTCCGCCGACGAAAGCGCCGGCCTTTGGACGGAAGACGCCAAGCGGCCGCCGCCTCTCCCCGGTCAGAGGCGGGGATAAGGATGACGGGCGGTGGCGCAGATCTGAGGAAGCGGTGGGAGGGGAGAATCGAATGCTAGTCGCTGTGAGAGAGACCAACAGGGAGGGTGGGGAAGAGCCTGTTGGATTGGAAGATGGAAAATCTCAAAGCCCTGTTGCTGGCTCTGCGGCTGTTATTCTACTCCCGGCAGCGGATTCTTCCCGGCTCGGAGCGTCTTGTTTAAGCTCACGGTCTGCCCTATTAAAATGACTGAGTATATTCCGACTGATTTTTTCTGGCCTTGGTTTTCCATTCCTCTGTTTTGGGAGAGCGAATGGCATCAGAAGTTGATACGAAACAAACTCCACAGCTACAGAAAACTTGGCACGACGGGTCCCATCACCTGTGTGGTTTTAGTTGTAGATAATTGGGTGTGTCGCCCTTATTTGTTTTTTTTTTTTTTTTTTTTTTTGGAAAAGGACCCGATCCATATATTCAGCATACTCCGTACAAATTACAGCAAAGTCCAAGAGCTAAAAGAAATTACAAAAGGACCCTACAAACTTGCACAAAGCACCCCGAGCAGCTTTGGAGAAACACGATCAGGTCCACCACCACTCTTCCCTGAAACCTAGCCGACGCCGGCGCTGCCGTACCGCTCGCCGCCGGAGAAGAGAAGCCACCACCTTGAGCAGACGACTGCAAGATCCATCCGCCGCCCCGCGACGGAATCTGAGCACGTTGAACGGTCACAGCCAAAGCTTCGGTTCTCCAGCACCACCCAGCTTCCCACCACCGCCGTGTCAACCAGGCCAACCCGCACGACACCATCTCCACGCCCTGCTCGCCTCACCACCATGGCCAGCCAGAACAAGAGCGAAGAAGAAGACCACCGAACAAACCTGCAACAAAAACGGGACAACGATCCCCACCGGCTTCTCCCCTCGCCGCCACGGCCGGCCGGAGAAGCGCAGAAGGAGGACCGCGCCCGACAGAACCACTCCACAGCCTCCCCGGCACCGAGGCCGTAGCGGGGAAAGGAGGGGGAGGACGAAACCCAAAACGCCGACGCCGCCGTCACCGCCATCGGAGCGCCAGCAAGGGTACACACACCTAAACTAGGACCCTAACTACACACGCGAACGGATCTGAGGCTCCCCCCACCTCGCGGCGCCGAGACGGCGGCCGGAGGCGGAGGGGAGCAGGGGATCCGCCGGCGGAGCTCGGGGAACTCGCGGGTCGCCTTTTCTCCTCTCTCAAACAGTAACTCTTATTTGTTGTTATACACAATAGGTAATAAAAACGACGAAAGAATAAGATCAAACTCACGGGACACAAGATTTAACCATGGAAAAACTCCTCCAATGAGAAGGGTGAAAAATCACGGACGTCCGCCAGCAAAATTTTACTACTATTTCAGGATAGGTTACAAACGCCAAGAGTTAACATTAATTCGACTTATCCCATGCAACGACCGATAAGAGGTATATAAAGAGGTGGTGATCTAGCTCGATATTGATCCGTTCGCTTTGGCCGAAGCTTCCTGACGATGGGTCTCGCTCGCTTCAGAAGTTAGTCTTTACCTGAATATGCTTTATACTGAATTTGGATCACAACTCAACCATATTTGTAAACAACCCAACAACATTTGTAAGATAAAAAATATCGCTAAAGGTAACTTTTATATTAGCTCAATCAAAGTGTTGCGTCAATGCGTCAAAAAAATCACAACTGGCCAATGAATAACTATGATGCACATAGCTTGTAGCAGAAAAGAACAACTCAAACACTACTGATGTAGTGTAGTCTACGAGATAAAAACATGTTAAGTTGACATTGAGTCGATCCGGACATAAACGATTATATAGAGCACAAATTTCGCAAAAGTCATCTCACTTCCAGGCAATCGTTTAACGTTCTCACGTTTAGGTCCTCTTTGACATATAAAGATTTCTATAAAAAAAAACAAAGGTAATATTAGAAAGAATCAGATGTAGAGTACTTTATTTCTAGGACTGTAATCCATAAGAATATTTCAGCGGAAAAAGATCAACCACTCATACATCTTGAAAATATTCTCTGTATCTTTTCATGGTATGATGAATACTAGTATGTGTTGTCAAAAAAAGATGAATACTAGTATGGAACTACGAAAAGTTCTATGCAACTGCCCACAAAATATCACACTACTAGGACATTCGATATTTACTCCTTACTCATTTTCCTTTATTTATTTTTGTATAAGAGTTCTGTGCAAGTGCAATGCACTGCTACCTAATGTCAAGTTTGACCAATCACAGAAAGCCGTATAAAACTCCCACGATCCATCCTCTCCTCTTGGCTCTGGCCACTTGACTTCTTTATTAAAAGAGGGCTCAACTAGCATTTGGAAAACAGAAGACATGATAACATTTCCAAGCCACTAGCCTACAAATCGCTCTCGAGACGCTGATCGATACTCTCAACATCAAATGACGTACGTACCACCCGAACCTTTTTGAATTGAATGAAATATAGTAGTAGCACTGAACCTCAGGGAAAGTACTTTCGAGGTACGTACGAGCATATCTAACCTTCGTTGGTTTAGTCAGCCAATGACGCGCGCCGATGCTTAAGAAAACATCTTCGGTTGGAAATTATATCATAGAATTCACGTAAGTCATAGTGTTCTCCACTTGCTTTGTATTGAGCTAGATGTGAATGAGCACACATCTTGTTGTGGGTTATATCGGCTAGGGGCACCCAAACTGTAGACCTGTGCTTAGGCTCAAAACTTTGGTTGTCAAATCTACAACAAATAGTTGCTAAGATAACAATGCACAATTGCCAGGTAATTTTGTACATTAATTAAGTGTTGCAATGGCAAGCAGAGATGGAGAGTAAATATTAGTGTTTAGAATAACTAACAGATGATGTCATTCCACAAAAAGGTGTAACCATTTAGCCTTGCATTCATTTAGAATAACGTATAGCAACCTGACAACTAAGTTATTATAATTTGACAACGAAGTATGTGTACAAGGCCGTTCCTGAGATTTTGGAGGCCCGGGGCGAAACTAAAACTTGGGGCCCATTATATAGGCGTCACAAAAATAATAATGAAAATACGAGTAAACATTTATGTTGTTAATAATGTTTAAATGCATCCAATATGCAAGTTTATACACATTACATTATAAATTTCTTCTCAATTTCTCGAAGCAATATCATCTACTAATTTGTGAATATCCCCTCTATGTGATTGTTGATTAACCCGTCATTGGCGGACGCAGAGGGTGGGCAGGGTGGGCCGTGGCCCACCCAGATTTTTGAGAAATTTTTGGACCCCTTGAGATAATGAATCAGATTTGGCCGGCTCATAAGCTCCTTGTCTTTTTTTTCCATCGCTCTGGCCTTCACAGACGGACGGGACGAACTCGATTCGCTGAACTGCATGACTCTTTCTCTCTCTGTACCCGACCATGGCGACCTAGCTCCTGGCGCAGCTGCGCCGCCGCCGGATCCCCTTCACGGATTGATCCTTCGGCGACCTCCCGTCCCCGACCCTCCTCACTGCCCCGCCGCCCCGCTCTGGGCCTCCCACGCCCCCGGCCGCCGCCCGCTCGGCCGCCGTTGCTGCCACCGGGCACAGGCCACCGGCGGCCGCCCGAACTGTCGAACTCCTGTCTTTCTCGGAAGATATTGCCACTTTGTCGGCCTCTGTCTTTCACTGTCCACCGAACTAAATCGAAATTTTGATGGATTTGTCCCCAATTCCCTAACCAAACTTAACCGAACAAGCCAAAATTTGCTATGTATTGTGTAATTGACAATTTCTTGTCTCCAGATAGCAACCTGTTGATTGTATATGTTGCTTATACTCCACTTGTCGTCTCCCAAACCAACCAGCGCCTGTCGACCAAGTTCTATCCCGACGGTTCCAGAGGCGAAAGGGAGGCGATCGTGAGCGAGTACCCTCTCACCGGCGAGGCCGGCGGTCTGCTCCGGTTCAGAGGGCCTCTTTGGCTCTCTGGGCTGGTGCGGATCACGGCTCGTCGCCGGTGGGTGGGGAGGAGTTCTTCTCTGTTTAGTTGTTAGGGTTTCTCAACTGGGGCGGCGTGGCGGCGGCGACGTCCTGGCATAGGAATAAGGTCTCCCAACTCCTTCCCCGCTGCGGAGGTGCTTCTTCGTGGGGCGCCGACGCGGAGTTTGTGGAGTCTTCGTTGTCGTTGTGGTTGTGAAGCACTTGAAATAGGTGAAATTGAAAGTGGAAGTGGATTGAATCAAAAGATGGTTTTATCTCGAACCATTGCTTAGTGACATTTATTGAGCAAGAAGTGTTCTTGGAAGTAAGTGAAGATGCTATAGTTGAAACTTTCATGGGACTGCGAGACCGCAGAGTTACAAAAAAATCATAGTGTTGTAATTTTCTATCACGCTATATTTTATCATTTAAGACTTTATTTATGTGTTTGAACTATTTTGCATTGGGATCACGCAAATTTGATAAATATGTATTGATCTACAATGTCATGGACCAATTTGCTGTTTATATGGTCGTTTGCCAAACTTTTTTTGAGTGTGACCACCCTCCAATTTTTTCCTACGTCCGCCACTGTAACCAGTATTACCTCTAAAGTTTTTATGAATATCTACTCTCTATGATTTCTAAGTCATCCACACATTTTGCTCTTTTCTTTTAGCGCTACAATGGATACTTCCTTGACGACATGATAACGCACATTGCTGATTTTTTTTTGCATCAAATATTAAAAATAAATCGTACCACCTATGCATCATGTATGTGTTTAGGTAGAAATTACTGCTACATATCTCAAATTGGTCAAATTGGGGATCTACATGTGCGTGCATCACGCTTGGACAGGAGAAAGAAAAGAGCCAAAGCGGTGTGATCTATTCTCACGATCAAGCCCCGATAATTGAAACCAGCGAGACGATGAACAACGATCGGAACTGTTACGGCGGTTGCAGCGGCATCGACGGCCTTTTTGGGATGGGGTCGCTGCTCGACGCTGCCTGACGGCTGACGCGGTGGAATAGGAAGTAGCGAAGGAGCCAAGTCCATGGCGGCGGTTATTTTCCTGCTGCGAGCACCAACAATCGAAACTATTACGGCGGCGGCGGCGGCGGCAGCGGCGGCCAGGGTCTGAGCGATGGTCGATGGAATAGGTAGTTGCGAAGGAGCCGACTCGACCGCACCGATTGTTTTTCCAGCTTTTCTTTTGAGAACTATTATTTTCCAGCTGCGTGACATGCGATGGAACTAGTTGCCTACCTGGGCCCCAACCCCATAGCCCATTAGCGCATAAGGGCTTCTCTTTCATGCGATCGTTACCCAGCAAACTTTTTTATTCTTTTTGTGACAACAATACGTAGCAGCAGCAATAAAAGACATATACAGACATATTGTTACATATCTGGAGCGGGCCCCCCTGAAATTTGGGGGCCCGGGGCGGCCGCACACCCTGACCCCCCTCAGGGCCGGCCCTGTATGTGTAATTTGAACTTAGGTGATAAAAATATGGAAATTATTGATGAAATTTTTTCAAAATATATCAACATGTGATTAAATTTCGATTATCTCGTCGTGACTAATTCAACAGTGAAAACGAAACACCAATCCGTTTACCGACTAAAGAGATAAAAGTTTTTGGAAAATTCAAAATACTCCCTGTATCTAACAACCCGCCTGGCGTGGTTAAGCCGTCTACTTCCTCGAAGTTTTCTGTACTTGGTAGATTTGTAAGGGCCTCTTTGACTCATAGAAATAGTCGAGGAAAAACATAGGAATGTGTGGGTTGGGGTGGGGGGGCACTATTTATCCATTTGATTAAAATGAATGGAGCATAGAAAGCAGGAATTTTTCAGTTTAAATAGTTAATCGTGATTTGATTTACTTTTTTAGGATTCATATGTTTTATCTATTCCTGCAAATCATATACCCACTTTCGCGGAATCCTGCGTGTCACGTCGTTGATCCAGGAGACGACGAGAGACTCGCGCGTGTTGGAAAAGACAAGAGCGCCTAGATTCCACCGGGGCCACGCCAAGATCTCCTAGCGACCGCGCGCCAGCTAGCTCCCAAAAAGCTGGAGGCGTCCACGTCCACGAACGGGCAAAAAGGCAAGGGCGCATGGGGAGGGCAAGGAACTTTTGTTTCGATCTCATGCATCTTGCTGCCTGCCTGCTGCCTTGCGGGTATTTGTTTTTTTTTATCTCAGACGTGCACTCCTCTCTTCACGATCGTGCTACCGTCTCCGTGTGACACCGACTCCAGCTCGGCTGCCTTGAGAAGCTGAGATCTTCCGCTTCAGACACGAACCGTCGAACGCTAGTGTTTCTGCATTGTCCACCTTTTTTTTTTTGAGAATACACCCTGGAAGGTGTATCAAGATTACAGAGAGAAATGCCAAGAGGCATTACAACCCGTCCGAGATGGTTTTTCGACGCTGCAACATAGGGGTGCCAGCTCCCCGCTCTAAAGCCTACTCTCCCATCTCCCACTCTCCGGCAAGAGCGCTTCAAAACCGAACGCCTGCCCTCGCTATAACCCTGCACGTTTCCACGATTCCGCCTCTGCGCGGATCAACTGTTTGATCTCAAGTTGGGAGGGTCGCGCCTTGTTAAAGACTATGTCGTTCCTATGCCGCCATAAGCACCAAAACACAAGGATGATGCCCGTCCAGAGATCTCGGTGCTGCCTTCTCCCGACCTTCTTACTTGTCCACGATGTGATGATCTCCAAATCGGGGTCGGGGCACCAACCTGGCTTACGCCAGTGCCGTAAAACTTCGAACCAGAGCTCTCTCGAGAAAACACAGCCCAACAACATGTGTTGCAAGGTCTCTTGCTCCTGGTCGCAGAAGGGGCATGCGGATGGGCGCGGGAGTGCACGGCGTTGTAGCCTGTCCGCAGTCTAGCAGCGATCCTTGGAGATTAGCCACGCAAGAAACTTGCAGTTATACGGGCTCACCGCCGCTTTCACTTGACCAGCAAAGAGTGCTTGATAGGCAGATTTCGCCGAGAAGGCGCCGTCCTTCTCCCACTGCCAAACAAAGTGATCCTCGGCTCTGGATTGAGTTGGGTGCCTGCATTGTCCACCATCATGCTTCTCTATTTGCTTTGAGATGCAGGGAAAAGATAGATGAAGACAGAGATCTGCTTAGCGGCGGCATTGCGGCAATCAATCTAATTCAACGAATCCGGCTCAAGAAACTGGTTTGGCTTCATGCTCTGAAGCGGCGGCCGGACAAGGCCGCCTAGCTCCGCGGTCCTTGGAAATTGCCAGTGTCAAGACTTGACTGGACTGCCACGCACAGTAGGGTTAGGGTGTTGGTTCAGAGCATCCGACCAAGTGCATGCTTGGAGGCAACGTGTTGCGCGTTCAGTTCAGCTTCGTCGGAAATGGCCGCGTATGGCCTCGAGAATCTGTAGACGCCCTCTTTTGTTGGGGCTCAGCTCTTGAATTGGCCCTGCCGGCTGTTGCATACTGTGCATGTCGATATGATAAAGGTTTTCTTTGGACTCACATGTATCACAGTATGTATACAAGACGGGTTTCCATGTATGCTTATATAATCCCTCAGTTCCTGAATATAAAATGTTTTATCACCTCCATTTCGTAAAGTAAAGCGTATATTTTCAGACAAAAGTCAACAGTCTAGATTGACCAATCTATAGACAAAAATATGAACATTTATAAAATTTGATAACCTACAACGAAAATATATACTCCCTACATCCCAAAATACAAGGCGTTCTTAAATTTCGCTGGTCAACGCGTCCAACTTTGACCATGATTTGTACTTATAGTATGTCCACAAAATTCATATAATGATAGATGAAATGAAAAAAAATTCAAGACGAATCCAACGGTACCATTTATACATTCTTAATCCATAAAACTTTGTATATATTAGTGGTCAAAATTGAACATGAAGACCAGCACAAAAATACGCGCCTTATATTTTGAGACGGAGGGAGTACTATGATGAGTCTATTGATGTTAATCGATATTCTAGACTTTCATATTTTTATCAATAAAATCGGTCAAAGTTACACTATGTTGACTTTTGAATAAAAATATATGTCTTACTTTAAGGAATGGAGGGAGTATGTCCCTCACATGTTGACTAGGTGCGGATCCAAATGAGTGAACATACACACTAAAACATGTCTAAATACATGAGATACATGTGAATGTGGACAAAAACTAGAACATCTTATATTTAATAACGGAGGGAGTAGTTATGTATAAGTCACTGTTGGGAACCATTATATTAACCATGAGAGGATGGCAGTAGTTTTTGCTTTTAGAAAAAGGGGATTATCCCGACCTCTGCATCGAAGAAATGCATACAACGAGGATGACATAAGTGGTGATGGCAGTTCAATATACGAAACTCTGAGGGATTGTATGCTTAAAGTTTGACGTTAATTTGGGGATAATGGACATATGAAGATGTGCCTCTGTGAGGCTTCCCAGTCGTGCATTATGCGGGGTCCATTGTGAATCTTCATGAAGCGAGAGCGATCAAGAAAAGTAATACAAAATGGAGACAAGCATGCACATCATCATCGAGCTCAAGTAGAATGTGCAAGGCTAAGATGTGCTAGGTTTTCCTACTTTTAGAGGTATCAACGTACTTGGTGGGAGACCAGATTATAGACTTGATAGTCATACTATCAAGAGATATTTTTGGGTGAGTAGTTTGATTACATCATTCATAGAGAGATCAAAAGTAGGATACTTAGACTCTCTTATTTTAGTTGATATTTGGACTGTGTCTAGACCTCGTTAGGTTCAAAGCAAGCACAAGTTAAAAAAAAGTTTGTATGAAGGTTTTTCCTAACTATGCGCTTGTAGAGAGTTCAAACCTCCGTGTCTATGGAAGAATTATCCTCTTTTGTTGATCTTTGGTGTTTCATGTGTGGTAAGGTAGAGCTTGTTGTTATATTAAAAAAATCCAAGTTCATAAAACACAAAGTTTGCTTGAGAAAGTTATTGTGTTTTTCCATATGAGTAGTTGTGTTGTTTTCGCATGGACGAACTGTCATCCGGGACTTGTTCGGGTGCTCTCAAGTTATGACCGGACTAGTCGACTCTTGTCCGGGCACTCGCTGCCTGTTTTCCCCTGGTGGGGGAGGGGAGTGCTTGGACTATCATCTTATAGCTTGTATCACTTGTTTTATTAATCTAATATCTCGTGCTCATATTTTTTTAGCCAAAGTTATTGGTACACTTGGTTAAGCTATCATTTTTAGAATTTATGTTTGAAAACAAAACAAGTAGTTTATTTCCCATATATTCAAGGTAATTTTGTAAGTGTTTTAAAATGCTATTCAACCCTTCTAGATGACATCTAGGTCCTTTCATAACTACTCATTAAATATCTTTTAGAGATTGACCGAGCCAGAGTAATCTCTTTATTAAAACTGTAAATCTACAAGCATTATAGAGTTGGAATTCGGTTCTAATGATATACTTCCTCCGTTCTAAATTAAGTCTCGCTGCGACGACACTTAATTTGGAACAGAGGGAGTAGCAAGTAGTGTAACGCGACCATGTTGTACTTCCTCGACCTTCATGTTTGAGATTGCAGGAATTTGGAAACATAAGAATAGACAGACATATGATTAAGATGCTATTCAGGGTGAGTTCCTACATGATTTCATAATCCATGAATTTTTAGATCGTGTTTTAGATGGTGTACAGAAACCAAACAAAACAAACTTTAAATGATTTGAAGAGCAGGGAGACAAAATTTAAGGCTATATTTGTTAGGCTAGTACTTTCAAAACCAAATTATTCCAACGTATGGCCAAGAAATACCACAAATTTCATCATTTCCTCAGTTTGAAAAAATAGGGCCGAACGTCTCTACAATACTTTAAAAAGTGACAATTTTATATATACATTGATTTTCAAAACTGCAATATTTGTTAGAGGCAAACTCCTCAAAATATTTTGAATTATAGTATTTTTAGCGATAGTGTATTATGAGAAAACTTTGAAAATGTTGGGCTGCCAAACGCACCCTATTGCATTGGGCTCCTCCGAAATTGCAGTGAAATCCGTCGAAGGAGCAATAATTAAAAAAAAAAACTAGCGCGTTGCTAACAACAAGTAACAACCACGCCATAATCCCCAAACCGATCGAAAAGATCCCGACAAAAAAAAAAAAAAACCCTTTCTTTATTCCCCACATCCACACTCGTAGCGGGAAGAAGAGTTCCCCCAGCACCAGCTCAGAAGCAGCAGCAGCTTCTTGAAGTGAGCAAAATTGTTCGCGCCAATTGGGAGGCATGGGAGCTAACGGCCATCCGCCGCCTGCGAGCGCCGCCGCGCAGAACGTGTCCCACTCCAGCGGCGGCGGCGGCGGAGGGGGAGGAAACCCTAGCTCCGGCGGCACGGCGGCGGCGCTCCGGCACGACCCGGGCCTGTCGCGGGAGTGGTCGCCGGAGGAGCAGGCTATCCTCGACGAGCTGCTCGTCAAGTGAGTCTCTCTAATTTACGCACGTTTTGTTGGGCTTTCGGCAATTCGGATGTGGTGGAGGGTTTGCATCTGTGGCTATAATCTGTTGATAATTTTGAGCAATTTAGCAAGATTCTTATGTTATTGGAGACCAGAAATTTCCACTGCCTCCCTCAGGTTCACATGTGAATGCTTCTTCTTAGAGAAGCAAATAATTTTCTGAGAATCTCTATTTTCCACCCTTTATTCTCTGCCCATTTAGATTTGCTATATTCTGTCACACTTGTATATAACGTCAATCCTCCTGTATAATTTGGTAAAGCACCTACGCAAAAGGCACCGAGATGCCTTGTTGTCACAAAATGCCACAAGAAATAAGATCTCATTTGGGGGTTGCAAGTTGCATGTATTGTTTGAACAACATTGTGGAGGGGCTCTACTGCTCTAGGAATCACCTTACAGTTCCATTGACGCACCTCGATTTTTGCTCTCAGGTATGCATCCGATGCACCTGTTATCCGGTATGCCAAAATAGCCATGAAGTTGCCAGAGAAGACAGTCCGAGATGTGGCCTTGCGGTGTAGATGGATGAATGTGAGTAATTTAGACTTGGGATGCATCTTGGGCATTTCCACCCAGCCTCTTTATTGGGTTTGAGCAATGATTTGATGTTATGCATTCAACCTGCAGAAAAAAGAGAGTGGTAAAAGAAAGAAAGAGGACCACAGCTCCTCGAAGAAAAGCAAGGACAAAAAGGTTTTGCAATATTTCCCCTTTTATCCTTCCATTTCCATGGTTGTTATAATGCAGTTGGAAAACCGATGCTGAAGCAAGTTGGGAAATATCAACATCTAGTTGCATATAATCTGGCAAGTTGAGAACCGTGGCATAGCCTGGATGGTAGACATGGGCTGATGCATGCTTGTCCGACTGGGTTCGAGCCTCCGTGCTCGCAATTCCAGGTTGAAATCACGAATTCTTCTATAAAACTAAGCCGACCCTCTGGCCTCTTTAATCTGGCAAGTCATTGAATGGTTCCTCCAAATTGACTAAATTTGTCTGCTAAATACCTCATCAATGGCCATGCACTGCAGATGCATATGTGAACTTTACATGGTTCTATTAAACCATCCATATTATAAATGCAAGAATGTACTCTAGGAGGCAGGGCATATCTCTGGCAGATCATTGTTCGAGATATAAGCTTTTTAGGCTACAAATTCATGCTTGAAGATGAATCTGCAAGACAACCATTTTTAAGGGCCTACTTTTATCTGTAAATGCGACATGGCTGTTGCTTTCTTGATTTTCAGCCCAAAATCTGAGAATATGGCATGTTAATTATTAGTTTTTAAAGAAATTGTTACTTAATAGTAACATCTGCATTTGGTATTTTAATAGATAGATATAAATTTTTGTGTATCTGTGACTAATTTGTGTTTCTGTAATTGGAACCAAGCTCTGCTATTTTTTATGTTTGTCGAAAGAGACTATGCGGATACTCGTGTTTGACACTTCTTTTAAGGGTGACAGCGCATCAAAATTAGTTTCAGATTCTTGTTTTGTGACACTGATCAGGGGAACTGTGCATGAGAACATTAGCTATTCCTTAGGTTCTGGTGACTGGTGAGGGCTGTGGGCCTGTGGCCTTGCCGGCAGTATATTTTCTCAATTGGACGGATTGTGTAGCTAATGCACCTAAGCTAAACTGACAGCCACTCACTGCTGCAGGAGAAGGTTGCAGATTCTTCATCTAAACCACCTGTTCATATCGCTGGAAGGCCTGCGGTTCCTCCATACTCTCTTCCAGCACTTCCCATGGATGATGACGAAATTTCATCCAAAGGTAACTAATATTGGTGTTCGCTTAATTACTTCTCAGTTGGTTCCATATGTTTTATTGAACTCTTGAGTTTGGTCTATATTTTTTATTGCTCCAATGTAGGACTGTATATGCTGCGTATTTGCATGGAGTGAAAGTGATAACCTGCTCATCTGTAGGAAATATTTTCCAGCATCACATTAGCCATCAAAATGACATGTTTATATCCGTAAGAAAATCATTATGATACACATATCATGGTTATACTATACCGTTAACACTACTTTAATTCAGATGTGGAGACAACTACAGTTCAATAAAAATGATGTTCCCTTTGCCTTTGGTATCTAATATCCCATGTCAGATATCGGTCTCTTGCTAATGTCTGAAACATCATTGGAGACAGGTCCGTTCATTGAAGAATAAAAGTGTGATTCCACATGTCGGTGATAATTGTGCAGCTCTCCTTCTCAAAATGATTCTTCTGTGGTCAGGATGCCTAGAATTAGAATTGCTTGGATGAAATACTAGGCATTTTTGTTTACAGACTCGGTTCCACCAGACCACCACTATGCTTATGTCAAGCTTGTTTTTGCTGATTTGTTCGTCTTGATAGTACACTTTAGGAGACTAACCTGGTCAAGGGTACTAACAAATACAACTTTTTGCATATACGCTTCCAAATGAGAAACATAAGTATTTTAGGAATAGAGCTAAGTAGGCTTTATTGCTCACAATATCCCCGTGAACTTTCTTTCTAAATATGCATTTTTCTTTTCATGAGCAATTAATCACGAGGTTCCCAGTATCGTGACTATTGTTATTGGTGACCTACACCGAGTTGCTGAGTTCCTCACTTTTATTTCCTTTATGCAGCAATTGGCGGTCCAACAGGAGAACTCCTCGAAAATAATGCCCAGGTTTTGAGTCAAATTTCAACAAATCTTGGCACCATGCAGGTATCTACTTAAAATTTAAGATGATCTTTTAGTGATGATTGCAAATGTACTTTTCTTTTATTTCTTCCTTATGTTATTTTTTTTTGTAATTTCCACTCATTTGCTGTTGTTACATCTAGTTTGTTATATTTTATTATTTACTTGGTTCTTGTTTCTTTTATCTCAGATACAGGATAACATTTCTCTGCTATGCCAAACTCGAGATAACATACTCAGGGTGTTGAAAGAGTATGCTTCAAGTCCCTTGCCTTTTGTTGAATTCTGAATTTTTTGAAGTGGCGAATCCATGAAATCAATTCAAGCATTTTGTTGTTAAATTCTAATTAGCATCCTTTCCCTTTTATCAGTAGACACAGAAATTTTCTTCAGAGAAGGAAAATATAAATGTTGCATGTAGGGCGTCTCATTTTTTCTGCCATTCCATCTGCACATCGTATGTGGGCATAGAAGTTTTTTTCAGGACAATTCGTAGTTTAACAGTAGATGAACTACTATTGCTAGTGCTGTAAAAAAAGCTACTATTGCTATACTTAAATATAGTAGGTCATGTTCTTGTGAAAAGTGTGTACGCACTTCCAAGGCTCAATGAGGAATTCAATAACATAAAGATCCATCTGGCTAACCAAATCAATTCTTGGAGCTCGTCTGCTCTTCATTGTCAGAAAGTGACTGAATGCTTGTACCCTTCACAAGAGGCCAATACTTTTATCATATCTATTTTCTAATCTACCTTTCATTTGCGTAAAGTTCTTTGTCTCGAAATCTGTTTAACAGTTGTAAGATTCAAGTCATCGTTCTTGTTTTCTTTCGAGAATATGCATGAGAGCTGAGTTCCACTCACAGAGAAGCCTGAGTCATAATTCTGGTGTAAAATGCTTGCAGGATGAACGACGCTCCAGAGATCATGAAGCAGATGCCACCACTGCCGGTGAAGATAAACGAGGAGCTTGTGAACTCGATACTCCCCAGGCCGACTGTACCTATGCAGTAGTAGGGATAGCGAATGGATAATATCATCTGTAGCCTCAAGAGCCCCCTAGATATAGGCAGCTAAAACAATAAGAAAAAAGTTGCAGTCCTTGGTTCTAGTTCGTTCATTTTAGGTCCTTTCTCTCTGTCTGTTTTGTTTGCATGTTCCGTGTAGATGTCGTTCTTCCAACTGTAACTGAAAATTAGGCTGTTGGAACATGTACAAGGCTACCAAGGGTTGCTTCTACTGCAGTCACGGGCTTCCAGCGCTGGCATTCTCTGTTAGCCTGATATGATGGAATGGGAGTTCGCCTTAGCTTGAGTGGTTCTGTGCAGTTTTCCCTTGGCTAAGGAATTAGTAAAATTCTCTTTGGTCGACCCTAGTCTCGCTATGCTAAAGAAAAGGTGGTGGTACCCAAGGCCGAGAGGAGCGAAACAAAAATGCTGGGACACGCAAAGGGATTGTAACTTTATATCCTCCTCCTCTGGTTTTGCTGCTCATAAGAATGTTAGACCACCAAAGGGTATATTTTTCGATGATCACGTTTCTTCAATCTATTTCTTTTGTGTATGCATCACGTTTGTTCAACCTTTGCGCATTGTCGTGTTTATTCAACGTTTTGCATTGCTGTACAAGAATGTTGTTATCAGTTCGTCGAAACCAAAGCTAAAACCTAAAAAGTCATGTCATCTTTCAGGTAATTCCAGTAAAATTTCATGCTACATTTTTTTTAGAATACCACTACTTTATTCAGTTAATGTTCTGCTGCCTACACACACCCTCAGGTGGATCAGAAAACCATACATGCCTCCCTAGCTCAAGGTATAAAGAATTCCTAGCTAGGTGATGAGCATCAACATTCGACCTTCTTCCTTCATGCGCAAATTGCACCTCTTGGAAGTCGCCCACTCTGGCCTTTATTTCTCGGACGATATGACCATACGGTCCCATACCTTCTTCTTCCAAACATCTGGCCACATTGGAGCAATCCGTGGCGAGTTTGAACCGTCGAAGGAGAATGTCAGCCGCCAGAGCCATGCCTTCCCTGCACGCCATGGCTTCCATCGTTTCGGGATCGGTCATCCCATGAAAAACCACCGAGGAAGCTCCCAGAAAAACACTGTCTCTCCTCGGGCCACTGCAGCAACCGCAGCGCGAGCGCTGTTCTTCGATAGTGTTGCATCAACATTCACCTTGGACAGCCCCACTGGCGGAGGAATCCACCTAGGTGCCAAGGTCGCGGCCACTGGAGCTCGGCCGACCACTGTTGCTTCTCAACAAGCTCCAGGTCCTGTAAGAATCTCTCCACGAAATGAAAAGTAGATAAAGGCGGCTGGTAAAGCCCTTCGTGGATAATTTTCCGACATGCATGCCACAGAGCCACATTGTGACAAAAATCCTGGTCGCCTCCGCATGCGTTGTCGCGTCGATCACTGCTGCGATCCACGCCTTGGCACTCGGCTCCTGGAGGTTCGTTACCAGGTCATTGATCTCTGCCGACGCAAGAGCCCAGACGCTCCTTGCCATATGACACTCGACAAGCGAATGCCGCCATGAGTCTCGCTCCCCGCAGACAACACACGAGTTCTGCTCCGCCATGTGCCGATGATGCAATACATCACCTGTTGGCAAAGACTGACGGGCCAGGCGCCATAGAAAAACTCGAGTTTTTGAAGGAACTGTCATTTTCCACAGCTTACTCCAATTCTTCTCCTCCCTCTTATGATCTGACGAGGTTGCAGTCTCGTCCAGCCACGTCGTACGTGTGACCTTAGTCTGGATCAGCATGCGGTATGCAGACCTCACAGAGAAGACTCCTCTTCTATCATAATGCCATGCCCAATAATCCTCTTGCCTCCGGTTACTCAATGGAATATTTTGTATGATTTCCCTATCCATAGGCAAGAAAGTCGCATGCAACTTCGCCGTGTCCCACTCCATATTGACAGTGTCCATCAGTTCACTGACATTTTGAGGCGGCTCGTCGAGAACACATGCAATCGGTCGGAGAAACCCATCCCTTGGTAGCCAGTTGGTGTTCCAGATACGAGTTCCTTCGCATTACCAATGCGCTTGATCAACCCCTGCTTGAGCACATCACGACCCTCAACAATTGATCTCCACACGCGAGACGGAGAGGTGCCCAATTCCGCATCCAGAAACTCCTCATTCGGAAAGTCCACTGCTTTTAAAATCCATGCACTCAAAGAACTTGGATCCTGTAATATTCTCCATGCTTGCCGGGCTAGGAGTGCCAAGTTAAACAATTCGATATCCCGAAACCCTAATCCACCGAGGTGTTTTGGCTTCGTCATTTCCTCCCAAGCAACCCAACAAGTGCGTCGTTTGCCTTCCTTACTCCCCCACCAGAAATTCTGAAGCAGGCTATTTATGTGATGACATAGCCCCCTCGGCAACTTGAAGCATGACATGGAGTTAGTTGGTATGGCCTGTGCCACTGATTTGATAAGAACTTCCTTCCCTGCTGCGGATAAGAGCATTTCGATCCATCCTTGGACTTTTTCCACACACGGTCCTTTAAATACTTGAACGCTCCATTAACTGAAGTGCCCACGTCAGAAGGCATTCCTAAATATTTCTCGCTCAACGAGACATTGTGAACATCAAGAATATCCATGATCTCTTGTCTCACATTCTCCTGGAATCCTTTTGCAAAGTGTATGGACGATTTGTCCATATTGATGCGCTTACAGTAAATCTGTAAGACTTGATTTACCTCCTGTGCACTCTCTCTATCCGCCCTAAAGAACAGCAGGTTGTCATCTGTGAAGAGTAAATGGCTAACCATCGGAGCTGATGGTGCCACCTTAATTCCAATTAAGATTGATGACTGAATTCTTGATTTTAACAGGCACGAAAGGCCCTCTGCTGCCAACAGGAAAAGGTAGGGAGAGATAGGATCACCCTGGCGAATACCTCTCGATGGTGTAAAACCTTCGAGTTTTCCTCCATTGAAGAGAACTGAGAAAGAGACACTAATGACTAGTGAAAGGGCATGGCACCCCTATGTGTGGTTTGGGTAATTAATGACAATCCCTATGGACTAATGGTTGCAATGAGTTATCCTTGTAGTGTTTGTCTGAAGACAATGCTTGAACTCCATATGTTGGATTCAAGGTTGATGCCATGAATATATTGATATAATGAAGTATTTGGCATCAAGATCATCGAGGTGTATGGATATATATTTGATATGACCAATAAGAAGAGTATGTGATGACCAAGTTGTTATTCGAGGAGTTATCCGATGATTGGCCATATGTGAGTTGAGCATATTGCAAGTATGTCTCAAAGAAAAGGATTATGTGATCATTCATGGTTATCTTCAAGACATCATCTATTCAAAAGAGAAGAAAAGATACAAGGTTGATCAAGATATTGATCAACACATAAAGCTACAAGATGTACCAAGTGGGATCATGTATCTCTTGGTATGGTAAGCAATTGTCCATATAGCTTTGTGAACTAACCCATGATATGTGTGTAGCATTTCTATGTGTGGTTAGGTTTCTTTCTATGGGCTTGCATCAAATGAAGATTTCATATAGACCATGAAGGATGTCGTCAAGTTGTGATCGTCATCAAGCTTGAGAAGTGCAAGTTCAAGAGAAGTATCTCGAATATATCATATGCTTGATGCTTGCCACCCTATTGGAGATAATGGTCAAGTGAAGATGTGCCTATGAGAGGCTCTCCCATAGTGGAGTATGGGGGAGCAATATGTTAGACTTCACCGAGCGAAGTGCAATCAAGAAAGGTGGTCCACTTGAAGAGATCAAGATCGACATCATCTAGCTCAAGTGAAATGCGCAAGACAAAGGTATTATCTTGATAGAGTTTCTATTTTACGGTCTCATGGTGCTAGTTGGGAGACCGGGTTATGGGATAGATACCGTACTATCAAGAGGGGCTCTCATTGAGCTTTAGCGTATCAGTTGGAGAGAGCTCAAACCTTTGCATACTTGCCTTCATCATATTTCTTGGTTCTTATTTGGCTTTTCTCTAAGTGGGGTTTTGGAGCTTGTCTTGATCTTCATGACAAGCTCAAGTTCACGAAAACAGATTTTGTATGAAAAACTTGTTGCGTTTTCGGTTTTGGAGTTTCTCCCGGTTCATCTTTTATAGAGAGGTTTCACCTTTCTACATTTGGATTTATACTCCCATGATGGACTATGACGTTTCTCTGCATGATCTTTTAGAGCTCGTTGTGGTGATTCCAACGAGCCCAAGAACATCGAAAACGGAGTCCGGATGATCAAGATATGTTAGTTTTCGTGTTGTTTGTTTCTGCAGTTTTTGTTGGCCGGAATCTCCGGTGTAAACACACCGGAGTCTCCGGCCCAGACCGGAAAACTTCATATTTCAAGTTGGGACAACTCGGCGTTTGTCTCTGATGCCCAGTCCGGAGACTGGCCGGAGACTTTGGAAGTTTCTGGTCTGAACGGATTTTCCGGTCCCCTCGTGGGCCGGATATTCCGCCCAGGCCGGATACTACGGTCCTTCAGGCCGGAGACTCCGGTGTTAAGTTTCCAGCAACGGCTCTATTTCGTGGGGACCTATAAAAGGCCCCTTCTTCCCCAATGAGTCTAGCTTTGCTGAGCACGAAATTGACCTCCATTGTTGACCTCCTTGAGCTTAGCTATCTCTCAATCCCTCCATGATTCTTGCCTCCATTTAGTGGGAAAAGAGAGAGGAGATCTAGATCTATTGTTCCACCAATCCATCCCTCCTCTAAGTGAGGGGAAGCCTTTGGATCTAGATCTTGGAGTTCCATTTGTTGAGTTCTTCTTTGTTCTTCCTCTCTTCTCCCCCCATAAGCATTAGTTGCTTTTGGTGGGATTTGGGAGTGAAGGATTTGATCACTTATAGTAGTTTTGCCTTCTTGCATTAGTTGCATCGGTTTGAGTTCTCCACGGTGATACGTGGAAAGTGAAGTTGAGAAGCTTGTCACTCTTGGGTAATGGGGTGCCCTAGAGCTTGTCCTCTAGGGTACTTGGGGTGCCCTAGACGGTTCTTGTTGATCTCAGAGTTTTGGTGGCTCCCGGGATTAGTTGAGGGCCTCCAATTGAGTTGTGGAGTGTGCCTCAACCTTGTGATTCTTGTGGCTTTGGGAGCCGCGGGAATTCGGTGGGAGCCTCCAATTAAGTTGTGGAGTGTGCCTCATCCTTGTACGGGTTCGGTGACCACCCTCGAGTGTTCCATAGTGGTTCGTGGTTCTCTACATTGGTAGAGGCACGAAGGAGATTACGGTGTGCCATTTGACGGCTATTCGGGGATCACTTTGTGACTCCGCACCGCTCCAACGGAGACATAGCTTCCATTGGGAAGTGAACTTCGGGATAAATCATCGTCTCCAAGTGCCTCGGTATTTCTATACCCGAGCTTCTTACTTATGCAATTTACTTTGTGATAGCCATCGAGCTTGAAGTAATATATCTTGCTATCACATAGTTGCTTATCTTGATTAGCATAAGTTGTTGGTGCACATAGGTAAACCTAGCTTTGTTTAGGTTTTGTGCTTGATAAATTAACCGCTAGTTTTATTCCGCATTTATTCAAGCCTAAACCGTAAAGAATTTTAATCGCCTATTCACCCCCCCCTCTAGGCGACATCCGTGTCCTTTCAACTAGCCTCATCACCATCTCCACCCATAAACGATGAAAGCCCAACCGAAGCATGATAGCTCGGAGATAATCCCATTCCACTCGGTCATATGCTTTCCTCATATCTAGCTTTAGAGCACAACATCTCAGATTCTTTGCCCTCTTGCGCTTCACGAAGTGCAAGCACTCAAAAGTTGATATAATATTATCCGTGATCATACGTACTGGTACAAACGCGGGTTGCTCCTCCGAAATAATCTCTGGGAGGATGCCCTTAAGCCAGTTCGCCACCACCTTGGAAGCAATCTTATACAACACATTACACAAGCTTATCGGTCTCAATTGTCCCAACTCCTCCAGGCTCGCCACCTTGGGGATTAGAACAATGAAAGTGTTATTAATTACCTTCGGATCATCATCCCCGCGTAAAATCCGTAGAACCGCTGAGGTCACCTCGGCCCCACATAGCTCCCAGTGGTGCTGGAAGAAATGCGCAGGAAATCCATCCGGCCCCGGTGCCTTTGTCGGAAACATCTGAAACAAAGCCGCTTTTACTTCCTTCTCCTCAAAAGGCTTGAGAAGACCATCGTTCATTTTAGCTGACACCTTGATAGGTACCGTATCAAGCACTGCTCCCATATTGCTTGTTCCCTTGGCCCTATAAAGGTACTTATAGAAGTTTGTAGCCATTTCACCCATCTCCCTTTCATCTTCAGCTGTGCTTCCATCCGGTTTTCGCAACCGGGTGATTTTATTCTTTTTCTTGCGCTGACTAGCTCTCAAATGAAAGAACCTCGTGTTTTTGTCCCCCGCTTTCATCCACTGGATCCTGGACCTCTGTTGCCACATGATCTCCTCACGATGGTTCAGTTCCACAATGCGGTCTGTGATCTTTATTTCCGCATGCGAAGGTCCAGTCCTGTTTCGATCGGCCTGCAACCTACCCAACTCCTCCTTGAGTTGTTGCAGCTCAATCCTAACGTTGCCAAAAGTCTCACGTCCCCACCCTTGAAGCTGGTTCGAAACAGCCGCCAACTTTTTTCTGTAGGTCCATTACATTGGTCGCGGGCGCCCCTCATTCTGCCAAGTTTGGGTCATCATGGGTGAGAACTCTGCATGAGATTCCCACATTAATTCATACCTGAACAACTGTTGATGCCGCCCTCTTCGATGCTCACTGACTTGGGGATCCCATGTCAGCAATATAGGTCCATGATCCGAGGCAGCCGTGGTCAGGTTTTGCACCGACGCCAGCGGGAATCTCGAGCACCAATCTGCATTTGCCAGTGCCCTATCCAACGTACTCGACAGTAGGAGCCTCCAGTAACCCGCTTATCGTACGTCCAACTGTGCCCCACGTAACTTAGGTCATGGAGGCAGCATACATCCACCATCTCACGGAAACCAGCTATTTGCACATGGCTACGCTCCTGCACACCAACATGTTCCGATCGATGTAAAACCTCGTTAAAATCGCCAATGCACATCCATGGGTGTGGGTATGATGACTTTATTAATTTAAGCATGTCCCACGTCTTGAAACGTAGGTGAGTCTGTGCTTCCCCGTACACGCAAGTAAGCCTCCATGGCTCCTTGCCATGCTCAGTAACAATAGCATCAATATGATACTTCGAGTACGATAAAATCTCAATGTTTATCTCATTATTCCAGAAGATTCCAATGCCACCCTTCTGTCCAGAACTGGTTACAGCATATGCATGATCGTAGCCTAGCGTACGACTTAGGCCTTCTACCCGTGTTTTGTGCACTTGAGTTTCCTGAACACATAACACGGTCGGGGCATACTTCCTCACGAAATCGCGAAGCTCCTTAACGGTCGCGGCGTTGCCCAAGCCACGGCCGTTCCAGTTGGCACAACTCATTGTTGCTGGCGGTACTCCGCCCCGGAGCCCGCCAAAATGTTCGCCTGAGCCTTCCTGTCCTCACTTGTGCCAACAAGCTTCTTCAGCACCTTTGCTTCAGCAGCAGCTTCCTTCTTCAAACTCTTCCAAACAGTGCGAGGCACATACCCAGAGTCAGCAGTTCACCCACAACGAGATACTGCGCTTTCCTTTCCCTCGCCCAAGCACTCACGACCATGGCGATCAGAAACTCCTAGATTGCTCCCCACCTCAACCCTTGCCCTTCCTGTCGTGCCCCAAGGCCGAGCAGCCAAAACAAAGATTGGCCCCTTGGTCAGCCCGAGTGGACGAGAGGATGAAGGGCAGTGGGAGTGTGGGATCGTTGAAAAACCGTCGACGGAGATGGGGTCGCCGCCGCCGTCGCTAGAGCCCTAGGAAACTTAGGTCGAACGAAGAGACACTCGAGACACGTCCTCGTGCGAACCTAGCTATTGACTTGGACCGTTATGGCTAATTTCATGCTACATGAAAATATTCAACTGAACCATCGGAGGTTCCCCTCCTATAGCTAGAGTCCAGAACCATCGGAGGTTCCCAAGCCAGCTCGAGCCCACCAGGATTTTATTTTTTCCGAGAGTATGCAATGCCACTAGGATTTTCGATCCAGCCTGTGGACGGAGCAAGTGGCCCGCCGAGCCAACACAAGGGACGTGTTTGGTTACTTGTAGCCATTTTGGTCACTTTGCATATGTGGCATGGCGGTGTCTGGCCTTGAAAAAACACGGCATGAGCTACGTTTTGCAGCCCATTTGGTTGCTCACAATGTGGTAGCTAGGCTCGTCTGTCTAGGACCAAGTAAATGATATCCAAGTGTTTGGTCGCCTATGTCTGCAAAATACATGCAAACATCGACTGTTTGGTTATGTACGTGTTCACACATACTCTCACCACTTATTCGAGTGATGACATTACCACGTAGAACTGGGACTTAGTAGGAAGGACATAAAACTAGCACAACAATTAGGGGGTTTATTATCATGCTTACACAGTTCACACAATACTGGTTCATCACAAATTCAGCACAACAAGTGTTGTGGGTGCACCACAAGTTCATCATCGAGTGGTTTAATATATACCGCCTCGCAAAATATATTTGGCTTGGTACTACATAATTGAGGGGATCAAGGGTAGGAAAGTAAACACTTCAGCAGCTGAAAGAACATTTCTTAATCCCTTGTGTTTTGTATGTTAGGCAACAACACTAGTGATCCATTAATCTGGTGTTAAGTGATGCAGTTTTTTGTGATTGCATCGACCCAAAAAGTTTAGAAGGAAAAGAGCCAACACAGTTTTCTGAAGTCAGAAAACCGGATATTCCGGGCTGAGTCTAGGCCGGATTATTCGGTGCCCAAGAGTGTCCAAGAGGAATTTTGGCTAAGGACTTAAGCGCGTCCAAATATGCAGCTCTTGGGCATCAACCGGATATTTGGGACGGATATTTTGGTTTGTGGCCGGATTATTCCGCATACCGGAATATTCGGTGCTCACTTATACCGGAATATCCGCATCCAAGTTCGTCAACGGCTAGAAATCTGGGAGGGGTATTTATACCCCTCCCCTTCTTCAACCTCAACTAGCTGGACCAGACCTTGAAGAACACCTACAGCTGAGCCACAAAAATCACTAGATCTTCCTATCCCTCCACCCAAACTCGTCGATCTTGGAGGATTGAAGGAGAAGAGCAAGATCTCCATCTTCACCGAAGCGATTTGTATTTCCCCCTCATTCACTTGAGAGATTCTTGCCTATGGTTTCCATTAGGAAAACCTAGGCCACCATTCTCACATCTTGTTGTGTTGTGACAGATTGTGTGATTCGCGAGCCTCCAATTTGGTTGTGGATGCGTGCCCCGAGCTTGTTGTAAAGGCTCCGATTCCCGCCTCGAAGGAGATCGATAGTGGAAGGTGAACCAATCTTTTGTGGTGCGGTTCATCGGAGAATAGGGCGAGGCCTTTGTGGCGTTGAGTAGACCTTTGTGGCAAGCTCACACCACTCCAACGAGACGTACTCCCGTAACAAGGAGGAACTCGGGAATACATCCTTGTCTCCGCGTGCTTCCATCGGTTACTTCTATCCTTTACCGTCTTTTCCTAGCTTGTATCTTGCTTAGTGGTTTGTTTGTCATATAGGTAAATTCACCGTAGTTGCATATCTTGAGAATTTATGGTCAAGTCTTAATTGAAAAAGAATTAATATTTGGTGTATCACCTATTCACCCCCCCCCCTCTAGGTGTCATACTCGATCCTTTTAGCAGCAACACCATAATCACCTCATCACACGTAGTGCTTGCGAAGGAAGGAAGTGAACCACTGCTTCTTCTAGTGAGGGTTCATGATAAGATAGGCGACTTGCTCCGCTTCATTGCCCATTGGGTGGCTTAGAGCAAGATGCAGCGAGTCAACCACGATAGGATTCTTCATACGAATCTTGCCGAAAATGATCCTCATCTGATCATAGTTCTGAATTGGCTTGTTGAGGTAAGCTTCATCCTTGGGGTGAGCTGAAATCAAAGTAGAGTTACTCCCGGGACAACAGAAGTAGCGAACTAATGGAACAAATGGAATTACGAAAGTTTACCTTGACATGTTTTATGAACATATCATTGCCCATCATGAAGCAAGTACTCTCCTCCTGCCATTCCACCGCTTCAACTTTTGCCAAAGCGCGGAGCATGTTCCACTTATATCTCCACTTTCTAAGGTGATTGTACACCTGAGTAGTGCTGACCTTGGTGTCGCAGAAAAGAACACTGTTGCAAATCTCTTCCAAGCTCTTGTCCCTGATTTCCCCTGTCATATCAACCCCACCATTGACGAGCTCAGCTATCCCTGTGAGGACAAAGGTGGATAAAACAGGAGGCAACTGCATTGGGAGGCCACTAGACACTGTCAGATGAAGGAACTTATCAGCCGCTGGTGCGTATCAAAGCGACTTCAAAGAGAGCACTAGTGTAGCTGAAAGATTTGGGGAGGTGGACAACACCTCAGTGGCCGTCTCCTGCGTAGATTAGCATTGTAAGCATGCATCACACGGGTGTTGATACAAGCAAAAAAACAAGCATGGACATACTAGGAGGTGGGAGTGGTAACAATGCATCTTCAGTACATGCTTTCATATACACTGAAAAACGTGATACAAGGATGAGTAATACACTATATAAAGAAACTCTAGTATCACAAAGATTGAACACACAAACAAGGTAGAACATCAATGAACTACCGCGTCGAAACTTAAACATGTATTATCTTCGTTGCATTCTGTCATGTATTGGAGAAACATTGGTACAAGGATGAGAACTACACTCTATTGAACCAACCGTCGTACCACAATCTCTCTAATACACGAACGACATAGCGGTGAGAGCAACTGATCTACTCGATCTACTCACACATACCTTATAACGTACATATCTACTCACATCTACCACATGCTCATAGATCTAGGCTACAGAAGTGAGGGTTGCATGTTACTTACAGCTACGGAGGCAGTGGGGGAGGAAGATGACATCTCGAAGAAAAGGAGAAACAACAGTTGCCCCTGACGAACACTGTCGACCGAAGGAGATCTCGCCGCCGCTTGCGTGATGCAAAATGGTGAAGAGCTCAAAAGGAGGGGGGATGGTGGCGAGAGTTTTGACGGTGTGCCGGAGGGGGTGAAATAGAGGGGCGATGGTGGACGGTAACAAAAACTCCCGCCGCAAATTCGCGTGCGCACACGAGCTCGCGCCATCTCCATGCTCGCACCACGTCGCCGTGCCCAGCCCGTTTAGCACCGTGACGGGCCGTGCCGTGCGCGGGCCGGCCCGTTGGCCAGCTCTGCCCAAGAAGAATGCGAGCATGCGGCAGGCCGCCGCATTGGGCGCGCTGGTGGCCCAGCTCGTCGTGTCCTTTTCCCTCTGCAGAGTCAATGCCTCGGTCAAAGCTCCGGGCGAGCATGTCTTCCTCCTGCCCCTCCTAAGCTGCAGCCTCCCTCGGCCCTCGTGTCGCCCTGCTCCCTCCACCACTAGACGTCACCTCTTCCCTCCCCACGCCGGCGCACGCACGTATCCGCATTCTCCTCCTTCGCCCCGCCGCAGATCTCCTGGGCCCTACCATGGACGCCCCACCCGCCTCCGCCTCCACCTCCGCCGCAGGATCGGACGTCGCCGCGACGCCGGAGGACTCCCCGCCGCGCCGGACCCCAGGGCACCGGCGCGCGCAGTCGGAGATCCTCCTGGGGGCGACCTCCTCCCTCCCCGACGACCTCGCCTTCGACGCCGCCGACCTCGGCGTCGTCGGGGAGGCCATCGGCGCCGGCGACGACGAGGACGAGTACGAGGACTACGAGGAGGGAGGCGCCGGCGGAGGAGGCGGCGGGATGTTCCTCGACGCCGGCGGCAGGCTCGCCGACGCCGCGCCGTACCCGCCGCCGCCGCTGCCCGCGCGGCCGCGGCACCAGCACAGCATGTCCATGGACGGCTCCACCTCCTTCGCGTCCGCCGGGAGGGCCAGCGCCGACGCCAAGAAGGCCATCTCCGACGCCAAGCTCGCCGAGCTCGCTCTCGTTGACCCCAAGCGCGCCAAGAGGTGACACCGTCCTTTAAGACTGAGAGCACAAGCGGAATGACTTCTTCTAGTTCTAGCCTTTTGCTCTGTTGCTATTCTGGTTCTCGTTAGGGTTGCCGAATAGGACATAGATTTTCCGAATAGGACGTAGATTGCGGCGGTTGACAGGGACAGGTTACAGGGCTAATTTCAAGGAATGTTTCTTCTTCCAAAAGGTGTGAAAGGGGAGAAAGTTGTGGAATCTGGAATCATATGATTTAGCCAGCAGTAATCATGAGATCTTTACTAGATGTACTCTTTTAGGACTGATTGATACTAAAAACAAAAAAAATACATATTTTTTTACTTTTTAGAGAGAAAAATGTACTCCTACTAAGAAAGCTTTAAGAGACTATCTATATAGTTTGAGTACAGCTAGAAATCTATAATTAGATTAATAGTACCGAACTTATAGCGTGCCAACGAAAAAAATGTATTTGTCCTTTGTGTTCTTCTTAATCTTACCTCTAGGGCGTGATACATGCTGGCATCTTGATGGTGAATTGGTGATGCGAGTCTTCAATTTCGGCAATAAGAACTAATAGTACTTATTATTGGTTCACTGGTTAATTAAAAGTATCACTATATGTGAATATGTTACATGAGATTTGTTGTGAGTAGAAATTTTGTATTTGAATTTTTTGCGTTACCTTTCTTGGAAGGAGGCCACGTAAAAGGAGAGTTTCACGACTGTAAATTAGTAATAGCCTTTTGCTCTGGTGGTAATTTAGTACAAATATTGTACTCCCTCCGATCCATATTAGTGGACATAGCTTTGTCTAAATTCATATGTATCTAGTTAAGTATTTAGACTAGATACATGTGTATCTAGACAAAGTTGTGCCCACTAATATGGATCGGAGGGAGTACTGTATGCAAGTTAATCTGCTCGTCTTATGAGACCAATTCCGCGTGTTATTATTCTTTGCTAGAAAATCTAGATGCATCTTTGTTGTGTAATTTGATATGATATAAATTATTTATTTTGACTTATTGATTGTGTGTGCCTTTTGGGTTTGTGCTTGTTACTTCGGTTAATTTCCTTTTATTTTTTCGAAACATTTTAGGATTATGGCCAACCGCCAGTCAGCTGCTAGGTCAAAAGAAAGAAAGATGCGCTACATCGCGGAGCTCGAGAGAAAAGTACAGTGTCTCCAAACAGAAGCAACTACACTATCAGCTCAGTTGTCCATGTTGCAGGTTTGTCATTGGGATTTACTTTTAACCATTTAATTCTTGCACATTTATATGCGTTAGATGGTTTAAATCTGTGTTTGTAAGTTGATTTGCTGGCAATTGCTACTCAGTCTCTTCAACGGTCGACACAAATAGTAAATGTTTAGGCATTTCAATGCATTCCTATGATATTTTTGGCATTCAATTAGAATCTCCAACTGTCGTCACTGTCTGTTCAAGTGTTGAATGTTTTGCCAATTTTATCTTGTAGAATATCTTTACATCTGCATATGGTTACGGAATTTGTGGGTTAGTTGGCATTACAATATATGTTTGGACACCCAACAAAGTATTCTATTTCAGAACTAGGGAGAGGGGGCAATCCGCTGCTTGTTATAGTAACTCAAAAGATAGCGTATCGTACAGACTAGAATGAACAAATAGGGAGAGAAGATTGCCTTGGCGAAAGACCACTCGTGCTACGGAATCACTCCCCCTAGCACGCCATGGGAGCGTCTAACTGTGAACTTTTAGATATGGTGCAGCCCTACTCTGAACAAATATTGATAAGTTGTATTTTTTTATTTGTTTGTTTGAGCGGTCATCATTTATGTTACTTCTGCATGTTGTTTACATCTGACATATTATTACCAGTTGCAAATAGATATTTCATGCTATTGATATCCTACGGACACATATTGATGATATACTGCATAGTTTGTATTTTTCAATTAATTCTTGTAGGTCTTCCATGAGTAATGAGTATATTTCTTGTGTGATACAGAGAGATACCTCTGGTTTAACAAATGAGAATGGTGATTTGAAGCTGCGGGTGCAAACAATGGAGCAGCAGGTCAGGCTGCAAGATGGTAAGGTTTTCTTTGCATCACAAATTCGAAGTTAACAAAAAGATATTTACTTCATATCACGCTCATTGATGTCATGTTCTTCGATAGTTGCAAATTACTTAATGATGTCCTAAATTCTACTTACTCTCACAAAAAAATTGTGTTCCTAAATTCTACTTACTCTCACACAGAAAACTTTGTTTGGTATTCTCTTGGATTTTGTCCTGGTTTTTCTTGATCGTCTAGAGATTCAGCAGCTATTATCAGTCTCCTCTTAATCCTAATGATAGAGTTAACTTGGGTTAGCCTTTCTGCTATGCTAACTTTGTTTCCCTATACTAAGTTCATAACCGTTCCTTATCTACATGTAGCACTGAACGACAGACTGAGGGACGAGGTTCAGCAGCTGAAGATTGCAACAGGACAGGTTAACACCAACAGTGGAAAAATGGGAAAATTCGGCCTGTCCTCATACGGAGCAGATTCACAAAGTTACCAGCGTGGCCATAATATGCAATCTCTCCTGGCTGCTCAGCAGCTGCAGCAACTTCAGATCCAGTCCCAGCACCAGCAACCTCAAATGCATTTGCAGCAGCAACACCTTGGCAGTGCCCGGCAGCAGCACCACCACCAGCTACGTCAGGACGCATTGCCATTTCCGGGAGACCTGAAGATGAAAGGAATTGCCATGACATCCCATGTGCAGAACGCAGGCGCGTTTGATGGCCAAGCCAGGAACGAACCGTGAGAACTGGCGCAGGTACATGTCAGTTGTCAGGAGTAATAATTTGTAGCGTCATGCGTAGGCTAGTGCAGTGTTAGGTAGCTGCCTAAAAGATGTCTGCAGCCTCCTCTAGAATGTAGACCCCATTCAGTCGCAAGTTGTTGTTGCAGAACTGATGAAACAAGCTGAGTACTTTCTACCAGGCCGAGTGTGCCATCTGGAAGAACTAACCATAAGTTGATGTCCGAAACTTTCCCGGATATGGTGAATTGACAGACCGATAATGCCACTGTCATTGTGTTCTGGCAACCGTTAAAACACTGACGAGTTGAACCGAATGCTGTTTTGCCTAGATCAAGCTGATCATGGTTTGGCGCATGTGCCAGCCAAAACAGATAAAATGTTCCATGGCAATAGTTTTCCTGTTCTACTTCTTCTAAAAGGGGTTCGGCCAGCCTTATCTCTTTAGCTACAGTAGAGAGAGGCGACCGAGAGGCGAACCTCAGGTCCTGGTCCTCGCCGGCGATTCCGCCGCTCCCCTTCACCTCCGGCCGCCGTTTTCGGCACCGTGAGGTGTGGGGGAGCTCCGGTCCTCGTCGTGTATAGTTAGGTTTGCTTCTAGGTGTGTGTGTCCTCCCGACGAGATCGAGACGGTGGCGATGGCGTCGGTGGTGTGGGCGTGGTCCTCCCCCTCCTTTCCCCGTTCCGGCGTTGCCAGGGAGGTTGCGGAGGTTGTCCGTCTGGCGCTCTTCTCCGATTTGTCTTCTCCGGCCGGCCGTGGAGGTGAGGGGAGGAGGAGGTCGGTGTGGGAGTTCTGGTTCTTGGTGGTCCTGCTGCTTTTCTTTGTTGGGGTTTCTCCGGCCGGCCGTGGTGGCGAGAGGAGAGGCCTTCTGGGGGAGCTGCTGGAGCTTTTGGGGCGGTCGTCGGCGGGCTCTGCTGGTGGTGTACCACGACGCGAGGTTGGAGGCTGCTGCTGTGGCTGTTGGCGGTGTGCAGGAGAGGGGTCTGGCTTCTCCCGGCGGGATGGGATCCTGCCTTGGCCAGATCTGGAGCGGATGGTGCTTGGGGTGCGTCCTCGGCTGATTTCTGAATCTGCGTTCAAATCCACTTCCATGGAGGTGGTGGTTACTGCAGCTCGCTTTTGCCTTAGGGCACGGAGCTCATCCTGCTCCATGGATCGTCCATTGGCATGATGTGCTTCTCCTCGGGTGGCAACGACGGAGGATCTCAGCGTCCAGTGGCGAGGAGGTAGACGACGGGCGGATGCGGTGGTTTCGGCGATATCCTCTGCGTCTTTTTCGTCTTGTACTTGTTTTACTGTCTGTAATGTTTTCCTTATCGTATGAATACAAGTATTTTCCGTTCAAAAATAAATAAATAGTTTTCCTGTTCTGGGATGTACCTTTTCTGTTTGCTGGAAAGAACATACATAAATTTTGCTGTGTTCATGTCATGCGGTGACCTATGGGGCGGCGCAGCAAGGTCGAAGGATTGATGACCCACATTTTTCGAGTTTCCAGGACATGTTGCCTGTCCTCTCAGTGGAAAGAAAAAAGATCAAGACGTGAAGCTGAAGACATACTGTATGCCATTAAAGAAGCAGCCGTAGGATGAATCAGCAAAGGTATCACCGATCCATGGATGGACAATGAAGAAACTGGAGCAATCTACCAACCAACCGAAAGAAGGGTACAACACGCGGTAATAAGAAGAACAAGAAACACCATGTATCAATGTACAAATATGAATCAGAGCGTCCAGCTAAATTATGCTTAGCAGCAGCAGCAGTCACTCCAGCTCTTCCTCCCGTATCCTATACCCCAAAAGAATTTTACAACAATTCGCTGTCCACCTAGCAGAGTGTGAAGCCATGAGCTAGCAAGTATTCGGTGTCACGCCGGCGCCGGCGTGTCCAATTAAATTTGTTCAGAATGATCCGCTCTCTTCTCTAAGTGATCGCTGCTTGCAGATGAGTCAGTCGTCGTCCTCGTAGTAGCGCTTGAACTCGAATGCGACGACGGCCATGACCCAGACGGCGACGAAGACGCCGTAGGAGACGATGTAGGCGCTCACCTCCTTGGCGATGGTGAGGCCGAGGAAGACGTTGACGATGGCCAGCAGGATCGCCACCCGGCCGATGTTGTGGTGGTACCAGTTCCAGAACCGGCGCACCTTGGACGTCTTGTTCGGCCGCGCCAGCACCGCCGTCACCTGCGGATCGGAAGCAACAACAGCACGGTGAGCACGACCCGTTCTTTCTGTCGGTCACCAGAACATGGAACGCGACAGCAGTGACAATATGCATTGTCTATCAGAAATCATGTCTCTAGGGTCAACCAATTAGAGAAAACCACGGGCATTAGCGCAGTTAACTAGTATATTTCCTTGACAGGAATAGTGTACTTAGCTAAGTACGATCCACAGCAACTACTAGTATACTACTAAAAATAAACATGCAAGTAAATCGGAGTATTGTTGTTCCAGGCTTGTTCTTACAGCACATGCCATTCTGCCAACTCAAATGATGATGAGCGCACATGTCTGCCAGCCAAGGAACGGAAATTGGATTCAATCAAGTCGGTCAGCAACTTCTACGCAATCTCTGCCCCATGTTACAGAATTAACATATTGCACTTCACCGACAATAGATGTTACAGAAGTTAAGCTAATCTAATGAACCGTGGTGTCCGATGCATACCTGGAGAGATGCCATGGCTAGGATGGCGATGCCGATGGCCTTGTGCACGTCGATGTTGTTGAGCCCGTCTTCGTCGAGTCGGAAACCCAGGACGACGGCGGCGATGCCGACGAGGAAGCCGGTCCCCTGGACGGCCATGTGGCCGTAGAACCAGTACGGCTCCTGGCGCCGGAAGTAGCGCGCCAGCATCATGCCCATGGGCAGCAGCACGCCCCAGCTCATCATGGACAGCAGCCCGTGCCACCTCTTGGTCGGGAAACCCGGGTCGCCCGATCCGCCGCCGCCGCCAGAGAGCGTCGCTGAACACAAAACACAAACAGATCCACTCCCGGTAAACAAAATGTGTACTTTTCCTTGCTACTACGCAAGCACAAACCAACCAGAGTGCCGTTTGCTTACCGGAGGCGTAGTTGAAGGCGCGGGAGCCCATGTCCCGGTGCATCTGGAGTGTGTAGTCGGAGTCGGAGGAAGGGAGGCTGCCCTCGTAGCCGACGGCGTAGATCAGATACGGCTGCGGGTGGTCGGTGCTGAGCTCAAAGGCGAGGTAGAGCCTGTCGGAGCTGGACACGGTGGCGGTCCTGTTCCTGACGAGGGTGAGGCGGCCGTCGTCCGGGGTCACCGCCTCGGGGCTCCGGCCCTGGAGGTAGTACTCCTTGGCGACGCCCTTGCCGCCCGAGGACGGCTTCCAGGCGACCATGGCGGTGCTCCCCACCATGCCCCCCTTGCCTGAGAAGCCGACCGCCACCCAGGAGCTCTTGTCCGGCGCCGACAGCACGAAGCTCCATTGGTTCGTCGCCGTGTTCTTGTACTGCGGAGCAGTTTGGATCAGATCAGAGGGCTATCACATTTTCACCTTAATATAAATCTGTTGCTACTTGGTTGCAAGTACTCAGACTACTTAATCCGCAGCAATGCAGTGACAAAAGAGGATATATTACCCTGAGGATGAAGTCTTCTTGCTTCCAGAGGGTGATGCATCGGAAGGCGGAGGAGTCGAAGGGGACGAGATGCGCGACGGGGACATCCCGGGCGCAGGAGTCGGACTTCTGGTGGCTCACCGCGAAGCAGAAGCCGAGCAGGCAGAGCAGCAGCAGCCGCACGGAAGAAGCCGCCATTGGTGCGTCAGTCTGCTCAGCTCTTCTTGTTCTTCCGGATGATGAGCCTCCCCTGCGCCACGGCCACCACCTGTGCGAGTGTCTCCGTAAAGGATTGGTGGGTACAGATGCAGAGGCCGGACAAGATTGCGGTGCCTGGAAGTTGAGGAAATGGCCAAGCTCCGCTCGCTGCTGCTGGGGGCAGTTTGGCAGGTCAGAGGATGCTGCCCTTGCCCTGCCCTCTCCAATGGCAGGCGAGGCCCCGAATCGAGTACCACTGTCCCAGCATGTGTATCTACATATATACGCTCCTCAAGTTGCAGTGTCCTTGTGTACATATATACCGTGTTCGCCGTGTTATTTGCTGGTGGTTAAGGTTTACGTACGGTCAAATGGCGCACATGCTTGGCAGCAATCCATCCTTGTACTACCACCGCAATTTGTATCTTTTTTTACTAAATGGCCCTTAATCGGACAATCAGACAAATCTGGCCCTCCGCAAAACTTTCGCGCGAATATGGCCCTCGGCTCAAAACGCCATATGCTGAGACGTTTCAAAAATATCAGAGCCTCCAGAAATCTCAGAAACGTCGTATAGTTTGGCGTATCCTAAGACAGAAAAACGCAAAAAATTCTAAGTCATTTGTGTAAAGCCTAATGAGATGGCTTTTCTCCCGGTCAGAGCCGACTTTCTCTGAGATTTTCAGAGCCTCTGAACAGGAGAAAAGCATATCATTTGGCTTTACCCAAATGAAAAGCCATCTGGCAGATTGGCAGCAATGCTTGTGCAGTAAATCTCCATGGATATATTGCGCGGTCAACTTGCCCCATGCTCCACACAGTGGTGCTGGTGCAGTAACAGTAAATCGTACACCCACTGTACCAACTAGAATACCCTCCAAATAATTAACCCAATGAGGAAGCCGTTGCCACCAGCCAGTGTGTCGGTTTGTCCTGTAGAGACGTGGATACACGAGCAGAGACAAACCGAGAGGGCGACGCCACCGTACGTCTATTTGTATTCGGCGAGCATCCAATCAGTGAGGTGAGCTTGCACAGCACAGCGAGGAAGGGAGATGGATCCTCCGACCACCGGGGATGGGGCCCCGCCACCGCCAGCCGGCCAGCACCCAGCGGTGCGGTGGCCGGCGGTGGTAGGCAAAGCACGGGGACGGAGGAAAGGGGTCCAATGATTAATGCCGCAACGGGAACAGCTCACGGTCTATGGCTGCACGGATTCCGTTTAAAAAAAGATGCCGGGTGCACATGGACTTATGGAGGACCGATCTTCTTCTCTCTTTGCCAGTTTGCGGCGCACCGATCCGTCGGTTTCCAACGACCATCGAGCGAGTGCCTTGCTACTCTTCCGCCGTGGCGGCAGAACAGGCCGGCGGTACGTAGTGGCGTAGTCGGAAGCATGACCTGAATCTTCCCTGGTCGAACCGTCGGCAGGATCTTCCTTCGTGCCATTAACTCTGTTCGGCCTTGTTTTACATTGTTTTAATGCTCCCCTGTTCTCTGTGCCAACAAGGCTTCCTGGATTCATAGGATTTTCAAAATACTCGAACCTTATTAAAACATGCCAGTGGTGCTTTGATTGGTGCGCGGGTCGTACAAAATAATTGGAAAAAAATTAAGAAGAGAAATAAGAGAACAAGCCCCATTTAAAGCGATAGTAGACAACAAGCGTAAAACAACCACCATTATTGGCAACACCCATTCCACGACAAAGACTCCAACATCGATGTATCCAAAAAGTGAACAATGCACAAGCGCCGTCTTCGACAGCCTAGTACTGATGATAATTTGGAAGATTTGGTTAGAGCGGAATATGCGTGTCTTCGAGGACTCGCCGTTGACACTGCAGACTCTGCTCCTCCATTGCCAATGAGGCGCACTTTTGGAAGATGGCAGGTGCGACAGGGAGTGCCACCGTTTGGAGGTCTTAGCTAGGTCTGGCTGTTAAGGCGGTGTTGCTGGGGCGCTGTTGGTCTGCCCAACCTTTGTTTTGCGCCTCTGTAGTAGTAGCCGTCGTTCTTTTCTTCATACTCTGGCTCTCTCTTTCGTTCTATCTATTTGGCACACAAGGTTTTTGCGTGCCCGCAAAAAAAAAACATCGTCGTTTGTCTTTTTTGAACAACTCACAAAAAATCTTTTATTCACGAAACTTTTTGTGCTAACATAAATGTCATCTAGCATATGTGAAAATTTTATTTGGAATTTTTTGACATTCTGAAAATTATTTTTTAAGTAGTGGATGTATCTAAACCTATGAACCGATATGGATTTCCCCGGATATGGATTTCCCTCGGACTAAACATGTACTCCCTCCATCTAGGATTATAAGCCACTTCTCCAACTTCTCTGTGACCAAGGCAGCACGCTATTGGGTGAGGAATAGGAAATAAATTCGCTTTAGGTGCCTAATTTTGTGCTAAATTGATGCATGTATTAAATGTTGAATCCAAACGATTGGATGGACAATTATTTTTTCGTGGGCATGTCAGACTTTCCCAAAGCAAAACGCCATATTAATTGCTAAATACACCCTATGGAAAGAGAAAACATGTTTTTGAAGAAGTGACTAAGGGCATGTACAATGCTAGAGAAGTCACGCCTTCTCTTAACCGTCCATATCATATAGAGACGGCAAAATTATATGTTGTACAATGTGTTATCTCTTATTGCCATACCTAACAATTAATGAGAACTAATTATATTTTAGTAGGAAATCGTAATTCTAAGGGAAGACAAATGGTACAATGGTTAAATTAGCATTCTCTTATTTCGTACGAGATCATCTCTTAGCTAAGGGAAGGCAACCTCCTCTTTCTCCATTCTCTCTCCGCCAACTAGACAATTATCCTACGTGTCAACGCTAAGAGAAGGCTGACGTCACCCCATTGTATATGTCCTAATAATCCTAGATGGAGGGAGTAGTAAAAGCAATTAATGCCTCTGATACCGATTACATGACCACCTGGTGATATCACACATCGGAATGACAGAACGAATATGATTAAAAAGGTAGGCTGCGTACGCTAAGTGGTATAGAAATAAAAAAGAGAAATCTTCAGAAATTGCCATGTCATAGATTGTTCTTCTCAAAACTGCATAAATCATAAATCACAACTATGCCATACATAGGCACAAAGTGAAAGGTATCCACGTTCTCATTTCACGAATCCTGAGTGGAGGACGCAGAAAGCCCGCAGAAAGAAACGATTGTTCTGATCGACCAAGCACGGTGAGCAAAAAGGGATCACCGATCGAAGCTGAAAAGAGAAACCAAACGCGGAGCCTTTTCAGTTTTCACACTGCCTCATTTGGGTTTCCTCGCTAGTAGGTTACCTATGATTCTTACCACTTTCAACCGTGCAGATTAGTTAAGCTCGTGGAGGCCGAACGCCCCCAGTACAGTGGTATTACAATTGCAACGAATCTAGCTCACCGAGGACAACTAAAATAGAACATTTTGCATGTCTACTACTCCGTATCAGGCAACAGCGGCAGCTAGCTGAAGCGTACTTATAGAGGCCGCGAGGAGACAGAGAGAATCACCAAATGATCCCACGACACAGCATGCGAAAGGTAACAAATTCCATTTTAGTGCAGGCTCGTGGAACATCAACCAATACGATGACGAAACATCTATACTTTCCAATAAACTTTACAAGTGTGAACTGTGAAGCCTATCTGCCGACGCTGGTTAATTAATTAGAGAGGGCCTCTGACGGAGCCAGACAGGCAAAGAGAGACACATCACCACTAAGCCTGTAACTGCAACTTGAAAAATGCTTTCAAATAAAATCAACCTGGCAGTGATATATTAATTGACGCGGATTTGACGTGCACCTACCTATAGTAATTTACAAGTTTTAGAGTGGTTGGTATTTTTAATAACCGTTCATCCACCACGATCTAACGGTGTTAAAAGTGTCGGAACCATACTGACGAACTGAACAGTTCCACGGAACCGAAATTTACGTGGGACCGGAACCAAATTTTTGTGGGACCGGTACCAAAATTAGGTGGGACCGGTACAAAAACTGTGGGGCCATAATTTTATTTTAATTCTTATAAAGGCTATTTTCTCGTTTCCTTAAGCCTGTGCGAGGTTCTGACGGTCTCAAGCCGGGCGGCCGGCCGGTGCAGTGCGTCGCCTCGCCGAGCTCGACCCCAGCGGTAGCTCTGCCCGTCACACTCCCTCCTCCGACTGGCGCTCACTACAGGGAGCTCGATGGCGTGGTTGGAGGCCCGGGGAGGACCGGAGCTTGGTTGGCGCCGACGATGGCGGACGCCGGAGCACGGCCAAGCCCGGGAGGCTACTGGAGGAAGCTTAGCTTGCCAATAACATGTCCAGAAGGTAGGGGAGACGACTTGGGCACGAGAAAGCTGGCTGGGAGAGCCGAGGATGCCGGAGGACGACGGATTTATTGACTACGTCCGGCGCCAGGCGGCCAGAGCGTACGACGAGGACGATTACGGCCACGGTGCGGCTCTATTCAACGATTTTCACGGCGAGGAGGCTCACATAATCGTGGTGGAGAGAGCTAGCTAGCTGTGCTAGCATGCACGCCTCCCAGCCTAGCGCGAGTCACGCACAAGGTAGTAGCAGCAACACGTCAGCAGCTTGCCTGAATACAAGCGCGGGTCGTAGCTTGCGAGTGCTAGGGTGAGCGCGGCTAGTCGAGTGGGAACGGACGACGTGAAGGCGCGGATAAGAATCCGGTGCGCGGAAGGCGCGGCCGAGAGTATCAAGCAGGATTCAGGAATTTTAGTACCACCGAACTCAAACTGAACAAAACTATGTTCTTAGTACAAACTAGGTAAATTTAGTGCGGCGACACGCCGCACCCGTGTTGTAAAATTGTAATTTGAAAATGTCGACATTTATAAATTGTGTAGATTTGAGAATCGTTGGTATGCGAAGAGAGTTTGTGTTTGAAAGTTGTCTAAATTTCGAAAAGTAGTCAAATTAGAAAGTTATTTAGTTCTTTTTTTTCGCGTTAGTAAAATGGTTAGGTTTGAAAGGCAGTTGGAATTTTGAAATATTCAAAATTTGGAAATGTCCGTTTTTGGAAGTTGTTTAGATTGTAAAATTGTTGGAACTCAAAAAAAGTTTATGTTGAGAAGTTGTTGGGGAGCCATTTATGTTTGAATTGTTTGCATGTTTAGTAAATGCTCAGGTTTTGTAGATCCGTAATTAGAGGGAATGAATTTGCATTTTTGCTAGAATATTTATCTAATATAGCCAGATAGTTTTAAATTATGGTATTTGTAAATATGCTAGGTAAATTGAAATTGTGAAATATAGTTCCATTTTGCCAAAATTTTCTTGTGTGCTACCATATTTAGAGGAAATGTATGGTGAGTATGTCTAACTATTATGTTTGTATTTTTATGTAAATGTGCAATTTAGATCATTAGTTAGAAGGAAAATACTGTATGAGCAACTGTTAAATTGAATCCATCTTTAGAGGAAAAGAATTTGCGTTTCCTTGAAATGTACATGTAACGAAGCGTTATTTAAATTTGAGTACGTAGTTAGGGAGAGTTAAGTGCAATTTAGGTCGTTAGTTAGAGGAAAAATACTGTATTAGCAAGTGTTAAATTCATTCCATCTTTAGAGGAAAAGAATTTGTGTTTTCTTGAAATGTGCATGTAATGTAGCGTCATTTAAATTTAAGTATGTAGTTAGAGAGAGGTAAGTTCAACTTGAGTATTTAGTAAATTAAATTGTATATTTGGAGCGAGTTTAGTTATAATATTTTGTGAATGTTAAATTATTTGGTTTGGTATGGTATGTTTGTGTGTTGTCTTAAGTAGTTAACTTAACTTAAAATTCAGAGATAATACGTTGTTTGAGCATTTGTTAAATTCAATTTGAATTTAATCTATAATTTGATGAAATGAATGTGCATTCTCTGCAAATATTTACCTAGTCAAACATTTTTTTTGAAGTGCAACTACAGATTCAGAGGAATTTAAGTTATATTACTTCCAAGTTATGTTAGTTAAATTGAAATGGTCAAATATGATTTGTCTTGCCATAATTTGATTATGTGGCACCATAATAAGAGGAAATAGAATATGGTTATGTGAAAATATTGAATTTTCGTAGCATTTTTTTTTGCATAATTACAGGCAGTTTAGTCAAATTGTGTGTAAATATTAGTTTGTTTTGAAATGTAAGCTTGAACAAATTTAGAATTTGGGTTGGAATGCTCAAGTATGGTTGTCTTTTTACATGAAGGTATGTAAATATTGCCCAATTTGAACTATTTAAACATGTTTGTGGTCATGCGGCATAAATAGCTAACATTTATTTTTTCATGGTAATGTTGATATATTTGTGGTATTTCTGAATACCGTGGTGGGAGAAATTTGAACCTGAATCTGCGCACATTCAAAATTTGTTTACATTTAAATGTATCGACATTAGAAAGGAAAATATTTCATTTACAAATTGTTTGAATTTCTAAATTGTTAGAAGTTGTTCGTATGTGATTTTATTTTTAGTGGTTTTTAGATAGTAAGATTTGGAAGGCATTGGAAATCTAAACAATTTTAAACTTGAACCTTGATCAAATGATGTAAGTAGTCGTTTTTTTTGTGACAATGCTTATATGTTTGCTATCTTTGTGAATAGTGTGTGAAAAAACTTCAAATTTGTAAATGTCTACATTCAAACCCTAAACCCTAAAGTAGGCCCACTTGTCAGAATTCTATCAATTTCTAGAATTGTTGCTGAAAAAAAGAAATCTGAGTTGTGGGTCAACAACTGATGTCATGCTCTTTGGTTGTCACGGATTGATAGAGAATTTCGCAAGGCAATGATTTTTTCGTGCTGTTTATAATACAGTTGACCACTATGTTAACTAATCGATTATGAAAAATTGGGAATGCAAATAAAGTTTACTGTTAAAAAAGTGTTTATACTTCGAATTTTGTATTGTTGCGATAGTTTTGACTCTTTTTTTCTCCGTGGCATACGTTGTGCTCACGTGGTAAATTTCAAATTTGGGAATGTGTGCATTTAAAAATGTTGTGTAGTTTCTAAATTTTCGTATTTGAATTTGGATAGTATGTCATAGGTAGTCAGCAATTATTTTTTTGTTGTGAATCTTGTGGTATGTTTCTTCATCTATGTAAATTTAACCGTCAAATTGCAGAAAGGTTAGTTCAGTATGAACATTTATTAGATTCAGCTGCATAATTGTAAAAAGCTCATTTGTAGTATTGCTTCTAAATATTATTTTTTTTGGTTTCATATAATGTATTTGAGGGTTTTCTTAAATAGTAAATCTAATTCAATAATTGGTGAGAATACATTGTGTGAGCATGCATTAAGGTCAATTAAAAATTCATTCCAGAAGTAGAGAAAATGAATTTGCATTTTGTTTAAATATTTATGAAGGCACGCATTTTAAAATGTAGCTACATAATTAGAGAGTTTTAAGTTATATTGCCTCTAAATATGTTAGTGTAATTGAAATCATCAAGTATGGTTTCAAATTGAAATGTGAAATATGTAAGGAGATGATTTGTCAATAAATATGTAAGCTTGGTGACAGTGGGAGAAGGCATAGAAAAAGAAAAGAAAGTAGAAAAAAAATGAAAACATGTAAAGGAAAAGAAGCAATTTGTCATTTAGAATATCTTTAGATATAATTAAGGAGAATGCAATTTGTGAGCATTCATCAAATTTTGATTTAGTGTATTTGGGGGGAATACTTTTAAATTTGAAAGCTCTTACGTTTGAAAGTTCTTCGAGTTTGGAAATTGTTGGAATTGTAAAAAAGTCTACATTTAAAAGCTTGTTAGATTTCGAAAATTCGGCAAATTGAGAAGATATTCAGATTATAATTCTTTTGACGTTTACGGAACGTTAAGTTTTGTGTGACAGTTAAAATTCTAGGAATATTCAAATTTGAAAGTTCGATCGTATGGCGTACGTAAACAACATTCATTTCTTTTGTCCATTTCCCGTATTTTAATAGCGTGTAAATTTAATGGTACTGAATTTGTAATTTGTTTTACATTTGTCGGAATTCGTGTCAGGCAGTGGGGCCCACTTGCCTTGATGCAAATTAGATTTGAAATAGGTTGAAAAAGGTCCCAAAGTATTTGAAAATAGTAAATCTAATTCAATAATTGGTGAGAATACATTGTGTGAGCATGCATTAAGGTCAATTTAAAATTCATTCCAGAAGTAGAGAAAATGAATTTGCATTTTGTTTAAATATTTATGAAGGCACACATTTTAAAATGTAGCTACGTAATTAGAGAGTTTTAAGTTATATTGCATCTAAATATGTTAGTGTAATTGAAATCATCAAGTATGGTTTCAAATTGAAATGTGAAATATGTAAGGAGATGATTTGTCAATAAATATGTAAGCTTGGTGACAGTGGGAGAAGGCATAGAAAAAGAAAAGAAAGTAGAAAAAAATGAAAATATGTAAAGGAAAAGAAGCAATTTGTCATTTAGAATATCTTTAGATATAATTAAGGAGAATGCAATTTGTGAGCATTCATCAAATTTTGATTTAGTGTATTTGGGGGAATACTTTTAAATTTGAAAGCTCTTACGTTTGAAAGTTCTTCGAGTTTGGAAATTGTTGGAATTGTAAAAAAGTCTACATTTAAAAGCTTGTTAGATTTCGAAAATTCGGCAAATTGAGAAGATATTCATATTATAATTCCTTTGACGTTTACAGAACGTTAAGTTTTGTGTGACAGTTAAAATTCTAGGGATATTCAAATTTGAAAGTTCGATCGTATGGCGTTCGTAAACAACATTCATTTCTTTTGTCCATTTCCCATATTTTAATAGCGTGTAAATTTAATGGTACTAAATTTGTAATATGTTTTACATTTGTCGGAATTCGTGTCAGGCAGTGGGGCCCACTTGCCTTGATGCAAATTAGATTTGAAATAGGTTGAAAAAGGTCCTAAAGTATTTGAAATGTTTATTTTTACTTTCCGTGTTTTTTTTCAAATTTTGTTCGAATTGATTTGGAGTTGTTTTTAAAATTTGTAAAGTTTTTGCATAGAAGGAAAAAAAACGGCCCAGCAGCCCATCCCACCGACACGGTGACGTCACTGTGACGTCGCCAATCGCCGGATCTGGCCGCAATCACCCGCGGCGGCGACGACCACGGCGACGGCGCGTTGCCGTGTTCTGGGAGGCGCGTGGAGGCGTCGCGGACGCGCGCGGGCGCGGGGCGTCCGTAGGTGGCGGCGCCGCCCCGCCTAGGTCGCCGGAGCGGCCGCGTCGACTCGCGAACACGGCGGAGGGCAGCCGCGACGGAGGCGTCGATTCCGGCGCCGGCGCGTCGTCCCGGCACGCGTACGTCGGCGAGAAGGCGGGGGCGGCGACGACGGAGCCCGTGGTGGGCTCCGATGCGTGTGTGGAGGACCGGAACGACGGCGCGAGGCGGCGGCCGACGGCGATGACCTCGTCGCCGCGCGCGGAAGAGAAGCGGGAGGGGAATTCTGCGGGACACTTTGCAAAAAAGCCCTGATGTTTTCTGTTATTGCAAACAGGTCCAACGTAACGGGAGGTCTGGACTGCAGGTTGATTTCCCGTCTAGGGAAGGGCCTTTTTGAAAAACCGTCACGAACGCGTCCTCTGAATCGTCGGATCGCCGTCGAACGGCCGGGATCGTGTAACTGTTCAATTCTACAGTGCTTACTGTAGTTGCTACAGTGCACGGATCGCTCTCAGGCCGAGAATCTGCACAGATTTGATATACTTAGTAATGTATGCTTCAAACCCAAACTGTACAATATAATTCAGAAAGTATAACTTTATTCATGAATAGAAAAAATGCATTTACAATGGCAGTACATACAACATAAGCTTATCTGTAAATGGCAGTACATAACGTAAGCTAATTTATGTTGAGGATACACACGTGTTTGAGGATGCCACCAAGCACCTGTACATGGACTCCGTCACTGTTAAACCAATGGTGTCTCTGAACCCGTTGATGTCTCACTATGCGTGTACATTCAGTGTGATCGTCAGATAAAGATTACTGAACCTATGTTAGTGCAGGTGAAGGTAGCCAAGAATCCTGAAGCATTTGGTAGCCTTAGTCGTAGAAGGCTTAAGATGAAGTTTAAGGCTGATGATGCTCCGCTGTACATATACAGTATAACAGTGCTGGTGAAAATGATGTGAAGGAAAACAACGAATCTGAAGCACTGGGCAGCCTCAGCCTAAGGAAGCTTAGGACCGAGTTCAATGAGATTGTGGCAGTGGCACAAGAGAACGAGGTCAAGGAAGGCAAGAAATCATCCACGCCGCTTGATACGCTTAGCCTAAGGCAGCTTAGGCTGAAGGTCAAGGAGACGCTGAACGTCCAGAACCGCACCCAAAAGATTGCATGAATCCCACTCCCTCCGAGCCGCCGTCGTCGCCGAACTCCTCGCCTCGTGCCGAAATCTCCAACAACAGTCGCTCGCCGTGGGCACGCCGCGGCCTGGTTATCAAGGGAGGTCAGCGTGCTACTGTCCCTTAGTCGCGAGTAAAGGAGAGGTAAGGGAGGCGTGCGGCGGCTGCCCTGCTAGCGGTGTCGGCGGCGGCTGCCCTAGTTGGGCACGATTAGGTAGAAGTGAACCATGGATTCGGGCTGCCCTGCTAGCGGTGTTTTTCCCCGAAGACTACGTAATTTCAATCAACGGCTAATAAAAATCACCTCCTAATCAATGGCTAACAAAATTCAGAGTCCACGGTACCAACGGAACCACGAGTTCCGTGCCAATCACCACAAAAGAGCTCTAATTTATCAGCTGGTCGCGATTTCCAAAAGCTAATTGTGATGTTCCACCTACCTGCCGTGCATCTAAACTACTAAGCCGGTTTCACTCGCTTAACTATGTGCGTGGTTACTACATTTTCGTTGCAGGCTTCCAACAACTATCTTCATATATTGTACAACTTAATTTGAGTACTTTTTTGGAAGCCAATACGCATTGAGTTCTATCTCTGGATTCATAAACAGTTATTTTTCGAGTAGAGATTTCTTGCTCCCGGCCTCCAGTGCTCTTTATAATTTAAAAATAATAATTAAAAATCACATCTATAAGTTTAAAAAAAATCTGAAAAAGCCTGCGTGTTGTCAATAATATATTTCACAAACATGTAAAATCTCGATTTGAAATTCTTTCCATTCGGATCTACACAAAAATGGCAAATGTATGGATCTAAATGTACACACTTTCAAATCTCCAAAATATACAAAATTTGACTTTTTTGTGTAGCCCGGAATATAAAGTATTTAAAATTGAGAATTTGCATGTTTGTGGATAAATCATTGGGAATATGCAAGCTTTTTTTAGATTTTTAAAACTTATAAATATGATTTTTTTTAAAAGTTTTAACTAGAGCGAACACTGGAGTTGAGGAGGCAAAAGTGTTTTCCGTTATTTTTTCCTTCTATTTTCCCGTGCATGCATGTCCTCTCCATGACTCCATCGATAGCTACCACGTGCCATCATTTTGAAGTGTTTAGTAAGAGATGGAGTTGTACAACGAAAAAATTCAGAAGCGTTAGGACAACTCCAGCGGAGCAATCCATTTAGTCCGCGCGGCTAAAAAATAAATCCCAACGGCATGACGCAAATGTACTATTGTCCATTTTTCTATTCGATACGACCAATTTTCAGCCCAAATTTGGGCCAGATTTGCGTCGGCCCCGGACACGCACGAACACACCTCCCGTGGGATCCGGCCGAGGCGCCGGCGAACGTGCCAAAATGTCCACCACCCCACCAGCGGTCGATGAGCCGACAACTCCACCGCCACCACCGGAGGACGACGACGATGCCCTAGAGTTAAGGTCTTTTTATGTTGTCTATTTAAAATGTAGTCCTTGATTTCCTATTTTAATGGGCGAACGGACTCCTTGAACCAACACTCTGGCTCTAGTTTCGAATATTCAATTTATATGTTTCTCATGCTTAACTCGCTTCGCTGGCATTGTTGAACTGTTATTCACTTGAACTGGCAGGTGTACTGGTGTTGCATCGTTCAAACGAAGTTTCGGCGGGGTTTGGAATCTGGCTTAATATAATTAATCTTTACTTCTAGAGAAGGTAGTAAAGCTAGTTGAGCCAATTGGTCACACATGATTGAGTCATTTTTTTAGAAAAAAAAACTGAGTGAGTCATTGCTGATAATGTAAGGAAGGTTTTGTTTTTCTGAAACAACGGGCTCCTGTCAAGTTTCGGTGATTGTCACAGAAATATACACATATAACTTAAAAAATAAAAATCTGGCTAAGTGGCCCGCAGAAGGACACAATTGTGCTGATCGACCAGGTGAACAGAAGGGGATCACTGAACCTGTAAGGAGAAGGAGGCCTAGGACGGAGACCTTGTCAGTTTTCACACTGCTTCCTTTCTTCGGTTTCCTCTTTCTTCGGTTTCCTCACTCTTAAGGTTACACAAGATTCTTACCCCTTTCAACCCTGCAAATTAGTTAACCTCATGTAGGCCACACGCCCCAGGTCCGGTGGCATTTTTCTTATGGGAAACCAATTTAACTTTGAGTTCAATCACTGGATTAATCAAGTGATATCTCATGCATGTTGGTACTTCTACACAAGTTAGTGATGGCAGTTGAGTCAATTGGTCACGTGATTGGGTCATCGCTGATAATACAAGGAAGTTTTTCTTCTGAAACAAGTCCGCCCGTCGATTTCCATAACCACTGTCAACCTAAGAAAGGCCGTGCAAAATTAGCTAAGCTCGTGGACGCCACACGCCCCCCAGCCGAGTGCTGCTCCAATTACTACGGTACCTGGCTGAATTATACAGGGGAATCCTGAGGAGACATAGGGAATCACCAAATGATAGCACACAACGCAGCATGCATAGGTAACACATATTCCATTTTGGTGGAGGCTCGTGGACCAAACAAAGTGTTAGCATATCTGCCGAGGCTGGCTGATTAATTATGGAGAGGCAGAAACAGAGAGATGGTTACGGAGCGACGAGGGGTGGAGACAGCGCAGGGGAGCCGTAGCATGTGGCGGCAACCAAGATCACCCGAGACCCAGAAGCAAGCTATCGGCGGCGCAAGTGCCCATGTGATGTGAAGCGCGTGCCTGCACTCTCCACTCGAAAGACAGTCCACTGCACCAACCAACCACTACGGAACAGCGGGATTAGCTGGAAAACAGCTGATATATTCGTCTATCTCGGCCCGGCCTGCCATGGCTCGCCTTGCATACAAGCAGACGATATGATAGTAGACAGTATAGATTATAGCGACAGGTATATGCTGCATGCTTTGATACCTCTTTTTAGCCCCATATCATCGTCTACAAATGATGCCTCTTTTTAGCTCCGGATTGTGACATGGCGGGTTTCTGATCTCAAAGATATGGCCAAAAGGTTTACCTTTTTGTCTCCGAAAGAAGGTTGTTGTTCACTTCTGCTTGGATTCAATTATTTATCAAGGGATGAACAAAAACAAAAATGCAAAACACAATGTAACTGTAGTTTACATTTCTTGTTTTTGTTAATGAAACAAGGGACCCAATTATTTATCAAAGGAAAACTCGTGATTCTCTTACCAGAAAATAATGGTGAGAGAACCATGTATATTTTCTCTATGGACAAGGGCATGTTTATTGGATCCAAATTTTGTGTTTTATAGTTGATCACATTTACAACGACGTGTGTTCTCTGTCAAATGCTCCTGAACACCACCGATTGTCGCATTTTCCTTGTGTCCCTCCGGTCTGTCACCAAGACACGCCTGCAAACCCCGCTTAAATCCTCAAAGGTTACAGTGTGTCACAACGAAGAATCACCGGCGCCGCGTATACGCGCTATACACCTAGTTTCTAGAATGTTTGAAAAGTTTCTTATTTTTTCTTAAACAATGCAAACAGCTTGTTATTTGCATTGGCTAAGATTTTTTTTAGAGGTTTATAGGACAACTGTCTAGGACACTTCCTAGGTCTTGCACGAAATCTTAGTGTCCCAGTATTACATTACTCAATTTTTTTTGCCTCGGCCGCTCCCAATTCTGGCCTCCTCTTTAATAGTGGCAATGATAATGGTCGAGGTGGTGCCCTTATGTCAGAAAAACCTCCTTTGAAAATTTCCAACGAGACAAGCACGGTCATGGAGGCAGTTGCTTTACTAGTTTTCATTTTTATAAAGCTAAGTTTTCCACCAATATTTAATGTGGTTGGCCCAAAGTGTGGGCAGTGCTTCATGGAAACCCCTCCAAGATAGCATTGTCATTAAAAATCTCAGTGGTGAAGCTACATTTGAAGAAAAGGCACGCCACATATTTTTGAACTTGATTGTAAAGGAGGCAATTTGCACCATTAGGCCATCCCCTACGTTGAAAACGGTTTGTTATGCAAATTCTATTTTGCTTGACCAATCTAGCAAAAACCAGGCCTAAACTCTCCAAATGACGGCATACATGGACGTAGTGAGGAGACCATTGAATTGCATTTTATAAGCCAAAGAGGCAGAGTAATCACCATCATTTGTGAATTTCCTTGAAGGTGTTGTGTGTGTGTGTGTGTGTGTGGGGGGGGGGGGGGGGGGGGGGGTTTCACAAGAAAGGTGAATATTGGAGACCATCCCAATGAGTGATTAACTGTTGCATGTGATCGATTTCAAGACCATGTTGAGGGTCAAGTTGATTTACCCGAAAGAACTTTCTTCCTAACCAAAAAAATCTTCTACCTTTTAGTTCCCTCCAATAACTTTGGAGCAATGTAGTTTGGGCGGCTTCTAAACAACCAAGGACAGGTTTAGCAATATGCCTTCTAATCACATCTCTATCTGTAATGAACTGTTGCTACCGGGGGAGGTCTCCATCCCGGCCACTGTACGGCCCTGTTTGTTTCTCAGGGTTTTTTGGGGTTTGGTGGGGATAAACCCAGCCCATTCCCGAAACCCCGAAATCCAAAAAAAACCTGTTTGTTTCTCGTGGTTTTGGGCTGGTATTTTCCCGGCCTTTTCCCCACTTCCCCAAACCCCCCTGTCCCCAAAACGCGAGCCCTACCTCGCGTTTTCTCCAATCCCGAGCGAGAGAGAGAGAGAGAGAGGAGGCGGCGGCGCGACGACCGGAGAGAGGGGCGGGCCGATGGCCGAAGAGATGGGCGACGGCCGGAGAGAAGGACGGGGCGGAGAGAGGCGGCGGTAGATCATCTCCAGACCTTGTTCTTGGATCCTCGCCGCCGAGTTACTCGGATCGGCGTCGACCTCGTCGCTGTTCTTGGACCCTCCGGTATGTACCTCGTCGCCGTTCTCTCTCTCTCTCTCCGGTATGCGATGCGCCGACGAGCTCTGGCCCGCCTTGTTTCTCTCTGGTCCGCCTCCCATCTGGTTGTGCTCGGCCTAGTGATCGCCGTCTTCGGCACCTACTCGTACAGATACACTACGGAGAAGGGAATCAGAGGAGAATTGCCTGGCTCAGATTGTAGTACAGGATTCGTGTTACTTGGATGGCATTTAGATACAGATTTTCATGTTTGCCAAAATGTCCTAGATGTTCCAGCTGCAGTGCATGATGGATTCGATGAAAGGACATGATTTTCAGTAGTTAGTTACTTGTATCAGCCTACAAGGTTGTTACTTGTGTGCTGTATGTCTCGTGTGCTTTCTGTTAAATTCGTCTTACATTGCATTGCTTGTCAAAGTGTTAAATGATATCAGATGAGATCGATGCTCCTTGGTGTGCACTGTGGGTATGTGCTAGCTGTAGTTTTCTTCGATGATCATGCTGTAGTTTTCTTCGATGCTCTCTGATCATTAGCAGGAGTAGTTAGCAAACTGCGCTTCCAATTTGGGAACAATATGACCTTGGTACAGTAGGTGTATCACAGATCAGAACAGCTTCGGTTAATGCTTACTCCTTGGACCTTGGGACAGTTTGGTTTCTTGTTAGTCTAACAGGATAACAAATTTAGTTATTGATAAAATGGTCGTGGCCATCTGATTGCACATGCATGCTCGTACATGTTTGGCTCATTTACTAATAGTATACCACCATGTTCTTTGTGAGTGAAAGGAGCTGTGCCTGCTTGCTGCAATGACTTGTTGTTCTTGATGGTGGCCGTGTAGTCTTTATATCAGCTGTAGTTTCATTATTTTTGCCTTGTGTTTAATTCTTTTTGCTTCCAAATGTGTAGGAAACAATTAATTCGCCGGTGAAATATTCATTCTCTTCGTTGGCGAGTTAACATAATGACTTGTTCCAAGTAGTTTCGCTTGTAGTAGCATGTTCTACAATTTCTAGCAGCATCCATGTAGCTTTTGTTGGGAAGAATTATTTGTAGCTGCTGCATGTACTTAGAGGAAAGAAGCTCCAAATGGTATCTAGTAGTTTAATGTGAAGCTTCACTAGAATTTTTTTGGGTTGTTTTATTGTCTGCTGAACTGCTCCTTGTTTTCAGATTCGATTGGGTTGGCATGACGCTGGTACTTATGGCAAGAACATCAGCGAGTGGCCCAAGTGTGGTGGAGCTAATGATAGCTTGAGATTTGAAATTGAGTTAAATAATCCGCGAGTGTTGTAATCGAATTTAGTGCAGTACTCAATTCATCGATGTCTTGTTACCTGGATCATTCGCTTGTGTTAGCTGAAACTGTTAGATGTTGATTTTTCAGACTGTCATTATAACCAGTTTTGAGACTGTCTTGTTTTATGGATCATTATAAAAATTGAATCTTTTACAATGCATGTTGATTTTTTAGACTGTTTTGAGACTGTCATGTTTGTGCACCAATTCCTGTCTACCGTTTGTTTTGTGGGGATTGGGGTTTGGGGATTGGGGATTTTTGTGGGGATTGGGTGTGGGAAGAGGTTTTCCAAATCCCTTAGGGGATAAACCCCACCAAACGCCAAAAAAATATGAGAAACAAACATAGCCTTAGTGTCATCTACCATTCAAAGCATACCCCTCTTAGCCACGCCTGATGCAAAAAAATTCAAGTTGCACAAGATCAAGGCCATCATACTTCGTTGGAACTTGGAAGGCACAAGGAGCGCAATAATTCTTGGAGTAACCTTTTTTGAAAGTTCAATAGAGCTAAGATGGGTGATCAAAAAATAGAGCTGGGCGGTTTACGCCTAATTTTTTTCTAAGATGCTGGTTACTCCAAAAAAAATAGAACTGAGATGGTAGTTGGCTTGAGAGTTGAGACATGTGAACCACACGAACCAACACACCTGTTTTTAGTCAATGACAGGTGGGCCCAAGTCTAAAGGTCCAAGTCAAGTCGTCGGTGATGCGCAGTTGATCGCCGTCCTTCCCAAATCAGTCACTCCCATCGTTCTCGCCTGCGACGGCTTCTCCTTGAACCTTAAACCCCTGTTGAATCCCGTCCGCACCGCTCCCCGCTCCGCCGCCGGGAGCGCCCAAAGATCGCTTCGGTTCGGCGATAGTCCTTCACGGAGCAGCCGACCCCTTCGTGGCTTGCCGCCGTCCCTGGCTCGTCTGCCATGGCTACGGTGATTGTCCATCTCCTCCAGCTTTCCCCCTTGGAACCAAGAAGTCAAGAACTAGCGTGCCACATATTACGATTGCCCTCTGAATTCCTATTATTTCGCAAGTGGTGTGGTGAAATCCGGATGAACTGACGGGAGCAACTGCCGATCCCCTTCACCACGCCTGTTCATCAGCCTGCAGAAAGGAGAGGGAGAAAAAAAAGCATAATCCAAGTTCCCGCCCGTAGATCCTCCATAAAACCTTCGGACCGTATAGGCGTATACCATGGCGGTTTCTTCGGACTGGTCCACGCTCCCATCCGACCTCGTCAACCGCGTCGCCGACCGCCTCCTGGCCACCAACGACGTCGATTACTACACTGACCTCCGCGCTGTCTGCGCCACCTGGCGCTCCGCCACCGCCGATGCCAAGAACAGCCCCGACAAGCGCTTCCACCCGACCCGGTGGATCGTGATCGACGAGGTCAGCTACTCCCTGGACGCCGAGGACCGCACGCGCCTGCTGGTGAATACCGCAACAGGCCGTGTCCTCTGCAAGCACCTGCCTATGCTCCGCAGGTACCACGTCGTCACCGCCACTGCCGGAGGCTTCTTCGTCCTCGCGGACAGGGAGCCACCGCACGCTGCGTGCGTCCTCAACCCGTTCACTGGCTACCTGGTTCGTTTCACGGCGCCCATGGTCACCGACGGGGTGGACGCTGCTGCTGTCTATGGTCCGACGGCTGCGCCCAGCCTTGTGCTGTTCTGCGACTCCTCCGATAAGCTGTACACGGCGAAGCCCGACAGCGGATGTTTCGGTGTGTACGAGGACAAGACCAATTATCCTTTCACCAGGCTGTGTCCTAGGTACCATCTACACCGGTGACGATGTGAGCAGCAAGATCTTCGACCTGATGTTGCCATACTCTGTTCATCCTTCTCAGATGTTGGCTGTCTATCCTTCTGAAATGGGGGAATCTAATCGTTGTTTCCTCCTGGAATCTGCCGGTGAAATGCTGATAATCATGAAGCTGCAGCATGGCATGGAGGTCTTCAGGATGAACACCGACACAGGTGTGTTTGAGCCCGTGAAGAGCATCGGCAACCAGGCCATCTTCCTCGGTTATCGTACGTGCGTGTCTGTCGACGCCGATAAGTTCCCGTCGGTTGACGCTAACTGCATCTACTACCTGAAAAGCATGGATGATCCCTGTGACATCTACATGTATGACCTCAAGGATGAAAAGGAAGGGAGGGTCTCTGGAGCCATAAACGCAATAAACTGTGTCTTCCTGTTCGATGCTGAACCTCCTTTCACGATCATCCAGCTCCTCTCCAGCTACACCATCAATGCCTGGGAATCCGAACTACATGGTCAAGAAATCTTTGAAGGTCTCCCTGATGTTATGCCGGTGTCACGATCCTACACCCTCACACACCCAAACACACATGATACAATGATACAAGGGCCTCGATGTCACATCGAGAAGGGGAAATCGTCTAGCACGAGGCTAGCGATGGAGGAAGAAGAGAGATCGGTGCCCATCAGGGACTTCTGTTTAGATTAGATAACAATTGACTGATTCGGTGGGTACAAGGTATTGGCTTATATAGCCCTTTCTCTCCCTTAACTCCCTTACAAGATGGACCCACAAGTGCAAAGTAACACCTAAACCTGGTCTTGTGGACCAACTAGGCCTGGTACATGACATTACCCCCTCCTTTTGTGACCCTTGACCCCAAGGGTCATCAACAGCTTCGCTGTGGGATTTTAGTATCTTCAATTGTGGTCTATGCCAGAGCATCTTGTTCGCAAGCAGGAGAAAATGCAGCAGGAGACGTTGTGGTACCTCCACACAAGTGTTGCAGGCATCATTTGCTTTCTTCACCATCGGTTGAACTAAATCTGTCCTTGTCATCAATAGTGATAGGTTCACTGTAGAGTTGGGGCATATTGGAAGATGAAGCACTCCTGATGTTTTTGTCAGTCTGATCATAACTTTGTGACACCCCTCCCTGGCACATATTAACAGAGAGGCGGTCGCCCCGTGCGTCAGCCCAAGATATCTGGCCGCACGTCACGACAGTGCAACATAATGGAAATCATTACACAATCAGGCAGAAGAAGTGCTACAATGGTTTACAAGGCCATCAAGGCATGACCAAAATATCAAGCCAAGCATGGCTCAGGACATAGTTTAACTGGCAGCGGAAGACAACTAAGGCAATGGCTTGGAGCGGCTCCACTCCACAGGCATCTGGCTGGGCTAATGATTCTAGCACGCTCCTGCTCCATCTCCTCGCTAAGGTGGAAGACGAATCCTCGCCAAAGTCTGGCCACAAACACAAGGCCCGTGAGTACATTTGTATGCACTCAGCAAGAATCACCACTTACTACAAACAATCCAACAATCATGCAGCAAGATATATATTGAAAATAAACTCCTACAACATGGCAATGTGTACTCTAGATTCAGGACATAAAAGTAGCATGTCATTGACAACCAAACAAGTCATAAACAAGCAATGGGGGTATCACCAGTACAGAGTCCAAACCAGGTGGGGTTGGATCGTGCACCGGCAATCATACAAAGAGATTATCTGTGACGAGTAAACGAGTATACCAGTTGGTACCAAATAATATACAACAGTACCTGTGATCACTGCTAGGCCCACTGGCCTCATCTTTCCACTCTGGGCATGCACGGTTGATGTTGGCTCAGGCCTAACTCTAGGCTCCCAACGATCACACCGCCAACCCATATCATGGGTAACCATCAACATCTCAAGGCAACATTCCCTGCATCATCTTATTTGTTCATTTAGTGTGATCAGGTCGTTCATTAATTCTTTCAAACAGATCTTAAGTTTAACCTCCTGACACGACAAAGACACAGTGTGACTGACACTGAACTGTTGTTCCATATCCCAGGAACGAGACTAGCTTGCTAGATTGAGTCTCTCGAGAGTTTGCTTTACCACCTATCAGAATGCACCCTACTCAGCCGACGCTCCAGGTTTCTCACACCCAAAGTCGTACTAAGCAAAATACACTCACATGACGGTCCACTTGCTAAGACACTCTCCTGCACCACCCTATACACATGGTACAACGGGCAAGTAAATCCGGCACATCCCCCGGCGCTACCGGGGATGCCTAGGTTCGGACTCCCTATCACAGTCGAACCCGTGCCTGTCGGCCTCTACCCTCGGACAGCACAACCGAACGACTGCGCCCAATGGATGGCACAAAATGGGCTCAACAACCTACTAGGTCACGGTCCTCCATGAGACGACGATGGTTCTGCTTTCAAAGTTCAGATTAGTGGCACCGTGGACTGACCCTATCGATGTTTGGAGGGGAGTTTCATTTAATCAAGTTTCATCATAACAAGTCCAAACAACCGAGAATTAGTCCAGCACAACAATCACAATATAATAGTATATCATCAAACAACAAGTCATTAGCAACATAATAATTTAAGCAATAGTTTGTTTGTATTGACCGGGTGACTATGGCGGAGATACTCCGACCAGCGCCATCGCAGATCAATACAAAAGGTAGCACAAGTGGTTTGCGTCGATCGGGTGACTGTGGCGGAGCTACCTCCGACCAGCGCCATCACAGATCAACTACAAAAGATAGCACAGTTGGTTTACGTCGATCGGGTGACTGTGGCGGAGCTACCTCCGACCAGCGTCATCGCAGATCAACTACAAAAGACAGCACAGTTGGTGTGCGTCGATCGGGTGACTGTGGCGGAGCTACCTCCGAACAGCGCCATCACAGATCAACTAGTTGGTTAGCGTCGACCGGGTGACTGTGGCAGAGATACCTCCGACCAGCGCCATCATAGATTGACGTTAATATTTTAGTGAGACGGCGGCGGTTCCCCCAGTCCATTGTCTCAAGAATGGTGTATGTTTGATAAATATTAACAATACATAATATAACCAAGCAAGTACGATAAATAAATATACAACATGATATGCAACACGGCAGGAGCAATATTACAAGTTTCATACTAAACAAGAACAACAAACAGACATGCATAAATATAACAGTAGATAGACAAAAGCATAAACACCCGGCATGGTAATAAGCAAATAAACAAACAAACACTGCTGGGCTGCTCATAGCAAGGGTTAGCTTGCCTTAGGAGACGGGTTCCAAAAGATCCGGGGGGTCTCGGTGTCGTCGCGCGCCGGAAACTCGAGAAACAATTAAACCACGGAATGGTAAACAACGGTTTAAATAAAGTCAACGAAACTAAATATTTTCAAAGACAACAAAACCAGTACCAATGGAAAGATCTCGTCGAGACGAAGATTTAGAAATTTGAATCACCGAAAACGGAGCTACGGTTGAAAGTTGTGGGCGTTTGAAAATCTGTCCAGCAGGAAAAATAACAGACGCGCGAAAAAAACGAAACGGGCCGCCGGTCGCGGGCAGATGGGCCGCGGTCGCGCACTACGCGCTGCACGCGCGCGCGCCTGCGACGGGCCGCTGTCAGGCTGCTGGGCTGCTGCGCCTGGCTGGGCCAAAACGGTTAGCAAAGGAAAAAAAAAACAGAACGAATCGAACGACCGTCCCGGTCGTCTTCAACCTCCTCCTGGCTCGCACGGGAGCGGGCAGGAGACGGCCGGGGCTGGCGGGGACAACGCGGGGAGGCCGGAAGGTGGCGGGGACGGGTCTGGGGAGGCTCTCCATGGTCGGCAAGGGCGAGGCCGGGCGAGGGCAGGGCCTCCCACGAGCTCGTCCGAGCTTCGGCCATGGTGGGCAAATTTTGTGTGGCTTTTCTCTACTTGCTTGCACTGAATGGGGAGGGCAGGAGTGGAGGGGAGTGGGGGAAATGGCTAGGGACGACTCGGGGCTGCTTGGGGTGGCTTTATATAGCCGGAGGGAGGAGAGGTAGGTTCATGGCCATTGAAAGCTCCTTGGTGCATCCTCCTTGCTCCAAGAATTCAATGGAGGGGATAGGGATGAGGGGGAGGGTGTGGCTGTGGAGCTGGATACGTGGAGGCTCGTGGACCACTTGGTGAGGGATGGTTAGACCGGAGTTTAGTGTTAAGTGGATTCCGTCATGCCAAAGCGTGCGTCCCGAATGTCCCGGTGGAACGCGAGCGGCATCGTCGAATTCCAAGCGACCCGGAGCACCAAAAGCAGGAAGAGAGGTATCTACGGGTTGCTAAGGAGAAGGCCTACGACAATACACCAGTCATACGCTCAAACGACACATTTGGTAAAACAAGATTTTCCGAAAACCGTTCGCACACAAGGTGTTCGCTGAAAGATAGAGGGGCTTACTCAACTTAGAAAAATTCCAAATAATTACTGCTGGGTGTAATTGGTATATAGAGGGTATCCAAGGAGTTTGAACTCATTTGGTGATGTCTAAGAGGGGTTTTGAAAAATGTCCGCTAAGCCGCGTGCCAGCATCGATGTTTGGCTTACAAAGGAAGTAGGTCAAAACTTGTTCAAATGGATTTGGGTTCAACTGAAGAAGTGTAGGAAATACAAAAATATGCAGCTCTCTAAAATATGGGGATTTTCTGAGACTCCTAGGTTGACGAAATAAATTGGGATCGGGACCAACATTTAACAGTCTACTTCGGAAACTGAAATATTGTTTTGGAGTATGAAATAATTTTGAGCGGATCATCAAGAAATGGGTTGGGGAGTCTTCCGGATTTTTAAAGAGTGTAAACTCTAAGTCGAATCGTCTCAAAAGATTTTAGAAAACATTTATTTAAAACTAGAAAAGTTTTTTGGTGTCTAAAATAATTTAAAATACGGCCTAAATTTTCGGGGCGTTACAAACCTTCCCCTTAAAAAGAATCTCGTCCTCGAGATTGAGGAGGTTTTACAAGAGAATTTTAAACCAACGCTTACGCCCAAGTCAAAAACTTTTCTACTGAGATAATAAAATTTTAGTACTGGAATATCTACGCTCAGATATTTTTTTCCACACTCAAAGTATTTAAAACTGGCATGTGGCTCACACAACCAATCAATATAGGATCTTCTAGCACCTTTATTAAAAACTAAATCTAAAGTTTTGCTCACCAAACACAAACATGGCAAGATTAAACAAGATCTACAACCAAACTATCAGCCAACAAATGAAGATTTATCTTGGCCAAATAATTAACTCAAGTTTGGGAACACAACGGTTTACGGTTTTATTTTAGAGAAGATGTATATTCATTTTCATGCATACACAGGTTTTGAAAAAATAACAGGGTTTCTTTTAAAAGAAAATATCTGTGCCACCGATAATTGGCTCACAGACACCGTGGGATAGGGCTATTCCAAAAATCATTTGCAGTGGTATGGCATAATCATTTCAACCATACCGGTTAACAAGAGAATAAGAACACCAAGTTTTATTTCGAGCTGATTCGACATCAACCAGAAAGCATACATCAAACTTACATTACAAGCCATCACAACACAAACAAACAAACAAACCAACAACCCCGCCGCTTCCCACCTACCAACATAAAAGCGCCACTCAGGCTAACTACACCTAGGTTCTACTCCGCTGGACGGCCTTTGGTAGCCGGTGGAGCGCGGCCGAGACAAAGAGTGGTGTCCACATCTCCATCTCCCGCGGGGTGGGGAATCGCACGCACGCCTTCGGGTACCGTACCCCGTGCTTCGATGAACTGGCGAACTGTTGTTGCTGCTTCTGTCGGGACGACATGGAGACTGGGTCCTGGCGCATCGCCTGGGATTGGGAGCTCCTGACTCCGATCTTGTAGGAGGGAGGAAAGGTTCCTCGATTCCTTAAGCTGTAGGCTAACGTGGCTAAGGTTGCGCCTAGTGGCCACGAGTTCTTCCAACAAGGAATCGCAGAGCGTCGACATTGCAACTCCGTAGGCGACGATGCTGATCAAGGCAGGGTCGGCTTCTTCGTTGGTTGAGGTTTGGATTAACTCTGCACCAGGCAGGGGCCTAGCTGGGAAAAAGCGGAACGCTCGACTTTGCGCCATCGCCGGTTCCGAGTGCCGGAGACGAGCGAGGCCTTCCCAGGCTGCTTTCTGGATGGTTTGTCTCAGAGTAGGAATGTTCCTACCCCGGATCACGTAGGGCTGCTTCGGGCCTGAAGGGTATGGACTGATGTGTACGTCTGCTCGAAATTCACCCCCAGGAAACGGAACTGAACTTCTGAACACAACATAACAAGGGCGAGCAGAGCAACCGAGGAGATCACAGACTTTTCTAAGGATCAGTGGAAAGCCGAGGTGTTCGTCGGCAGTGGTTTCTAGGAGGAAAGAGGGAAGCACCTGCGGTTCACTCGGGGTGTTGGGACTAGGACAAGACATGGGGGCGAGATTTCTCAGCGGGATATACTCGAGAGAGTTGGGTTGCCAAGGTTAACAGGCGAGGGTGGGGGTAAACGGCAAGTAGGACTGGGGTCTCTTATAACGGGGTTGTGTCGATTCCTTCTCCTGGAAGAAATCGACTGGCCTCACACAGGGAAGGGGACCAATCCTACTGCACCTTACTGTGGACCGACACGAGCCATGCCGGTTAGGCGGGGGCGGGTTAAATCCGTCGGGCTCATTGTCGGGTAAAGTAAGGCGGGGCTTTCCATGCTAGGGTAGTCTACAGCCAGCCTGGTGCTCTAATACCACTTCTGTGACACCTCTCCCTGGCACATATTACCAGAGAGGCGGTCGCCCCGTGCGCCAGCCCAAGATATCTGGCCGCACGTCACGACAGTGCAACATAATGGAAATCATTACACAATCAGGCAGAAGAAGTGCTACAAATGGTTTACAAGGCCATCAAGGCATGACCAAAATATCAAGCCAAGCATGGCTCAGGACAGAGTTTAACTGGCAGTGGAAGAAAAGGTGGACTCTACCATGGTGGACAAGCTAGTGGCCGAGAAGGTGAACGAGCAGCTCCGGACGTTGTTACCCCCTGGGTTGATGGAGGGGTTAGCTGCCTGGAACGCGAGAGGTCAACAGGGGCCGATACACGTGCCCAGCTTCGCCGGCAGCACCTCCAGCAATAACGTGTCGCCGGTCCTGGTGACCCCACCGGTGCTCCCTGTCGTGGATCAACATACACCAAGGCCGGAGAATAATGATAATGCGCACGAGCGGCCGGAGAATGATAGGCCGGCCGCCGGCACCGGCGCCCTTGTCTCGACATTAGCCGAGCTCGACGCCATCACCAAGGTAACTAATTAGTTAGTCCGCGACATCTTCTATGACTATATATGCCTTTGATGACTGCCATATCTCATGCATGGTGCCCAACATGTGTTGACTCCCAGGACATGCCTTGCATACTCCTGCATAGGGTGGGGGTCGGCGGCGAGTTGAAGGAAGTCGCAACGGCCAAGATCATACAACCTTTGACCCGCGATATGCACAACACCCGAATGAGCGAGGTCGTGATGAAAGTCAATGTGAGCGAGGTACTGCCTGAGTTCCATGACATCGACCCCCCCACGCAACCTCCGGGAGCCGAGAAACACATGAAGCTTGGCGAATGCGGGAAGTGGATGATGGAATGGCCGAAGACCCAGATTCGTCTTGGGGATGTTCTTCATGGGGTCAGGCGCACCGGCGGCGCCACCTCGAGGCCCCGGCCCCAGGTCGTTCGGCCCCCGTCGAGGCGGCCACAAAAACTGTTGCGGATGAACCGGCGCCACAAGCAGCCGTCGCCACCACCCAGAAGGAACCGCCGGTCGCCGCCACCACCACCCAGAAGCTACCGCCGGTCGCCGCCACCACCGGCCGGAAGCTACCGCCGTCGCCGCCACCACCGGCCGGAAGCTACCGCCGGTCGTCGCCGCCACCAACCGCCACAAACAGTTGTTGGGAACATCTTCACCGCAACCGTCCAAGGTTAGTTCTGACTTTCCGAATTCCCCGACTTTCCGACTTTCCCGACTAACGGATGTGCTATTGTTTATGTTTAGGACAAAGCCGTTGCACCTCAACTTGGTGGCAACGACGACAATGAGGAGGAGGAGAATGATGTCAACGTCGATGACTACATCAACACTGGCGCCTGCATGGATGGTATGTACATGCCTCTTGTGGATGAAGAACCCTTCCGCGACCACCGCGGTCAACCTGCTCGTCCCACTTCATGCACACAACGCCTGGCCTTCACCGACACGCCTCCGGATGCCGGCGATCATCAAGCTCAACCGGGTAACATTTTCAGCCCTAACACACTGAAAGAAACTGTTAAAGCGGGGTTCACTTCACCCCCACAATCCACAGAGATGAAGAACAAGAAGCACAGGAAGAGAAAAGGATCCTCCACCTCTGCGAGCCAGCCAGCTCCTAAGATCCGGGGTCTTGAAGACACGATTCCACCCCGTGCGGATGGCTTCCCCCGAGTTCATGAAGCTGGTAAACCTATCTTGTCTGGGGACTTGCTCCGCCTTGCAGAAGGACCCATGATTGCCTTGCAGGAATCTATCTTGCATCTAGAGGAGCTCCTTCTTAAAGACAAGCAGCCGAGTTACCCGGCGTTCGCGGTCAAGGTGCCAAACGAGCTGGTGGACTTCGTCCAGGAAGACCCCGCGGATGTGTTCTTCATAGCGTACGAGGACATCTTCAAACTCTTTCACACTCAACGGCTGGACTATAACATGGTCCGCCTATATGCGCTCGATATGGCGATGAAGATCAGGAGAGATGATACCCCGTACGTCGCGATAGTGGATCCCTACTACATGCGCGACAGCCATCTAGTGGAAGGATCAAAGACACGGGAAACGGCCACGGAGTACCTCGTAAGGGTCATGCTGGCCAACAAGAGGAAGAACGCCCTTCTTCTGCCTTTCTTTTTCGAGTAAGTACACATCCGCTCGCCACCGTCGGATCTTATGCCTTCTTGTACATTTCTTCCATCGCTGATCCTTTGTCCAACATTCCGTTTCAATTGTGTTGAGCAGGGACAAGTACTGCGCACTCATCTACGTATCCCCGAGGTGGTCCATTGCCACTTATTTGGACTCGGGGAATAAATCCACGCCGAGACGATACACCAGAATAAAGGGTGTTCTCGATGACGCTCTCGAGGCCTATGCCCAAAAGGGCGGCCCCTTCCATAAGAAGTCGGAATTCTTCACGGACGAAAACACACACAAGTTCCAGCATGGGACCGGCTTCCATTGCATCAAGCAACTGGATGGCAGCGTGAAGGAGGCCTACTACGCCCTCCATCACCTTAAAGCGATTGTCCGGGATTTCGAGAAAATGAAGATTCCATCTGGTCTCGCAGAATACACCAAAATGGCGGATTCTCTCACCGATGCTGATTACAGAACAGACTTCCATCGCATCCGGCTGCAGTTGTCAACGATCATCCTCGACGATGTCATTCACAAATCAGGGTCCTACCACTACCCCAGAGGTATTATAGAAGTGCATGTGTAGGGTTATATATTATATATATGCTATGCTATGAAACCCAAATAGGATAGCCATATGATTTCCAACCATGACAATTGATTGATTGTCTTGCCTCTCTACTTAGATGAATAAATTATACTCTATTTATATCACTAACCAATATATATCCCAATCCATCTTCAGGGTTGTGTCAGAGGGATATCGAAGAACGACTAGAGGCACAGAATGACACCAGGGAGTGGAAGACGAAAGAAGGCTATCAACCGTTCCCGGCGCCGCTCAAGAAGAGGACTCCATGATCATGCATGCTCCCGCGCGCTCTTGCTCACCATCATCGCCGATGTGTACTACATTTGATCATAGTTAGGCGGCGAACACTTGATTTGTAATGTGTAGTGTGAAATGATGAAACATTCGGCTCTTTTGTGACTATGTGTATATATGTATCTCGATCGGGCACTAAGTAATATGTGTGATGACATATTGATTAATGTGTTTGTCTGTTTATATACCTGTCAAATATACCTGTATTTCTATAAACCTGTATAAATCCTGTATATACCTGTATTTGTACAGCAAAACGAAAAAATACCGGTATTTCTGTTTCATATTTCTGTGGCGCACGCTTTTTTTTTTGTGGCGCACCACTTTCTGTGGCGCACGAAGGAACAGTGCGCCACAGAATTCCTCTGTATAGGGTGCTGCCGACCTCTTTCTGTGGCGCACCGCGCTGGGTGCGCCACAGAAATAATTTTTGTGGCGAGAATTCTGTGGCGCACCCAGCAATCCTCCAGGTGCGCCACAGAAAGTCAAAAACGTGCGCCACAGAAAGGCCTTTCTGTGGTAGTGATCGCTGCTGGTGCGAGCAAGGGAATGTCGCCGCTGCAAATCTGAAAAGACAAGCAGTACTGCGCGGTGTACCCTACGAGCCTCTGCTCGGAGACGCTCGCGTCCGCTGTCTGCACGTGGTAGATCGCCGCTGCTTCTGGCTCTGTGTCTTGAGATGTAGCGAAGACAGTGCGGCAATATGTCGAGCACCTGGTGGGTGATAGCAATGGAAGGTCACCGGTCGCGTGGGACGCCGCAGCAGGCGCTACAGGCACATCATGTGAGGCCGGAGCCTTCGTTGTTGCCGCTGGTGTCGATGCCGGGACGGACGTGACCCTGGCTGCTGCCAGTCCATGATCCTCCCCATGGCCGACGCATGTCTCCTCGATGCTGGTGGCGGCTGCAGCAGATCCGCCTGCATCAGCTGCAGGTTCACTCATCATCGTCACGACGCGTTCCGATGGAGGCGTTGGAGTGGTCGCCGTTGGCGTTAGTGTTTGGGCAGCTCGCCGGCGCTCCATCCCCTCCAAAATTTGGTCAAGACGAGCCAAATTCTCGTAGAGGAGCTTGATGGTCGCAGATGTATCTTCCCCTTGTTTCCGCAGTTCCGACAGATCGGACTGCACCTTCTCCATGACGAATTTCTCGGATCCGCCCCAAAATTGAATCTCACTCTCTCGATTGGAATTTGGGGATTTTTTTTGTGGAAGCACACCCGGGGATCGAATGGCTCCTGATACCAAATGTCACGATCCTACACCCTCACACACCCAAACACACAGGATACAATGATACAAGGGGCCTCGATGTCACATCGAGAAGGGGAAATCGTCTAGGACGAGGCTAGCGATGGAGGAAGAAGAGAGATCGGTGCCCATCAGGGACTTCTGTTTAGATTAGATAACAATTGACTGATTCGGTGGGTACAAGGTATTGGCTTATATAGCCCTTTCTCTCCCTTAACTCCCTTACAAGATGGACCCACAAGTGCAAAGTAACACCTAAACCTGATCTTGTGGACCAACTAGGCCTGGTACATGACAGCCGGACGTGGAGGCTTTTGGGCTTTCTGCTTACCTTGAGGATCTTGAATTCGATGACTGAACCGTCGAACATACTATGCTTTGTATTTCTACCTACCTTCTGAATCATGTTGGGTGTACTGAAACAAAGCAGAGCAGAAATTGCTCATACTACTTACTATGCTTTGCAATTGTAATTACCTTCGCACTTAACTTCAGAATCCCTCTGTGGCGGTATATTGAAAAATAGAAGAACTCTTATCGCGTCATGTATTCCGCAATGCAATGTGGTGCCCTTTTGGCATGAGAAAAATGTGGGACCACAATCTTCTATTCACTTACTAATGTTTTTCAGCTACGGTTAGTTTTCCTGTGTAGATTTATTGATTCCACTTCGCTTTTTATAAGCATGAATCACGTTAAACACTTGAACCTAAGATTTGGTCACCTGCTGCACGGACTGTATTAAAGCAGGATGTGATAAGTCCGATGCCTGTTGACAACTCTATGGGGAATGGCAATGGCAGAGTGGGTACTTTGGTTATCTTGATTCCAGTCGAAACAAGAACACTTATTGACGGAGATGTTGTTTTAAGGATATATTTTTAGATTTCTCGAAGGACAATTTGGCGAAATATAATTGTGAAGGAACAACAAGTGTGAAAAACACTTGTAGCTCACGAACTCCAGTGATCTCGTTTAAAAAAAAAGCAAAAACTTTTGAGAAAAGCGTACAAGAGCATATACATGTCTACTATGCAGGATCAAATTTGTAGATGCAAAAATTACTCCCGTAAAGGTCGTGCGATCCAAGGATTCCATAATCATCATGAGCCATTGCTTCACATCATCAGTACCATTCACCACAAGATGCTTGACAATATCTTCATCTAAAAGTCCCAGACAGACCATGCCATATTGCTAATTGACAAGTGAATGGCGCCAGGTATCATCATCTGCATGGCACACACCACACACCAGAAACAGTCGTTTGTGCCATGTTATGGTGCTGAAGAACGGCTCGTGTGGGCATCGAGCTTCTAGCTAGGCGCCAGACAAATATCACATTAGATGGAAATTCAAGCCCCACAATTTTGTCCAATGCCTTTTCTCCTTCACCACATCAGAAGAGCTAGCATGCCATTCTAACCCAGCTTCTTGGCGAAATTTGATTTTGTGAGCATGCAATAAGCCAAGCGGACAGTAAATTTTCGCTTCTTCTCATAATGCCAGGCCCATGAGTCCTTGTGATCTGACAAACTCTGCGGTATGTTCCACACCACATCTGCATCCGTTTGAATAAATTGCTCCCTGATTTTACTCACCACCCAGGTTCTTGACGTGTGAGTGTGATCGATCAGCTCGATACTATGAGCGACGGGTCATTTGATGCAGGGCACACGGGGCGCATCATATAATCTCTCAGCAGCACATTATTATTACAGTTCATAGTGCCCTGTCCATTGCCAATTTCGCCTAATAAGGCCTTTCTTTAAAACTTCTTCCCCTTCACAAGCATAGTAACTTTAAAATTCTAGCACTCAGCTAATCCGGTTCCATGAAGATGCACCAAGTCTGCAGTCTGCTTACTAACAAGGCAAGATTCAACAATTCCATGTCACGAGATCGCAGTCTTCCCATGTTTACTTCGGCATCTCCATTATATCACATAAGAGCCACGCCATTTTCCTTTACCCCTTCCGACTGCCCCATGAAAACTTCCGCAGCAAACCATCAATGCTGACAGAGACCTCCCGGAATAAGAAAACAAGACATTGAGTATGTGGGAACACCTTGTGCTACTGACTTAACTAAAATCTCGGTTCCACCCCAGAAGCTAAAAGTTGTCCCATCCATCCTTGAACTCTTCTCCAAAGTCGATCTTTGATGTATTTGAAAGCCCCATATTTCCATCGCGCCACATCGGTTGGGAATCCAAGATACAGCTCCATCAACGATTCATTTGACACTTCTAGCGATGATTTCATTTCTTCTTGAGCAGGCTGTGGACAGCCTTTTCCAAAATAAATTGAGAACTTAATCAAGTTCACCTTCTGACCAGATGCTTCGCAATATGCTTGCATCATGCTACTAGTCTTTTGAGCCCCTGTCGAGCTCACTCTAAGAAAATTTCAAACTATGATCAGCAAACAATAAGTTGTTGATCGTCGGTGCAGTTGGTGCCACCTTAATTCCTGCGACCTCTGGATCAGCACCACAAGATTTGCGAATTTGCCGCAATCAAGAATATGTATGGGAAATTGGATCGCCCTGTCAAATTCCTTGAGTTGGTTTAAACTCCTCTGTTTTACCTCCATCGAACAGGATTAGGGAATAGACCATCCTGACGCAGCTCATCACCCGAGAGATCTATATGACAACCAACTTGTTAGTAAGGTGAAGACAGGCTCTGTAGCACTTCAGAGCCTACCGTGCCTGGCCCATCCGAAAATGTTGCAGAATGCTTGGATAGCTTTAGAGTACAGACGATCAGGCCAGTTGCAGTTGGGGAAGACTTCACTAGCTCGCACTTGAAGTTCTGAACTTCCTGTGATTTGCATGACACTGCAGGGGCTGCTCAAGCTAATAAGCATCGTTAGCTCATTAGACATTGCTGATCGAATTACAATTGACAGCTTCATCATTGATCCGCTATTCCGGTTTGATCTGATCCAACATATCTTAGTGGAAGCATCCGAGTAACGAGAACACAACAGCACATACCGTATTTTTACTGACCATGCTGTGCAAGAAACAGCTCCAAACATACATCGGGGTAGTTTATTCTTCAGATTTACAACATAACAAAGCCTAGCCCAAGCTGAGGTAAACAGCAGCGCCCACGCCGGCGGCGTAGATGGCGACCAACCTCCCGACCGCCCCAGCGCCGGCGCGGGACACGACGCCCACCCCGACGATCCCGGCGGCGCCGGCCGGGGCATGGACGAGCGCCGCCTCGGCCGCGCCGGCGAGCACGGCCTCCCTGAAGAGCCCGACGGCGAACTCCCCGAACTGAACCCGCGAGAGCTCGCCGGTTCCTTCCAGTCCGGCGGCGCGCAGCGCGGAGTCGACGCGGACACGTGGCGGCGGCGAGGGCACCCAGCGGCGGACGAGCGGGAGGGAGACCCAGAGCGCCGAGTGGAGGTGCTCGGACGCGTCGGCGAGCTGGTAGGGGCGGACGCCGGCGAAGGCGCGCTGGGCGTCGGCGAGGCAGCGGTCGAAGGAGGCGTCGCAGGCGGCCGCGAACGCCGGCGCCCGCCGGAGCGCCGCGTCCACGCGCTTCGAGGGGCTCAGGCCCATCTCGGTGGATTGGATTGTGTGGCGTGATGAGAGTGTGGGCTTTGGAGTGGATATACTAGTGGTAGTTTTGCTAGGGACTGGGCTGTAGGGTCATCCGCCTGGGCTCGTATGGTACATTTGGATTGTCTGGCGGTGTTGGTTTATGATAGGCCCAGAGCGTTGCGATCGTGTAATCCTTCCTTTTTTTTTAATCTCCTGGGCCAGAGAGAACTACTCCTCCGTTCTAAATTACTTGACTTCCATATATCCACATATGGATGTATGTACACACTAAAAGATTTGGAACGGAGGAAGTAGGCGTGTAAACGTTTTTCACCATCTAAAAAAATGGTTTTCCCTTTTTTGGGATATTTAGGTTTTTTTAGGGGGTTTTGGGATATTTAGGTGTATAGGTGTATAAAACTGCTGGGACTGGAACCATACGTTGTGGTCTTTCACATTCGTGTTCCCATTGTTGAATTTTGAACGAATAACGAAACACACCATGAATAGAAGAGCAAAGCTAATACATACATTAGGTAACCTGATAAATCTTCCTAGAAAATTGAGGATCAATTGAGAAACCCATGACTACATTTATAAATCTACACCATAGTGGCTTAAAACATGTATTTATGGACATAAGTATAGTTCAACACACTTCAACAACGAAACACCATATATAGTGGTCGCGCATTGTGGTTGTCCTCGCCGCCTAACTAATGGAGGCATGTGCATGAGGTTAAAGACTACTATTTTGTCATCGAAGATGATTTTCGATGAGTTGTTGCAAGATCGAGAAGAGTTTATGTGCTTCCCTATACTCTATCTCTGGAGGACACCACAATGGACTCCCTCAGAGTAATGGGTGGAGCAATTTTTGGAAGATCCACCATCAAGATGGTGACTGAAACACCACTGCATATCCTAGATGAAAACTTACGATTTGGCCTTCTAGCTACTTACATCATATCCTTGTTGAAGGGGTCCTCTCTCTTGACCATGCTCTGGCCTTGATTTGTTGGATCAATCAGAAGCAGTCCATGGGCTAAGGACACTTCAGTGGTCTTTCTCTAGGCCATTGATGATGCGGGTTCCACATTGCCGACAAACACATCCTATATTTGATGCTTTCTTGTGCCTGATTTATTCGAGACGTTAGAATAAATAGATCATGTGTTTGCTTGCAACATTTAGCTCTATGTAGTTTCCTGGACCTAGCTGGCTCTTTTGTGTGATTTGATGGTATGAAAAATATGGTGCCGCTCTCTTCTATAGGACCGCTGATAAGAACATAAGCTTTTTGATCTGGTGTAAACACGTGTTAATAACATATGATCACAATTCCTAGTCTGTGTCTGGATAGGTTCTACATGCTATTGTTGTGTAGCTTGTTCTTGAGGTTGTTGAACAACCCGTGTCTTATGGTTTAGCATGTTCCTCCTAATTGCTCGTCTTAGATCCTAGCTAGTGTGTATTTTCTAGCAGCATAAAGTTGTTCTTGTTGTTCTGGGAGTGTAGAACTGATCTGGTGATTTGTGGCTTGTGGTGCGGTCATGACATTGTTCTGTAATCTGTACTACTTCCAATCATCTTCTGATTCAAAACATGGATAATGTTGCATGTGTAAATGTGCTTCTTGGCTATTTACCTTAACTTTACATGTTCATTGTGTCCAGGGGCTGTTCCACTTTGTGGATGGGTTCCTTTGTGGTGTATCTTATCTGGGTACTTTTTGGGAAAATATCTCAGACATGTGGGCTTTGGCTGATGCTGGCGTCTAGTGAATCTCTTTGTGCTTTTTTCTGATTAATTCACATGTGGGCTTGACTGTTTATATTACAAATTTAGTTGAAACAAATTATCTGATCATATTGACTTGTCCATGTCAACCTAGATAAATTGCTTATGTGGGTTGCTTCATTTGTGATCTTATCTAGATTAGGGCTATTTGTTTCCTTCCAGTTGTTTTCTTTGCTAAATATAGATCATGTGATTATGCCAAACTGTCCATGTTGTATTGGTTGATGTTAAATCCTGGCAGTAATGTCGCTTGTCCCGAAGGTTGCCCATTGTCGTTGTCTTAGGCATTATCAGACCCGATCGAGATGATCTAGACCCAATTGCTACCTTCTATAAGAAATGCCCCTAGTCCTTTTACGCTTTCATCAAAAAATAATCTTGATTGATCCATAGTTAAGTTCAACCGTCAAATATTGCCTCACCCAAGTGGTGTTGTCAACATTTTAACTTCAATAAAAGTTACTCTTTGTTTTTCTTGCTCGTCTGCCAGTTTGAAGATAAGAAAAATAGAAGACTACGAAGACAAAGACATAGTGTAGGTTTTTTGGAATTTAATTTCCTTTATAAATTTCTTCTTCTTATATTTCTTTTTTTTTCATAAAACTCCATTGTAACAATTCATGTAATAAATACTTGGTGATATCAAATTATTTTTTACACTTGAATTCTAATTTTATTGTATTTTTTCTTGATTATTTCACCATGTTATAATTATGGGAATTTACTCATGTGAAATAAATGGAATAAAATTCCAATGTCATTTGCTTTGAATTCAAGCATTTGAATGAAATGGAACTTGAATTTTGTGTTGATAGTTAGCTCATATATGAATGTTTTTATATTTAGACTTGTGATTTTAAATAGATAATCAATGCATAGGTTAAGTTGAGACTTATCGCACTCATTATCAAGATTTTTTCTAAATTGTCGACAAGAGAGAAGTTTCGATCAGTTTGCCTTTGCTTAACCCAAAAGTTCGATTTTTCCTACAATTCATACTCATGCATGTCCATTGCACATATCTAATATTTACTCTTGCAAGATCAAAAACTATGGGAGACAATTTGACACGGAATGACACATCCGGGGTCATTTGAAACTTGTGAGTCAACGATGTCAGTGTCTTTGATTGAATATTTGATACTCGTGATTGTTTCTAACTAACTTTTTTTGGCAGCTCCCACTACTGTGCTATTTTTAAGTTTGCGCGATGCATTTGTGTTATGTTCTAGCAGGTGGGTACTTGATGTCAACTCCAGTGCATAGAAACGTGCTATATTGAATTATTTGTTACACGTGATTGCTGGCTAATTAACTTTTATTTTTGAGCATGCCCGCTAATTTGAGTAATATGAGTTACCACTGCCTGACACAAGCGTCCATTAGTAACAACATTAATAATTGGTGTTAACTGTTAAGCCAACATCGACCGACCCATCACTGGTATATGTCACGAGAACTAGGCTACACTACTGACCACGTGTCGTTAGCACTGGCCGTTAATGATATTTTCAAACAAAAAAGACCGTCGTCCAATGTGGTCATTATTAGTCTTAAAGCCGGTAAGTGTTGTGGGGTCACTGGTAATGCTTTTATGTAGGGACATCTCCAATAGCTATATGATAGTTGTTGGTAGATTTTGCCGCATAAGATTTTTTTATGATGTGGCATAAATAAATAAACAGAGAGATGATGATTGTATGTTTAGGAACCCACGATCCTTACACAAAATCAAAATGAGAGAGGCCTTATACACTCTCTCACCTCCAATTGGACAAACTACATAGTACATCCCATTGGAGTAGTTGTAAAATAAGTTGTTGTTGATGACGTGGCTATTTTTTACCAACAAATTAATCAACAAACTATTGGCTATGCCCTAATAGTGGAACCCGTGAGCCAAGTTTGTGGACAACTCCATTGTACTCTACTCGCTCAATCGATCACATGACCGACCGGCATGTAGCAGCTCGTATAGAAATGCATAGGGTCAACAGGCTGTTCGTGATCAAGGTGATCTATGCATGTGATACAGTACGATCATAGGTCAGTTAATTCCGGTACGCCATGGCTTGTTGCGGCAGGAGGCGCGAGATCGCGGCCTCTTGTGCTTGGTGCCGGCCGCTGCATGCATGGCCTGAAAACCATGAGCGCCCACGACTGTGGATTGGGGAAGGTAAACAAGTCAGATGCTGATGCGTACGAAACTTCCGTCTCCTCCTAAATTTTCGGTCGAGAGCTCTGAATGCAACGGCCAACAGGTGGTAGCTTGTTACTTTTCAAGTTCTTTTTCTGGGGACATTGTGAGTTTATGCCTAGATTCACTTAAGCTAGTTTAGCTAGTATGCAATATTGCTTGTTCAAGACACTGGAGAGAAACCGGAGTAAAAAATGACATATTCTCCTGCACATTTTATGGCTCACTAAGTAAGGAAAGAAGAGAAATACAGAAGAGTACGATAGTACCAGTTTACTAAAACAAAAATCTTATGCATTTTTAATAGCTGGATGGTCCTTCAGCTAATACTCTCTCCGTTTCTAAATATAAGATGTTTTAACTTTTCTCAGTTTTCTCAAATTCGCATGAATATAGACGCATTTGGGTGTATTTATTCACTCATTTTAGTCCATATATAATCCACATTGCAATATCAAAACATCTTTATAATTAGGAATGGAGTGAGTTGTATTATCAGTTTTCATGTGAATAAAATATGGGGGCCAGTTTGAACCGAGGCAAAAGACTTGCCATTTTCATTAATTAAAAAGAAGTGTGAATTGGTCGGTTAATAAAAAAAATATTGGGCCCAGTTTGGCTCCTCCTCTCGAAAAAAAAGGAATGCAGGGAGTAGTATGTTGGTATATGCGTGTAGCACCTGACTCTGTACTAGATCTTTGACATGTCTGTTTTATTGAGTTTAAGAATAGTTTAACGTGCATCTGCCACATGAGCTTTGTCCTACATACCGGCCGGCATGCATGCATGCGCACGTAGACGTACTAGTAGTAGTACCTACTACAACGAACTTAACCCTAGCTAGGAGTGGCTCAAGGCCTAGTGATGCATACTGTCCCCCACCTGAAAAGTCGAGCGATCTGCCTCGTAGTCCTCCTCGCCGCAATTAAGGGCAAACTCACACTGTGTACAACAATCTCCGTGATCAATCCCACGCAATTGCAGCTGATCATCGGTCAGAATTCTTTGCCGGAGCCAAAGCCACTTGAAGAACTTACATTTAGGTTGAACTTTGGCCTTCCATAGCTTGGAGAAGTTGATTTGCGGAAAGGAGCCTAGGAATTGTGCTGCATTTTTAACAGCTTTGACATGTCTGCATTTTTAACAGCTGGTCCTTCAGCTAATAGTATGTTGGTCTATTCTTATAGCCTAACTGACTTTGTACTAGATCTTTGACATGCCTGCTTTAGACTAGTCACAATGAGGAGTAACATAGAGTAGTAACATGGTGATGTTACTAGTCTATGTTACCACCTTCATAGTGGGGAGTAACATCATTGTGGTGTCATATAAGATCTTATTTATTGCACTATAGACTCATTTTGTCTTGATAAGTGTGATGTTACGGTAACTAGCTAAGTTACTCCAAACACTTCTCTCCTCATTAACTACATGCCACATAAGCAAAATGGTCTTGAGATGTGTGATGTTACTAGCTAAGTTACTTCCATTGTGACTAGTCTTATGGAGTTCAAGAATAGTTAAACCTGAATCTGCCACATGAACTTTGTCCTACATACCGGCCGGCCAGCATGCATGCATAGGCACGTACTAGAACCTACTACGGGCACTACAAGTCTGCAACGAACTTAACTAGCTAACCCTAGCTAGGAGTGGCTCAAGGCCTAGTGATGCATATTGTCCCCCACATGAAAAGTCGAGCGATCTGCCTCGTAATTCTCCTCGCCGCAATTAAGGGCAAACTCACAGTTCATCAAAGATTCGTCGCATGCAAGCAAGTAATTAAGCACGCCACGGAGCAGTAGGGAGACCTCTTGTTTTAAGCGCATGTACAACAGACAAACTCTACGTGCAAGACCAGTGCAGCAGCTTATATATACAGCTAACCCGGCCGGCAACCCAACTCCCACTACCAACCTGAAACTACACACACACGTACACTGCTTAGCAAGAACTGGTCGGTGTCATCTTCAACCTCCTCACGGCCTCCCGCTACTAGCCGACATGTCGCCGAGAGATATCCTCGTCGTGTTCTTGCTCCTGGTGGCCATGTCATCCGGCACTGTCCTGACTGCCGTCGACGCCGCAAGGAGGCTGCCGCCGGAGGAGCATTCCTACAGAGCCACCGCCCACGCTTCGACTCTCCTGCATGAGAGAGCGAGGTCGCTGATCACGACATGGATGCGGCAGCTCACCGCAGGGCCTAGCCCTAGGGGTCCCGGCCACTAGCTAGAAGCAAGCCGGCCGAGAGCGTATTATTATGCTTAATAAGTTTCTACTCTTTCCACGCATCATCGAGTACGCGTTGTTTTTTCAATTCTCATCACGTACGTGTTGTTGTGTTAGGTCTGTTCCTATGTATGATACTGTTTTGATCGATACATGTGTAAGGACATTAATAAAGAGGATTCAGGCTTCCACACCTCCACATGGCAAAATTTTGGACATTGCGAAATATGTTTTAGCATAATAGGATCATCTAGATCTACAACTCAAAATGCATTTCCGTATGTGAGGCTCTTTGTAAGGACGCATGGCGTTGGTTGCGTTCGGCCTTGTGCTGAAATATGACAATATATGGAAAACATACACACAATACATGGACACATAGTATAACTCTAACAGTCTGCTACCCGCACTGTCAGTTTGAGTTTAGGGTTTCGTGGGGTCTAAGCCTCCACATGATCATTATATATAGACAGAATACAAATACACGTACGCATACGTACGGGATACAAATTATGTACATGACCGAATCTAACACTCCCCCTCAATCTAAACTTCTACACACAAGGTTTAGATTGGTCTTAAATCGGTCTAGCATCTGTCTAGTAGCTGGCTTGGTAAAAACATCAGCCAGTTGATCATTGGTGGAGATAAACCGAACCTCCAGAGCACCTGCAGCAACTCGTTCCCTCACAAAGTGGAAGTCTATCTCTATGTGTTTCGTACGAGCATGAAACACAGGATTTGCTGTCAGGTACGTAGCCCCTAGATTATCACACCACAGTATGGGTGCACGCTGCTGTCTGACACCGAGCTCCTTGAGTAGTGACTCTACCCACATAGCCTCAGCAGCGCCATTTGCCAGTGCTTTATACTCTGCCTCCGTGCTTGATCTGGAGACAGTAGGCTGTTTCTTCGAACTCCAACATACAAGGTTCGAACCAACAAAAACAGCAAAGCCACCTGTGGATCGTCGATCATCGACACAGCCGGCCCAGTCAGCGTCAGTGAACACACTGATACCGGTAGAGGAAGATCGGCGAATCTGCAGCCCGGTCTCCATTGTGCCCTTCACATATCGCAATATCCGCTTGACCGCCTCCCAATGAGTGTTAGTCGGCTGTGAGAGGAATTGACACACCTTATTAACAGCAAACGAGATGTCAGGACGTGAGGGTCAAGTACTGCAAACCACCCACCACACTGCGGTACCGGAAGGAATCATCAGCACCTAGGGGGGTTCCAGACTCTCGTGCCAGCGACTTAGTAGGATCAAGTGGAGTAGAAGTGGACGAGCAGTTCTCCATGTTGACACGATGAAGAAGATCAAGCACATACTTGCGCTGTGTCAATGTCATGCCCCCAGAATGATAGGTCGCTTCTAGTCCAAGAAAGTACTCCAACGTACCGAGGTCCTTAATGGGAAACTGTGCAGCCAGAGATCCTACGAGCCGATCAACCACCTCAGGTGTAGAACCAGCGATAACAATGTCATCAACATATACGAGCATGAAGATCTGGACACCATCCCGAGAGAAAATGAACAAGGACGTGTCGGCCTTGGAGGAGACAAAGCCAAGCTCAAGCAAGAAGGAACTCAACCTAGCATACCAGGCCCGTGGTGACTGCTTCAGGCCGTATATAGATCGCTGAAGTTTGCACACATGAGAGGGAAAACGAGCATCCTCGAATCCAGGGGGCTGCTGCATGTAAACATCCTCAGATAGAAAACCATGCAGAAAAGCATTACTGACATCCACCTGTCGAAGATCCCATCCTCGAGACACTGCTAAGGAGAGCACCAGGCGGACAGTGGCCGGTTTGACAACCGGGCTAAAAGTATCACCATAGTCGATACCATGCTGTTGGTGAAGCCACGAGCAACCAGCCGAGCTTTGTGTTTGTCGATGGAGCCATCTGGTCGGTGTTTGGTCTTGAAAATCCATTTGCTGCCAACCACATTGACTCCCGGAGGTCTCGGAACAAGAACCCAAGTCTGCGTGTGACATAGTGCTGCATACTCCGCGGACATGGCAGCTTGCCACTCTGGTTCACGAAGAGCATCCCGATGGGACACAGGAGCAGCGAAGAAGGCACGACGACGAGGGTCGTAGCGCACCGTGCCATCTGTGACCTGCTTGGCACGGGGATTGACCCGCCGGACCATCGGGTGACCAGGGGGTGCAGCGGTCGCAGCTGGTGCAACGGTCGCATCTGGCGACGGCGACTCTGGGGGCGATGAAGGTCCAGCGGAGGGCGACGCGGCTGGGAATGACCCAGCAATAGGCGTCGCGGGCTGGGCCGAGCTGTGCGGCACACAGCGAGGCGTCGCGCAGGGCGACGAAGGCCCAGCGGAAGGCGACGCGGCTGGGGATGACCCAGCAGGAGGCGTCGCGGGCTGAGCCGGGCTGTGCGGCACACAGCTAGGCGTCGCGCAGGGGCGCGAGTTGGCGTCAGCGTTGAATGGGCCAGAAGCCGAGGACGAGGCGAGCGACACGGGCTCTCCCGTGGAGGCCTCGCACGGATCGAGGCCATGCACGTCGATCACCGGCTGGGGTGTGACGTCGATCACGGGATCCTGCGCAGGAAAAACAGCTCCCGTAGGAGGATTAGTAGCCAAGTGCGATAAGTCATAATTCCGCATGTGATCATTCAAAACCGGTTCGGTGGATGGATAGGAGACCAAAGGGTCTAAAGTGGACACATCGACCGTGACGCCTGGTGTAGCATAGGGAAACACTTTCTCGTCAAACACAACATCACGTGACACATAAATGCGACCCGTGGAGCGATCCAAACATTTGTACCCTTTGTGCATGGTACTGTAGCCAAGGAACACACACATCTTAGAACGGAAATCTAGTTTGTGTGAGTTATATTTACGAAGACTAGGCCAACAGGCACACCCGAAGGTGCGAAGAAACGAATAGTTTGGTTGAATTTTAAGAAGACGAAAGAGAGGAGTTTCCTGGCGAAGAACCGGTGTAGGCATGCGATTAATGAGATAACACGCGGTCAAAAAGGCTTCATCCCAAAAACGCAATGGGAGGGATGCATGAGCAAGTAGAGCGAGGCCGGTCTCTACAAGATGACGGTGTTTGCGCTCGGCTATACCGTTTTGCTGGGAGGTGTGAGGGCACAAGACACGATGAACTATGCCGGTGCGCTGAAAATATCGGTTCAGCCTATGATACTCACCCCCCAATCAGATTGAACTGCCTTGATCTTGCAGTCAAGAAGGCGCTCAACATGCGCCTGAAAGGCATAGAAAACTTCCTCAACGTCGGACTTGTGCTTAAGTAAATAGATCCAAGAATAACGAGAGAAATCATCAACAAAACTGACATAGTACTTGAAACCACCAGAGGAACCAAGAGCTGGGCCCCAAACATCAGAATGAATTAATTCAAGAGGCATAGTGGAAACACGACTAGAGGCGGAATAAGACAGTTGATGACTCTTAGCACACTGACATGCATCACAAACCGATGCAGAATTACTCGACGAAAGACACGGAAGCTCATGCTTTTTAACAATGTTTTGAACTACAGTAGCTGATGGGTGACCTAGACGTTGATGCCACTGCGATGAAGACACTCGGACACTAGAGGAGGCATGACTCGGCGAAGATGACACGTGGCTAAACGGGATGGGGTAGAGGCCACCAGAGCTTCTACCGCTGAGCAGGATGCGCTTCGTGGCCTTGTCCTTAACACAGAAAAAATGACGGTGAAATTCAACAAACACGTCATTATCAGAAACAAGGCGATAAACGGAAAGAAGATGTTTGCTAATATGCTGGACATGCAGGATATTGTTCAATTTAAGAGAAGAACCGGCTAGGGTGGAATGACCAACATGCGAAATAGACAAACCTGCGCCGTTGGCCACCTGAACTTGATCCTTCCCGCCATAGCGCTCGTGGACCTGAAGGCGTTCCAGCTCGCTCGTCAGGTGATCGGTGGCGCCAGTGTCCATATGCCAGTGCTCGTGGACACCATTACCCCCTGAGTTTGTTGAAGCAGCGTTGCCCGACCGAGGGCCTCGTGCGTTGTACTCCTACTGCAGGAAGTACCTCTTGCACTGATCAGCCTCGTGCCCCCAGTTCTTGCACAGTTGACACTTTGGGCGCTGGCGCTTGCCGCTGCGGCCGTTGCCGCCGGAGTTGTAGTTGGCGGGGGGGCGACCGTTGCCCTGGCCGCCCTGTCCACCATACGGAGCAGAGGGGGCACGGTCCTGGTCTCCGTACCCTTGCTGCTGCTGCTGGCCGCCCTGTGCAGGGCGCGCTCCACCGGAACGACCACCGAACGGATCGGTAGTGCCGAACTGGCCTGGCCGCATCGCGGCGTTGGCCGACGAGGTCCAGCTCGCGTCGGTCTGGGTCTGCCCCGCCATGAGTGACTCGTAGGAGAGTACGAGGGAGTAGAACTCGGCAAGGGGCATGGCGGCGTTGTTGACACCGAGAGCAGCGGCGACGGGATTGAATTCCGGGCCGAGGCCGGTAAGCATCTGATCGACGAGTTCGTCGTCGGAGAGAGGGGAGCCAGCTGCAGACATCATGTCCGCGAGCTCCTTGATCTTGTCCATGTACGAGCTGGCCGATGCGTCGTTCTTCCTCAGCGACTGAAGCTGCCACCGGACGTGACGAACGTTGGCGCGGTTCTGCGCTCCGTACATGGTGTGGACTGCCGTCCATACACCAGCTGCCGTCTGGTGGTGAGTAAGCTGGGCGGCGATCGAGGGCTCCATTGCCCCAAGGAGAAGGCCGAGGATGCGCTGGTCCTGAGTCCACCAAGCGGTGTAGGCCGGGTTGGGGACGATCCTAGCAGCATCGCCCTGGCCCTCGGTGAGGGTCCGCGGTGGTGCAGCCACCGTGCCGTCGAGATAGCCATGAAGACCAGCTCCCGCGAAGTTCGGGAGGATGAGAGCACGCCATAGGATGAAGTTGGTGCGATCCAGGCGGACAGTCGGTGCAGGGACGGCCATGGTGGGCATCGCGGGGAAGATTGCGCCCGCGGAAGAAGAGAGCTGCAGCGCGCCATTGTTTGGGAACGCCATGGCGCGTGCGGTAGGACGAAACCTCGCGGCTGCGGCGGCGTCGGGGCAAAAAAAAACCCTAGCGGCGGCTTGAGAGAGAGAGGATGGCGGCGGCGGAAGGGGAGAGGAGAGGTGCGGCTCTGATACCAAGTTTGAGTTTAGGGTTTCGTGGGGTCTAAGCCTCCACATGATCATTATATATAGACAGAATACAAATACACGTACGCATACATACGGGATACAAATTATGTACATGACCGAATCTAACACTGTCATCATCTATTACCTGTTTATGTTATTGACGTATAGAAAGCTAAAGTCAATAGAGCTTCTGCTGGATATAAAAGAAACAATAGATGCACTGAGTTTAGCTCAAATCCGAACTAAAGGTAGAACAGAAAGCCCCGCCCCTTCGAGGTTTATACTCTTGTGCGGTCGACCGATCCATTGTTCATGCTAAATAATTAATGATCATGTATTATGCATTAGGTACAAATCCCTAGAACAACGCACATGCCTACGTCTACATTTTTTCTGACAACGCAATGCACATGCATAGACAAGGAAGTCATGGAACTCCTGTTCTATAGATCGTACTATTCCCGCAGACAAACTAAACATACAACTTTTAGTCTTGTTGCTGCTGTGTGTCACATTATATCAAATGAACTTCTTTTCGTATGTTTATATACATGCGTCCATGAAAATGAAATGGCATGGAGTCCCTGATTAACATGTTTTTTATACCGTGTAATAGTGAAAATCACAGAATATCAATTTAAAGCATCTAAAACAAAAATTTACATCACAATTTAAGGCGATGTGTTCAGGGTTTCAGCTATAGAGTCCACAAGTACACCATCCCAACGTAAACACATCCAACCTTCCTGAACAGCAACAATGCCATTTGAATCCGAGACAATCCACCATATACTAAATTGAACATTACAATGTCTAGATCTTCATCATTAGACATAACAAGCTCATCCCAATAATCATCAATGTCATAACGGCAGTTAGCAGTCTGCGGGTGGTATGATGTAGCACCAGCACGAAGACAGATTTCAATCCTGGAAATACATTAGACCACACATTTCCATCTACCGCATCCATCACTACATACCCATATTACTATCAAAAGGAATGGTAACGCTAGACACGATATGAGCCATATCGATCGGTCTCCTCATCGGCTGTATGTAGCAAGACCAACAACGCCTGCATGCATGCCAAAATAATGACTGCAACAAGAACACAATATTTGCAACAGAAACACAGAATCCATGCAACATGTCACCCTTGTGTTTACAACAATACACACATGAGTTTGCAGCTTGTCAATTAACATGTGTGTCAGTGGAAATCACAAATCACTAACCTTTATGTTGGGGTACCGACCTTGCCGACAACAAATCCGGATTGCCGAAGCTGCGCCAGAGTCAAATTTGGTGAGGCAGGGGTCCATTTTCCTGGAGCATGGTAGCACTACAGACTTTGATTACAACCTCAATCCTATATATGTACATGGCAGCAAGCAAAATCCATATATGGATTCCTGAGTGAAGGAGCAACAAAGAAGCAGGGGCAGTGCTATGTAGCAGTCAGGGGGGCCACCGCCCCCCAACCCACGAAAGTTTTGCTAAAAATCAGTGTATTTTGGCCCATTTTTGTCCAAAAACATTGATATTTAGCCTATTTGCCCCCCAATTCTGGCCCAGCAAGCCTCTGTGGCCCATTTGCCCCCCATGAGCTCGGCCCAAGCTCCGCCACTGCAAAGAAGCAAGAGATGACGTCGAACTAGCAGGGACGAAGAAGTGGGGGAGGACGTGCACGGAACATCAAGGGAGGAGTAGCAATGAGGAAGATAGGGACGCGGAGTTCGCCACACTTTGTGAATTGTTGCTGTAGTGAGAAAGGAAAACTTGGAGCAGAGGGTGCAAGCTTCGACTAATCGATCCGGTGAATTGGTTAGTCGATATGGACCATTTAGAGAGAAAAAAACAAAAAATGCCCAAAAAAAATAGTTTAGTGGGCCCAAAATAATGGGCCACACGTAGACATTGCATATTTGTCATCTACTTTCTTTGGGCTATATTGGGCCGGATCCCCAGGTCCGCCCTTCGCCCGATCCCGCGGCTCCTTATCACGCAAACCCTATATATCGCTGTTTGCGAGTCGTAACACCGCCTCGCCCACGTACATTTTTTGCCAGGCCGGCCCATTAGTATTTCTAAACAGCGAAAAGAGAACGAAATAGATGGGATCGGCGTGATTCGAACTCGCGACGTCCACGTACGAGGACAGATCTCTTAGCCACTGGGCTACGCTCGTGCTGACATTCATATGTCATTCTTTGTCCTTCTATTTTTTTCCTGCTTTGGGTTTTGGGTTTTTGTTTTTTCTGTTTCTATTTTGTTTTCCGTTTTATTCTTTCATTTCTGTTTCTTTTTTTATTATTTAGTTTAATTTTCTTTTCCTTTATTTGATTTTTTTTCATATTTTCAAAATCTGAATCATTTTTGTTTCTATTTTTCCGAACCATTTTCAAACCTGGAACCATTTTTCAAAATCTGAACCATTTTCAAAATTGGAATCATTTTAAAATACAAAATCTGAACCATTTTCTAAAATTAACCATTTTAAAATTTAGAACCATTTTCAAAATCAGAACCATTTGGAAAATTGGAACCATATTTCAAAATCGAAACCATTTTAAAAATTTGAATCATTTTTCAAAATCTGAACCAATTTCAAATTCAGAACCATTTTCAAAACTGGAAACATTTTTCAAAATCTGAACCATTTTAAAATTTGGAACCATTTTAAAAATCTGATCCTTTTTCAAATTTGGAACCATTTTTAAAATTGGAACATTTTTAAAAAACGAATCATTTTCAAAATCGGAACCATTTAAAAAATGAATAATTTTCTAAATCTGAATATTCATTTTTAAATGTAAGCACTTTTCAGTACTGAAATTTTTCAAAATCTGATTATTTCTAAGAACGTGTTTTTATATTGAACATTTTTCATATTTGAAAGTTCAAAACGAAATATATTCAGAAACTGAGAAAAAAGGCAAGCAAAAATGTAATAGAAAAAAGGAAGAAATAAAATGCGCGGTGGGCCCGCTTTGCTGGGAATTCTCGTGCTTGCTGCTGTCCCATTCTGGCCCAGGCCCATGTAGCGTGAGCTACGTGAGCGAGGCGGGTGTTCCAACTCGCCTGAAGCGATACATAGGGAACATCTGCTTGCCATCTAAAATGTAATCCCAGTCCCACGTTCACTATTATAAAACCTTTTAGATATCTCAAAATGGACTAGATACGGATCGAAATGAGTGGATCTATACACTACAACGAGCCTAAATACATGCATTTTCAAAAAAAAAGCTAAAACATCATAATAGTAAACAGAGTATCAACACTGATGAATTGACGTTAACTTCGTTTGGTCCTTGGCTCACCTTTTTCTGAAGATAATAAGAGGAACACGCACATACGTCAGGCATATTCAAAATTTGGTGCAAAAACACCAACGGCACAGACTAAGGGACTTCCAAAAACTGTTGTACAGTACAAAAAATACACGCTCTACAACCGCAGCCGGCGGGCAGCCGGCGGGCGCACGCCGACGAGCAAGACATCATCAACGACAGGCCCACACAGCGTGGCATCGGATTTCGTGAGATGGTACGAGCTCTGGAACACCACGGGCGTCGTGTTCGCGATCGCCGTGAACTCCAGCACGGCGGATGTAGACCCGCCCGTGCCATGGGACTTGTACGGCACCTTCAAGCTCTCCCGCGCCGCGAATGCCTCTACCTGAAGGGACCCGCTGCACCCGTTGGCCGCGTCTCCGACGGAGAACGACAGCCGATACGACGACCCGGGCACGGTGGCCACCTCCTGCAGCAGCGCGCATTCCTGGCCGGCCACCAGCTCCACGGCGCGCGCGCCCTGCGGCACCTTGTGGTGCGGCGAGTCCACGTACTTGACCACCTTGGTGTCCGACATGACCATCCATCCTGACAGCGGCGAGTTTACATCCTCCATGATCGGCGGCACCAACACGCCCCATGGCGTGTCTGGGAAGATGTACGGCCCCAGCTCGAAGTCACCATTCCTCAACATGTTTCCTGATCAAATTAATTAAAATTTCCAAAAATTTATCATATATAGTGTTTGTTGGAACAACATCGATATTCTAGGGAACATAGGACGTACCCTTGTGGCGATGGGGAGGAGAGAGGGTCTTGATGGCGACGGCGATGATGAGGGGGCCGCACGCCGGGTCCTCCTCGACGCCGGTGTTGTGGATGCGCAATGACACGGTGCTGTGCCTGGCCTTGAAGGCCCAGGAGTAGGAGTCCCAGCCGGTGCTGGTGTATACGGTCTGGATCGGAAGCACGCCGAACTCCGGGTCGACGGACACGTTCAGCTTCTCTGCCTGGGCGCATGACCGCGCGGCCATGAAGCTGATGGAGTAGAACGTTTTACGGGTGACGTTGATCCGCTGCTGGATGGTGGCGTCGTTGCCCAGCCGCACGGCGGACGCGCCTTCCGGCAGCGCCAGGATCATGTCTTTCTCCTTGTGCCCGGGCTCGATGTACTCCACGAACCCGGAAATCTCCCAGGACGGTATCGCGTAGCGTCCCGTCACCACCACGCCCTTCATCTGGGACCTGTCTGGCTTCTGGGCAAAGTTTCCGTTGGGCAGTAGCCCTATGCGCACAAACATCAACGAATTGTCAGAATCTTTTTTGCTAACAAAAAGAAGAATCTCTACTATATAAGATTGGTAACGGGGTGATGATGGTAGGTCATTTTGCTTTTCGATTTTACCTCTGCATTGCTAGGCTATTTACGGACAATTGCCATCGCCAAGTGATATGATCGCTTCTATTCCCAGGCTCGATTCCACCGGCCAAATCCACCCATCACGGCGGCCTCCGTCTCCACCGAGGAAGAGCATGGCACGGCGGCACGCTTCCACCACGACCTCCGGTGTCTGGCTCTGGTACGTCGCCGGAGCCACGCTGGCGACCGGCACTGGTACTTCGCCGGAGCCGCCGAGATGAAACCGCGCACTACTCCTCAACAATCGCCGGCGAGGCAAGCTCGGCCGCCGGCCTCCTGCTGCTCGTGGTGGTCCGGGCCCTGACCTGCGCGCGTCCAGCGCTGGTACGCAACCGTAGCCGCCGAGATGGAGCCGCGCTCTGCTCCTCAACAATCGCCGGCGAGGCAAGCTCGGCCGCCGGACTCTTGCTGCTCACGGTGGTCCGGGCCCCGACCTGCGCAACGACAAGATAGCCGCCCGTGACGCGCAGCATCCCCGAGCGCCGCCATGATTCTCGTCAACCTCCGCCCTGCGTAGCTGAACGGCGGGCCACAACTCGGTCGGCGACGCCTGTGGCGTTCGTGCATCCGGCCTGTCGATTTGCAGAGGATATTTCCTCCGAACATCAGCTTCTCGTCCCATTTCGGTGGTCATGGCGGGGCACACTGACCTCCCGACGCTTGGTGCTGAATCTCGGACGGCCATCTGGCAACGGGAGTGAACCGGGGGAGATGCAATTTGGGGATAGGTACTGCTGCTTGCTGTTCACAGAGATGGAGAGAGTTGCTGCTTGTTCATTGAGAGAGAGGAACTGTAGTCTGTAGACGAGCGTTGCTACTGTACTGCTTCCTTTGCTTGATTTGAGTGGGTGCGTATGCAGAAGGTATATGTAGCTCAATAATTGGTTAAATTCCCTCTGTTACGTTATCTAGCTAATTTATTTGTTGGTTGTAAGTTGTAACTGAGTCGCCTTGAATTAACTTGTTTCTTTTCCTACAGAATTTTTATGTTTATGTATTCCTGATCTCCTATCTGCACAAATTTATATATAGAAGAAAATTATTTACCTCTGTTTGGTATTCCTCTCCTAAGCAGTAGATGTATATGGAAATTTTGGATTTATCTCTCGAGTTAGTTCAAACCTAATATATTTGATTTATTTTAAACCCGTTGCAACGCACGGGTATTTTGCTAGTAAGCATTAGAATTCAGACATGCTTTATCACAGAAATTAAAAAAACACAAGCTGAAACTAGCGTATATCTGAAGTGCAGCATACCTAAAATATTAAAACCAAATTACTTATCAAAACATATTTTAGTAGTGTATTTTTTTCTACACATTACAAATGCTCTTGTTCCTCCTTTTTAAAATGTGCAGCTAGTGTAATGCAGTTGACCCTTTAAAACACTGGGCTCTCGAGCTTACTGGCTAGCACTTGTGATGTTGTGTTAGTCAAGCAGAGTTCGAGCCTCACTACTATCTTAATTAAAAACAACGGGGCTCTTTCCCCTGTTGGTTCTCTGGGGCTTACTGCTAGCACATATGATGTTGCGTTAGGCAGTCAGTGTTCGAGCCTCATTACTAACTTAATTAAAAACAACACGGGTTCCTTCCCTTGTTGGTTCCTTTTTTTCCTTAAAAAAACTGGAAGCAAAATGCGCACTATGAGATTAGATTACACATGATCGACTCGTGGGAAAGAAAATTCCACTCGTACTACTCCACGCACTAGATCTCCAGGAAATCCTTTCAGTTTTAGCATACTGATGCAACATTATCTCTTTAAGAGATTGAACACACATGATCGCTCACTCCATGACTCCAATTTAAATTGATCAGCATTCAGCAGTTGGTATACTTGAAGAAATAAGGCTAATCTTTCTTTGCCGTGAGGTAATAAAAGTTTGGAAGCTTAGTCATTGCATCAACAGTCGATTTATGCATTCTCAACTTGTTTGAGAGGGCAACAAGGTAACTATTCCATGAGAATACTAGATGAAGAGCTAGTTTGATAAACTCGGATTAACTTTCGTCAAGAATGCAAACTCCAGTTATATGTTCGATCTAATTGAAGAGTGATCTTAGACCAAATTAAACGACATTCCACTACAATGGCGAACATGCACGATACACCACATATACCTCTCATCAGAGAAGATCACAGTGCACGTGCAAGTCAACGCCACCTTCGATTTCGTGGGACATACTACAACTGTACATATTTGAAATGGAAAGGAATTTCGTAACCTATGCTGTATCAGTTTCAGAGTTCTTACCATCGGCGACGGCCAAAACCCCTCGAGCAGCCACGGCAACGAGGAAGAACAGCGCCATGCAACGCGAGCTGTTCGCCATGATCTCCCACTCGATCCCTTCTCTCGAGTTGTATTGGTGAGGGAGGAACGAGCAGAGCTGCCGCGGTGCGGGCCGTCTGGCTTATAAGCATTGCCCGTATAGCTGGTCAACTAGACGCGGCCAAGGCCAGATCAGGCCACCGGCCGGCCGGGCGGAGCGCCGCGAGATACGCCGGGAGGGCACGAGCGGAATGCCGGAAAGAGGCAGCGGGCATCTATCGTTTTCTGAGGAGATGCACATAGCCGGCCGCGCGTCTTCCCTCTGCAGGGACACCCTGTGCCCGCGTGCGATCACGTGGCATTCTGAGTCGTTTAAGGACGCGTAAGAAGATTCGGCTTCCAGTGATCCAGTCTCTGCACGGCCAAGGTACCCAGCCGGTGTGGTGGAGTGCTGTCTTGCAATGGCGGACCTTGGGCCAAAATTCTGGGGGGCAAATGGGCTGGGGGGCCAAATAATAGGCTTAGACTGATTTTCGGTTGACAAATGAGTCAAATACTTACAGATACTAAGCCATTTCTTCGTGGGCTAGGGGGCCATGGCCCAGGTTGGCCCCATGAAGGTCCGCCACTGCTGTCTTGTGCAGCCTCTCTGCCGGTAGCGTCGGCACTGGACAACGGGGTCGGGTCGTCTATGCCTGTGCCTGTGCCATGGAAACCAACGGCGCCCGCTACACACATGCTCTGTGTGAGTCATTTCGTCGGCATCCACTATATCCTATGCAATAATTGAGCCTTATAAACAATTTTATACATAGTGACACTGACACCTATTCATAAGAAGTCCACAAGCTTAAAGCTTGTGGATAACTAGTGGTGGAGCTTCACAAAAGTGTTTGCCAAAGCAACATACTGAAATTGTTGACTTGACTACTTGAGATAAATTTATATTTATATTGGCAACATTGATTGCAATTTTTTAACCGTTTTAAGTCCAATTTCCAAGTTCTATCACCATTGATCTCTCTTACTCTTAGTCCAATCAACTATTCAAGAAGATAATTGGAAAAAATATGCAGTTCAAACAAGAAGATAACTCGCAGTTAGAAATTTGGGATTGAGGAGAATATGCTCGGATTGAAAATTGAAAAACCTAACTAGATTACCAATTCACCACTTACCAAGAATCAGTTGCCAAATCAAGGAGGAAGAGATGAGCCGGTTGGGTGGATAAATGCCATGGTGCCCATGACGGATTACTCAATGGCAGAGCTGCATAGTCTGCTGGTCGCCAGACACCGGGTGAGGGGAGACGGGACCAGGGGGAGGGTTGGGTCGTTGCTGGCAGTCCGGTCGTTGCAGCGCTGCTACTGGCCACCGGCCGACGGGTTGGAGGCCAAGGAGCGATGAGAAGATTCAAGTTGGTCTCTCACCGCTCGCCTGTCGTATGCCACGTCCAATCATTCCGGATAACGTTGCATCCCCTATCTTACAGTGGCTGCTCGCACAGATTTAGCAATGTTTATTCCTCTTTTTTCTATTGACCATAAAGAAGAAATGAAGTAATAGGTAGGGATGACATGATTTGAACATGTGACATTTTGTACCCAAAACAAATGCGCTAACAAGCTGCGCTACATCTTTTTCCAAATTGTTGTACAATGCGATTTTACACAATTATGTCTTCTTTTTCACATCGTAATTTTCTTCTTATTTCTTTATCTATATAGAACCCTCCTAACATTTCTTCTTTTTGGTCTCATACAATTAAGGAATTATATACATCTAAAATCCAATAGAATTTCATCTATAAAAGAAGATTACTTTTCTTTGGTAGGTGCATACCATGCAGCCTTTACGCGAGGCAATCGACTAAACAATCGCATCTCCCCGATTCCAGGGATCGCATGCGCTTCAGTTGAGGCGTATTTTCCTTCAAAAGCACGGTAGAATACAAGTGCGCACTATATTAAGGAATTTTCTCGAAAAGCTTAGGCACCTTATATAAAGGAACGGAGGGAGTATATAGGAAGAAGGAGTCATCTTTTTCTTTCTGAGAGATGCACCTTTTTCAGCGAGTAAGATACTTTGTTTTTCAATCATATATATGTAGGTGGTTTTCTAACAGGCCTAAGCAGCTGGGTGTGTGTGTGTGTGGGGGGGGGGGGGGGGGGGGGCTAAATACTTTGATTGTTTCCAATATTACCAAGCTACTAAGTTGTAATCAGAAAGTATTTTTCATGGGGGAGGGGGCGGTGGCCCCCCGACCTCAACATAACCCAGCCCTACCCATAAGGAATAAAATACTATTACTTTTACAGCTATAGTGCACAAAGGAAAAAGCATACAATATTTTTTACAAAGCTAATATTGCTTTCATGGTTTTATTTTCTGATTTTTTCCACCACGTAGATTTCACATCGCACCTTCGTACCAAGGTTCTGGTGTGTCGTCACGGCAACTCCTGCCGGTCACCGCAGCGTCACGTCGCCCAAATTGATGAGGCAGTTTGTTCGTACAATTCATCGATTTCCTTGCCGTGGTTTCCCGTCTGAAATCCCTTTTTTTTTAACAATGTAGCGCCCGCGGCCCGAAGGGCCTAGGTGCCTCTTAAACATCAGCGGTGCAGGTACATTTACAACATAAGTTATCTTCATAGAAAAAACAATTATAACCAAGTCCCTACTTCTTACAGAAAAGGCCAAGGTCAAATACTGTGAAAAGCAATCCGATCCCCTACTACCGCCGTAGTACAATGACCTCGAGCCACGAATATTCTCACCAGTGCCGGGGATGAAACCATTTGGAGTCGAGAGGAAGGAAGGTTCCGTCGTGAGCTTGGAACAGGACCTCTTGAAAGGACAAGGATTTCCGCCTCAAAGGATTCCGATAGTGGAAGGTGAACCAAACCTTTGTGGTGCGGTTCATCGGAGAAGAAGGTGAAACCTTTGTGGTTGTTGAACCATTGTGTTGGTTCACACCTCTCCAACGAGACGTACTCCCCTAAAAGGAGGAACTCGGGAATACATCCTCGTCTCCGCGTGCCTCGGTTATTTCTATACCCGAGCTCTTTACTTATGCACTTTACATTGTGATAGCCTTCGTGCTTGAAGTATTCTATATTGCTATCACCTTGTTGCTTGTCTTGCTTAGCATAAGTTGTTGGTGCACATAGGTGAGCCTAGTTTATTTAGGTTGTTGGCTTGTTAATTTAAACACATAGTTTTATTCCGCAATTATCAAGCCTAAACCGGAAAAGTTTTAATCGCCTATTCACCCCCCTCTAGGCGACATCCTTGTCCTTTCAATTGGTATCAGAGCCTGGGCTCTCTTTTTGGGCTTTACCGCCTAGAGAGTAAAGATGTCGTATAGAGAATTAGTGCACGATCCCACTCTTATATTCGATGGCACAAATTATGATGTTTGGAAAATTCGCATGCTTAACCTTCTTAGGGACATAAACCCAAATTTTAAGAGAATTGTAGATATGGGTTTTTCTCCTCCAAGGATTCCCAAAAGTTATCTTTAGAGGATGAGGAAAACTCTTATCTCGATACTCGTGTATCTAATTGTCTTATGTGTGTTTTGAGCGATGTAGTTCTTGCTTCAATCATGCCTTTTCGGAACGCTCATGAGCTATGGACCAAGCTTCAAGATAAATATGAAGTGTCCAATATTATTGAGGATGATTGTTCTCCCTCCACCTCCGGCCGTGATGAGTTCACAACTTCTTCCACTTCACCAACATGTGATTTGTCACAAGGTAATGATATGGTGAGTGGTGATAGAAATTGCTTTGTTGATGGTGAATATTCTATTGACTATACTTCATCTCTATCTCATTGCAATGTTCTATCTTTGGACTTAAACACTTCTAGCACTCAAATGTCATACATGCTAGTGTTGATAGTCCTTGCATATCATGTAATAGTTGTTTAACTAAATCTCATGATGATATGCTTCTTCGTCTTGTTGCCATGAAAACAATACTTCCATATCCTCTATTTCTTGTGTGGCTAACAATGTAGAGGAATCCCAACATTTGTTGGAACAAGACATGGATCTCAATGGTGCTTCAAGTATTCTCCATCATCAACGCCCATTACCATTTTTGCCTTATGGCTAGGATTCAAAGGTTTCTCCACCTTTGGAACCCTCTACATCTTGTGATGATGTGGATGAGGATTCTCATGGAGCACTTATGGATGTTGAATCCATAACAAAGAAGGGTGAGATGGTATTTGGTGCTCTCCCCAAAGGTAGCAAAGCTATCCCTCCTCTAAGTGAAATCATTGTTTATGCTATTAAGAGTAGGGAAATCATTGAGGACTTGGAAACTCAATTTCTCGAGAAATGTCAAATTGAGAGAGAGGATGCCGATGAAAAGGCATCCTTAATGAATGCCCTTGAGGAAGAGCAAGAGCTTCGAGTGTCTCTTGAGAGAAACTTGAATCTCTTGATGAATCAAATGATCTTATTATTGCTAAAATCATTAAGGAAAGAGATCATGCTATTGCTAAATATAAAGTGCTTAAAAAGGAAAAAGTTGAATTTGGTGTTGGCAATGCTAGACTAATTGAGGATATAGAGAGACTTGACAAAGCCACAAGGCTTTAGAAAGTGAACACTCTCTCCTTATCAAGTCTCATGATCAACTCCAAACTCAACTATCTAAAAATGATGAGCTTGCCAAGTTGTCTTCTTCCATTTCTAATATTAATGATGCTTGTGCTACTAACTCCACTTCTTGTGAAGCATCTATTTTGAAGGAGAATGTTGAGCTAAGGGCTCAACTTGAGTTGCTAACTAGCAAGTATAGGAAATTGGAAGAAAGTCATGAAAAGCTATCTAGCTCTAATGATGATCTTCTAGCATCCTATGCTAGGCTAAAGTTAGCTCATGAGGCTATCACTACAAAGGTAACATCTTGTGAGCCTCATGTGGACAATGGCACAACTTCTACTAAAATGCTTATTGCCATGTGCTAGTCCTAGTGATTCATCCACTCATGTTGCTACATCTTGTGATGAATTACTTTCTTGCCTTGTTGCTCTAACAATGAAGCTCTACTTCCTCTAGTGTTTTTGTTGATACTAACCATGTAGAGAATTAAATGAGCTCAAGGCCCAAGTCACTTCTTTGAAGAAAGACTTGGAAAAGCGTCATGTTGGGGATTCTACACTTGACAATATGTTGAGTGTTCAAAGACGCCCCAATGACAAGAGTGGACTTGGATTCAACTCCAATATCAAGAACAAGTCCAAGTTACAAGAAGAAAAAGGGCCAAGAACAAGTTAAAGATTCGGCCAAGATTGTTTGCTTCAAGTGCAAAGTTGAAGGGCACCATGTTAGATCTTGCCCTTTGAAGAAGAAGCTCTTAGTGAGAAGCAACAAGGGAAGAAGCCTCAAGTTCAAACTCAAGTTCCTCAAGTTGAAGAACGGCCTCTTCCCAAGAAGAATCAAGCTACCCCTCCTCAAGTCAAGACTCCAACTAAGAAGAGAGGAGGAAGTAGATGTTGCTACCTATGCCGTGAGAAGGGTCACTTGCTTCTTCATGCACAAATGGTACCTTATCCAACCCCATTATTATTAATGATGATTATTCTCTTCGGAAGGATAAGGTTGGCAATGTGTTTGCCAAATATGTTGGTACTCAAAGTGGTGTCAAGAAAAGAACCATTTGGGTTGCCAAGCCTATTGTGACTAACCTCTTAGGACCCAACTTGGTTGGGGACCAACAAGCTAAAACTTGATCAATAGGTGTTGTTGGAGGGCATTGGAGACTTGGCTACTTATGAAGAATTAAGGGATCTTCATCAATTATATTATCTCAAGCCAAGTCATTTGGATTATATTGTTCTATCTCATATCCAATGTTCCTCCTTGCGGTAACTTTTATTTAAATCATATATACATTGAAAGTTGCTTGCACCCTTGCATGTGTTAGGTTTTGTACCTTGCTAGTGTTTGTATGTGTTGTGCTCTCTACTTACTTATCTTGAGTAATCAAGTATGTGTATGTTGGTTTGCACACCATTTACTTGTGTTGAGCCTTATTGCTTTTATTTGATATCTTATCTTGTTGGCTCTCTTTTTGAGAGATTAATGGACTATCCATTTTGGGGAGTGATATGCTTCGTGCACTTCACAATCCTAAAATGTGTGTACATGAGGAATACCACTTAGTGATGATATATCAATATTATCTATTCTCTATGTGGTATGTCATTCTCATGAGAAATTCAAATTCTAATGTCCATTAATTTCTCTAGTTGGTTTTTTTGCCTCTTGTTAAAAAATGGATTATCACATTATGGGGGAGTAATAAGCTATGTGCATATTACAAACCTAGAAAATGTGAACATGTGAGGTATTGCCACCTAGAATTGATTTTTATTATCTTATTCCTATGTGGCATGTTGCTCAAACAAGTTCCATTTTGGTAAAATGATTTTGTTTAATCACTCTTTTGGATCTTGTTTGTGATGGACATTCTTGGTACGGTTTTCCCCAAATATGTTCGCATATCCTTTTGGGAAATCGATTGCTTCAAGCTACTCTTTGTAGTGGCTTTGCATGATCGCGTGAATACTTGAAGCTATCAAGAATATCTATCTATTTAAGCTTTGGCCTTTAAATCTTCTCTTTTGCCATATGCTTATTTGTTGTGAAATTGGTCTTCAATATCATTCCTATATACCACCGAGAAATATCTCTATATACTCCTTGTCCATGACAAGTGATACTCATATTGTGGTGAAATTTGTAGACCATCTTCACTTTGGCTCTTGCTTTGAATTGCCTTATTTTATTGCCAAGGATTTGTTTGATCTAACTCTCTTGTCTTCCTTGTATCTTTTGGATCTTTGTGCTCTACTCAAAATTTGTTTTATGTCTTCTTTTTAGGAAAAGCAATGATCCAATCTTGTGCATTGACATTCAAAAGTCATACTTCTTGATAATGCACTATTCTTGGGAAGCTATCCTACATTGAGTAGAACATCATTCTTTAAATTGGTTTTGCATCTTATTGCTTTCCTTGAACATGACTAGTGTTTGAATAATATGTATGGAGAGTGATGATCCCATTTGTGTGCATTTTGTATTCAAATGCAAGATCATAAATAATGCACAAATCTTGGGGGAGCAATCCTATATGCTTTTGAACATTAGTTGTCTTCAATTGGTTTTGATCCCGATGACGTGTCTCTTTGGAAGACAAACATTTCTCGTCTTGGTACTTTGTGCCATCATGAGAAGTGTAGAGGGTTTGGTTTATTCCTTGATGATATTTTCATCAATTGGTATCTTACTTTCATTTGGCATCTTTTCAAAGTGGTATCTTCAATCATGTGTTGATTTGGGTCTTTGATATAATTTGGACAATTTTTTTCTTGTCACACTTGTGTGCTTTCTTGGTTTAATTGGTGTTTTGTCCAAATTGTATCTCTTTGGTTCTTGAAAGTCTTGTGCATGCATATTTACTATGTATATCTTATGGCATGCTTACTTTCGTTGATCCAATATATAGGATAAACTCCATCAAATCCTAAATGGCTAAGATGTGCATGAAATTCAATTTCATATCAATATGCACATATTTATGTGGAGTTTGTCCTATGTATTGTAGTTGCTCTAACTACTTTGGACCCAATGAGTTTGGGTACCATGTTGTACTTGAATTTGTTTTAGGTACATCGGAGATGCATTGGAAGCTTGTCTCATTTACAAGGAAGGTGTTATCACCATGTGCTTATTGGAGCCAAGCTCGGATGATCGTGAACTCTTATCTTCTACATCACCAATGCTATCTCGGTAACAAGTATCTACCTCATGCATACTTTTCTAGCTTTCAACCTTGTGTAGGTTGTTTCATGGCATGAATCTCTTTTGTTGCAATTCATTTGGTTCTTGCAAAACAACTTTGTTGCAAATGTGGGCAAGCCGGGATGATTACATATCAAGGGGAATATATATAATCATTTTCATGATTCATCAATCCCATATATGTTAATCTAGCACTTTCTACTCTATGTCTCACATATGCAATATTGATGCTTTTCAAAATCATTTGCCTCTTGCGATACTTGTTATCTTTCTCGGAGCATCCCATTTTCATTTTCCCTTGTGGATATTTTTGATGCTATGATGAGATTGTGTTGGAAGTTCATCTATATCCTTTAAGATAAAATTGAGCTTTGTGCTATGCTTTTAAGCAATGATCTTATTGGTATATATATGACTTCCGCTTGGATATCATGTTCTTCACCGTTGTATCTATTTTGTGTGTGCATGTTTATTTGTGGACTTATATCTTCGTGATTGGTGTCTACTTAGACTTATACACATGACAATAGTTACACTTTATTGGTAGTTACATCTTTAATTGGTATTCCAATTCTTTAGTAACCACTTTTATTGCCTTTGATTTTTTGGTGGTTTCTAAAAGGCACAAGCTTTGTTTTTCATTTGGTATATGTTTGCATCTTAATAAGCTTGTGGACCTATTTGCAACTCTTGTGTTTGTGTTCAAAATTAATCTAGGAGGGAGTGAGGATTCCATGTTGTGCACACATATTAAAATGAAAATCCTACTTTGTGCACGTACCTTGGGGAGTTCCCTCTTGTTTTTAGAACACTTGGTTGGTCTTATCATAATATCTTCTTATGTTCAATTGGTTTTTCGGATCCTTTGATTGGTTACTTCTTTTGTCGAAGTATCTTTCAATTTGTTTCTCTTTTGCAATCTTTGGATCCTCAATATAGTTTGATCTCCTTCTTCTATTCGTCATTGGATATGTGCATTTGATTTCACTCATATTATGAGAAATGCACACATTATGGGGGAGCTCTTACTATATTGGCCTTCTAAATTTTTCCTCCCATTTCGGCAATCGATGCCAATGGGGGAGAAGTTTAGAGGGTTTAAGGGAATTTGGTGTTATGCTTTAGTTTCGTTCTTAAGCATTTGCCTTTCATGCTCTTGCATCCTTGCTCTTTGTGTTGCATGGTTGCTTAATTCATTATATAAACCCTCGTAAAAGGGATTGTCATCAATTACCAAAATGGGGGAGATTGAAAGTGCATGTGTTGCCCCATGCGTGGTTTTGGTAATTAATGACAATCCTTATGGACTAATGTTTGCATTGAGATATACTTGTAGATCTTGTCCATAGGAGAAGATTGGAGTTCATGTGTTGGACTCTAGAAGATTATATGATGACCAAGGTTCTATCCAATGGTTTATATGAAGAATGGTCATGTGAGAGTTGAGCTTATTGCAAGCATGGCTTGGAAAAGAAGATTGAGTGAACTTCATGTTTATCTCCAAGCCATCATCTATATCAAGAGAAGAATATGAAGCACAAGTGGATACATGAAGACGGAGCTTAGCGAGGCTCTCCCATAATGGAGTATGGGGGAGCATTTGGAGAAGTCTTCATCAAGCATGTGCTAGCAAGCACAATCAAGAAAGGTGTTCCAACTTGAGAGAGTCAAGATCGTCATCATCTAGCTCAAGTGGAATGCGCAAGGTAAAGGTATGATCTTGATAGGGTTTCTATTTACCGGTCTCATGTTGTTAGTTTGGAGACCGGGTTATAGGATAGACGGCGTACTATCAAGAGGGGCTCTCAAGTGAGTAACTTGATCGCATCTTTATGGAGAGCTCAAACCTTTGCATATTTGGCATATCATCTTTCTTGGTTCTTATTTGGCTTTTATCCATGTGAGAATTTAGAGATTGTGTTCATCCCCATACCAAGCTCTAGTTCATCAAAAACGGATTTCATTTGATATCTAGTGGTGTTTTTGATGTTGGAGGTTTTACCGGTTCGTCTCTTGTAGAGAGGTCAAACTCTCCTCTTATGTTATCCTCCTCACATGATGGACTATGATGTGTATTTGCATGAACTTGTTGTGCTTGTGATTATCTTCGGAGCAAGCCCAAGATCATTGAAAACGGAGTCCGGATGGAAAACTTGTTGCATTCTCGGTGTTAGAAATATTACCGGTCCTCCTCGAGATAAGGTCCACACCTCCCATGTGTGATATCTCTTGTCGCTACCTTTCCAACCTCGTTGGTTTCATCTCGTTTGGAGCTTCCTTGCAAAAGTTATTGCATTTCAGGATTTGCTGTTCTGTGTTGCATTTCCTGTCCGGAGTCTCTGGCCTCAGGGGTGCTCAGGGCCGGAGTCTCTGGCCTCCCTGGTTTTGGAGCGAAGTGCCCCGCGGACGGCGCTTGCGGTATAGCGTCCGGAGTTGGTCCGGAGTATCCCCGGAGTCTCCACCCGGCCGGAGTCTCCGGCCTTCGTGGTCCGGAGTCTCCGTATGAGTTTTTCTGCATCGGCTTTTTCCTGACTTTCTGCGTCCGGAGTCTCCGCCCTTTTGGTCCGGAGTCTCCGCCCGGGCCAGAGTCTCCAGCCTCCCTGACCGGAAACTCCGGACTAAGTGCTGCAATGGCTCTTTTTCTGGGAGGGGTATACCCCTCCACCTACCTTCAGCCACTTAGCTTTTCCAAGCACGTTTTCCCCCTCTCTCTCCTCCATTGTTGACCTTGAAAAGCTTGCATCTCTCCCAATTCCTCCCATGATTCTTGCATATCTTTGAGGGATTTGAGAGAGGAGATCTAGATCTACATTTCCACCAATCCATCTCTCCTCTAAGTGAGGGGAACCTAGTAGATCTTGATCTTGGAGTTCTTGGTGTTTCTCCTACTTTGTTCTTCCTCTCTTCTCCCCCCATAAGCATTAGTTGCTTGTGGTGGGATTTGAGAGTGAAGGATTTGAGCACTTGTGCTCTTGCCTTTTGCATTTGGTGCATCGGTGTGCTCTCCACGAGGATTCGTGAAAGTTGAAAGCTTGTAAACTTGTTACTCTTGGGTCTTTGGACGCTAGACGCCCGTGTGGTGGTTGAGACCCTTGTGTGGTCACTTGTAGCTATTCGGGAGCCCCCAATCGCGTTGTGGGTTGTGCCCCGGATCGTTGTTGAAAGGCTCCGGATTTCCGCCTCGAAGGATTCCGATAGTGGAAGGTGAACCAAAACCTTTGTGGTGCGGTTCATCGGAGAAGAAGGTGAAACCTTTGTGGTTGTTGAACCATTGTGTTGGTTCACACCTCTCCAACGAGATGTACTCCCCTAAAAAGGAGGAACTCGGGAATACATCCTCGTCTCCGCGTGCCTCGGTTATTTCTATACCCGAGCTCTTTACTTATGCACTTTACATTGTGATAGCCTTCGTGCTTGAAGTATTCTATATTGCTATCACCTTGTTGCTTGTCTTGCTTAGCATAAGTTGTTGGTCGACATAAGTGAGCCTAGTTTATTTAGGTTGTTGGCTTGTTAATTTAAACACATAGTTTTATTCCGCAATTATCAAGCCTAAACCGGAAAAGTTTTAATCGCCTATTCACCCCCCCTCTAGGCGACATCCTTGTGCTTTCACCTCCGTCTTGAGGTTGAAGAAATGCCGACTTGCATCGCCGGTTGGTTGCCAAAATGAAGGGCGCCGAATGTTCTGAAAATTCATTAGCATCGCAATTCCATGGCAGTGGAGTCGCTGGCCATGCAGCATAGCGCCTACCCCCCCCACTGCCACCGAAGCGCACTGAACATATGAAGACCCCACTACAATTACCAGATCCCCAACCGCTAGCCCAGGTCTCCAGCTAGCACACCATGATAGCAGATCCATCATTAGACCCTGGGATCCCGCCACGAGCCCGAGGAGGCAGATGCAAAGAGGATTTGCCACAACAAAAGACCCACGAACATACCTTACTGAGGGAGTCAGCCGTAATCATCTCCATCGCCGCCTTTGCCTCCCTCCATGGGAGCACATCCACAAGGAGAAGAATAACCAAGACTATCTGAGTCTGGCCCGAATAACCCAGCTCCAAACTCATGTTGCAGACCTTATTAGGAGGGATGCACGAGTTCATCGACCACACATGCACCACTGGTTGCCACCGGCGGGATACAGCGAGGTCGATGACCCACGGCGCGACAGATAGGGCCGCCACGATCCACCGTCCTACCCTCAAACGGCATAGGGGCAACACCTAGACTACATCTAAAGCTCATCCTAAGGCCGACAGCATCCCTTCACCCTCCCTGCACGGCAGCACCAACGGGAAAAGTTTAGGTCCGGCTCGGAAGAGCGGTGGAAGAAACCAGAAAACGAGGGTACGGGACGAGGTTGAGGAAAGGAGAGGGGCGCTTACGGTTCATCTCTTACTCCAAACTCGTTTTTAACTTGGATTAATGGCATCTCTTTGTCTCCTGCTCCTCTACCCGTTGTGCATACAAACATTTGAAAGCCAAAACCATTTCCTAGGAGTGTATGGTACATGTAACTATGGAGTAGCCTTTCCGATAACCAATGGGCATTAACAGTTGGAATTATTAGCTAAGCCCATTTGTTCAATAATTTTGTATAATATATTTCAGAGGTCCACTTGATCCATTTGTACTTTTAAAGATGTGGCGCTAGAATTTCAGTACTAGTTTATAGAAAAAGTAGACCTTATATGTGGGAGCATGATCAACGGACATATAGACATATATGCTACTCCACTGACGCGCACCTGTGAATTTACCGAAAGGTATGTCTATTCATTTTTTCTCTAACATAAATCATGGTAATTTTCAGGGGTGTTTTTCTTAGCGTTCTTGGGAACGTTGTTGACTACTATTTGAAAGCATATGTGGATGAAACTGACCACAAATGTTAGAATTTGGGCCCATTTGGGCAGCCCAATAAGCAATTCCTGAAAATCTCAAATTGGCCCATGTGCATGGCAGAATTTTGGAGGTGCAATGTGGTGCTAAAGTTTAGTCCCACATTGCTAGTTGGAGGAGACAAACACCACCTTATAAGGTGGAGTGTTGTGACACTTGGTGTGCTAGTTGAGAATAGAAGGCTCTCTCCCGCGCACTCCTCCTCCTCCGCCGGCGTCCGTCCGTCTATCTCGTCACGACACGACACGCCGCGGGTTGCGGGAATGAGCCGAGCCGATGCCTATACCGGATCGTGAGCTGCTGCACCGACTCGAACGTGTGCGACGTGGCCGGCCCACGTTGTACCCGTTAGGGTTTCCCGAACCGCACTATATATTGTCGTGCACTGCGTGCGCCGTCACACACACCGAACCAATCTAGGTTTTGCCAATCTCGTGCCTTGCGCCGCCACCGTAGTCTACTCCATCCCGTGCGCCGGCGTGCACCGGCGAACGGGACAGCAGGTCTCCGGAACCACTTGTCCTTGTGATCCTGTACGGGAGAGGGCGAATAAGGTTTTTGGGAAGCGCCCGCGCGACTGCTTTCAAGTTCTTCATCACGGCTCGACTTCCTGGACGATCTCCGGGTCCGCGGGCGACTCGTCTCCAACGTCGTCTTCTTCGAGCTGCTACCGTCGCCGCTCAAGCTGCTGCCGTCGCTGCTCCAACGACTACTTCATCTACAATTGTTCGGTACGTTCGTCACGTTCCGATGGCTGTGTTCGTAGATGTCTTGCTGCTGTTCATGTTAATTAATACGTCTAGTATTTTCGAGATTAACATGTTAGTAGCTCTTGCGATCATGCTTTATATTCTGGAATTAATCATGGAAATTATGCCTAATAATCCAACAATCCAAAAACCTTATATTTGTTATAGGCAATTTCCTGAGTTAAACATGGGACATCTATCTGATGCGCTGAGGCCGGACAAGTTTACCGGTGTGGACTTTAAGAGATGGCAGTACAAGACCACACTGTGGTTGCGATCTCTGAAAGTGTTCGAGGCTAGTGAGGGTTTACCTGAAGGAACTATATCTGACGAGGATCAGAACAAGTTCAAGGAAACCAATACTGCCTTTGTGGGACTCGTTCTGAGTGCTCTTAGCAACAAGCTGTTTGATGTGTACATGCACATTACAGATGCCAAAGAGCTCTGGGAGGCACTGAACGCTAAGTTCGGTGTAGCAGATGCTGGCAGTGAACTGTACATCATGGAGAGCTTCCATGACTTCAGGATGGCTAACAACCGTTCTGTAGTCGAACAGGCTCATGAGATACAGTGCATTGCTAAGGAGCTTGAGCACGCTAAGTGTGCCTTACCTGACAAGTTTGTGGCTGGATGCATTATTGCAAAGTTGCCCTCTTCATGGAGGAACTTCGCCACAACTCTCAAACACAAGAGACAGGAGATATCGGTTGAAAACCTGATAGCGTCTCTTGATGTTGAGGAGAAGGCTCGGGCTAAGGACACTGCTGAGAGAGGTGGTGAAGGTCAGTCTAGCGCCAACATGGTGCAGAAGAACTTTCACCATGGCAAGAGCAAGGCAAAGAGCAAGCCTTCCTTCAACATGCCTACCAAGACTACTTCTTTCAAGAAGAAGAAGAAGATGCTGAACAAATCTGAGCTAAAGTGCTACACTTGTGGAGAGCCCGGACACTTCTCTGTGGACTGCCCAGATCGTGCAGACAAGAAAGGGAAGGCGCCAAAGCATGTCAACGTCGTGACCGCTAGCAATGCTGATGGGTACGGTAATTTACCGATTGTGCTTTCAGTATTTCAATCTCCATGTTGGTGGATTGATACGGGTGCTAATGTTCATGTATGTGCTGACATCTCTATGTTCACTTCTTATCAGGTCGCAGATTCAAGCGTCTTAATGGGGAATGGATCACATGCTTCTGTTCGTGGTGTTGGCACGGTAGATCTGAAGTTTACTTCGGGGAAGATCGTGCAGCTGAGGAACGTGCAGCATGTCCCTACTATGAACAAGAATCTTGTTAGCGGCTCCCTTCTATGCAGAGATGGGTTTAAATTAGTCTTGGAGTCCAATAAAGTAGTTGTGTCAAAGTTTGGACAATTTATTGGTAAAGGGTATGAGTGCGGAGGCTTGTTCCGCTTTTCATTATCGGATTTTTGTAATAAGTCAGTAAACCATATTTGTGGCAGTGTGGATTCGGATGCTAATGTTTGGCACTCTCGTTTATGTCATGTTAATTTTGGTTTAATGAGTAGACTTTCCAGTTTGAGTTTAATTCCTACTTTCACCATTGCCAAAGGTTCTAAGTGCCATAGCTGTGTGCAATCTAAGCAACCTCGAAAGCCTCACAAGGCAGCCGAGGAGAGAAACTTGGCACCTCTAGAACTCGTACATTCGGATCTATGTGAGATGAATGGCGTGTTGACAAAAGGTGATAAGAGATATTTCATGACTTTAATCGATGATGCTACTAGGTTCTGTTATGTATATTTGTTGCACACTAAAGATGAAGCTTTAGACTACTTTAAAATCTATAAAGCTGAAGTAGAAAATCAATTAGAGAGAAAGATCAAACGTCTTAGGTCAGATCGTGGTGGCGAGTATTTCTCCAACGTATTTGATGAATTCTGTGAGGAACATGGTATTATTCATGAGAGGACGCCTCCCTATTCGCCCCAATCAAACGGGGTTGCCGAGAGGAAAAACCGCACGCTGACCGACTTGGTGAACGCCATGTTGGACACTGCTGGTTTATCTAAGGCATGGTGGGGGGAGGCTTTGTTGACTTCGTGTCATGTCCTGAATAGAGTTCCTAACAAGGATAAAGAGAAGACACCTTACGAGGAGTGGTCTGGGAGAAAACCATCACTTTCTTATTTTCGTACTTGGGGATGTTTGGCGAAAGTCAATGTTCCAATTCCTAAGAAACGAAAACTTGGACCGAAGACAGTGGATTGTGTCTTTCTAGGTTATGCTCAGCGGAGCATTTGCTATAGATTTTTAGTGGTTAAATCTGAGATACCTGATATGCATGTTGATACTATTTTGGAATCTCGTGATGCAACATTTTTTGAGAACACGTTTCCTATGAAGGATATGCATAGCATTGCTAGAATTTCTTCTGAGATATTTGCTGAACCTAGTACATCTGTTGATCATTCTGAACAACCACTTGTTGAGGAAGTCCTTGAGAAGGATGACAATGAATCAGCTCCCAAGAGGAGCAAGAGACAGAGGACTGAAAAATCCTTTGGTGATGATTTCATTGTGTACCTTGTGGACAATACTCCCACGTCCATTGCAGAGGCATTTGCATCTCCTGATGCTGATGACTGGAAAGAAGCTGTCCATAATGAGATGGACTCGATTCTTTCTAATGGAACTTGGGAATTATCTGAACGACCCTACGGCTGCAAACCTGTGGGTTGTAAGTGGGTGTTCAAGAAGAAGCTAAGGCCTGATGGTACTATTGAGAAGTACAAGGCACGGCTTGTAGCCAAGGGCTACACCCAGCGCGAAGGCGAAGATTACTTTGACACCTATTCACCTGTTGCTAGACTCACCACCATTCGAGTACTACTTTCCCTGGCTGCCTCCTATGGTCTTATCGTTCATCAAATGGACGTAAAGACAGCTTTCCTTAACGGAGAGTTGGAAGAGGAAATCTATATGGATCAGCCTGATGGGTTTGTAGTAAAAGGTGAAGAGAGAAAGGTGTGCAAATTGTTAAAATCTTTGTATGGGCTGAAGCAAGCACCTAAGCAATGGCATGAGAAGTTTGACAACTTTACTTCTGCAGGCTTTGCCATTAATGAGGCTGATAGGTGTGTGTATTATCGCCATGGTGGGGGCGATAGTGTTATATTATGCTTGTATGTTGATGACATACTTATTTTCGGTACAAGCATGATAGTGATAAATGAGGTCAAGTCTTTCTGTCAAAGAGCTTTGATATGAAAGATCTGGGACAAGCTGATGTGATCCTGAACATTAAGCTGATTAGGGATGAGAGTGGGATTACGTTAACGCAATCACACTATGTTGAGAAGGTCTTGAGCCGCTTTGGTTATATAGACAGCAAGCCTTCTCCAACACCCTATGATCCCAGTGTGACACTCAGAAAGAACAAAAAGGAAACGAGAGATCAATTAAGATATTCTCAAGTGATCGGTTCACTCATGTACCTTGCGAGCGCGACGAGACCTGATCTCTTTTGCTGTGAGCAAGTTGAGCAGGTTCATGTCTAACCCGGGTATTGATCATTGGCATGCACTTGAAAGGGTCATGCGCTATCTGAACGGTACAATGAGTTATGGGATTCACTATTCAGGGCACCCTGCGGTGCTTGAGGGATACTGTGATGCGAACTGGATCTCAGATGTTGATGAGCTCTACGCCACAAGTGGATATGCATTTATTCTTGGAGGTGGCGCAGTGTCATGGAGGTCTTGCAAACAGACCATTTTGACGAGGTCAACCATGGAAGCAGAACTTACTGCTTTAGATACAGCTTCTGTTGAGGCAGAATGGCTGCGTGAGCTCTTGATGGACTTGCCGGTGGTTGAGAAACCATTACCGGCCATCCTTATGAACTGTGACAACCAAACGGTTATCATGAAAGTGAACAGTGCTAAGGATAACGCGAAGTCATCAAGACACGTCAAAGACGCTTGAAGTCTGTCAGGAAAATGAGAAACTCCGGAGTAATAACTGTTAGTTATATTCAAACAGACAAAAACCTGGCAGATCCCTTTACGAAGGGACTATCACGTAATGTGATAGATAGTGCATCGAGGGAGATGGGGTTGAGACCCGTGAGCGTTACACCATAGTGGTAACCCAACCTATGTGATCGGAGATCCCGTGAATTAGGACCTGGGAAGAACAAGCTAGTGGTTTAACAGAGGAGAGTTATTTTATAACCCTCTCCGTGGGAAGATGCATAACTCTCACATTCTGTAAGGCAGGTTGGCAATATGCCTTAATGTGTTTCTGTTGGCTATTCGTAGCAAAGGTGCTATCCTACAGAGCGACCTTGAAAGAACACACCTATATGAGTCCGACTGTTAAACGTCGCAGTCTATGAGATTTGGGTGATCTCTAGTAAGCTCATGAAGAGACCAGGGAGTATGACGCATATGCTCCACCCGCGGGGTAGGCTACTGGCAGCCACGTACTGGTTATGACTTTGAGTGAAGTCTATTGGCACCAAACTTGCAATTCAAGGTTCGTCCATTGTTCAAGTTGCTGGTAGATGTAAGCTCTAGGCGGAAGTTCAACTTAACAGTCTCTGCTGAAACACTGGTATATAAACAAGAAACGAGGTTTGGCAAAATCTCTAAATGGGAATTTGAGATCTGGTGGGGATTGTTAGAATTTGGGCCCATTTGGGCAGCCCAATAAGCAATTCCTGAAAATCTCAAATTGGCCCATGTGCATGGCAGAATTTTGGAGGTGCAATGTGGTGCTAAAGTTTAGTCCCACATTGCTAGTTGGAGGAGACAAACACCACCTTATAAGGTGGAGTGTTGTGACACTTGGTGTGCTAGTTGAGAACAGAAGGCTCTCTCGCGCACTCCTCCTCCTCCTCCGCCGTCCGTCTCGTCACGACACGCCGCGGGTTGCGGGAATGAGCTGAGCCGATGCCTATATTTTTATTTTTGCTGTTCAGGAAAATCGAGTCGCTAGCGTACGCGTACAGCTTAGGGTTTCCCGAACCTTACTATATATTGTCGTGCACTGCGTGCGCCGTCACACACACCCGAACCAATCTAGGTTTTACCAATCTCGTGCCTTGCGCCGCCACCGTAGTCTACTCCATCCCGTGCACCGGCGAATGGGACAGCAGGTCTCCGGAACCACTTGTCCTTGTGATCCTGTACGGGAGAGGGCGAATAAGGTTTTTGGAAAGCGCCCCGCGCGACTGCTTTCAAGTTCTTCATCACGGCTCGACTTCCTGGATGATCTGCGGGTCCGCGGGCGACTCGTCTCCAACGTCGTCTTCTTCGAGCTGCTACCGTCGCCGCTCAAGCTGCTGCCGTCGCTGCTCCAACGACTACTTCATCTACAATTGTTCGGTACGTTCGTCACGTTCCGATGGCTGTGTTCGTAGATGTCTTGCTGCTGTTCATGTTAATTAATACGTCTAGTATTTTCAAGATTAACATGTTAGTAGCTCTTGCGATCATGTTTTATATTCTGGAATTAATCATGGAAATTATACCTAATAATCGAACAACGAATGCATACAATGAATTGTATGTCATGAAGAAATTTTATAACTATAAGATGACTCATAGGCGTCCGCGGGCTATGAGATATAGTTAATTGCCAAGAAAGATGAGCACTTTACGTTTGTGTTACTGGATATGCTTATGGTCGAAGGTAGTATTGCCAAATCTTCCTCACTCGTGAGGAAATTTGCTAATTCTTTGAGGATTTGTTGCTGCTCTGAGGCCTCATTTGCGAGTGTGCATTATAAGAGACTAGTGGAATTTTGCGCGGCGTCACGCCACGGCTCTTTTGAATGTTTTTTTAGCTTTTGGCATATAGGGTAGACATAAATAGATTTAGACACTTAGTTTCAGCTAATGTTGTATAGGATAGAGACAAAAAGTTTTAGGCACGTAGGTCTACATTAAGTGTGGAGAAGATGGCATGCATTTCAAGTCTGAAGAGATGTTGCTGCCACTGGTGTGACTTGATCATGCCAACCACATCTTTCTCCTGAGATACTTAATCAGCTGGTTTTGGTATTTCGGCTTGTCCTGCCAACTCGAGAGCAGAGTCGCAGCTTTGTCCTCTCGAACATCATAGTGCCATCTCCAATTGGATCATCATGCATTCATGCTGGCATCTCCACTTGCAATTTGCTCATCTCCAAAGCACTCTGTGCATGCACAATTGTGTTAAGATAATCAGACTAAGATAAACAGACTGGATCAAATGTGAGAGGTGAGCAAAGGTCTGTTGGCTATGAATGTACCGACAATCTAGCTAAAAAGGCAAATATTTGTGTAAATATTACTACTTCGTCTGAAATTCTATTAGACTAAAGCTTTCTCACATTAATTTAGCAGATGCACCTGGTTTGAATGAGGGAATCGACACTAAATCTGATCCAAAATTGCGAGTAAAGAAAATTTTGAATTTACATTATTGGCTTGTAAGCTTCATGTGAGCAGTTTAAGTTCCTCAATGTCGTTGTTTCTCTGAACATGGTATAATTCGACATGCAGTTGTGATATTTGGCTGTAGAAACATATATTTTTAGATCAATCGGGGGAAGGTATGTATCTTGGCAAATGAAAAGAGCATGTAAATTAAGGGATCAAAGCATGTGAACAGAACATACCTGCACCTACTTTCTTTAAAGCATCAAGCAAATTTTGATAAAATTCTAAATATCTTGTGCAAGGAACATGTAAGTGTCTTCAAATATGCATGAAGCAGGTGGTCGAACTTGTTTTACTTGGTTGATTACGATCAAATGCTATTAGGCTTGCACAAGTAGAGAGATTGATCCCCACTGGGCCTTTTCTTCAAACCTTAAGTATAACTTCCCATGTGCATGTGTTGGTTACATAGCTCATGCCGTACTCTCTCCATTCCAATAGTACTGCATATTTTTGTTAAGAGGTCTGAATCATTTTAACCACTCTTCATTTTTTAAGTGAAAATAATAGTTTCATCAGCTTAGAACTGAATGTTCCATGTAAAACTGAATGTTCCATGTAAGTATTTGACTCGGTTGATTCATGAAAATAAATTCATGTTAGTAAATTAAAAATGTTTGGAGAAAGTAATTTTACTATAAGCCCGATGAATGCATAAACTAAAAAGGTTGTCGAATTGGTAATTGCTGAAAGATGGATTTCATGGATCTCGAAACTAATAATATATAATTAAAATGGTCATGAGAATTTATCATCAAATTATGACGGTAGAAATATGAATGTAGTAAACATTAAAAACAAATAATAACACTGCAATGCTTAGAAAAATCTTCAAAGCAAGGGCAAATAACAGTCAGAGAAGATAATGAAATGTATAAACTGTATTCTAATTTGGCATCTCTGAATTTAAAGCAAGAGGCCTTTGATTAAGCTCAGAGGAAAATGGCCTCTTGGGTACATAAATTGTTTTCAAGGCAGAAAGACAAACCTTTGAGAAAACTTCGATGCATTGTGATTTGTGAATATCTTCTTAGTAATAATTTATGATACTTATTTGAATCAAACAAAGGACTGAAATAAGGCATCTGTTTGTTGTATGATGATCTGTTCTGTTGCCACCATATACAATATTTTTCTTCTGATCCTCTATCTTCTGTAAGGACGACCATGAAGGATCTGCTACATATTTTATTAGAATCCAATCAGCTTGGCTATAAAAGTGACCCATCCTATAAAAAAAAGGAACACAAATTGCTGTAAATATTGGCAGAAAATTGTTGAAATAAAAAAGGACACAACTGAATAATATTACCTTGCACATAAGAAAACAGTCAACTAATATAATAATACTCGAAAATAGGATCTTAGTTTTAGACGGTGAGAAATTCTTCCGGAGGCATATTAAAGGGATTTCGAAATGCCGAATATTATAGCTCTTACATAGCAAAGGTTGCAGAATGGCAGACTACAACACATCCTCATGTGCATTTTATGAAATTCATAGCAGGCACACATTACTAACTGGTCACCCTTAAAACATTGAGAACGCATCAAGCGGGGAAGATGAGATGAGATACCATAATATGACTTTCACGCCTTGAAAGACAAGCCTGGAGCAGATCTTACTTCTCTAGAGGAGAAAACTTTTCAGCAAGCTGACACCCTTTTCAAAGGAGTTGTGCTTAGAGTTCTCGGGGAAAACATTGTTGACTCGTATATTTATATTGCTACTAGCGAGGATATGTTAGATGTGCATGTGCTCCAGACCAACTTTTGGGTCTTGGAAGCAGGTAGTGAGTTGTATGTCATGGAGAAATTTTACAACCACGAGATGACTAATGCGCTCTATGTAGTTGAGCAGTCTCATGAGATACAGTCAACTGCCAAAAAACTTGAGCATTTCACATGTGTGTTACCGGACCAGTTTATTGCCTGAGGCATTATTGCCAAGTTTCCTCCCTCGTGGAGGAATTCCACTACTTCTCTAAAACATAAGAGATATGAGTTTTCCTTACAGATCTCACTGGTGTCTTCATTTGGAATCCCTTTTCTCTTTGAAAATTCTTGGATCACAAGAGATTATGTTATACCAATGGTAAAGAAAAGTTGGAATTGCTAGTTCCTAAAAGCACACGTATATAGTTTCATATGACATTTACAAAATGAAGAGATTGAGACAGAATCTCAAAGGTTGGAATAAAAAATATGGAAAATTGTACAAGTTTTAATAAAAGTACCTTTATGAAAATTAATAATATTGATTTGTTTGTTGAGTCTCATGTCTAAGCTTTACCTTTATTTGAAGAGAGAAAAGCACTCAACTACTCATGGAGCAATTAGAACATTAAGAATTAAAATGGGTCCAAAGAGCAAAAGATTTTGGAGGGGTGAAGCAATTACTAAATATTTACATCTGAAAGGAAATGGAATACATAAAAGAAGTACAAGTATGAACTTGTAAAAGGATGACGAAATTATTGTTGGCAAATTCTTTTTGAATAGCATATAACTGATTTTCATAACAACTATTTGGCCCGCCTCTAGTGAATGATATTCTAGTTATTGATCTAGAGCATTCACTAAGCCTTTCTCTTTGGAGGAATTAAAAAAGTTATCTTTGAAATGGCAAACAACTACTCCCTCCAATCCATAAAAAGTGTCCGGACTTTAGTTCAAATTTGAGCAAATGTGAACTAAAGCCCCGACACTTTTTATGGATCGGAGGGAGTAATTAACAGGGCTGCAAGGGTTTCCTATTGAATTCTGTCAGAATTTCCGGGACCTAATCAAAGATGAGTTGATGTCTCTTGTTGTAGATTATCATCAAAGAAAGCTAGATATTGCTCGTTTCAGTTATGGTGTCATTACACTTGTTCCAAAATGTAAAGATACTTTGGGTATAAGAAAGTTTAGACCGATATGTATTCTGAATGTAAATTTCAGATAACTACCAAGCTCCTGTTGAATAGGTTATCCCCGGTTGTTGATCTTGTGGTAGGACCTACCTAGACAGCTTTTACGAAGAATGGGTACAAGATGAAGGTTTATTATTCTACATGAACATGAATACAATGCATGCTGTAAAGAAAATATGGAATTATTTTACAAAAGAAGGCTTGCGTAAAAATTAAATGGCCATTTGTTCATCGATAATCAAGTTAAAGTGTTTTTGTGATATTTGTACCTTGGTGTACGCTCTAGTGGGGATTTCCCCTCACTGATCATGGGATATTAATGCAGGGTCATAGTAAAAACATACTTGTAGAATAACCGCATTTCCCTTACACTACTACTCACATCCTTGCCCACTTCCCAGGCATCCTACTCTTGAGTGGTTTTTTTAAGCAAGGCAAAATATTTGCCGTTTTCATTGATTAAGAAAAGGTTTAGAGGTGCTACAAGCCAAATGGTCCGGGAAAACCCCACCCTAAAAATACAAACCTACTCTCACGACATTAAAATACTCAAGCCTTAACCCTGCGAAAGACCACAACCTAGCTTATTCCTTAATTTTGCTCACAATCATCACCAAAGTGAAATATTGGTTTCAGAAGACTGGGCTTTGCTATCATGATTTCTTTCATGTATCACCTCCGACCACCACTCCTTCACCAAAGGGACAATACGCCAATCCAAAGGGGGAAATGTCGTGGATTTCCAACCAAATCTTCACCAAGTCCCATAGAGACGAGCCGCCGTTTTCTACACTTGGTTATAAAGCTTGCACCGACCACACTTATCCCAACCTCAGCGCTCCAATTTATCGGCGGTCCAAATCGTATTTTACGAGACCAACCAAGTAATCCTAATTTTGCGTCGTTGGTACTCCGTAGAACTATAGGAGTTCACCTGAATAACCGGCGAGCTGCGTGCTTGCGAACGCTGACGAGAGACACATCGTCCACGACCGGTCCACAGAGCGTCCCGTCAGGCTTCATGTGGTAGTTCATGCTCTGGAGCACCACGCGCGTGAGGTTCTCGACCGCCACAAAATCGACCTGACCACGCTTGTACCCGCCCACGCCCTGGGACTGGTACTGCACCTGCTGCCTCGCCCTCGCCGCGTATGCCTCGACGACCATGGAAGGCATGGAAGCCTGGCATCCGTCGCCCGCGTCCCCGACGTAGAACAGCATCCTGTACGAGCGCCCGGGCACCGTGGCCACCTCCTGCACCAGCGCCGTCTCCCTCCCGGCCACCAGCTCCACGGCCTGCGCGCGTCCACGTACTTGACGGACTTGGTGCCCGACATGATCATCCACCCCGGCAGCGGCGAGAAGTCGTCCTCGTCCATGGGCGGCACCAGCACGCCCCACGTGGATCCCGGGAAGATGTACGGGCCCTCCTCGAAGTCCCCATTCCTCAGCATATTACCTGCGCGAGTTGGGTGGGCAACAATGGCGCCTAATCAGATGTGCTTTATTTTTTATTTTTTAATCAGATGTGCTTTTACAGACCGTAAACACACACACAAAATCAACGTCACGTTAAGATTTCAGGATCAATTAACCATACCCTTGGTCAGTGGCGGACGCAGAAAAAATTTGGAAGGTGGGCACACTACAACAAAATTTTCGCAACGCGGTTTTTTTTTTTAAAATTCGCAACGTGGATTTTTTTCCCAAACTAACAATGGATTCACGAAAGTTTAATTCAATTTTTATGTACAACGCTGAGATTTTGTAACTACGTTGTCACATCCCAATGAAAGATTATTTCTATTCGTAAACAACATATATAAGCTATTTTATGCCATTTATAAACATAAATTACCAATTCTAAAATATGCAGTACCGATACATAGGTTATAATATCACAATAACTCAAAAAAATACCACTCATTTATACGGTGTACATTAGGTGTAGTCTTAACACATACAAAGTTCAGTTCAAGATCTACTCATATATATATATCGGCTGAAATAGAAAATTTACAACATAAGAGTTGTGCGTAATATTGAGATGAACCTGCTCGTCAAAGCATATTTCAAACGGTCATCCGAGTGCAAATTTTTTTATGAAAGTCGTCAAAAAGAAAATCTGAACGTCAGCTCGAAATTGACAAGTTATGATCGACGGAACTTGAAACCGAGTACGGGAATGAAAACTACTCATCGACGCGCACAAATTTCCTATATACAATATTTTAAATCGAAGTGTATTTTTATAAATTAGAGAGCTTGCTGATTGGCTGCTGTATTCAGAAGCACGGAAGCCGTCTACTGGCTAGCTGATGGCATACTGCAGCAAATCGTTTGTCTGCTCCTGTTGTGCGCGCCCGTTCCGGAAGAATGGGTCCGGCAGTAACGAGTCTGAAGAGGAACGAGTTGCACTTTCAGGCAGGAACCACTCAGAAACGGTAGCCAGACTATGGGTAGTCAAAGTATTTCCCAAAATTCTGGGTGGGCCATGGCCCAACCGGCCCACCCTCTAGGTCCGCCCATGCCCTTGGTGTGGTGGGGGGGGAGCAAGGATCTTGATAGCAACCGAGTCGATGAGGGGGCCGCACGCTGGATCCTCCTCGACGCCGGGGTTGTGGATGGCGAGCCACACCACACTGTGCTTAGCCTTGAAGGCCCAGGCGTACGAGTCCCAGCCGCTGGTGGTGTAGACGGTCTGGATGCGGAGCAGACCGGAGTCCGGCTTGACCGAAACGTTGAGCTGCTCGGCCTGGGCGCAGGTGCGCGCGGCGCTGAAGGTGATGGAGTACTCCGTGCGCCGCGTCACGCTGATCCTCTGCCGGATGGAGGCGTCGTTGCCCAGGCGCAGGGCGCGGTCGCCCTCCGGCACCGGCAGGATCATGTCCCCCAGCTTCTGTCCGGACTCGATGTACTCCACGAACCCGGAGATCTCCCATTGCGGTATCGAGTAGCGACCCCTCACGATGGTGCCGTTCAGCTGGGATTTGTCCGGCCTTTCCTCGAAGTTGCCGTTCGGTAATAGGCCTGCAATATTCAGTGAGCAGCAATTGAGTAGATCTATTGTGTCTATTTCTCTATTGTGTGTTGCAGGCTTTGAGTTGAGAATGCGCATGCATGTATAGTACTATTGTATTGTTACACTTATGAACCCAGTGCATGAATCCACCCAAATTTAGCTCCTTCAAATAATCAATACTGAACTTTGAGTTGGCCACTAATAATCCGCCAAATTCACATTTCTCATGATGATTGACAGGTTGAGAAACCCATTTTACTTCTTGAGGACATGATCCAAACGGAGAGTGTATTGCACATCTCCGGAGTTAACCACGCTTCTAGGATTCCATTCTCGTAGGTCGTATCTTGGTGTGGGAGGTTATAAGTCAACGATGATGGGCACTGTTTAAGTTAACACTAGTATTAGTATATGCTTACGCCCAATCTAGCTAGATGCTTTTGCTTAATACTAGTACTCCCTCCGTTCGAAACAAGATGTCACAAAAATAGTCTATCTATAGTTCATTTTTATGACATATTTTTCCGAACGGAGCGAGTAGTAGTCAAAGTTTCGAGAGCAGGCTCTAAAAACCAACATGAACATATATATATGTGAAATAAACGCAAAAAAATATATATATATGTGAAATGCGAGCACAGAAACTACCAAGACCTCCGTTTAAAAAAAACTACCAAAACCAAGAAGAACAGTTTGTGAGAACTCACCGTCCATGACGATCGAAACCGCTCGGGCAGCCACGCCGAGGATCGCGAGCAGCACTATGCATGGCGTCCCCTTCGCCATGAGCCCAGCTGAGCAGCTCGCTTTCCCTGCCCCGGGAGCTCTCGGCTGCTGGTGGACTATGAAGTATGGAGCTTAAAATGGGATGGATCGATGTGACTGTGAGGAGCAAAGCGTTGCCGTGGATCGGCTTACAAATGCATGGCAGGCAACAGATGACGCCGGTCGGGATACGCACGCCGGGTTCCAGGGCACGAGGAGGACATAATTTCGCATAATTTTTGCGTACCTGGGGCCTCGTTCTGTTTCGATAGTTCTACGGAAGCTTCAGTTTCCGCTCTGCCGCTCCCACGTGGCATCCCTCTGGACTGGGAAAGTGGCAGGCTGGATGGGCCGGGACCAACCGGTGGACTCACTGGGAAGCGGCCACAGGCCTACAAGATCAGGTACCTTTACGAATTTCCTTTTTCTGTGTGAGAGGTTTAACTCACATCGACATGTATTTCGCATATAAAAAAACTAGGGATATTGGCGCGGCGATACGCCGCACCTGTGTGGCAAAATTGAAATTTGGAAATGTTGATATTTTAGAATTTTACAAATTTGAGAATTATTGGAATGCATAGAGAGCTTCCGTTTGAGAATTGTTTAGATTTCGGAAATTGTTTAAATTGAAAAGTTGTTTAGATTTGTTGAAATTTGGAAATGTCGATATTTTAAAATTGTACAGATTTGAGAATTATTGGAATGCATAGAGAGCTTCCGTTTGAGAATTGTTTAGATTTCGGAAATTGTTTAAATTGAAAAGTTGTTTAGATTTGGATTTTTTCACGTTTGTAAAATGGTTAGGTTTGGAAGGCATTTAAAATTTTGAAATATTCAGATTTGTATGCCACGTTATTGTGGTCGAATTCAAATTCAGAAAATGTCCACATTTTAAATTGTGTAGAATTGAAATTTATTGAAATGTAAAGAAAGCTTGCGGGTAAAAATTGTTCAGGTTTCGAAATTTGTTCAAATTGGGAAGTTTTTTAGATTCGATTTCTTCTTACATCTGTAAAAGGGTCAGATCTGGAAGACATTTAAACGTTTGAAGTATCTAAATTTCAAATTTGATCATATGCCGTAAATAATCAGCAATTTTTTTGTGCATTGGTTTTTGTGCAACTTTTGTGTGCAAAGCTTGGAAATTTTCTCAAATTTGAAATTTGTGGCACGTCGTGCCCGCTGCATTGGTTTTGATATACCATATATATGTGTATGTAATTTGAATCGAACGAATGCATCAGAACCTTTCTTTCAAAAGGATAAATAGGAAAAAATGCATGAAATATTTTCCAAACTTTTGTGATATTCGAAACTTTTGTGGGTATTGTCGAATATTCTTGGGGAAATAATTTTTTTGTCTTGTCGAATATTTGTTGGGAAAAAAAATACTTGTTGCAAAAATTCGTAATAAATCCTGTGTGAAAATTATTTTGAACTTATCGAAAATGTGTAATATTTTATGTGGGGGGGGGGGGGGGGGGGGGGGGGGAATACCTGTTGTTAAAAAATCCAACAATTTTGTTTGGAATCTATGTTGAAACTAATTAAAATTGTGAATATTTTTTTGGGGAGGAAGAATTATTCGAGGATTTTTTTTTGTGCATTTTGTATGTGTGTGTTTGCATTATTGTAATTAATAAATTAAAAGTTTTAAATTCTTGTGAATTTTTGAAATCTATGTTGGGACTTAGAAAGAAATTGAATATTTTGGAGGGAATGATTTTTTTTGGAAAATACATTTTTTGTGCATTTTTTATATATGATTTGCATTGCTGTAATTCATAAAATTGAAGATTTTAATTCTGTGAATTATTGAATTCTATTTTCAAACTTACAAAAACATTATTTGGGTTTTTTTGTGTGCATTTTGTATGTATGATTTGCATTATTGTAGTTAGTAAATTTAAAGTTGTTATTTTTTGTGATTTTTTGAAATCTATTAATGAGCCCTTATGTATTATTTGAAAAAAATTACGATTCAAAATAATTTTGAAAAGGTCCCAAAGTATTTGAAATGTAGATTTTGATTTTTACAAATTTGTAGAAATTGGTTTGAATTGATTTAAAGTTGTATTTGAAAAGTTACAAAAGTTTTGGAAAATAGAAAAAGAAAACAGAAAGAACAAAAAAAATAGAGAGGGCCGCGCTGTGCAGGCTTGCCCAGCAAGCAACCCGTATCCCGAGCCCAGGCCCGTGGTGACGTCGCGGTGACGTCACAGTGGCCGGAGCCTGCCACGGCGACGACGGCGAGGAGCACGGCCGCGGCGTAGCACCGCGAGCCGGCACGCGCAGCTGGGCGCGGGCTACCTGTAGGTGGCAGCGCCGCCACAGTTTGGCCACCGGAGCGTCGCCGGCGACCACAAAACGGCACGGCGGCGGCGATTGCGACGCGTGCGCCAAGTTCTGGCACGCGATTTCCGGCGAGGACGGAGAGGCAGCGGCGGCAGAGGTCGGCGCGTCCGTCGATCTGAGCGGGGAGGCGCGGGGCGGCGTGGCGGCGCGTCGGCGGCACTGGCGACTGCGGCGTCGCGCGGAGAGAGAGAAAGGGGGAGGGGGGATTTTGCGGACGGTTTTGCAGAAAAGTCCATGTGTTTTGCTGGAATTGCAAATAGATCTTTCGCATCGGTAAAATGTGGACTGCGGGGTAATTGCTCGGGTTGCGAGTTTGTCTTTGCAAACTTGGCTGCGCCAAAAATCGTGCGCGAGCTCTGATTGGTAGAAAGTCCCGAGCTACAGTGTTGTGCGGCTTCGGGGGCGATCTGGACCGTCCGTCGGCACGATCGGACGGTGAGCGTTCAAAGGGCGACCTGGATGCCAGATTTGAAGGTGAATCTGACCAACTTTCATATATAGTACTATGACATGTATTTCGCACCAGAATTTATTGCCAGTCTTCTCCGCTACATATCACTGTAGTGGAAGCCGATAATACATTTTTTTCGATAATGAGAGTTTTATTACTTAAGAGTTTTAAGCATTACAACCAGTTTCTGCATAATTAGGATGCACACAGCCGACAAGTTCAGTAGTAAGAAACACAAAAAAAGACGAATTACATATCATGATAAGAAATTATAAAAACGTCTAAGGTGGTGGAGGGCCGATCCGCAAATTATGCTGCCATCCTTGTTGGGATAAAAGTCTCTCACCGTATCCTCCAGTCTTGTACCCACCTCCGTAAACAGGTCTCGATACTCCACATTTTGCAACTGAGACCACAAATGGAGCGTAGTTGTACTATTGTAGATAAACTGCATGAGAGAACATTTTTTATCATTAAAAACATTGTCATTTCTATATAGCCACAACGACCATATAACGCAAACGTTGCCACCCTAATAAGTTGTTTAAACCTATGATCCACACCATTCAGCCAATTGCGAAAAATATTAGTAATGCTTCTTGGTGGGTATAAGGTAGAACCTATCTGGATGATTGACCATATAGAACCAGCGATTTTACACTCGAAGAATACATGTTTTGATAGTCTCGTCCTTATGATAGAAGACACACTTTTTACTTCCAGACCAATTACGTTTTGCAAGGTTATCTTTAGTAAGAATTACTCCTCGACGAAGATACCACGCAAAGACCTTCCTTTTGAGTGGAATCTCCATCTTCCAGATTTTCTTATTATTATCTACTGACACATCCGGTTGGATTAGATCTTTGTACATAGAGTACATGTGCTGATATGTGTACAAACCTACAGTGCACATTTCGCAGTTCAATACCCACCGCTCGCAGGTGCTACAAAATAAATTCCTACAAAATTTTGACAAGATTTACTCTACAAATTTTGTGTGACAAGTAGTATGCAAGAGAGTTCCGCATCATTACAAGTACATGACTAAGGATCATTACAAGTAGTATGCAAGTATTTACTCTAACACCACTATCACTATGACAACTCTATTTTTGTTGCATGCAAGTATTCTTGCCGGAGCTAAAAGTTTAACCGCCCCATTTGGGGAGCCTTTGAGAGGTTTTTTATTTAGGGAAATTTGCTAGTCTTGGCCGTAGCAGCCATTCTTTTCGCTGATATCTGTCGGCATTTTTTTTTACCTTCCTGTAATTGTCACTTCATTGGGACACCCTTCCCTCTACTCAACACGAAAAGCCAGCCCTAGAGAGAATATTCACGTCCTGTATTTTAGACACTTCACTGACTGGGAGTGTCTAAAAAACAATTTTTTTACACGGGTGTGTACATGGTCATATACACACCCAAATTTCCACACTCCACTAGAGATGCTCATATGAATAACTGAATAAGGGGATAGATGTTCCGTGAACGCAATGCATGATCGAGAACGCGAGCACTTCTTCCTATCGTTGTTGTTCAACTTTTCCAATAACAACAAGTAATGGTTTTCTTCGACCGTGTCCGCCGCGCTCCGTCCTCGACCGCGTCCGCAGCGCTCCGTCCTCGACCGCGTCCGCAGCGCTCCGTCCTCGACCGCGTCCGCCGCGCTCCGTCCTCTTCTTATCGTTTTCTTCCGATATGCAGTTGTGTCTTCTCTCTCCGCTTGTTCCGGTCGTATTCGAGTTGCGACCATGAAAAAACCCAATAGAGAATATTCCTAACAATTACAGTTATGCTCTGGAAGTTTCTACAAGTATATATGCTTAACTAGTCACATTTGTGAAGATAAGTATTTGACGATATAGTTTAGAGATCTCTAAATATGTATAATAATATATAGTTTATGTAATAGTAAAAATAAAATTTATAAAGAAAATAATTTTACACAAACAGTTTCTAATATAACGAAATGCAAGTGTATTTTTCATCGATATGCATAATAACTTTATACCGACAACACTTACCTAATATGTAGTAACTTTATTATGTGGTTAACTATGTAAAAAAATAATATAAAATTATACTTAATATATAAGACTATAGCATTCTATAAATTAGTTTGAAGTATAAAAGTTTGATATAAAAATATAGTTAATACAATCCGCCTTGCCGCGTGAGAAGGACATGTCGAAGTAGATGCTCCACGAGTTAGGATCCTTCTCTCGGGTAAACTGGCCAGAGACTCTTCCCCGTCGAAAATTGTCTCCGTCCAGTCTACAGTGAAGTCCGCCAGGGATTGGCTCTTGATGGATTCGGAGTGCTTGAACTGAAGCCCGAAGCCAGAAAGCTCCAGGGCCCACTTCAAATAATGATCATGATCAGTCCTGATGGGGGGCAGGAGGGGCGGCCGCCCTGGGCCCCAAAATCTAGGGGCCCCTCCCTAGGTATGTAAACAATATGTTGTATCGCTGCTGACTGCTGCATTAGCGCCGGGAAAAAGAAACGATCACTATAGAGAAACGAGCGCTACAGAATGATGGCAAGACAAAATAAGCCTGTGTTCTAATGGGCTGTGTGGTCATGGCCATGAAAGGCAACTAGTTGAATCGCATGTCACGCAGCACGCCGAATGGAAACAATCGTTGTCATCGACTCAGATCCTTCGGTCCTTCTTTCCATCGCGCGTAAGCCGTCAGGTAGCCTCGAGCGAGCAATCCGCCAATCCCCATCCACATGACACCACTGTCGTCGCTAGGGGTGGGCATAAAAACCGAAGACCGAAAACCGAAACCGAAAAGACCAAGACCGAAACCGAAAAGACCAAGACCGAAAAGACCGTTAGAAATGTGGGTAGCAAATTAGAAAAGACCGAAATTAAATCAGAAATTTGGTCATCACTTATACATAACCCGAATAGACCGAAAGACCGATTTTATTTTATTTTGAGAGAATTATGTATGGAAACAACCAAATTTGTGTGCCAGCCTAGTTTATATACATCTAGTCTATAGGCCCAACTACTGAACCAAGCGTACCATCTAGTCTCTATATGCAACAAGTGAGTATACCAGTCCAGTGTAATGTAGATTCTCCCGTGCGCGAGAGACCAGTCGATTTCTTCCCTCTTTCCTAATACCGGGCGTCGATTCCCCTTCTTGCGCACTAGATTTTGGTCTCTTTGATCATGACCAAAGACCGAACCGAATAGACCGAAGACCGAATAACAGAAAACAGAAATGACCGAATTTATTACGGGTATCATTTTCTAGATGACCGAAATTGTTAAAGACCGAAAAGACCGAACCGAACTAACCGAAAGACCGAACGCCCACCCTTAGTCGTCGCCCTTCCTATTCCACCGCGCGTCCAGCCTCGAGCGAGCGATCCCCAGCAACCGCTGCCGCCACGTAACAATTCGGATCGTCAGTACGTCGGCTCGCCGATTTCAGTTCTTGGGGCCCGATCACGAGAATGGGCCACATCATTTTGTCTCTTTTATTTCTCCTCTTCAGGCGCGGTAGACGGACAAGCACATCATCTATGGTTCATCTGATGTTGAGGTATATTAACTTATTTCCAATTAAAGATTATGAGATTCAGAGTTAAAAATTACTGAAAACTATTTGAGGTCAACAATGACTTAGCAGAGTTTAATGGTTTGGCAACATGATGCATCGAGAAGAAATTAATGGATGACATTGACATCGACCCCCTAATAATTGACTTTTCATCGAGGAATGTTAACAATTTTTAAGGTAATAAATTTATAAATTTGGCCTTTTGATACATTTAACTGTTATTGACAACATACATTTTACACTATATATTATTATGATGATGTATATATTAAGGGCCCCAAGATTTAGTTTCGCCCCGGGCCCCCAAAACCTCAGGACCGGCACTTGTCTATGAAACAAGTCTATCTTGGTGTTTTTGATCAAATTATCCAAGAGCCTAACAATCTTTTTGAAGTGGTTAAGATAGAGTTGCTTCTTTGCATATCATGTTTGAATCCCATCAATTCATTTACTTATTATGATGCACGCAAGGTAATGAGACTTGCCGAATTTTATGTCAAGGACATATCAACCACATATTTGTTAATGTTTGAATTCCAGCTTGACACCTTTATTGACGATATGATGAAATACGATAGATTCAAATAGCTAAGTACTCTTGGTGAGCTCTGTATTAAGCTTGTTGAAACGGAAAAAAAAACATGTTTTTTATGACATGGTATACTTACTTCTCAAGTTTGTATTGAGCTTATCGGTTTTTTACGGCGAGCATTGAAAGAAACTTTTCCGCAATGAGCCTAGTGAAGAATAAATTGAGAAATAGCACGGATGTGACCTTAAAGTATTGTTTGGTGACATTTATCGAGTGAGCTCTATTCTTGAAGGAGATGAAAATAAGCCAGGATGATATTGTTTGGTGGCAATGCGAAGGCGTAGAGTAGAGACATAAATCTACTCATGTTATCTTTTATTCATGTAAAACAATATTTCCAAATATTTGTATTGCATGGCCCGTTCTTTATACTAGACCATATGAGCCCGACGGTGTTAATCCAACACACTCCGCCTAACTTTAGTTGCGGAGCTAGAAAATTTTCATAGGCTGTGCACGCTCAAACAAAATCTCGGCGACATATAACACACACTTTCATTAAAAAACAACATAGTAAATAACAAAATCAAGTCTTACAATATTATAGCTTACAAAATATATTTTGAGTTAGCAACTATCATACTGTAACTTACAATAGCAACCGGCGAGCATGGCTGTGCACAACGACGAGCGAGGCGTCGTCAACAACTGGCCCACAGAGGGTACCGTCGGGCTTCGTATTGTAGTAAGCACTTACAAACACCACCCTCGTCCTGTCCTCCGTCGCCGTGAAGACGAGCACGCCGCGCTTGTACCCGCCGGTGCCCTTGGATTCGTACGGGACCTTCACGCTCCCGCTCGCCGTGTACGCCTCGACGGCCAGTGACCCCTCGCACCCGTCGGCTCCGTCCCCGACCGAGAACTCCATCCTGTACGAGCGCCCCGGCACGGTGCCCACTTCCTGCACAAGAGCGCTCTCCCCGCCGGCCACCAGCTCCACTGCCCGGGCGCCATGCGGCACCGCGTAGTGCGCTGCGTCCACGTACTTGACGGACTTGGTCGTTGACAGAATCATCCACGGATATAGAGGGGAGTAGCTGTCCTCCTCCATGGGCGGCACCAGCACCCCCCACGACGTGTTGGGGAAGATGTACGGCCCCTCCTCGAAATCTCCATTAACCAGCATGTTGTCTGCCCGGGTTTAGTTAGCCAAGTTAATTGTGCAGAACATTTCGTTATGTTTAACTGGAAATGTATATCCAAACTGAACATGGAGTAAGGATGCTACCACGTACCCGTTGTGCGTTGAGGTGGCAGGAGAGTCTTGATGGCAAAGGCATCGACAAGGGGGCCGCATGCGGCGTCTTCGGTGACGCCGGGGTTATGGACGATGAGCGACACCACGGTGTCCTTAGCCTCGAACGCCCAGGAGTAGGAGTCCCAGCCGCTGCTGGTGTACACCGTCTGGATCGGGAGCTCGCCGGAATCGGGACCGACAGTCACATTCAGCTTTTCGGCCTGAGCGCAGGTGCGCGCCGCGCTGAAGGTGATGGAGTAGCGCGTTCCCGGCGTCACGCTGAGCTGTTGCTGGACAGAGGCGTCGTTGCCCAGCCGCACGGCGTAGGCGCCCTCCGGGACCGGCAGGACCATGTCCCCCTGCTTCTGGCCCGAAGTGATGTACTCCACGTACCCAGAGATATCCCAGCGCGGTATCGCGTAGCGACCCGTCACCCTCGTCCCGTTCATCTGCGAGGTGTCCGGCGGTTGCTCGAAGTTGCCGTTCGGCAGGAGGCCTGAGCACGGAACCATGGCATGTCAGAACTTGTTCGTGCATCAACCGCCCATGAGACGACTCTAAAATATACTTTCATCTGTATGATTAATCAGCTTATCATACCCGAGAGTGCACTAGAAATGGAACATATAATACAATTTGCAACTTTGTATGCTCTAGTACTTAAAAGAAACAGATTTGCAAGCGCTCTCACCATCCGTGATGGCCGATGCCGATCGTGCAGTCATGCACAGGAGCAGGAACAACGTGATGCAACCTTGCACCATCTCTGTAATCTGTATCTGTATGACTGTATCCCTTCTCATATGCAGTCTTACGGGACAAGGAGTGATGCACTTTGAACTGACTGAAGTGTACGCACTACTCCAGTGGTGTGCGATCCACTTATAGAGGAGGTCTCGTACTCGTTGATTAATGGCCTCGAGGAGGCAATTATGTCCAAGTTGACCAGTGCGTTGTCTTCAGCAAGCTGAGAGAAACGCGCCGGATCAGCATGATCGAGACAACGATAGCAAGGCGTCTCTCGATCCCGAGATAGTGAGGTACGACGATGGAGTGACACGGGATCGTCGGGATGGCCGCGCTGTTCTCGTCGGGTGTAATCGGTGAGATCATCCCCTATGAGATTATAAAACGCTCCAGATTCTGAAAATTTCGAACCGTTAACTACGAGCCTACAATGTAATTAAAGGCCTCTGCTTTAGAAACACATGACATTCGTGCAAATCTAACTTGAACCCCTTTGCGGTTACCTTTTTTTAGATACAAGGCCAACCGAATAGTCCGGAGTTAAATTAATAACACCCTCAACGGCGAAAGTGATACACAGAGCTGGAACCCAGCTTACAACACAGATCAGCACACTCACAAAAAGGAAAGGACACCCTAGGATGCTACGACAACAAAGAGCAAAGAACACAACAAGAGCCTGAGGAAGACACCGCCGGAGGGGGAGAGCACTAGCCAGACGGGCAGAGATGTTGGGCCGGAGCTCTCCCTAGAGTACGGGCACACCAACACACGGCACACCGCCAAACCTACTTCCGCCTCACGGACACTGCCACCAGGAGCTCACCGCCGTCGTCCACGCACTGCAGCTGTCAGGCCTCACCAAGAGCGCCCAAGCAAGAAACAGCGAGGATGCAGAACAAGTTGCAAACTTTGCCAAAGAGAGCACTCCGAAGATCCCGCGCCATCCGAGGACACTGCAACCTCCGCACCACCAACTTCGGGAGAGCAACAGACTATGGACTCCATGGCGGTGTCCTCAAGAGGATTACGACGTAAAAGCGCCGCCACCGCCCGATCTGAAGATCAAGGTTTTCACCCGGAGTACAAGGGAGTACCGAGAGACGCTGCACAAACGCCTTCAAGAAGGAAGCGATGCCCGTAGACGTACCCGTCGTGGCCCAACAAAATTGGGCGAGGGTTTCCCCTCGGCATAGTATCTCCACCTCCCACTCAGTGCTCGCACAGCGAAGCACCTCCACAGCCTGCTGCTCGCCTGCCACCACGCCGTCCACACGACCATGGTCACCGGCCAGCTCCAGAGCCATGGGCTCGCCCGCACACCCACAAGGCTCCCACCATCTAGGGCCGCCGCCCCGGCGTACCCACTCCAAGCGCTGCGCAGCTGAAGAGGACCGAGCAACACCGCCGCCACACAGACACCCGAGCGCTAGCGAGAGGCATCCGAGCTGACCAGCAACCACGCCCACGCCACCATGCCGTCCCGGAGGTAAAGGGGCCCCTCCTGGTCGCCAACCAGCAGCCCCCATGGCTGACGGTGCCACCAGATCTGGAGGTGGAGAGGTCGATGGGCGCAGGGCCCCTGCCCCGGCCCGAGGGCACGCTGCCCAAGCCGACCCTCCTGGCACGCCCTTCATGGAAGACGAAGTTGGAGTGCCGCCGTCGCGCCCGAGCTCGATCTGCTCCCGCCACCACCAACTGCATGCGCGCGAGGAGGCCTCACCGCGCAGCCACCACCACGACACCGTCCACCCGCACCATAGGCGCGGACAGGAGCAGCGCCGCCGCACCGTCCCGCGCGAGCGCCGCGTCTCCGCCAGGTCTCCGCAGCCCGCGCCACAGCCACCCAGGGAGGAGGGAGAAGGGCCTCGCCGCCGCCTACGCCGGCTGGGCTTTGCCCAGTGGCGCTCTCTGGCGGCGGCGAGGGGGAGGGGAGGTGGGGATGAGGTTGGGGGCGGCGGCTAGGGTTTTGCCCTGCCGCTCGCGGGAGTGGGACAGGACGAAACGAAGGGAGGGGTATGGTTTTTTCGTTCCTAGATCCTTTGCGGTTACGTAGATCGCTTGATTACATGGTCACGGTGCACGTCGATGAGAACATACGGATTCGAGTTATTATTATTATTATTTTGCGATTAGGATTCGAGTTTTTTTATTGATCGTGCAAAATAGCGAACAGACGAGAATCGACTTCACTCTAAAATCGGGCCGACAACGCCCAACGCTAGTACCAATATCGCCGACATGATAACTTAGGACCCATGAAAACACGATATGACGATAACATAACAACCTAACAACTAATAGAGCCGGCCTGCGCGTTACATCTTTACAGAAAAAAACGTTGAAGTTGCGCGTAACTAAGGGTTAAGCCAACATAGATGATATAAAATAGGATGCTATAAAACTTTCTGCCGTATCATATTATGTAAAATAGGTCACCACCTATGTTTTTCTTCTTCAAAATTGCACACATATTGAAACAAATATTATCAAACTCATGTCAGATGAATCGAAAACAAATAAGACACAAATAGTATTTTATTATTACATAATTCTTCAATCTGTAACATAATAATGGACACCAAGTTCATCAAACATAACAAAAATTTGACCACATACAAAATGAAATATATAGGCGAAACTATTGGTCTTGTAGGGGGCGCGACCGCGGGGCTGTAGCGACCAACCGGAGCGGTGAAATCGGGCAGACAAGTCGGGGTTGAGCCGGAGGCGGTCGACGGACTGGTGGCGGTGGCATGGGCGGCCAAGATTACACTAACGAAGGTCGCAGGGAGAGAGAGGTGACACGTCTCAAACGTATCTATAATTTTTGATGTTCCATGTTGTTATTATACCAATTGCTACATGTTTTACATACACTTCATACCATTATTATGCATTTTCTGGAACTAACCTATTAACAAGATGCCACAGTGCCAGTTCCTGTTTTCTGCTGTTTTCCGTTTCAGAAAAGCTAGTCGGGAAATATTCTCGGAATTGGACGAAAATCAACATACATCACTATTTTACCAGAAGACTCCATGGGCCAGAAGGACAAGTCCGGGGGAGGCCCGAGGCCTCCTCGCCAGGCCTCGACGTGGCCTAGGAGGGGGTGGCGCCCACCCCTGGCGAGGCCACCTCGAGAACCTTCTGGAGCCGCCGTTTCGCCTATTTATTGCCTCCGTCCCGAAAACCCTAAAACGATCGACGATACTCCCGAATACATCTCCGTGCTCTGCCGCCATCCGAAACCCTAATTCGGGGGGACAGAAGTCTCTGTTCTAGCACCCTGCCGGGATGGGGAAGTGCCCCCGGAGCCATCTTCATCGCCCCCGGAGCCATCTTCATCGCCGTTGCTGCCTCCCATGATGAGGAGGGAGTAGTTCTCCATCGAGGCTGAGGGCTCTACTGGTAGCTATGTGGTTCATCTCTCTCTACCATGGTGTGATCTTATTGTGATCATGAGCATTGTAATCTAGTTGAATCTATAGATGTTTTCCCCTTCACTTTGTTATAGTTGTGCTACTCAAGTGATTTATCATTATAATCTTTGGAGTCATGTAAGAACACGTTATCAAGGTGACAGTGTGGGTGATGTGTGTGGCTCCATTAATATATTAGAGGGATATTTATCATGAGTATTCTTGTGTTGGATGGCACTATAAAATTGTGGTGTTTGTGTACCATTTAGGATGCTCATAGTGACAACGTGGGGTGTCCTAGATGTGTAATGCAGATTTTAAGGAGTGCTTTTATAGCCCTACGCGATGGTCTTGGTGTGCTATGATATTGTGGTGTTTGTTTACTCAGACTTTAGAGAGTGCTGTTATAGCCCTACGCAGTAAATTGATATTTCTATCCAACATGAGAATAGTTCAGAGTAGCATGTGAAGAGGAAGTATTTATGTGTTCAATTATATTATTATTGTTGAGAGTGTCCACTAGCTAGTGAAAGTAGGATCCCTAGGCCTTGTTTCCAAGCATTGAAACACCGTTTACTCTCAGTTCTGCTGCATGTTTGCTCGCTGCCATTTTTACTACAGATTGCAATTACCACCTGTTATTATCTATATCACTTGTATTTTGATATCTCTTCGCCGAACTAGTGCATCTATACATCTGATAAATGTATTAGGTGTGTTGGGGACACAAGAGACTTCTTGTATCTTAATTGCAGTGTTGCTTGAGAGGGATATCTTTGACCTCTACCTCCCTGAGTTCGATATACCTTGGGTTATTCACTTAAGGGAAACTTGCTACTGTTCTACAAACCTCTGCACTTAGAGGCCCAACACTGTCTACAAGAATTGAAGCGTGCGTAGACATCAAGAGGCGGGGCAGTAGTCGCACACGGAAAGTTTCATGTGGGAAGTTGTCGTGCAGGCGGCAAGAATTTTGCTTTGCGACAGTGGCCCGACAGCCCCAAATATGCATTAGTTGGGGAATTTTTTTTGGGCTGCCCTTAAAATTTTACATCACCAAATAGTCACAGGACATCTGCTAGAGTTGTGCTTTTGGGTCGAAATGCCCTAAAAACGGGTGTTTTGCGCAGCTGCCTTATTTTGTGACATGGTCTGACACTGGAGTCAAGGCCACATGTGCTGAGTCCCTGCTCTCATCTGTCGCCCTCGTCGTACTCACGCGAGCCGTCATAGGGTAGAACATTTTGCGTAGTTTTTGGGCTGAAGAGAGGAGCACCGTCTACATTTGTTAACCATTGTCCAATGATTCCTTCCGCTGTTGGACAACCCGAGCGATGGCGATAACTAAGGACGCGCGGAGCGGAGAGCTGCCTGCCTAGAGTCTTCTCCGTCGGCTTGAAAACCGACTAAAACAAAATTAATACCGATTAAAAGTTTGGAATCGAATGTCCAGTCCTACCGCCAAGACACAACTCCGCGATAGTGGTTCAAAATTTTAACACTAATGTTTTTCCGTAGCGCCAGCTTTTAGATAAAATTTGACCAAATTTGAATCTTGTCCAAACAGCAAGACCAAGATTTTAATTCAGTTCCACCAAAATTATCATCGATTTTCGCAGCCCAAGATTCATGAAAACCAGATTTTTTGGCAGAGATGGTCCACATGTGTGAGGATCAACCTTTACCTATGTTGGTTGGAGGAGATTTCAATATCTTGCGTCAGCCAGCAGATAAGAACAGTGATAGATTTCTGGTCGATGGCCTTTTTGTTGGGGATCATAGACAGAAAACAAAAAAAATTCCTACCGACGATAACCATAAATTACCCAGGATCTATACTATGCAGATATACTAATACGGAGGAGATCAGAATACATACCCTTGTAGACCGGAAGCGGGATTACGTTCCCGCACAAACATTGTCGATGGAGATGACGGCGCCGACCTCAGGGTCGTGTAGTGGAAGAAGACGGCTCCCAGCGCCATACGATGGCGCCTCGCGGTTCCACACACATACGGTGTGGATGACGACCTCTGGGCTCCAGATCCAGCAGAGCAGCGGAAGTGGAAGAGTGGATCTGGCAGCACGGCGGTGTGCGTATAGTAGAGAGACTTCCCTCCCCGTACGCGGCTCCAGAAACGGAACCACGCTCAAGATAGGAGAGAAGAAGAGGGAGAATTGGTGTAATTCCAAAAGCATGGGGGTCCCCTATTTAAAGGAGGAGGAGGAGACCATCTCCCTTGGCTAGGCCATGTGGGGTTTCCCTTGGCTAGGCCATGTGGGACTAAACCCCACATGGCCAAGCGATGGCCAAGGGGCAGCCGGCCACCTAGGTGGGCCCCATTTGGCCCACCTAGGCCAGCTGGCCCTCCTCCCTCTTTTTTTCCTTCTTCCTTTTTTTGGGATTTAGGTTTAATGCCTTTTAAAATTCAAAATTAATTAAATAAAAAATATATTTAATCATTAATAACACTTATTAATATTAAATACATATTATTTAATTCATTCGGGCTCCGAAACATATTTCGTTGCCTCCGATCAACATCGGACAAGTTCCGGAACACTTCCGGAGTTCCCGGTTTCTTTTCTATCTAAATCCAATCTAATCGTCACCCACCCTTAAGTGTGTTACCCCACGGTTCGGGATCACACCAGACATGATCAAGACACCCTCTCCGATCAATGACTAACAGCGGGATCTGGATATCCATGATAGCCCCTGTGTGTCCACGAATGTCTTCTATCGTTTGAACCTTTAGACGTCCAGTCTCATCCTCTTGCCTAGCGATACTTAGATTGTCCGAGCGTCGTTCTCCGGTATCACGATTACCGAGCATGACCTCGCCAATGATTAATCTATCTTTACTCGTCTGTGATATTACATCCCGTGACCTAGTCACATGCTTGCAAGCTCATTGATGTAATCTCACCGAGTGGGCCCAGAGTATCTATCCTGCTATATGGATTGGCAATTCCCGCTCTTGATCACTCGCTTCTACTGCTTCCTTCCGATACCCGAAAGTGTCACCTTTATTGTCACGCTATATAAGACATGCGTTTGATGCGATCAGCCATATCTTTCAGAAGCAGAGATTTGATATGATCTCACAGTCGAAGGTATGAACACTACGTTTCTATATTTTGGGTATGTCCATCAAATCATTCACCTAATGATATGACTCCGTTGTTAACCGACGCCATTGTCCATGATCAGGAAACCTTGATCATCTGTTACCCAACGAACTAGTTAAATAGAGGCTACTAGGGACCTGGTTGTTTTCATACCACACGTGTATTAATGTTTCCGCATAATACAGTTATAGCATGGTATTAAAACGTATTATGAACAATTGAGATATGACAAATAAAATCACTTTATTAATTGCCTCTAGGGCATATCTCCAACAGTCTCCCACTTGCACTAGAGTACAATTAATCTAGTTTACAACTTGGTAAAAGCTTAACACCTATAGCATCTCGGTGTTCTTCATGCTTGTCTCGTGGAAGAGGTTTCGTCAGCGGATCTGCAACATTCAGGTCCGTGTGTATTTTGCAAATCTTTACATCGCCTTCCTTGACGTACTGCCGTATGACATGGAAGCGTCGGAGAATATGTTTGGCGGTGGAGTGAGACCTTGGTTCCTTCACGTTGGCAATAACACCTGTGTTGTCGCAGTAGATGTTCACAGGGTCTTGCGCACTCGGGAACACTCCAAGCTCGATGACGAACTTCCTAGCCAAACAGCTTCATTTGCAGCATCCGCAGCTGCAATATACTCCGATTCCATTGTAGATTGGGCTACTATGGGTTGCTTCCCACTTCTCCAGCTCACAGCGCCTCCGTTCACCTTAAACACATAACCTGTTTGCGATTTCGAGTCATCTGGATCTGTGCAGAAACTTGCATCAACGTAACCTGTTACGCCAAGTTCCTCTCCACAGCCTCCATAAACAAGAAACATGTCCTTGGTATACTTAAGATACTTCAGTATGTTCTTAACAGCTGTCCAATGATCCTTGCCAGGATTACTTTGGAATCGACTCGTCAAACTAGAGCCAATGCTACATCGGGTCGAGTACTTAACATGGCATACATGATCGATCCTATAGCCGAAGCATATCGAGTGCCATCCACCTCGGCTTTTCAAGGCCGTCTGTGGACACTGAGCCGTGCTCAATGTTTTTCCCTTGACAACCGGCACAAGACCTTTTTTGCCAAATGCATATTGAACTTTTCAATATCTTGTCAAGATAAGTACTTTGACATAACGCTAGTAGGCGCCTGGGTCTATCACGATAGATCTTAATGCCTAATACGTATGCAGCTTCTCCTAAGTCCTTCATCGAAAATTTACTGTTTAAATATTCCTTCACGCTTTTCAGAAGTTCCACATTATCCCCAATTAGTAATATATCATCCACATATAGAACTAGGAATGCAACTGAGCTCCCACTCATTTTCTTATAAATGCAGGTCTCTTCCGCATTTTGGACAAATCCAAAACCTTTGATCACCTCATCAAAGCGAAGATTCCAGCTCCGAGATGCTTGCTTCAGTCCATAAATGGAACGCTGAAGTTTGCATACCTTGCCAGCATTTCTGGACTGACAAAACCTTCAGGTTGTACCATATACAACTCTTCCTCAATGTTACCATTTAGGAACGCTGTTTTGACATCCATCTGCCATATCTCATAATCATGATATGCAGCTGTTGCTAGCAAAACCCGAATAGACTTTAGCATCGCTACCGGTGAAAACGTTTCATCGTAGTCAATTCCATGAACTTGTCGGAAACCTTTTGCGACAAGCCGAGCCTTATAGACGGTTACATTACCGTCAGCATCAGTCTTCTTCTTAAAGATCCATTTATTCTCGACGGCCTTGCGCCCTTCGGGAATCTCCACCAAAGTCCATACTTTGTTGTCATACATGGATCCTATTTCGGATTTCATGGCCTCAAGCCATTTCTCGGACTCGGGTCCTTCCATTGCCTCTTTGTAATTCGTAGGTTCGTCTTGTTCAATTAACATGACGGTGCAAACAAGATTACCGTACCACTCAGGAGATGTACGGGTTCTTCCAGACCTACGAGGTATAATAGCCTCCTCGACATTTTCTCCCACTCCATCTGTTATGGAGGACGGTTCAGGAACGTTTCCGTTGCGCCACTCGGAATTTCGAGTTCAGGATCAACTATCTCGTCGAGGTCTATTTTCCTCCCACTTACTCCTTTAGCGAGAAACTCCTTCTCGAGAAAGGTGCCGTTTCTAGCGACAAACGTTTTGCCCTCGGCTTGGTGGTAGAAGGTGTATCCTATGGTTTCCGCGGATACCCTACAAAGACGACCTTTTCCGATTTCGGTTCGAGTTTGTCAGGCTGCAATTTCTTGACATAAGCCTCACAACCCCAAACTTTCAGGAACGACAGCTTAGGTTTCGTACCATGCCATACCTCATACGGTGTCGTTTCCACGGATTTGGATGGAGCCCTATTTAAAATGAATGCGGCTGTTTCTAACGCATATCCCCAAAACGATACGGGCAAGTCGGTGAGAGACATCATAGACCGCACGCTATCTAATAAAGTACGATTACGTCGCTCGGACACACCGTTGCGTTGCGGTGTTCCGGCAGGCGTAAGCTGTGGCACTATTCCACAGGCCTTCAGATGTGTGCCAAACTCAAAACTCAAATATTCGCCACCACGATCGGATCGAAGGTGCTTTATTTTCTTGTTAAGTTGATTTTCAACCTCACTTTGAAATTCTTTGAACTTTTCAAAAGTTTCTGACTTGTGTTTCATCAAGTAGATATACCCGTATCTACTCAAGTCATCAGTGAAGGTTACAAAGTAACGATAACCATTGCGCGTCGATACGCTCATTGGGCCGCACACATCTGTATGTATAACTCCCAATAATTCCGACGCACGTTCAACGAAACCATTGAACGGTGACCTAGTCATCTTGCCCATGAGGCATGGTTCGCAAGTGTCAAGAGATCCAAAATCTAATGACTCCAAAAGTCCAGCTGAGTGGAGTTTCTTCATGCGCTTTACACCAATGTGACCAAGTCGGCAATGCCACATATACATGGCGGTATCATTACTAAGTCTAATCCTTTTGGCATCTATGCTATGGATGTGTGTACTACGATCGAGATTCAACAAGAATAAACCATTATTCACAGGAGCATCAACATAAAAGATATCATTCATCGAAATAGCACAACCACTTGATACTGAATTGAATGAATATCCGTCTTGCAACAAGCAAGAACCACTTATAATGTTTACACTCAGAGATGGTACAAAATAACACTTATTTAAAACCAAAACTAATCCCGATGGTAGATGTAGAGGGAGCGTGCCGACGGCCACCACGTCAACTCTTGATCCATTGCCGACGCGCATCGTCACCTCGTCCTTCGCCAGGCGCCGACTATTCCGCAACTCCACCTGTGAGTTACAAATATGAGCAACGAGCCGGTATCAAATACCCAGGTATTACTACGGGCGCATGTAAGGTACACATCAATAACATGTATATCACATATACCTTTTGTTGGAAATATGCCCTAGAGGCAATCATATTGATGATGATATTTCCACATGTTTATGAATATCTGACAAAAGAATAATTGTCATTCCGTCCCTTGAATAAACTATCATGATATTGGTTAATGAATACGTGATTCATTTGTGAAACCCATTGTCTCTATGATGTTATTCTAAATAGGTTCCTGGTCAACAATCAAATGAGGGAGGCATATGATTTAGTGACTAGCACATGTATTGATGGATGATCATGTTTTACGGATCATTGACATGGAGATGTCGATCAATAATGTGGACTCATGTTACGAACATGGAGTTGGACTGACCCACCATGAGACACTGTGAGAATATATGTTCTTTCATGTCATCAGCTGATCTCATACAATGTGTATGCTGATTCCTTAGATCTGAGATCTTCGCGTGAGCTTGGGATGTGTAAGGGCTTTACTTTGGGGCTATCCAACGCTACACCGTGAAAGGGTAGCTATAAAGGTAGCTTCGGTTTTGTCACGAAACATGCTGCAAGTCATGGTTGATCAAGATGGGATTTGCCCTCCGTGCTACGGAGAAATATGTCTTGGCCACTCGAATGACCGGATCCAGAAAATGTATGGCCGTACTCTCGGTTAAGTGTTAACCGTGTTTTAGGGATTCCGCGTCGTGGATATCGAGAAAGATGATCGGGCTATTACAAGGATGACAAGTTCTCATCTTGAGCTTAATCAATATCGTGAGACAAAAGGAACAAGTGTACAATATTGTGGAAGGTTCGTTCGATATGATCTTTACGTGTATTTGGGAGTCGGTACGTCTTGCTAGTGGCCGCTACCGATTATTGGTCGAGTAGTGTACTCGCGCCATCTTCATCTATACGTGAACCTATAGGGTCAAACACTTAAGGGGTATGGAACAGAGACTGTATACGATCCATCTTTTATTGGATTTATAGTGCTAATGGGCCTCTATTGTAGCAGCCCATTAGAAGGACTATATATAAGAGAGGAGTGGGCAGCCTAGAGCGACGGGCGAAAAACCCTAGCCGCCGCACTCTCTCCACCAGATCGCGCCCTCGGTGCTAGCACCCCGACCGCGATGTTCCATCCTTGTACATGTGGATACCGATAGAGGTGCTACACTTGGAGCACTTGGACGATCCGTTCATGGGATCCGCGAGGTGCTGTTCGTGGGATCGCAAGGAGGAGAAGTAGTACGACTACACGGCAGCGACGCGCGACATCGACAGTCTTCCGCTGCACTGCGCATCGAGAGGTAATTCGTGCTCTGTGATCGATTACTTGCTGGAGTTCCCGGGATGATCGCGGTAGAATTTTTTGATTTATGCTAGCGTAGCCTACCCCGATTCCCTACACCTTTCTCTCTTCCGACAATCTTCCCGGCCTTCTTGTCTTTCAGGTACTTGGGGCAGTTGCGCTTCCAGTGACGTTTGTAATTTCAGAAGGGACACCTCTGGTCAGGCTTGACATCGACATCCATAGTGTCATGTTTTGGCTTGATGGTCAGTTTCATGTGTTCCATTCTGATTTCCAGTTCGGCCATTTCGAGCATCATCAGAATTTCTGACAGGGATTTGATGTCCCCATCATGCCGTAATTCACGATTGCGTCCTTATAGCTAGGGGGCAGTGATAACAACACCCTATCAATAACCAGCTCATTTGGGATCACATATCCCAGATCATTCAGAAGCTGGACGCTGCCAAACATATTGGCCAAGTGCTTGCTTATGTTGCCGTGCTCTTCCATCTGCTCGAGAAGAATAGTCTGGTAGCATCATACCTCTCACTCATGACTTGTGGTGTAAAAACAACCATGAGTTCCGTGATCATCTCATAAGCACTCTTGCTCTCAAAATGATTTTGCAGGTCGGCCTCCATGGCAAAAAGCATGCCACTCTGGACGAAAGAGAAAATCTCCGCCTTATACTGATAGACGTTCTTCACATCATCTGAGGCGGTATCTGCAGGTTGATCACCTAAGGCGGCTTCAAGAATGTAGGCCGCCTTGTGGGTATTGAGAAGGGACTTCAAGTTGCGGAACCAGGACACGAAGTTTGAGCCGTTTGTCTTAAGTTTCTCTTTCTCAAGGAACATGCCTAGGTTAAAGGTGGGGAGAGACATCTACAATGGAATTTGCAAAACATAAGACGTTTGTTCATAATAAAATACGGGTTCAAGTTTTTCAAAATAAAACTACTAGAACTCCCACTCAAGACGAGTATCTCTCGCATCGTCTTAGTGATTACACAACCCCCATCCATTATACTACCCCCATCGATCAGGCAGATAGCATAACTTCAAAAGTAGACATCGTATGTCGATCACATCACCGCATGTGACTCGTGCTTAACCTTTTGGTACTTGTGTTCTGAGGCCATGTCTGTACATGCTAGGCTCGCCATAACACCCTCTGACGTATTCGCGCGTGCAACGTGGCTTACGCCCACCGTATGCGAACGAAGAGACGAGTGTAACCGCAAAGCGGCGTACCCCGTAACGTAGAACTTTATTGGTGGTGCACGACAGAGGGAGAACACTATTATCAGAATTTAGGGAGGGATCATCTTATATTACTACTGCCGTGTAACTAATATATAGACATATATATACACAATATAAGATGCACATAATCTACATAACATCTAAATGAAATGTAATGCGACATGATATGGTCTCCTCCGCGCCGATGGTCTCCTTCGCGCCGACAGTTTTATAAACAATTTAATAAACCTACCTTGACCATATCACATTGCCCCTGCAAAATAAAGTTAGACGCTTTCTTCTTTATCTTTTACGTATTTTACGTGGCTGCTAGGTCTTCCATACAAGAACCATTTCTTACCTACGAAAACAACCACAACAGCGATAAGACAATTGTCTCTATTACACCCCTTTCAGGGCCCTCCATTGTAAATGATATATCAACTATTGTGGGAGATACAGACACCCGCCAGCCACATATACGGTACAAGCCGTATGTCAAGTGTGGAACCAGTCTCGCGTAAGTGTACGCGTAAAGTCGGTCCGGGCCGCTTCATCCGACAATACCGCGATATAAACAAGTACACGCGAGAGGGTAACAAATGTAGAATCGATGCCCACATTCAACATGTGTTCTAACCGTATAGATATATCTACGCATAGATCAGCTCTGATACCACTGTTGGGGATCGTAGACAGAAAACAAAAAATTTCCTACCGACGATAACCATAAACTAGCCAGGATCTATACTATGCAGATATACTAATACGGAGGAGATCAGAATACATACCGTTGTAGACCAGAAGCGGATTACGTTCCTACACAAACGTTATCGATGGAGACGACGACGCTGACCTCAGGGTCGTGTAGTGGAAGAAGACGGCTCCCAGCGCCAAACGATGGCGCCTCGCGGTTCCACACACGTACGGTGTGGATGACGACCTCCGGGCTCCAGATCCAGCAGAGCAGCGGAAGTGGAAGAGTGGATCTAGCAGCACGGCGGTGTGCATATAGTAGAGAGACTTCTCTCCCCGTACGCGGCTCCAAAAACGGAACCACGCTCAAGGTAGGAGAGAAGAAGAGGGAGAATTGGTGTAATTTCAAAAGCATGGGGGTCCCCTATTTAAAGGAGGAGGAGGGAGACCATCTCCTTGGCTAGGCCATGTGGGACTAAACCCCACATGGACATGCGTCGGCCAAGGGGCATCCGGCCACCTAGGTGGGCCCCATTCGGCCCACCTAGACCGGCTGGCCCTCCTCCCTTTTTTTCCCCTTTTTCCTTTTTTTGGGATTTTCCCCTAATAGGCCTCTAAGGCCCATTTAGGTTTAATGCCTATTAAAATTCAAAATTAATTAAATAAAAATATATTTAATCATTAATAACACTTATTAATATCAAATACATATTATTTAATTCATTCGGGCTTCGAATCATATTTCGTTGTCTCCGATCAACATCGGACAAGTTCCGGAACACTTCCGGATTTACCGGTTTCTTTTCTCTCTAAATCCATTCTAATCGTCACCCACCCTTAAGTGTGTTACCCCACGGTTTGGAATCACACCAGACATGATCAAGACACCCTCTCCGATCAATGACTAACAGCGGGATCTGGATATCCATGATAGCCCCTGTGTGTCCACGAATGTCTTCTATCGTTTGAACCTTTAGATGTCAAGTCTCATCCTCTTGCCTAGCGATACTTAGATTATCCGAGCGTCATTCTCTGGTATCACGATTACCGAGCATGACCTCGCCAATGACAAATCTATCTTTACTCGTCTGTGACATTACATCCCCGTGACCCAGTCACATGCTTGCAAGCTCATTGACGTAATCTCACCGAGTGGGCCCAGAGTATCTATCCTGCTATATGGATTGGCAATTCCGCTCTTGATCACTCGCTTCTACTGCTTTCTTCCGATACCCGAAAGTGTCACCTTTATTGTCACGCTATATGAGTCATGCTGTTTGATGCGATCAGCCATATCTTTCAGAAGCAGAGATTTGATATGATCTCATAGTCGAAGGTATGAACACTATGTTTCTATATTTTGGGTATGTCCATCAAATCATTCACCTAATGATATGACTACGTTGTTAACTGACGTCATTGTCCATGATCAGGAAACCTTGATCATCTGTTACCCAACGAACTAGTTAAATAGAGGCTACTAGGGACCTGGTTGTTTTCATACCACACGTGTATTAATATTTCCGCGTAATACAGTTATAGCATGGTATTAAACGTATTATGAACAATAGAGATATGACAAATAAAATCACTTTATTAATTACCTCTAGGGCATATCTCCAACACTTTTATGTTTAATGCCATCATTGTGTGCCTAAGCCTTAGAGAAATCGATCTCTCAGGAAGACAGTACACTTGAGCTAATCGGCTTGACACTCCAACTTATGAAAAGTTGGACAGAGTTCTAGCTACGGTGGATTGGGAGCAAAAATATCCTCTGGATTCGGTTCGGGCCCTAACTCGATCTGGGTCGGATCACACACCCTTGTTAATTGATTCAGGAGATCAATCTTACCTAGGGAACTCTCGTAAATTCTCTTTTGAGCTTTCTTAGTTGCGTCAAGAGGGTTTCTTTGACATGATTAAGAGGGAATGTGAGTCATTCCATACGGGACTTCTCCAATTCAGATCTGGCAACACAAAATTAGACATCTCAGGCGCTTCCTACGTGGATGGTCCAAGAACAAAAGTGGGGTGTATAGGCAGAAGAGGGATAGATTGTGTCGGATTATTGACCAACTAGATATTAAGGCCGAATCACTTCCTCTAAATAATGTGGAAAGGGAAACTTTAAGGGAAGCGTCTCTTAGTTTGGAGAAACTACGGAGAGATGAGGAGATTAAGTGGGCACAACGGGCTAAAGTGAAATTCATTCAAGAAGTGGGAAGCAATATGAAATACTTCCACCTAATTGCTAATGGTAAACATCGTAAGAAAAAGATCTTTCAATTAGAACAAGATGAGGGGACTATTGTAGGGCAAGAGAACTTAAAGGTGTTCATCATAGATTACTACAAAAAATTATTTGGAGCACCGACACCAAGTAATTTTTCTTTAGATGAATCCTTAAATGAGGATACCCCGAAATTAACTGATGAGGAAAATAGCATCTTGGTTACGGATTTTACTTCTAAGGAGGTTTACGAAGCCATTATGCAAATGGAACATAATAAAGCTCCAGGACCAGACGGGTTCCCTGCTAAGTTTTATCAAATGTTCTGGACAGTCATCAAGGATGATCTAATGTCTATGTTTGTACAGTTGAAGGCTGGAGAGCTTGATCTGTATAAATTAAATTTTGGAGTTATAACTTTGCTACCTAAAAAAGAAAATGTGGTCCAGATACAGCAGTATAGACCTATTTGTTTGCTCAACGTGAGCTTCAAAATCTTCACGAAAGTTGGAACAAATAGGATTTCTACTTTGTGGACAAAGTTATAAAGCCGACCCAAACAGCTTTTATGCCAGGAAGACATATCCTTGAGGGGGTGGTAGTGTTACATGAAACCATCCATGAACTTCATAGGAAGAAAATGGATGAGGTTTTGTTTAAGATTAACTTTGAAAAAGCCTATGATAAGGTTAAGTGTCGTTCTTACAACAAGCCTTACAAATGAAGGGTTTTGATCAACTTGGGTGTAAGATGATTGAAAATTTTGTTCAGATGGAAGTGTGGGAATAAGGGTCAATGACGATATAGGCCACTATTTTCAAACAAAAAAAGGACTGCGGCAAGGGGATCCCTTATCTCCTATTCTTTTCAATGTGGTAGCTGATATGCTTGCTATTTTAATAAACAGAGCCAAAGATGAGGGACAGGTCGGTGGACTAGTGCCTCATCTTGTGGAAGGAGGGGTATCAATTTTACAATATGCTGATCATACGATCCTTTTTATGGAACATGACTTACAAAAAGCGGTTAACATGAAGCTTATCCTATGCATTTTCGAACAATTGTCTGGTCTGAAAATTAACTTTCATAAGAGTGAGATCTTTTGTTTTGATAAGGCGCATGACGAGGTAAACGCCTACAAGGATATTTTTGGGTGTGAATGCGGGTCACTACCTTTTAAATATCTTGGCATTCCCATACATTATAGGCGGCTGCTCAATAGTGAGTGAGACCTATTGAAGATCGTTTTGAACGAAAGTTTGGGTGCTGGCAAGGAAAGTTACTCTTATACGGAGATAGACTTATCCTCATTAATTCAGTACTCACTAGCTTACCAATGTTCATGCTCTATATCTTTCAAGTACCAAAAGGGGTACTGAAACGATTGGCTTTTTATAGATCACGTTTTTTCTGGGATAGTGATCACAACAAGAAGAAGTATCGCTTAACAAAGTGGAATATTATATGCAGACCCAAGGATCAGGGAGGTCTAGGAGTAGAAGTTTTTATGTTAAGAACAATTGTTTGCTAAGCAAGTGGCTGTTTAAACTCCTTAATGAGGAAGGAATATGGCAGGATTTGCTACATAATAAGTACCTTAGAAATAAATCTCTGTCACAAGTGACAAGTAATCCAACTGATTCGCCTTTTTGGAAAGGTCTTATGGCTGTCAAAGATGATTTCTTTTCTCGTGGTCATTTTGTTGTGGGCAACGGCATGATCACTCGTTTTTGGGAGGATGTTTGGTTAGGGAACACGTCTCTAGCTGTTCAGAACCCCTCTCTTTATAACCTCGTGCGTCGAAAAAACGTTTTGATTGCAAATGTGTTTGCAGCACAGCCTTTGAATATTGAGTTTATGCGTAATCTGGTTGGAAATAATTGGGAATGATGGATGCACTTGGTGCAACGCCTAATGCAGGTCAATTTGGTGGATGCGAATGATGTTTTTGTTTGGAATCTAACCCCTACAGGACTTTTCTCAGTTAAATCGATGTATCATGATTTGTTGAATGATCATACAGTCTTTTTGAGGAAATATATCTGGAAACTTAAAGTTCCTTTAAAGATTAAGATCTTTATGTGGTTCTTGTATAAAAAGGTAATCCTTACCAAAGATAACTTGGCTAAACGAAACTGGAAAGGGTGTACAAAATGCGAATTTTGTGATTCAACGGAGTCAATTCAGCATTTATTTTTAACCTGCCCTTTAGCACGTTTCATATGGAGAATTGTCGAATTCACATTTGATTTACCACCACCAGCCAATATCACGAATATGTTTGGAAATTGGTTGAGAGGGATGCAAAAATTAGATAAAGCACGTGTACGAGTAGGCGTGTGTGCTATACTTTGGTCTCTGTGGACTAGTAGAAATGACTTAGTGTTCAACAAATCTAAACGCATGAACTATTTGCAGGTTATCTACAAGGCTACGTCCTTGCTTGGTGCGTCCTTGGAGCAACGGGAGGAAGTGGTTTCTGGGAGTGGCCGGCTTGAAGTGGTCGCTCGAGCCTTCTACAACTTCGTTGGCTGGCAGATTTTTAATAGATTAAGTGATGCATAAGTATTTCATTCCTGTTGTTTTTCGCTGGTTAGTGTTTATCGCCACTCTTTCTGATGTTTGAGTTGTAATCTTTTGAACCTGAGACCATAAAAATGTATAAAACAGTTGTATGAATCCTCGTGATGCAGAGGCTGGGCCTCTCCCCAATTCCCCATTTCTAAAAAAAAAATCATCGAATTTTATCGAAAATCCTGCTCGGCAGTAATTTCCCACTTTCAATTCAAGCTCTCTCGCAAACAAAAACAAAAAAGGAAACGCACCATGCACCCCTTCAATGTGTTTCTTTGGGTCACTGGCAATGTGTTAGCGAAGTAACCGTCATCGTCTCATCCATAATGGGAAACGCAGACGAGCGAGACGTCGTCGATGACTGGCCCGCAGAGAGTGCCGGTGCCGTCGGACATGCTGTGGTATCCCATACTGTAGAATACCACCCGCGTGCGGTTTTCTTCCGCGGTGAAGTCCAGCGCGTCGCGCGCGTACCCGCCCGTGCCTGCCGAATTGTACTCTGCTGTTTTGCTCTTGTTCGCCGTGGCCACCTGCACGCGCATGGGCGACGCCTCGCACCGGTCGGCGGCGTCCCCGATGGAGAACTGCAGCCTGCAGGAGCTCCCGGGCACGGTGTCGACCTCCTGGACCAGCGCGACCTCCAGGCCGGCCACCAGCTCGACGGCGCGGGAGCCGTGCGGCACCCGGAAGTGCGTCGAGTCGATGTACTTGACGAGCTTGGAGTAGGACATGACCATCCACCCGGGCAGAGGCGAGACGTCGTCTTCGTCCATCGGCGGCACCAGGACGCCCCACGGGGAGCCCGGCGTCATGGACGGCCCCTCCTCGAAGTCCCCGTTCTTCAGCAAGTTATCTGCTCAATTCACGTAAACTGTCACGTGAGAAGAAATTTCGTGGCGAATAGAGTTACAAGATCGTACGTGGGAATTTCGTCTTACTGTGGGGAGCGTGAGGAGGGTTGAGCATTTTGATGGCAACGCTGTCGACGATGGGGCCACACGCGGGGTCGTCAACCATGTCGTCCCCATGGTGGATAATGAACGTCACGACGCCCTGCTTGGCCTTGAACGCCCAGGAGTAGGAGTCCCAGCCGCTGCTGGAGTACACCGTCTGGATCGGGAGCTCGCCGGTCGGGTCGCCGGGGACGATGGACACGTTCAGCGTCTCGGACTGGGCGCAGGTGCGCGCCGCGCTGAAGGTGATGTAGTAGTACTTGCCCTGCGTCACGGTGAGCTGCTGCTGGACGGAGGACTCGGTGCCCAGCCGCACGGCGTGCCTCCCATCCGGCACCGCCAACACCATGTCGCCCTGCTTGTCGCCGGACTTGATGTGCTCCACGAACCCGGTGACCTTCCAGTACGGGATCGCGTGAGCGCCCAGCACCCTCGTGCCGTTCATCTGGGACCTGTTCGGCGGGAGCTCGAAGTTCCCGTTCATCACTGTGCATGAAGTGTAAGATTCTATTCAGTCATTTCACGATCTAACGACCAACATGGTTTTACTGAAGCAGGGGAATCAGAGGTGATTTTAGATTCAGTCATTTCATTTCACGTGATTAGATTCTGCAGGGACAGGGAGTAAACTAGTCGGACGCGCATTCAGAAATCAGAACTCAGCCGATCTCACGTGATGAGATGTCCTACGCACGCGTGGAGGACGAAGAGTACCGATCTGAATTGCTGTGGCAACTTATCATGGAACTAACAAGTCAACGCGTGCATGCATTTCGAGAACCGTTACGCTGCATCTCGCACATGAATGCACTCAGATAAACAAGGGAGACATGACGGTTTAGTTCTATTAAACGGAGGTGATCCTTTTACTATTTGAGTGGCACCGAAGGAGCGAATGCTAGGAAATGGTACACTGCATCTAAACAGCAGCAACACAACTTATCAAAGATCTGTGAGAACATCAAGAGAAATGGGACGAGCTCGATGGTGATTGCTCTCCGCAGTGTTAACTAGTGAAGGCTGGCAGACGGACGGAGTAGGAAGTAATGAACCATGCAATTAAGGAGAAACAGTAGCATTCGAGGCTTTTACCGTGTCCGCCCGACGCAGCAGCTGAGCAGCCGCGCAGACAAGCAAGAACAGCGCACCATGGAGCACCATCTCCGGCGAAGCTTCTCTCGTCCTGATCGGGACTGGATAGAACAGTACTCTCTAGCTTCTACCTAGCATGGAGCAATGGAGATGTTTCTTCGTTCTTTTGAACGCTGGCACAGCCACTTAACTGGGAAAGGTGCCATCCGGCTCAACATTTATAAGCGGACCGGTTGTGGCGTCGGTGCGTGCGCCGCAGAACGCGCCGCGTCGTCGCCTGATTCGATCGATCGGTTGAGCAGTCGCCAGTCGGACGCGCGCGCGCCGTGCTCTCGCCTGCCGCAGTCGCGTGCTCAACAGAACAGCCCCTGCGTGCGGTCACGTGTGCTTGTGCTTCGTCCCCATGGATTGCGGATGGAACTGGAGGCGGAGAAGGTTCCTCTGTTCGCACGGTCGGGCGGCGCTCTCCTCGGCAGCGGCTGGGATCGAGCGGGTGGCGACTGGGGACGGCGCAAGTGCCGACCTGCGTGCGCACGAGAGGCAAGGCTGGCAGTGTGGCAGTGGCAGTTGCAGTTGCAGCCAGAGCCAAGCATCTCGCCTGAGACGGGAGGAAATGGCGCGGAGTGGCCGTTCTACCCCTTGTCTAGTTGTCCGCCTCACTTCCCGGCTAGGTGTATTCATGGCCAAGTGGACTGGGCCGGCCGGGGATAATCGGGCTCAAACCGAACTCAGGAAAGATTTTGGCCTCTCCAAATGGTGGCCTGACACATGATAGTGGGCGTTTCCTTTTTTTAGGGAGAGTATAGGGATTTTATTATATAATATATAGGCAGAATCAAATATAGATAGACAAGGCAAACAAAAGATTGCGACTAAATGAGCATACAATGGGGGTGGCACCAGCCTTCCCTTATAATTGCCACGTTGGATTTTTACTTAATTGGAGGAGACAAAATAACGAAAGAGGAGGTTCTCTTCCCTTATCTAAGAGATGAACTCTTAAAAATTAAGAGAAGGCTATTCTCTCTATTGTACCACATGCCCTCTCTTATTAATACAATTTCAAACTTAAATTTAATTAACTAATTGGTAGAGAGATGACAATAAGAGATAATGCATTGTATGACTCATATTTATTGTCTTCTCCAAATGGTGTGTATCGCATAGAGAAGACTCGTCTTCCCTACAATTGTACATACAATCACCATTTGTCTTCCTATATTGATGTTCCAATTTCACTTCTTCCAAGGCAGTGGTAGAGGGTGACAACATTTGAACGACATGCGACTAGACTAGCTTAGGCGAATTGAGCTATTGAGCCAACTATTGCTGATAAATTAAGATTTTAATATATCTGATGAGTCAAAATACCTCACTAATTATAGTTGCTAGTTGTATGTCCGTGAATTGCCACGGTCCATTTTTTCTTCCGTCGTATGAATATACTCACATAGTGTTCAAAACATTAAGTGTCCGCTTCACTTAAAATGTATATTTTTAGGACGCACATAGTGAACTAAGAGCATCTCCTACAGAGTCTCGGTCAAAAAATAATGGCATGCTCCCCCCCCCCCCCCCCCCCCCCAAAACCGTGCTCCTAAACAACTCCCAATTACTAAAAAAATGGGAGCCCTAAATTTTATCTCTCCTCCTCCCTCCAAAGATCTACTCACTTCGCAGACGTCGAACACCCCCGCAGCCTGTTGTCTATCCCGAATTCAACTTCATAGTACTCCCGGCAAACACTCGCCCAGGCCTGCCATTAGTGACGCACGAAGGTCATCCTGCTGATTCCACGACTCAGCAAGGTCCGGCGCCTCCGTCTCTTGTCACCGCCAACCCTGAGTACTCAAGCACGTCTCCCAAGAGACTGTCATATGAGCTTCTCACCATGGTTGAGCCTGATATCAAAAGTTGCCATCGGCTGTCACGGGCCCACATTGGCTGGTAGCACGAGTCGGTCGAGGACCTCGTCGCCGCCGAGCTCAGCCGCCACTCCCGCTGCTTCCTGCACCGGATAGAGCGAATACATGTTCGAATAAATGTTTGTAAATCAATATAATTCATCGGTGTAATATTTCATTGTTTTTCTCGCATATAGTGAGCCGTTTAATGAAACCAACTAAAAATATGGGGCATTGACAGTTTTATGAAGCAATACAAGAGGATGTAAATATAATTAGGACGGGAGGATATCCATGGCATATTCATGTCCAGGGAACATGAAATCACAGTATCCATTTTCACCCCTATATAGTTGGCTAATGTAAAGACTATCATCTTGAGCTTACTAATTACTAAAGTATAAACATAACAAAGTTGCAACAAATAACGTAAGATAACATCAGAAACATTACAAATGTTTATAAATATAATGATATAGTAAAGATTTTTGGAAAACCATGCCATGGCCTGGTATGGTCCCCGGAGGATCCAGCGGTGTTCAAAGGGTTGAGATCTCTTATTAATTTCGAGAAGAATTGAGCCATAGCTGCGCATACTATTTTCCTTAAGCATGTTGATCACTTCTGAATAATCTGATCGAGCTATCAATCGGGCAAGAACTAAGTCTGCAGCCAAATATAGAACCTCCACATAAGCCGTCGCTTCAAGACTAGCAGGATCCGATATACCTCTAATTGTTCGCGACGATGCCCCCAAGAAACATGCCTTATCATTCCTGCTTGATAGTCGGGGGCGTCGTCTCGTCCGCGCTGGCGCGCGCTCGCCCTTCGGGTTTCCCCCACATGGGCCGGCCCACTTGTGAGATTTTCCTTATTTCCTATTACTCTTACGTTTATTTTTCTGTTTTATCTGTTTTCCTGGCTAATGTCTTAACAAATATGATTTAAATCTAAACATTTCTCGTAATCTGAATATTCTTTAAATTTGAAACATTTTAGAAATGAACATTTTTAAAATTTAAAAATGTTTTAAATCCTAAGATTTCCAAAAATATAAATAAAGGAAAAACGAAAAATAAAGGAAAACAAAAAAGAAACAGTAAAACACAAAAATAAACCAAAAACATTAAAATGTAAAAAAATAGCGTGAAATAAGCCGGCCCATGCGAAAATCTATTGCGGGCGAGGCGGTGCACCAGCTCGCAAAAGGCGAGATATAGTGTTCGCACTCATTGCATCCGTTAGCGTGGCAGGCTCACGCAGGTAGGCCCGGGGTAAGGCTTCCTCCCCTCTATTTTTCTTTGTGTTTTCTTCTTTTCTGTTTTATGTTTTTTCTATTTATTTGTTTTTTGTTGTAATTTTATTTTCTCCATTATTTTATTTTGGTTTTAGTTTACAATTTTATTGCATAATATGTAAACATTTTTTGTACCGTGTGAACAATTATTTTAAACTACATGAACATTTTAACATTGTGAACAAATATTTCTAAACAACATGAACATTTGTATAACTTGTGAGAAATAATTATTTTTAGATGAACATTTTTTGAACTGTACAACATTTCTTCTAAACCCCGCGATCATTTTTTGAATTATACGAACATTTTTAAAACCTCACAAATACTATTCAAAACTCTAATAGAACGAACAAAAATTAAAAAGAAGAAGGTGAAGACAAGAAATAAAAAAGGAAAATAAAGAAAAACGAAAAATGCTTTTGGCGCCGGCACAATTCCTGAGAACCTATATCATACAGAACCTCCAGTGATAGTTACTTGCAGGTTGTAGGCGCTAGCAACAAACTTCATGGACCTTTCCATGTTGTTACTTGCAGCTTTCTACGTTTCATTTCGATATAGGGCGGGTGGTAGTCTTTTGGATCCGTGAGACAAAATCGAAAAGAATTTTTCTCGTGTTTTAGTTTTACTTGGGTTCTCATTTACCACGAAAGTGCTGAGTACACTGGACCTAGAAAGACCCCGTCTTTTTTTTTCGTTTAAAAAAAAAGACCCCGTCTTAGGCTGTAAAAATAAGCTTTTAAGGTCCTGGAGAAGGATGAAGAACTTGTTGGCAGCGATGGCGTTAATGGTAGACTTGCTGTTGATGTTTTTTTTAGAGCATGCAAAATGCGTACCTTTGATTTATAGAAGGTAGAGAAAGTTATTACAAGTGACTGAAATCTGCCTATCAGTAGACAGCACAGTCAAGAACTCCACGCCAGAAACAGAGAAACTAAGCCTACTCTCTCGCTATATTGGTGACACCTACACCTCTTCCTCTCCTGGCTATGCTCCACAACTTCATGTCCTCCAGAATCCTCACAGCAAGGACGTCCTCGTTACATTGCTGACTGATGTTGCCGAAAACACATGCATTGCGCTGCTTCCAGAGTCCCCAGCAGATAGCAGCAACAAGCGTGTCAAATCGGCGACGATCCTCTTTGCGTACTCCTCGTCGAGCCGTAATCCACCAATCCTCCAATGTGTCAGCCTCATTTGGCGTCGGCACGTCGAAGTTCTGAGCCTGAAAACACCTGAACCAAACTTGGCGCGAGCAGACGCACTGGGCGAGGAGATGATCAGTCGACTCCTTCACCTGATCACAGAGCTGACAGTGATCGACGGTCTCCTGTAACCCATGACGGACTCGTCTGTCAGACGTCCAAATTCTGCACTTGAGCGCCAGCCACATGAAGATTTTGCAGCTCGGCGTCGCCCAAGAGATCCAAATGCAGACATCATACCATGTGGCATGGGCCTCCAGCTCGTCCAGCGGTGGTGGCAGCACGAGCAGGACGACTGGTCGGTGCCAGCGCCCGACGAGCTACGGGAGAAGCTCAGGGCCACGGTGGCACGGTGGTCTTCCACAATGCGGCAGCAAAACGCAGTGTTGATAGTTCTTGACGAGATGCGGGAGAAGGGCGTTAAGGCCAACCTGCAACCCCATACTGTTTTTCTTGTTCGCTGGCAGGTTTCGGGACGCCCACAAGCTGCTCTAAAACGATCACCAAAACCGTCTCCTTTCAAGCAAATAGACCACATCCAGATCAATGCTGCTAGATCAAAAAATCATAGAAACGAATGTCAAAAAAAAAAATCATAGAAATGAGCTTGCTCAGAAGATATCGAGATGTAAATCAAATGAACAACAGAGTAAGAACAAGCCAAACCAAGAGCTAATACGCCATTGCATTATACAATCGATGAATAGTCCGACCAAAAGGTACCAACGATCAATTAAAACAAGGTATCCATCTATCTAAGTCACTGCATTATCATGTCATGTCATGCCAGCTGAATAGATTACATAAAATACAGTAGATAGAAGAGGTCTGCAAATTAGAGGATTAAATCCTACGATGCTACTTCAGAGTCGACCACTAAATGCTACAATGTCACGTGGAGGTCAACACTTCTCCAAATTAGACCGCTAGATCCTACAATTCAACTTCATGAAAGATGGAGCCTGAACCAATAACATTAAGCCGCTTCTTCATCTCAGACGGCAGAACACCTCTGGATACCTGCGGAACAATGAGCACCACCTGTCAAAAAATTCTGCACTACTCATTACTGCAAAAGCTGGGAGTAGTACTTCAGGGTGTTTGAATCATAATGCTCGAACAGTATAAGCATCAAAGTTCATCGTGTAGCTTATACTAAAATCCCAAGGTTGGATAATATCAGCGCTACAGCCGCTACTAGACAAAACGAACATTAGAATGAGAGATAGAAGTAAAATTAGTATTATTTAGTCTATTCTGGCACACACCTTCATCTTCCATTGCAGACATGTTCTCAAATTTTTTGCCCACATCAGATCTCAGTAGAAGCTAAAAGTTGAGTTGATCATGTGGTCAACAAAAACTATGAGGCGTCCATTGTGATCCAACAACGAAGAAACTGGACCTCACGTACACCATACCACATTACAAATTCTAGAAAAGACTATGAGGAGCTAACGACAAATTACAAAACTTACAACATTGCCTGCTAAACCAATGCATATGAATAGCATATCTAACCGGACATTCATCTTATCTATTGTGCAAGAGTTCAGCTCCAGCATGTTCAGCACCAACGTCCATTTCTACAAGCACAGGTCAAACAGTCAATGGTACACCATTGAAAAGGTATTATCTGCAATGTAGAGGCACGTTATTACCTGCAGTATAGACACTCGCAAATGGTTGAAAGGACTGGGGTAATTCGAAGTTTACAGGAAGTTTCTTGCACTGCATTGACTCTGTGTGGACTGTGAAGATATCGATACCACCAACTGTCCCCAGGATCAGCATATTATTTTCCTCTGTGAAGTCTACGGATAATCTGTCACCTGAGCTCAGGGGAAGAAGTTTATTGAAGCATGCACTCTCAGCCTCAGGCAGGCCGGCACAACGAGAGTTTCCTCCCGAGCCGCTCCTCTCCCGGGCGGCTCGCGAGGACCCCAATCCACCAAACCCTAGTCCCCCGATCTCCGGCTCCCGGCCGCCGTTGCTGCCGTCGACGGCGGTGGTGGCGGCGCCCATCCCATCCATGACGGTGGGCAGGAGAGGTGTCCGCGGCGGTGTGTCATGGGAGGCGGTGGTGCGCCGACTGAGGACATAGGGCGGCGCGGCGTTTGGCCGGCGCCTGAGGCACTCCGGCAGGTGGCGACGAGGAGGTGGCGGTGTGCCGCCGGCGCGGCCGTCTTGGCCTGCTGCAGGGCGTCGCCGGGTTCCCTGGATCCAATATGGGCTTCGCCCCGATCTAGGCATGAGGGCCAGCTAGGGTGTCTGCTGCGTGGGATCCGGGTTTCCATGCCATGGATACGGTAGTTGTGCGCTGGGCTGCCCCTCTTCGTCCGCTCCTGCTTGGAGTCGACTGGCGGCGTGGGGGCCTGCGAGTCTTGCGAATAACGGCGGCGGTCCTAGGGTTCTTCTCGCTTCAAGGATTCAATCGGCCGGATGACTATCCCCATCGATCTGGCTGGACGGTCGTGTTTCGGAAGGCTCCGCCGGCGAACTCCACTGGGCGACTCATGCCTGGAGATTGCTGGATCGGATGGTATTCGATCGTGCGCACCCGTGTTTTTCTCTGACCGTTTGGTTTCAGAGGGAGCGCTTCGAAGCTCTGCCGGCTATTAATATCATGGAGCACGCTTTCTCGTTCCATGGTGCTGGCGGAGAATGACATGGAAGGCGAGATCTGAGGACTGGCAATGGTGGTTCGAATCTTTCTGGCGATGAGGAATTGGCTTGGTATTTCATGACTTGGAGCAGCGGCATGTAAGTGGGGGCGACAACATTCGCGAAGTCCAAAGTCCTACCTTTCAGGATGAAAATCCAAGGTCTGGCCTTAATTGGTTGTGCCTGACAGTAGTATTGTTGGAGACATTGTTTTGAGAGCGAGGATTATCTTTAGGGTAAAAACCCAAGGTCTGGCCTTAATTGGTTGTGCCTGGCACGGTTCTTCTTGAATACGTTGCTTTTGAAGAGTTGGACATCAGGTGTTGTTTTGGTGGTGGTTGTGCGGCTGCTGCAAGGACTGTAACTCTGTAGTGGGACTTTTCTTTTTATTTCTTCTTCTTATTGTCTTTTGGCTGTGTGCATCCGTAGTAGCTTTGGTTATTGCGTTGTTGCAGAGGTTGGGTGCATGTTGTATCTTCTCGATATTAATAAACACTCTTTATCTAAAAAAGATGAATGGTTTTTATCAGCAGCCATGTCGCTACACCATCAGAATCAGTCTCCCTCTTCCGTAGTTCTGCTCTGTGACCCAAAACAGAGACCAAGCCAAATCCACCACCCTCCGCCGACATAATCCACCCGTCCAAGTGTAATGGAATCACAGCTAGGTTCTGCATATCCAAATCAAACTCAAGGGTGGCGTTCGTTGAACTCCCATGAAGCAACCAGTAAAGAGAACGCCCAACCAAGGAGCACGACGTGGCCACAACAAGTGTGCATAGAAGCGGCGTCGATATATGAACGAGATCACCCCATGCGCCGGTATCCGACGAGTAAACACAAGCAACCGCTCGCGCATAACGCCCCTTGACGCAGCGCACAAACACCACCTGGAACTGGAAACGGTCACCGTCTCCGACAGCAGCAGCAGCAGAGCGAAGAACCATCCCGCTGTAGATCTTGTCAATGTTGCGGAAAGCCAGGGGAAGGGGTAGGCGGCTCTTGTCGCCGGTGATGGGGTCCCATACCATGGCCTGTCCCGGATGCACGTTGATAAGCAGCGCGAGGCCGTCGCGGCAGCAGACGATCCGGCAGTTATCTGTGCGGCCGGTGATGTGCAGGGCGAAGCGCTCGGGCGGGACGCGGTCAGGGGGATCCAGGGTAGGGAAGAAAGATATGCCGCTGTCTACCTCAGTGAAGAAACCGAGGACGGGGAGAGTGCCGCGGGAGTGGTGGTGGGCGCGGAAGCGGCGGAGGAAGCGGGGGTCGCGGACGAGGCGGCGCCAGCGCCTGCAGGCGAGGGAGGCGCGCGGGAGGGAGGACGACTGCGGGGGTAGGCGGAGGAGGATCTCCGCGAGGAGGTCGTCATCCTCCAGCGCCGCCGGAGGCGACGAGATGGGGCGGCGGCGGCGGGTGGTCACTTCGCTATCGCTGCCGCCTGGAATCACACCCGTGGCCATTGGGGAAACTAAACTGGGAAATGAGTCGAAGTTTTTTTTTGTGAGGGTAGGGAAAGGAGTCTGACGCTGGCCATGTTGTTTTGGGAGTTTTACTTTTTTTTACAGCTTATTTGGAGTTTTACGTTTATATAAAATAAAAAGGAGTTCTTTTGACCTTGTGGAAAAAATGGGGAATGTTTCCATGTAAAATAGTAATATTTAGAGGATTCCAGAGAGGACAAAATGGCTCCGGAGCTCCAGGCAGCTCTTTATTTTCGAAGATTCAAAAAATCTGAACAAAATCATAGGTGTAGATAATGTTGTATTCTTCCAACGTGTAAAATGTCAACTAGAAATACATTGTATTTGGGCTGTGCAAAAAATAAAAATAAAATGAAATTGTAAATAGTGAATAGTGCAAAATTTGAACTCTTCAAAATATGTCTGTTTTGTTATTTTCGTGTAGCCCATAAGATGAGTTATTTTGATTTGATATTTACATGTTGGTCGAATACAGTATAATCTACATACATAATTTTTTCTAGATTTTTTTTGAAGCTTGAAAATATGATTTTCAAAATTTTGAAAATAAAGAACTCCATGAAGCTCATCCTCCATTTGCACTTTCCGCATAGTATTAAAGTTACAGATCGTGTGGCTTTTAACCTTTTGATACATCCAAAACATATCTATTTTTGCATTCATTTTTGTAAAGTTTTGTCCGGGATCTAAACGAACTTGGAATAAAACTGTCGAAACTTACACATATGTTGTTTTTAGCACAAAAAAGGTACCTTACTATATTTTTCGTGCAGAAAACAAGGGAAATAAATAAAGCAAAAATAGGCAAGTAATTTTTTGTGACACTGGAATCCAGCGGGCTGAAAAAGTGAGTGAGAAGTCCACCGAGGCACTAGGTGATCCCCTCGACATGTCGGCCGGCCTCCCCACGTGCGGAGGTGGGACCTCGGACCCTCTGAGCTCGCCCGCCTCCTTCTTTGGATGCTACATATATACGAAAAAAACTTGCCTCGGGAGAACAATCTTTCGAAAACATAGCGCTGCCGCCGTCGGGATCAAGATTTTTGGGATGAGATTGATCTCTCTCTTCATTGCGAAGAGGGGGATTTCAACTTTGTCTTCATCACCATCGTCTCCAAGCCAATCTTTACCGCGATATCTCCATCCTTCTCCACCATGTGTGAGTAGTCCTATGTAGCCATGTGGGGTGAATGAGAATTGGATGAGATTAATCATGTAATATAGTCATCAAAATTTGTGCCTTTTATCGTGAAAATGATCTTCTATGATTGTTAATGCATTTTTTTCTTGCTTGATGCTTGTTACAAGGCCTGAGGAACATGATTTCAGTACTAAACTTTTATTGCATCATCTATATATGAGTTCGGTATTTATCTACAATGTGGATTACCTGTTAGGATGTGATACCCACAAGTGTATGGGATCGATTATAGCACTTCTCGATAAGTATTGAGTGCTGAAGTCACGAGTAGTTGAAGTCATTAGTCAACAACATTTGCAAAGATACTATAAAAGATGGAGACGTTTGTATTTTTGTGTGTGTATGTCATTGAAATGTAAATAGCAGGTAAGTGTAAATAACTCTTTTCGGAGAAGTCAGTCCTCTATGCAGGAAAAGGACAAGTCTAAGATTTGTCCTAATAGGTAACAAGTGTTCTCGGGGGTGGCATGGATTTACTTAGCACATAGATTTTCACACAAAGCATGATAAACAACTTGTTAAATTTTATTTTTATTGGCAGGAGTCTAAGCTAGATGCAGCCATGTACATGAGATATTACACTCCAAATGATTGGTTCCAAGTCCGTATACACGCGCAAGTAAAGGATTTAAGACAAATGTTGAAGCATAGCTTAAAGTTCTAGGGTCCCCCATCAAGAACCCCCTATTGCAAGTCCAAAAATTGTGACACGGTTTATGTCTTCTCAGACCATCCTTCATCTCTTCTTTACTCTAAGAGGTACAACCATATGCCCATATAGTGGAAATAGAATACAACCACTGATCGTATATTACCAACCAAAAATAAATTATAATACTTGACTAGATACTTAGAACATGCTACATGGAAATCATGGCTAATTCATCCTAATCCCTCAGGAAAACACAATCTAAAATATAGCTTCACCAACAAATAATAACACAATGTCGAATATTAGCATGCAAACAACACCAGACAGCTATTCAAATTCTTCACGCATTTAGATTCATGCTCTCACATTTCTTCGCATTGGTGTTAGTTCATTTTTTTCTCATTTAGATTCTTCTTCCCATATCTAGGGGGATGAGTTCCATATGACCACATACAACAGAATTAGGGCGGATATACTCGAGAAATTCAACAAAATAGACGTAGCTTCCATCAAGAAAATATCGACTGACTAAGTGGTGTGTGGTTTGCTGTCTCAAAGACCAAGGAGGTCTTGGTGTTCATGACCGTGAAGTCAAGAATAGAGCCCTGCTTGATAAATGGATCTTCAAGCTTCTTGCTGAAGATGGAGTTTGGCAAACCCTTCTGAGGAGAAAGTATGTGGGCTCTCAAGCGTTATCTCAGGTTATATGGAAATCTGGTGATTCACACTTCTGGGCCGGTCTCATGGCTACGAAGAGGTTCTTCTTACCACATGGGTCTTTCTCTATTAAGGATGGTTCGGAAATTGGGTTTTGGGAGGAGAAATGGCTAGGCCAAACCACGCTTCGAGAACAATATCTGGCTTTGTATAATATTGTGCGACACAAAGGCGATACACTCGCTAAGGGGATGGGAACTTTCCCACCGAATGTTTCGTTCAAGAGAAGTTTATTTGGCCCTAGGCAAGCATCCTGGAATGCTCTGCTACTGCGACTAGACTCGGTCCAGCTGACACAAGGCCCGGATAAATTTCAATGGAATCTCAACAAGGATGGTAAATTCTCGGTTGATTCTATGTACAAGGCATTAATCCATCCTGATGTCCCAGTTGATAATAAAAAGAAAATTTGGAAGACGAAGATCCCGTTAAAAACAAAAGTGTTTGCATGGTATCTTCGTCGAGGGGTAATTCTTACAAAAGATAACCTTGCCAAACGCAAATGGCACGAAAGTAAAAAAGTGTGTCTTTTGTTATCATGACGAGACTATTAAGTATTTATTCTTCCAGTGCGAGTTTGCTAGATCTATATGGTCAGCCATCCAGATAGGTTCTATCTTATTCCCTCGACATAGCGTTGCGAATATTTTCGGCAATTGGCTAAACAGTGTGGATTCTAGGTTTAATCTTCTTATTAGGGTGGGAGCGATTGCCGTTATTTGGTCGCTAGGGCTATGTAGAAATGAAAATGTTTTTTTTTTTGACGAGCCTCGGACGTCTTCCCCTCTCCCGCTACAGTAGAGAGGGGTGATTTTTTCGCCGCTCGCAGATCCACCTCGTCGCCGCCGATTCCACTGATCCCTCGTCCTCCGCCGGCCGCTCCGGCGGCGGGAGGGCGGGGATCCCCGTTTCGCGTGTGTACATAGTGTAGGGTGTGTGAGTTTTCCGGCCGGCGGCGCCATGGAGGGATGGTTTCGTCGGTGTTTTGGTGCAGGTGCTTCCTTCCTCTCGCGGCGGAGCTCGATGGAGATCTGCGGTGTCGCGCCTGCCCCTTCGCTCCCTGGGATCCCTAGATCCACTGGGAGTGCTACCCCCCTCCCGGATCTGGCGTGGCGGCGGATCCGGGTTGACGATCTTGAAGCTGAAGATTTTCCAGGAAGACGAAGGAGAAGTAGCGGGAGCTGGATGGAGGCTCCATGGAGTTCGAGGTCCGGCGACTTCCCGTCCGCCAGGGGGCGTCTTTTGATCCAAGGCTTGAAGGAAGACGCGGCGGCGGCGCGCCACCGGCACGTTCTGCTCTTCGTCGGCATCTCCGGGTTGCAGAAAGACTGTATTGCTTTTTCGATCTACTTCAAGTCTCTTTCTGTATTGTTCTTCCTGTAAGATCTATGGTTTCCTCGCAAAAAAAAAAAGAAATGAAAAGGTTTTTAACGATAAAAATAATTCTGTTATGCAGGTTATCTACCGGTGCACAGCTACGCTCCGATCATGTTCGTCCCTACAGCGTGCGGAGCACCGTGACCTGTTTTTGGAGGTGTCGTCGTGGTTGGAGGCTGCGGCGAGGGAGTTCTTTTCCCAACATGGATGACAGCATAATTTCTGGATTGGTCCTCCACCACCGTAGGTGCCTTTACAATTTCTCTGATATGTAATTCGCCTTTTATTTCTTGTTATTTCGAGACTTGTGAACTTGTTGGGGCTGTGTGCATCCTAATTATGTAGAGACCGGGTGTAATGCTTAAAACTCTCTTTAAGTAATAAAGATCCTTTATCGAAAAAAAGAAAAAAGGGAACAAATGAAATTGTATATGGAACCATTATTGCAGAGGCTGCTTCACCTAGCCATCAAGTGCAAAGTGCTTTCACCTCTTCGGTTGCAGGCAGCCAGACTACCTTCTAGCTTTTACGACGACGACGCCGCGATTTCTGAACCAGGTGCCGACTGAGATTGTTTCGACTTAGAAGATCTTAGGCCTCTTTGGCGAGGCGTCAGGGTCTGAAAACAAATATTCAGAAGTGCGTCGCGTACCAGTGAGCTGTCAAGGCCTTAACACTAATCAAACCTTGGTCAACTTTGGGGGAACCACTGGGGTGTTCCCATGTAAGTATTTGGGCTTGCCATTGGGGTTCAGAAAACCTAGAAGAGGGGAGTTGCATCCCATACTAGACAAGATCACCCGAAAACTCAAAGTGTGGAAGGGGACGCTCATGGATCGATCTGCCAGGCTCAGACTTGTCAACTCCGTCATCACGGCGACGACCACTTACCATATGACTGCCTTTCCTGTTGACAAGTGGTTCCTTAAGAAGATAGACAAGCTGCGACGAGGTTTCCTCTCGAGTGCAGAAGAAGAAGCAAAGGGTGGGCAATGCCTAGTTAATTGGCGAAGGATATGTGCGCCGCAACAATATTAGGGTCTGGGCATCAAGGAAATTTCGTAGCTTGTTCGTCGATGGCACTTGGCAATGGCCAGCTGGTTCGTTTCTGGACTCGCAATTGGTTGGATGGCGAGGCTCCTGCTAGGATGGCTCCAAATCTTTTCAAGTTGGCGTCTCGCAAGAACTTTTTGGTGGCTCGAAGGTTGCAAGGGGGGAAGTGGCTGCGTGGTTTGCAAAGGATTGTTAGCACGCATGATCTGGACAGTTTCGTGTTATTGTGGAACAAAATTCAGCAAGTTCAGTTGTCAGAGCAGCGGATTCGATTTGCTGGAATTTATCAGCAAACAAGGCTTACTCGACGAAATCCGCGTACCATGGAACCTGTGATGGTTCAGATTGCTTCAACCGCGACCAACCTGAAAGATTGGTGTGGCTACAGCTTAACCAGGGGAACCGTCAGGCAACGGACAAGCAGGCAATGATCTCGGCGTACATCATTTGGAACATCTGGAACGAAAGAAATCGACGCATCTTTCGGAACGTCCAAATCACGAGCGAGGTTCAAAGTGGCGAAGCGTTGGACTTGATCTCCTGTGTGTGTGTGTTTTGTGAGTGTGAGATCGGCCAGATTGTTGGCTGATTTGATGTATTTCGGGTTTTTTGACCATCTGTTCCCCATTCTAAAGCAAAGGCAGAGCTCATGCCGTCACGTTCAAAAAAGAAATGGTATATTAGAGTGTTGCGCAGCCAAGGTGAGCACTACTACTCTCAACCTCTGTAATAACCTACTAACGCAGCAACCGGCGAGCAGGCGGCTGCGAAACACAGACGAGCGAGATGTCGTCGACGACGGGACCGCAGCGGGTGCCACTGTTGTCGGACTTGGTGTGGTAGGCTGAGCTGCATAACGCTACCATCGTCCGGCTTCCGCTCGGCCTGAACTCGAGCGACGCGCGCGTGCTCCCGCCCGAACCCTCGGATGTGTACACCACGGTCGTGCTATTGTCCGGCGTGGACGCCTGCACGCGCATTGGCTGTTCCTTCGCTACGCACCCATTGGCGGCGTCGCCGACCGAGAACACCAGTTTGCACGAGCTCCCGGGCACAGTGTCCACCTCCTGGACCAGCGCGGCCTCGCCGCCGGCCACCAGCTCCACGGCGTAGGAGCCATGCGGCACCGCGAAGTGCGGGGAGTTTATGTACTTGACGACCTTGGAATCCGACATGACCGCCCACCCCGGCAACGGCGAGACTTCGTGTCCGTCACTCCCTGGCACGAGCACCCCATACGGCGATTCCGAGGCGATGGATGGCCCCTCCTCGAAGTCCCCGTTCCTCAGCAAGTTATCTGCACACATAATTCGTACAAAGAGTCAGTAAAAAGGACAGATCATCTCATCTGATATTCTGATGTATATGTTGAATTGTCGATCATGAGGGGCTGTGTCTTACTGGAGGTGGCCTGAGGAAGGTAGAGCGTCTTGATGGCGACAGAGTCGATGATGGGGCCGCACGCGGCGTCCTCCTCGTGCAAGGGGTTATGGATGATGAAGGAGAGGACGCTGTCTGTGGCTTGGAATGCCCAGCAGTAAGTGTCCCAGCCGCTGCTGGTGTACACAGTCTGGATGGAGAGCTCGTCCGGTGTGGCGCCCGGGACGACGGACAGGGCCAGCTTCTCGTCCTGAGCGCACGTGCGCGCGGCGCTGAAGGTGACGGAGTACTGCGTGCCCGGCGTCACGCTGAGCTGCTGCTGGATGTAGGCGTCGTCGCCCAGCCGCACGGCGTGCGCGCCCTCCGGCACCGCCAGAACCATGTCGTCCTGCTTCTGCCCGGACTCGATGTACTCCACGTGCCCGGAGATCTTCCAATGGGGGATCGCGTTCTCCCGGGTGACCCTCGAGCCATCCATCTGCGACCTGTCCGGCGAGTCCTCGAAGTTGCCATTCGGCAGCGGGCCTGTGGCGTCACATAACATTTTAGAGACTTAGAAGCACAATACGTACTTGTATAGTATAAACATAGAATGTGTACGTGTCATGTAGGCCTCGAAGCTGCCATTCGATCGCTATCTTGTTGTTGCAGCCTCGAGCTGCACACTCTCACTCTTGGACCTCTGCACTCGCACGGACAAGAAACAGGAGGTGGGAGACGATGACCGGAGAGGAGACACAGGTATTTCACCGGCCGGCGCACAGGGCGCCGCCGTGGGCGCACAGACGCCCTGATCTTTTTCTCTTCAGCTCACGGTACCAATGAAGTTACAGAGGAGTGGCTTATATAGCCGCGGTCTAGCACTGCTCACACACACGACTCACACACACGACGCCACGCCCTGCACTCACGCACTAACTACCTCCACTAACCATGCACTCACGCAAAGCTAGCTAACTACTCCACGCATGCATGACTCGGCCACAGCTAACAGCCTATCCATGCGCTAACAAACTCATGCAAGATTATGGCTAACATATCTGACGAGCCGGCCGTTGAAAATTGTCTAGCAATACTAGGAGTTACGAGATCATCAAGCACGCATCTCTAGATCTGATCACACGTGATGATATTCTGCAGTACCACGGCTAACTAGTCGTACCACCTGTCTGAAGGCTCACTCTACATTCATTTGTACGCACGTGAGAACGCAGATCAGAGCTGTCCCTGATTGATTCTATTGCCCTAATTGAGTAACACAAACAGTCAACTCCGGCATTCTGGAAGAAGCGACGCTCACAACCTCTGTTGCTGCCTTATAAGCGTGGCTGTCAGCATATATACCTACCATACCAGCTAGGCTAGCGTTTTATTTACTTATCGGAAAGAGAAGCTGACACCAAGCTAGTAGGCTAGCACAACATAAGATCAGTAAGTAAGAACATTGAGAACAATATTGAGTCCTATACTTTGAACCTGACAGGCAGCGTCCACAAAATAAAGATCAGTAAGCAAGAACATTTCTGCTAGCTCTCACCATCGCCAGCCCAAGCAGCTCGAGCCGCGGCGCAGACGACTAACAAAAACAGAGCGGCGGGACGCGCGCCATTGATGATCACCGTCATCGATCTCCTGCTCTTCAGTTCACCTCCTCAGCAAATGAACTACTCACCCAGTACCTCAAACTCCTCTCGATCGGTCTGTTTCCGGGGACTCTGGAATGCTAACACTCTCGAGCGAGGTTCTACCTGGGACAGAGCGTACCTGGGAAGTCACCCGTTCGACTGCACTTATAGGCCGGGGACGCGTCCGCGCCCTGATCTTGAGAAGAAAAACAATACGCCGATCGATGGTCGACCAGTGCGCGCGGCGCGGGCCGGGGAACGCGGGTGCACGATGCCATGCTGCACCGTCCTCCTGATCCCTGATTCGATCGGTTCGAATTTTGATCCATGAAATGGGCGCCAGCGCGACGGCCGGCCCCGCTGCGTGGACATCTGAGGCATGTGCGAGGCCGTTGGAATGAAACCATGGAAGGATTCCGCTGTCCCCTCGATCGGCAAGGCGTCCGGCGTACGTGTCCGTCGCTGGGTCTCTCGACAGCTGGATTAGTCTTCGTCGGCAGTTTGATTGATGAGCTACATCAGCTCAGCTCTACGTTCGTGCCCATCTGTACTTGATCTGATCAGGTGGTTCAGAGTTCATGTGGACTTGATTTACAAGATCGCATCGTCTACGAGTTGTCGTAGTTCCAGGCTGCACTGAAAACGCAGATGCTTGCGGTTGAAGTCCATTCTGGGGCAGTGACCAGAAGAAATTTAGTTTAGCAAAATTAATCTTTGCTGGGAAATTTTTAGGATATTTTATGCAAAACAAAACTAAAAGAAAACAAATCCGTAGAGGTTTTTTTTGGGACAGTGGAGCTCCTAAATCAGAATTTCAGTACTACTACGTCCAGTGGCTTAAGAAAGGCTTGCGGTGTCAGCGCATGGATAAAGGCCGGAGGGAGACACGGGCTCAAACAAGTGCACTGGCAGACGCAGTCAGTCCAATTTCAGGGCACGGGCTATTATGGGAGGTGGAATAATAAGAGATGAATATTCGGGTTCACTCAAGCAAAAAGGATGAATATTCGGAATTTAGGAAACATATTTTAAAATACTACCTCCGATCCGAAAATAGTGTCGGAGGTTTAGTGTTGAAACGTAACTAGGTAGTTATATTCCTACGACACTTAGTCTGGACCGGAGGGAGTATAAAACAAAATATTATGAATGGTAAGTAAATAAATTATTAAAAATCAAATATACTCCATAAAATTGAGATAATAAGGATTACTATATTAGCATTACCAATTCTAATACACCCAACCACATTGCAAATTATTCACAACAAATACTTTTTACAAGACAATTCATCTTTAACTAAACCTAGATAATAAAGAAGTGGTTTTATGTTCCTAAAATACTCCGTCATTTTCCCTCACCGTATTGACGCCCCACATCAAACACTTGTCTCACCTTTTACTTTGGCGTCTACTTCCTTACTTCTCGTTGCTACTCCTTGAGTACTCTGAATCAGCGGCAGAGCTCGCCTTGACATAGATCTCCCGCATCTCTCTGACAAGATGTTGAATATATGAGCAAATTACTTCAAGATTTAATCCGAATAAACAGTAAATAAATCATGACAAACACAACTAGTATTAAACTAATCATGTGATCTACTAATATAGTAGATAAACATATCAAATCTAAATCATGTACCAGACATATGAATTATAGTACTCCCTCCATTTCTACGGACATGGCGTGCATTTGTTTTTTAAAAAAATGTCACAAATTAAGGCGCAGGGTGCAGCCTACCCTGTTTATTCCACAACTAACCTTGCCAAGTGTGTACATCGACGAGAAACATCGAGAGAGCAGCGGTTATTGTGTCCCTGCCATTGGCCTTGCATGGTGCATGCGGAGAGAGGAGCAGTTTTTTTTTTTGACATTGGAGAGGAATAGTTATTGGTCTTGCATGTTGCATGGCTGCCATGAGAAATGAGGAGATATTTGACCATGCGATAAAAAGAATCGTAATAAATCACACAATTTAATGGGTACTCTTGGAAAGATTTATTTCGCTGGACTCTTCTAAATCCCCCAGCCAAAAAATTTCACGCCTTATTTACAGGAGCAGAGGGGTATAACCTCAAACAGAAAATACATGAATACATATGGTTCAGGGTGCAAGCGGGAGCGGGCGGTCCGCGGCGCCGCATCGCCAAGCCCACATATTGTGAATGCGGGCCCCCGCGGTGCAGGTCAGAAAATAAGTGGAATAAGCGGCAGGCCCACGGCAGCCGCGGCGGCCCATTTGTGCTGCATACGACTCAGAGGAGTCACGGAGGGGAACGCGAGGTGCTGCCGCATATGGAGCGCCGCCGGAATTCAATCCCCTCCCCTCCGGCCGGCCAACCCGACGCCGATGCTCCCCTCCGGCTCCCCGGCCCCTCGGCGCCTCTCCTCCCCGCCCTCTGCATTCTCTGCACGGGCTGCCACCACGAGCCACTCCTCCGGCCATGACCGCCCTTCCTCCTCCGGTTCCGGCTCTGGGGGCCTCTCCCTCGATTCCCCGCTCCGATTCAACATCCCCCAAGGCCGGCGACGGGCAGCCGCAGGCTATGCCGGCAACGGCGGCAAGCAAGCTAGGGTACGATTCAACATCGTACAAGGCCGGCGACTCCCTCGTCAAGAAGCGCAAGAAGCACAACGACAGCTCCCCTCGTCCCCACAATCATCAAGGTACCATAGCTAATGAATGATCTGCTGAGTTTGCTACTGTATGATCTGTAGTTTGTTGCTGGCATCGCTCTTTCTTCCATAGCTGATGACAAGGAAATTTTCTGGTTCAGATGCTTAGAGATGCATAGGATTTAGGTGTAGTTATGGCCATGTTGCTGCAGAACCATGATAATGTACAACGGAATGAAGAATACTACTAGTTCCCTTTTCCTAGTGTATGGCTGTATGCGTGTATGCTCTTTCTCTTGTAGCTGACAAGCATAAGATAAAATCCATCTTTAGGCACCTTGTATCCTTGTATCCGCTCTTCGATCTGCTATCCTCTCTTAAAGTGTGGAATGAATGGATGGGCATGGGATCGATTTCTTAGTTGCTTGTGTTGGTGCTTTCCATGTTTAGTTGGTGTTTGTGAGCTTTATCATGTTGTTCAGCTTATGTAATTGCGTTTGGGGTCTTTAGGTACTGTGCTACTGTTCGGGTTCACTTTATGCATTAGATGGATTTTACTCCCTGTTTGAACATTTTGATGGATTGGCTGTAACTATGTATTTGTAGATAAAACTGAAGCTAGTTAAAACTGAACTATGTATTTGTTATATCAAGTTCAGTTTATGCTGTAGCAAATGCAATAAAAAGTGGGAATTTATAAGATGGTTGTTTGTGTCATGCTATTTTCGGATATATAGATATACAACTTCTGCTAGGTGCTGCAGTTCATCCTTTGTATTCATTTTGATATGCACGTGATACTATTTTTGGATTAGTATTCCAGAATCCTTTGTGTTCATCAGAGCTGAAGCAGGTTAGTATTTACTTCTTCAAACGCATGCTGTCCAAACGTGGAGACATCATCCATGTTCTATATGCGTACTGCACAAAATTCGAATTTACATAATTTGACATGTTTACCTTGTTCTGCACAAAATTTGACATGTTTACCTTGCAGTACCACCTTCATATGTTCAGAATTCGAATTTACATATATTTGAAAGCTCAAGTAGTTAACTTGGTTTGTTTGTTTGGGCCTGATGTTCGGTTTATTAGAGTATGCACAATTATGGTTTCAGCATTGCAGGTTGATGTTCAGTTTATCCTTGTTAGTGCTACTGTTTGTTACTTTATGGACAGCCCTCCAAATGATTCATTTCAAGCTATGCTTCTGCAGATGAGATGAGCATTTCAAGAAGAAACCGAGTTGATCATGTGCAAGTTGAGAACTATGAGTTGATTCTCTTCCTAAACTAGTTCTCACCAGTTCATTTGGCCGTGGGCATGAATTCGGCATGCATATCACTTGGTGATTAGGGAGTTTGCTGGAGATGGCAATGAACTTAAACAATGTTAAAGTTTTGAGCATTTAAATTATAAACCTCTGTTCGTTTGTCTCACTGCTCGCTGCATTCTGTTGTTTGTTTGGAATTGTTGTATTGCTTAATTATCTGGTATAATACACGGCGCGAGCTAGCAGATCGTATGCGGCGCGAGCTAGCTGCTAGCGATCACACGCGAGCGAGCTAGCTAGCTGCTAGCGATCGTAAGCGGCGCGCGCGGCGCCGCAAAGAGCCGCGGCGCATACACGGCTACTCCGCGCTTAGCTATGAGGATGCAAGGTGTCTTCTTGCCAGAGGTTGTACTAGTTATACTAGCACATGCATAGATAGGCATGGTACTACTAGTGCGGTAGTGAATTAGCACGGGAGTTTTTAATCCTGAGGAGCAACGTGTCTTCTTGCTATAGGTAGTAACTATCTACAAGCTGGTACACGTGTAGATCATACGTTGGTTAAATTCTTTGTCATCGCTAGCTACTTTTTTTTTTGACACATCCAACTTCCACGTATATTCACCGATCATCCACATACACAGTACATAGATCGAAAACAAAGGAAGAAACACAATACGAGGAGGATCCAGAGCCAGCATCGAGAGCCGCAGCTCCGCCGGCGACGAAGACGAAGGACAGCAACCACCTTACCACTGCCTGGGCACATTCAAACCCTTGAGAGACGCCGCCTAGCCCGCCGCCGCGCCGCGACGGACCCCTTGTCGATGAACACGCAGGGCAGACGCCCCCTGGCACCGCTTCCCCACTTTGCCTCGGCCGCCATCGGATCCGCCGCAGGAAGAAGCTGGAGATCCCGTCCAGCCCTGGACGAGCGACACGACTCCAGCGCCGCCGCACCGCAGCAGCTGGAGAAGAAGACCGCGCACGGCAGATCCCTGGATCCGCGAGCACGGAGAGGTCGACGACCGCGCGACGTAGCCCCACCGGAGCTCCACCGCCGGAGAGGAAGGACGCCGACGCCAAAACCCCACCGACCGCACCACCTCCTCCACAGCGCCGCCGGCGGGAACCCACACACCCCTACTCTATGTACACGAAGGGATCCGGGGATCCCCAACCCACCCGCCGCCGGAGCGGACGGGGGGAGAGAGATCCCACGGATCCGCGACGGCGAGAGCGCGGCGCGCAGGCGATTCCAAGAAATCGCCCTTCTCTGCACTGTAGCGAGGAGGGCGGGGAAAGTATCGCTAGCTACTTGGACTCTTGCATGCATGTGTTGACAAGGTCGATACGTGGAACCGCTGCATGCTGGCTAGGTTGGTAGGCTGGTCACTCCCTCCTTATCAAAAAGAAATGTCTATCATTTCGTCAAAGTTAATTTTATAAGATCTGCGCTAGTAAATCGTAGAGGAGAACCGATTTGTTGATTAGACTTTCGGAGGGACTAGAAGGGGTTGGGGCGGTTTGCTGTGTTAAGGGTATTCTTGCGGTTATCTATATAACATGTTGATCTGAGTAAATATTAGTGTCTCGTACATGATCAATATAGAGTTATACCTTTTTAAGGAAAATATTGCACGTATTAGAGGATCTCTAGCAGATCCCTTATCCCGCCGGCCTTTAAACCCGAGATAAAGGACACGGTAAACGCTTTTAAGGGCTGATTTGGGCGGCGGCCGAACAAACCCCGCTCTGTTTTACTGCTCGGCTTTGCAGGGTCTGTTCGGCCACAGCCAAAACTAGCCCTTAAAACACACGGTTTTTTTTTGCATTTCACCACATATGTGTCATATGACATAAAAATATGAAACCAATATAAACTAAAATATGAATGTTGTGAATTGTACAATACAAAAATAATCCAAATTACAATAATGGTTCAAATAAAAAATGAATGAAATCAAATGAATTTAAACAATAATCCAATACAAGAATTGTCCTGAATGAAAATAATGGTCAAATCACACATGAATGAAATCAAATGAATGAAAATGGTAGAGTACTGCCAATGCAACTGCGAAAGGTGCTCAATGAGATCTGTCTGAAGCTGGTTGTGGGTGTTGGCATCCTCAATCTCCCGGCACGTCTAAAAGAATGCTTGAACACGATCTAGGTTTCCAGCTGGCTTCACATGGCTACCAACATTGTCGTAGAAGAAATCCAAGTCCAAGTGCCCTCGGATGATGTTGGGAAGAATCACACAACATGTCACTGTTGTTGAGGGTTTTCTTGTCCCAAAAATGAGCAGGACCTCGAACAATGGCAAACCTAGCTTGCAAAACACCAAAGGCTCTCTCAATGTCCTTTCGGTATGCTTCTTGTGCCTTGGTAAATTTAGCTTCCTCCCTGTTCTTGGGATTTGAGATTGTCTCGCAAGCTTCCACTATCTTCACGAATAGGGATCGGTGCATTTGGCACCTTCTACGAAAGAAGTGAGGCGGATACCTAGGTACCTCCGCGAAGTAGTCTTGCATGCGCAGCTCATTCCCGAAATGGCGGTTGCGAGGGTTTCAAAGGCGGTCGACGGTGGATCCTTGCCACTTCTTTTTCTTCCCATCCTCGAGCTCCTTCACGGCGAGAACCGCCACCACAATTTGCTTCCAGTGGTTCTCGAGCAACGTCTCTACGTCCGAGTCGTCGAGCAAAAATTCCTCGTACGGGCTGAAATCCATCTAAAATTTGCAAAGAAACGCTACTGAACTACGAATCTATGAAAATCATCGGTATATCCAAGCTTAATCGAAAGGAGAAGCACTCACCGATGGATCCAGGGCGGCAGCAGCGAATCGGCTGAGAGCGGTCGAGGCAGGGCGGCGGCTGTCGGATCGGCCAGAAGCGGTCGAGGCGGGGCGGGGGCGACTCGGTGGCGGCTTCCCGCCATCAAATATTACAAATTAATGGCCGAAATCGAGGGCGTCGGGCGGGCGGCGGCGGCGGTTGCATGCGGAATGGGGGAAGGAACTCGCGTGGGCTGAAATGTCCCTCTCGCCAACGCTCTCCTTGCAATACAGGCCACCCTCGGGTCGGCCGCGGAATTTGTGTTTTCTTGGGTCGGAGGGGTGATTTTTCCACAGCCTTTAAGTTTTTTTAAAGGTCGGGGTTGGATGCGGTGTCTGTTAGGGACGCTTTTTCGCGCAAAACTGTAAACTTGCGGTTATTTCTCAGTTCCGCCCGTTTTAAGGGGTCTGCTAGAGATGTATTTAGTCTAACACATGCAGTATAAAATTTATAATACAAAAGTAACAATTTTTGAATTTGTTAATCTCTTAACGAGGCGATCCCGACAACTGGTGTGTGGAGACGGAGGAGCTGTGCGAGGCGGGGGCTACTCGAGGTGCAGCCGGTGGCAGAGCTGCCGTGCGGCTCGTGCTTGGAGGGAAGGAGGAGGCATGATGAGGAAAGGGAGGGAGGAGGGCCGCTCGGTTGGCTCGTCAGCCGGAGCTACAAATGGGAGTCATTAGTGGCCGCACACGGGAGACAACAACACTCGAGGCCGAATCCCTCTCGATACATGGTGCCCTTGGAAAGTGGTGGTGGATCCACGGCCGAATCGGTCCGAGTTGTGGTGGAGCTGTCGGATTCGAGGCCGAGTCGAGGCGAGAAGAGGCAGCAGTGGTCACCGAAGGAGAGGCGTGAAGGCGACATGAAATTCGGATTGGCAGTTGCTGTCCGCACGTTGGCCTTTATGTTTCTTATTTGCAGCACTTGTTTTTTTATGGTTTGACAAAAAAATGGCAAAATTTACATCAAGGGCAGCTGTTGGAGCAAGATTTTTGGCCCCAAATGACCTAATAAGCACGTGAGTCGATGGTGGCAACACGCGGGAGGAGAGCAACGGCCGGCATTCCTCGAGGCTGAATCCTCCCGGTCTGTGGTGCCCTTGAGCAGTAGTGATGTATTCGTTGCCGAATCGGTTAGAGTTGTGGCGGATCTGCCGGATTCGCATTCGAGGCCAAATCGATGGGAGAAGAGGCATGGTGGTCATCGGAGGGGAGGTGTGAGGGCGACACGAAACTTCCAATTTGGCAGTTAGCGTGCGTGTGTTGGCCTTTCTGTTATATAGCAGCATGTGTTTTATATTTGCAGCACTTGGTATTTTTCGTTGAATTTTTTTTGTCAAAATTTAAATCAAGGGCAGTTGTTGAATAAGAGTTTTGGCATCAAATGATCTAAAAAGAGTTATGCCCTAAAATAGGGCAGCTATTGAAGATGCTCTAAGATAGGGGTGGAAACCTAATTTCGTGTGCATTAGATAGAAAAGTAAGTTTTGTATTCAGCTGAATGAACAAATAATATTATTTATACGATGTAACCAATGATGGTTGCCACGTTGGCAACCAGGGAGCTCTATTTCTTGGTAGCTTTGATTTTGAAAAGATACTGAACTATTCAGGCAAGTTCTTCATATCTCTGGTGTTTTTTCTAAAGTATGTTTTGCCGTTAAAATTCTTCATATATTATATAATAATATGAGATATGTGAATATATGTGGGATAATGTGATGGTGTTGGTATGCGGCAACGGATTCTCAGGTATGAGACAGACATTAAGCATTTATATTGGATATCGAAATAAATTCTTTAAGAATAAAACATAAATGCTTTTATAAAAATAATTTGTGCTACGAAGTTCATCGTATTGTACCGGCCACAGTTTAGATATGCTATTGTCTGAATTATCATCTAAATTTGTTTTTCCAAGTCGTTTGATCTCACGAAGGTGACGGAGTCGCGGCCAAAGCAGTAAACGTGTTCTTCCTTTTATGCCTGCATATATATTCTTTATTTTTCTGTTTTTTCGGCTTGTATTCTGTGGATAATGTTTCTTGATCGATCGGCAAGTTTTCCCTTTACAATAAATATGTTATTAGTTTTTCTTAAGCGTTGAATGACCCAATATTTCCAGATCCAGTGGCCACGTAAGTCTTCAATTCTAGACTGATCTTGGAGTCTTGTTGTTGTTTACCGAACCGGTCAGTTTATCACTAAATTCGCACATTCCTAGAATCCCATTGGACGGAATTGACTATACAAGGCACAATACATACCTGTCTGCCGGGTATCGGCCGCACGATCGATGTGGAACACTGGAAGAGTGGAAAGAAGAACTTGAAACGAGCAGCACGATGGGATCTTCCTACCGAGCACGCCGACGAGCAATTGGGTCCAGATGTTCCAAATTCGGGTACACTGCCACAGCATGTGCAAATACGTGCAGGGTACGTCGGGCGAGACTAAGCGTAGAAAGGGGACTTTTGTGGCCAAGGCCCAAGTGCAAGAACAAGAGAAGTCCTGATAAGATGAGCCGCGTGATTTTTTGACCAATTAGTGCTTGGGGTTCTGATTTAGTCGTCGATCCTTGACGCCGAAGTCGTCGTCAAGATCAACGTCCACTGCCTATATAAACCGGTTGCCACCAGCTTGACATGCACAGCCACACCTAGTATCCGAGCAGAGCTGCAACAAATAAACCTCACTAGTGATTCGGCATGGCGAACTCGCCCATGGCGATGTTCACGTTCTTGGCTCTCGGCCTAGCAGCGCTAGTCCTCTCCGCCGCAGGCCCGGCGGCCGCGCAGAACTGCGGCTGCCGGTCGAACGAGTGCTGCAGCAAGTACGGTTACTGCGGAACCACTAGCGCCTACTGTGGAGACGGGTGTCAGTCGGGCCCGTGCTCGGGGAGCGGCGGCGGGACCGGCGTTCCCGTGGAGAGCGTCGTCACCGATGCGTTCTTCAACCGGATCAAGTCGCAGGCCGGCAGCGGGTGCGCCGGCAAGAGCTTCTACACGCGCCAGTCGTTCCTGACCGCCGCCCGGGCGAACTCCGGCTTCGGGAAAGGCCGCTCGAACGACGACTCCAAGAGGGAGTTAGCCGCCTTCTTCGCCCACGTCACGCACGAGACCGGACGTAAGTTCAACCATGGATGAATGGAGCTCTGCATAACAAATTAAGCGCTTATATATGTAATTAAATCTATAACTCTGCATACAGATTTCTGCTACATCGAGGAGATCAACGGCGCGAGCAAGGACTACTGCGACGAGAAGAACACGCAGTGGCCGTGCTCCTCGGGGAAGGGGTACTACGGGCGCGGGCCGCTGCAGCTGTCCTGGAACTACAACTACGGGCCGGCGGGGAGGAGCGTCGGCTTCGACGGGCTGAGGAACCCGGGAAGGTGGCGCAGGACCCGGTGGTGGCCTTCAAGGCCGCGCTCTGGTTCTGGATGAACAACGTGCACCAGGTCCTGCCGCGGGGTTTCGGCGCGACGACCAGGGCCATCAACGGCGGCGAGTGCAACGGCGGGAACTCCGCTGCGGTGAACGCTCGGGGGGCTACTACAGGGACTACTGCAAGCAGTTCGGCGTCGACCCCGGGAACAGCCTCACTTGCTAGGTGTTTCTGACTTTCTGAGTCCGACATACTCATGCATGGCGCATAAATAATGTTAAACTTACGTGTGCATAATGCACGTGTCTTATTAAGCTGTTTACGCAAGAAATAAAGGATGAGCATGTGTGTTGTGGTCTACAATACATACGGCACTACAACAAAATTCTCGTGTACTATAAAAGGCCTACTTAGTGGCAAAATCTCCCACGAATTGTGAGGTATAGGAAGAAATTTTCTATATAGCCTTTTTACTTACTTTAGCCGTTTGGTGGAAAGCGGCAGCTGTCTTCCGTGGAGATTTCAACCAGGTCCTCCTGTTGTTCGTAAAGGATTTAGGCCTCGGATAATTGATGCATCGCTACATAGGTCTTACATTTGGGACTGCATGCGTCACCCCAAGCTTGTACGTGGTTTGCGGAATACCGAATACCTATTGTGAATCGGCAATGATAAGGGGGAGACCGATGGTGATGGTAAAGTCCACCTTCCAGACGAGATATATGTGTGTTGTGTACCGGGAAGGACACTGTCCTTGATACACTAATAGGAAAATCTTAGGTACTAACATGTCGACCCGAACTACATCACCTTCAGAGCAATCTTATCGACCCAAAATGATTGCATGGATAGGGTTAACTTAAAAATGATCAATAGATTCCAGGGAGATAAATGGTGTGTCATAGCTTTGATAATGCGGTGGACGGCCCGCATAACTACTATGCATTCCTTATCACATTGACCCATAATTGGCTGCCCCCCACATTTGTTGAAGTTCAAGATTAAATGCCCTACCATATTGTTCGGCAACATTGACGCAACGAACATACTTTGCAATGGTACGAGGTTGGTGTTTCAAGGATTCCAAAGGAATGTCATCGATGCAAAAATTGTGTTGGGCCAACATGTAGAAAAGAGGATTTTCCTGCCAAGTATCCAACTTTTCCCCTTGGATGATGAGATGTTCAATTTTCAATTCAGAAGAAGCAGTTTTCTGTTAGGCTCAGCTTCACCATGACGGTAATCATGCGTTGCTGAGAGAAACATATTATAATATTTTCTATATTACACGACATGGTGGGTGTGATATGGAAACTTTTTGTATGATTTTTTTTTCTTTTACGTATTTATTCATATAAGATTTGTGTATGGTCAAACAATGCAATTCAACTAATTAAGTTGTTGTGGGAGCTTCACCATTTCAAGCGTAAATTCTAAAAACAATATGGCCCATGAGACAGCCGATGCATCAGTTTTTTTCGCTTGCGTAGTACTGGTGATCCGTTCCACTCCACTACTTCGAATCGTATAAAAAATGCTATAGGTAGACGATGTGAGCTTTATATTTTGACAATCTTTTTATTTCTTTACCTGTATTGTCACATAAATCATGCTATCCCATAAAATCAAGCATGCCCACCATTTATCAACAAATGTTTTCTTATGAACTTAATTTTCTTTTGAAATGAGATTATTGTCTTCTACGCTGCACCGTAGCAACACATGAGCATTTTACTAGTAAGAATAAAAGAATTTGATAGCCCTTCCTTACTTCTACGCAACTGATTCGAACACAGAACCTTCAAAACACGACTGGATATACTCTACTACTGGGTGAAATAAAAAATACAATAAAATTCACTAGCCACCGAGAAAATAGAGAGAAGGGAAACAATCAGACACTATCCATGTGTGTCGCTTGTTTCCGATCAATATTTGTATCTAAGTGTAATCTATGCACATCAGTCATTTTTAAGCCATTTAATTATCAATGTTATCCAATAATATTTATTAATGATAGTCATCTTAATATGCATCCTATTTACATCATCCATTCTTTCGGCCATCAAATTGTTAGCATCATTAATTTTAGGCATCAAATACATAATAATTTCACGCTGATTGAATTTAGTCTCTCGACCATTGTGACCAATCGAATCTTGCATATCCCATCGACAGCTTCTATTTTGCGAGTATTATGCTCATTCATTTACACAATACAGTTTCATTACGGGGTATGCTTTTAGTTTCCATTATGGAAACGTCCAATGTTATATAGCCAACATAAATGTGCAACACACAAAGTAGCTGTAGGACTACTTTATCATAACTCTAGGAAGAATCGCTTATGCTGGATTCAAACATCGTGACACTCATCACCAACATGACCAAACTCATCTTCAAAACCATCGGTTTATTAGCCTCCCAACCATAAACGCGCAGCCATGCGGACATGAATATGCTTCTTGGATCACCCTCCTGATCTCCAAGGCTTCATCTTCAGGATTTTGTATGTCATCTTTTTGCAAAATGGTCCATGAGTCAAGATAATTCCATACTTTATAGATTGCCAAAGCATGGTGGTTTGCTTAAAATCTACCCCTCTTGTATGTTTTCCTATATATGCTCGGATTTCCTCATTAATATGTCCTCCGATGCACCTTTTGACTATGTCCTCCGCGTTTTTGAGTGCTGTGGGCCAGTAGAAGCCTGCGCGAAAGGTTTGGCTACGAGTGATCGGCTGCTGGCGTGATGCCCGCAGGTACCTGCATGAATATCACGAAGGATGGCCTGGCCATCTTCGAATGCTATGCATCGTTGGAACATACCTGATATGCTGCGCTTGTATAGTTCGCCGTTGATGACAGTGTATGCTTTAGATCGTCGAGTGACGCGCCTTGACTCTGTTATGTCTTCAGGTACCTCGCCGCGGAGTATGTATGCGAGGAACGGTTGAGTCCAAGTTGGTTCAATGAGGAGTACCTCGACTGGCGGGTCCTCTGTGCTAGGTGCTTTGCTCTTGGCTGGTGCGGCTGATATAGGAGATGTTCGTTTTTGCTTGATGGACCTGTGCTCGATGCGCTCGAAGAAGACACCAGGTGGAATTTGTGCCTTGGTCGAGCCTAGGTTGGCTATCATATCAGGCTCTTCGTTGCTTTCTCTCCCTATGTGCCGCAACTCGCAGCCTTCGAAGCTACCCTCCATTAGGTTGTACTGGTCGCGGTAGGCGATCATGTTATCTGCGATGGCATCGCAGGCCTTCATTGTTTGCTGCACCACCAGGTTCGAGTCACCATAAATCATCAGTCGAGTGCACCCGAGGGTTTTGGCCATCCGCATGCCATGGATCAGGGCCTCATACTCAGCTTCATTATTGGATGGTAACTCGAATCCCATCTGCAGGACATAGCGAAGCTTGTCGTCTTTTGGTGATATGAGGATGACACTGCGCCTATGCCTTCGTTCTTCTTTGAGCCGTCAAAGTACATAGTCCATGAGTTGGACACATCTGGTGCTCCTGGCAACTGAGCTTTGATCCACTCGGTATGGAAGTCAGGTAAGACTTGTACTTTGATGGCCTTCGGGTAATCATACTTGATATCTCGTGGTCCTAGCTCGATGAGCCATTTTGTGACTCGCCCAGTTGCATTGGGATTTGTGAGGATGTCCCCGATCCCTGAGGTGCTGATTACAGTGATCGGGTGCTCTGCGAAGTAGTGCGTCAGCTTCCTTGAGGTCATGAACACGGCGTAGGCCAGCTTTTGATAATGCGGGTACTGCTGCTTTGATATGGAGAGGACTTCACTCAAGTAGTAGACTGGGCATTGTATGCTTTGGGCGTGTCCCTCCTCCCTGTGTTCGACTACCAATACGGTACTTACCACCCTGTTAGTTGCAGAGACATACAAGTATAGTGGTTCACGTTCCCTTGGTGCGATGAGGATTGGAGGGCTTGTGAGGACTCGCTTGAGATCCATGAAGGCTGCTTCGGCCTCTGGCGTCCAATCGAATTTGTCTGCTTTCTTCATCAGCCGATAGAACGGGAGTGCTTTTTCGCCCAATTTGCTGATGAATCGGCTGAGTGCTGCCACTCGACCTGCTAATTTTTGTACGTCATGGAGCTTTGAAGGCCTTTACATTGTCAAGATGGCCTGTATTTTCTCTGGGTCAGCTTCGATTCCACGAGCCGAGAATAGATACCCCAGGAGTTGCCCGGCTGGTACGCCGAACGTGCACTTTTTCAGGTTGAGCTTGATGTGGAAGCGTTTGAGGTTTGCGAACGTCTCTCGCAAGTCATAGAGTAGTGTGCTTTCCTCCCTTGTTGTTATGACGATGTCGTCTACGTAGACCTGGACGTTTTGCCCAATTTGCTTCTTGATGCAGTCTTGCATCATGCGCTGGTAGGTTGCGCCTGCGTTCTTGAGCCCGAAATGCATTGTTGTGTAGCAGTAGACCCCGAGTGGGGTTATGAACACCGTTTTCTCTTCATCTTCTTCCTTCATCCTTATCTGGTGGTAACCTGAGTAAGCATCCAGGAAGGACAGGCGAGCGCACCCAGCGGTGGAGTCGACGATCTGGTCGATTAGAGGTAGTGGAAAGTGATCCTTTGGACAACATTTATTGAGTGCTGTGAAATCTACGCACATCTGAAGGATATCTGTGTTCTTCTTCTCTACAAGTATGGGGTTAGCCACCCATTGTGATTTCTTGATCTCTCTGATGTAACCTGCTGCGAGTAGTCTATCGACTTCGGCTTCGACTGTGATTCTTTTTGGGCCGGATATGCGGCGCATTGTTTGCTTGACTGATTTAGCATCTGGAAATAATTGGAGAGAGTGCTCGGCGAATTCCCTGGGAATACCTGGCATGTCGGCTGGACACCACACAAATATATCCCAGTTCTCACGGAGGAATTCGACGAGCGCGCTTTCCTATGTGATAGGCAGACTCGAAGAGATGTTGATTGTCTTTGTCGGATCAGTCGGGTGCACCTGATGCGACCTTGTGTCATTGGTGGCATTGAATGCTCTGTCGACTGCCACCTTCTTGTGCTCCGGCGTAAGTGTTCGATCATTGGAGACCGCTAGATCGGCAAGTGTTGCTTCCATGCCGAACGTTTGGGTGCTGGCAAGGAAAGTTACTCTTATACGGAGATAGACTTATCCTCATTAATTCAGTACTCACTAGCTTACCAATGTTCATGCTCTATATCTTTCAAGTACCAAAAGGGGTACTGAAACGATTGGCTTTTTATAGATCACGTTTTTTCTGGGATAGTGATCACAACAAGAAGAAGTATCGCTTAACAAAGTGGAATATTATATGCAGACCCAAGGATCAGGGAGGTCTAGGAGTAGAAGTTTTTATGTTAAGAACAATTGTTTGCTAAGCAAGTGGCTGTTTAAACTCCTTAATGAGGAAGGAATATGGCAGGATTTGCTACATAATAAGTACCTTAGAAATAAATCTCTGTCACAAGTGACAAGTAATCCAACTGATTCGCCTTTTTGGAAAGGTCTTATGGCTGTCAAAGATGATTTCTTTTCTCGTGGTCATTTTGTTGTGGGCAACGGCATGATCACTCGTTTTTGGGAGGATGTTTGGTTAGGGAACACGTCTCTAGCTGTTCAGAACCCCTCTCTTTATAACCTCGTGCGTCGAAAAAACGTTTTGATTGCAAATGTGTTTGCAGCACAGCCTTTGAATATTGAGTTTATGCGTAATCTGGTTGGAAATAATTGGGAACGATGGATGCACTTGGTGCAACGCCTAATGCAGGTCAATTTGGTGGATGCGAATGATGTTTTTGTTTGGAATCTAACCCCTACAGGACTTTTCTCAGTTAAATCGATGTATCATGATTTGTTGAATGATCATACAGTCTTTTTGAGGAAATATATCTGGAAACTTAAAGTTCCTTTAAAGATTAAGATCTTTATGTGGTTCTTGTATAAAAAGGTAATCCTTACCAAAGATAACTTGGCTAAACGAAACTGGAAAGGGTGTACAAAATGCGAATTTTGTGATTCAACGGAGTCAATTCAGCATTTATTTTTAACCTGCCCTTTAGCACGTTTCATATGGAGAATTGTCGAATTCACATTTGATTTACCACCACCAGCCAATATCACGAATATGTTTGGAAATTGGTTGAGAGGGATGCAAAAATTAGATAAAGCACGTGTACGAGTAGGCGTGTGTGCTATACTTTGGTCTCTGTGGACTAGTAGAAATGACTTAGTGTTCAACAAATCTAAACGCATGAACTATTTGCAGGTTATCTACAAGGCTACGTCCTTGCTTGGTGCGTCCTTGGAGCAACGGGAGGAAGTGGTTTCTGGGAGTGGCCGGCTTGAAGTGGTCGCTCGAGCCTTCTACAACTTCGTTGGCTGGCAGATTTTTAATAGATTAAGTGATGCATAAGTATTTCATTCCTGTTGTTTTTCGCTGGTTAGTGTTTATCGCCACTCTTTCTGATGTTTGAGTTGTAATCTTTTGAACCTGAGACCATAAAAATGTATAAAACAGTTGTATGAATCCTCGTGATGCAGAGGCTGGGCCTCTCCCCAATTCCCCATTTCTAAAAAAAAAATCATCGAATTTTATCGAAAATCCTGCTCGGCAGTAATTTCCCACTTTCAATTCAAGCTCTCTCGCAAACAAAAACAAAAAAGGAAACGCACCATGCACCCCTTCAATGTGTTTCTTTGGGTCACTGGCAATGTGTTAGCGAAGTAACCGTCATCGTCTCATCCATAATGGGAAACGCAGACGAGCGAGACGTCGTCGATGACTGGCCCGCAGAGAGTGCCGGTGCCGTCGGACATGCTGTGGTATCCCATACTGTAGAATACCACCCGCGTGCGGTTTTCTTCCGCGGTGAAGTCCAGCGCGTCGCGCGCGTACCCGCCCGTGCCTGCCGAATTGTACTCTGCTGTTTTGCTCTTGTTCGCCGTGGCCACCTGCACGCGCATGGGCGACGCCTCGCACCGGTCGGCGGCGTCCCCGATGGAGAACTGCAGCCTGCAGGAGCTCCCGGGCACGGTGTCGACCTCCTGGACCAGCGCGACCTCCAGGCCGGCCACCAGCTCGACGGCGCGGGAGCCGTGCGGCACCCGGAAGTGCGTCGAGTCGATGTACTTGACGAGCTTGGAGTAGGACATGACCATCCACCCGGGCAGAGGCGAGACGTCGTCTTCGTCCATCGGCGGCACCAGGACGCCCCACGGGGAGCCCGGCGTCATGGACGGCCCCTCCTCGAAGTCCCCGTTCTTCAGCAAGTTATCTGCTCAATTCACGTAAACTGTCACGTGAGAAGAAATTTCGTGGCGAATAGAGTTACAAGATCGTACGTGGGAATTTCGTCTTACTGTGGGGAGCGTGAGGAGGGTTGAGCATTTTGATGGCAACGCTGTCGACGATGGGGCCACACGCGGGGTCGTCAACCATGTCGTCCCCATGGTGGATAATGAACGTCACGACGCCCTGCTTGGCCTTGAACGCCCAGGAGTAGGAGTCCCAGCCGCTGCTGGAGTACACCGTCTGGATCGGGAGCTCGCCGGTCGGGTCGCCGGGGACGATGGACACGTTCAGCGTCTCGGACTGGGCGCAGGTGCGCGCCGCGCTGAAGGTGATGTAGTAGTACTTGCCCTGCGTCACGGTGAGCTGCTGCTGGACGGAGGACTCGGTGCCCAGCCGCACGGCGTGCCTCCCATCCGGCACCGCCAACACCATGTCGCCCTGCTTGTCGCCGGACTTGATGTGCTCCACGAACCCGGTGACCTTCCAGTACGGGATCGCGTGAGCGCCCAGCACCCTCGTGCCGTTCATCTGGGACCTGTTCGGCGGGAGCTCGAAGTTCCCGTTCATCACTGTGCATGAAGTGTAAGATTCTATTCAGTCATTTCACGATCTAACGACCAACATGGTTTTACTGAAGCAGGGGAATCAGAGGTGATTTTAGATTCAGTCATTTCATTTCACGTGATTAGATTCTGCAGGGACAGGGAGTAAACTAGTCGGACGCGCATTCAGAAATCAGAACTCAGCCGATCTCACGTGATGAGATGTCCTACGCACGCGTGGAGGACGAAGAGTACCGATCTGAATTGCTGTGGCAACTTATCATGGAACTAACAAGTCAACGCGTGCATGCATTTCGAGAACCGTTACGCTGCATCTCGCACATGAATGCACTCAGATAAACAAGGGAGACATGACGGTTTAGTTCTATTAAACGGAGGTGATCCTTTTACTATTTGAGTGGCACCGAAGGAGCGAATGCTAGGAAATGGTACACTGCATCTAAACAGCAGCAACACAACTTATCAAAGATCTGTGAGAACATCAAGAGAAATGGGACGAGCTCGATGGTGATTGCTCTCCGCAGTGTTAACTAGTGAAGGCTGGCAGACGGACGGAGTAGGAAGTAATGAACCATGCAATTAAGGAGAAACAGTAGCATTCGAGGCTTTTACCGTGTCCGCCCGACGCAGCAGCTCGAGCAGCCGCGCAGACAAGCAAGAACAGCGCACCATGGAGCACCATCTCCGGCGAAGCTTCTCTCGTCCTGATCGGGACTGGATAGAACAGTACTCTCTAGCTTCTACCTAGCATGGAGCAATGGAGATGTTTCTTCGTTCTTTTGAACGCTGGCACAGCCACTTAACTGGGAAAGGTGCCATCCGGCTCAACATTTATAAGCGGACCGGTTGTGGCGTCGGTGCGTGCGCCGCAGAACGCGCCGCGTCGTCGCCTGATTCGATCGATCGGTTGAGCAGTCGCCAGTCGGACGCGCGCGCGCCGTGCTCTCGCCTGCCGCAGTCGCGTGCTCAACAGAACAGCCCCTGCGTGCGGTCACGTGTGCTTGTGCTTCGTCCCCATGGATTGCGGATGGAACTGGAGGCGGAGAAGGTTCCTCTGTTCGCACGGTCGGGCGGCGCTCTCCTCGGCAGCGGCTGGGATCGAGCGGGTGGCGACTGGGGACGGCGCAAGTGCCGACCTGCGTGCGCACGAGAGGCAAGGCTGGCAGTGGCAGTTGCAGTTGCAGCCAGAGCCAAGCATCTCGCCTGAACGGGAGGAAATGGCGCGGAGTGGCCGTTCTACCCTTGTCTAGTTGTCCGCCTCACTTCCCGGCTAGGTGTATTCATGGCCAAGTGGACTGGGCCGGCCGGGGATAATCGGGCTCAAACCGAACTCAGGAAAGATTTTGGCCTCTCCAAATGGTGGCCTGACACATGATAGTGGGCGTTTCCTTTTTTTAGGGAGAGTATAGGGATTTTATTATATAATATATAGGCAGAATCAAATATAGATAGACAAGGCAAACAAAAGATTGCGACTAAATGAGCATACAATGGGGGTGGCACCAGCCTTCCCTTATAATTGCCACGTTGGATTTTTACTTAATTGGAGGAGACAAAATAACGAAAGAGGAGGTTCTCTTCCCTTATCTAAGAGATGAACTCTTAAAAATTAAGAGAAGGCTATTCTCTCTATTGTACCACATGCCCTCTCTTATTAATACAATTTCAAACTTAAATTTAATTAACTAATTGGTAGAGAGATGACAATAAGAGATAATGCATTGTATGACTCATATTTATTGTCTTCTCCAAATGGTGTGTATCGCATAGAGAAGACTCGTCTTCCCTACAATTGTACATACAATCACCATTTGTCTTCCTATATTGATGTTCCAATTTCACTTCTTCCAAGGCAGTGGTAGAGGGTGACAACATTTGAACGACATGCGACTAGACTAGCTTAGGCGAATTGAGCTATTGAGCCAACTATTGCTGATAAATTAAGATTTTAATATATCTGATGAGTCAAAATACCTCACTAATTATAGTTGCTAGTTGTATGTCCGTGAATTGCCACGGTCCATTTTTTCTTCCGTCGTATGAATATACTCACATAGTGTTCAAAACATTAAGTGTCCGCTTCACTTAAAATGTATATTTTTAGGACGCACATAGTGAACTAAGAGCATCTCCTACAGAGTCTCGGTCAAAAAATAATGGCATGCTCCCCCCCCCCCCCCCCCCCCCCAAAACCGTGCTCCTAAACAACTCCCAATTACTAAAAAAATGGGAGCCCTAAATTTTATCTCTCCTCCTCCCTCCAAAGATCTACTCACTTCGCAGACGTCGAACACCCCCGCAGCCTGTTGTCTATCCCGAATTCAACTTCATAGTACTCCCGGCAAACACTCGCCCAGGCCTGCCATTAGTGACGCACGAAGGTCATCCTGCTGATTCCACGACTCAGCAAGGTCCGGCGCCTCCGTCTCTTGTCCCGCCAACCCTGAGTACTCAAGCACGTCTCCCAAGAGACTGTCATATGAGCTTCTCACCATGGTTGAGCCTGATATCAAAAGTTGCCATCGGCTGTCACGGGCCCACATTGGCTGGTAGCACGAGTCGGTCGAGGACCTCGTCGCCGCCGAGCTCAGCCGCCACTCCCGCTGCTTCCTGCACCGGATAGAGCGAATACATGTTCGAATAAATGTTTGTAAATCAATATAATTCATCGGTGTAATATTTCATTGTTTTTCTCGCATATAGTGAGCCGTTTAATGAAACCAACTAAAAATATGGGGCATTGACAGTTTTATGAAGCAATACAAGAGGATGTAAATATAATTAGGACGGGAGGATATCCATGGCATATTCATGTCCAGGGAACATGAAATCACAGTATCCATTTTCACCCCTATATAGTTGGCTAATGTAAAGACTATCATCTTGAGCTTACTAATTACTAAAGTATAAACATAACAAAGTTGCAACAAATAACGTAAGATAACATCAGAAACATTACAAATGTTTATAAATATAATGATATAGTAAAGATTTTTGGAAAACCATGCCATGGCCTGGTATGGTCCCCGGAGGATCCAGCGGTGTTCAAAGGGTTGAGATCTCTTATTAATTTCGAGAAGAATTGAGCCATAGCTGCGCATACTATTTTCCTTAAGCATGTTGATCACTTCTGAATAATCTGATCGAGCTATCAATCGGGCAAGAACTAAGTCTGCAGCCAAATATAGAACCTCCACATAAGCCGTCGCTTCAAGACTAGCAGGATCCGATATACCTCTAATTGTTCGCGACGATGCCCCCAAGAAACATGCCTTATCATTCCTGCTTGATAGTCGGGGGCGTCGTCTCGTCCGCGCTGGCGCGCGCTCGCCCTTCGGGTTTCCCCCACATGGGCCGGCCCACTTGTGAGATTTTCCTTATTTCCTATTACTCTTACGTTTATTTTTCTGTTTTATCTGTTTTCCTGGCTAATGTCTTAACAAATATGATTTAAATCTAAACATTTCTCGTAATCTGAATATTTTTAAATTTGAAACATTTTAGAAATGAACATTTTTAAAATTTAAAAATGTTTTAAATCCTAAGATTTCCAAAAATATAAATAAAGGAAAAACGAAAAATAAAGGAAAACAAAAAAGAAACAGTAAAACACAAAAATAAACCAAAAACATTAAAATGTAAAAAAATAGCGTGAAATAAGCCGGCCCATGCGAAAATCTATTGCGGGCGAGGCGGTGCACCAGCTCGCAAAAGGCGAGATATAGTGTTCGCACTCATTGCATCCGTTAGCGTGGCAGGCTCACGCAGGTAGGCCCGGGGTAAGGCTTCCTCCCCTCTATTTTTCTTTGTGTTTTCTTCTTTTCTGTTTTATGTTTTTTCTATTTATTTGTTTTTTGTTGTAATTTTATTTTCTCCATTATTTTATTTTGGTTTTAGTTTACAATTTTATTGCATAATATGTAAACATTTTTTGTACCGTGTGAACAATTATTTTAAACTACATGAACATTTTAACATTGTGAACAAATATTTCTAAACAACATGAACATTTGTATAACTTGTGAGAAATAATTATTTTTAGATGAACATTTTTTGAACTGTACAACATTTCTTCTAAACCCCGCGATCATTTTTTGAATTATACGAACATTTTTAAAACCTCACAAATACTATTCAAAACTCTAATAGAACGAACAAAAATTAAAAAGAAGAAGGTGAAGACAAGAAATAAAAAAGGAAAATAAAGAAAAACGAAAAATGCTTTTGGCGCCGGCACAATTCCTGAGAACCTATATCATACAGAACCTCCAGTGATAGTTACTTGCAGGTTGTAGGCGCTAGCAACAAACTTCATGGACCTTTCCATGTTGTTACTTGCAGCTTTCTACGTTTCATTTCGATATAGGGCGGGTGGTAGTCTTTTGGATCCGTGAGACAAAATCGAAAAGAATTTTTCTCGTGTTTTAGTTTTACTTGGGTTCTCATTTACCACGAAAGTGCTGAGTACACTGGACCTAGAAAGACCCCGTCTTTTTTTTTCGTTTAAAAAAAAAGACCCCGTCTTAGGCTGTAAAAATAAGCTTTTAAGGTCCTGGAGAAGGATGAAGAACTTGTTGGCAGCGATGGCGTTAATGGTAGACTTGCTGTTGATGTTTTTTTTAGAGCATGCAAAATGCGTACCTTTGATTTATAGAAGGTAGAGAAAGTTATTACAAGTGACTGAAATCTGCCTATCAGTAGACAGCACAGTCAAGAACTCCACGCCAGAAACAGAGAAACTAAGCCTACTCTCTCGCTATATTGGTGACACCTACACCTCTTCCTCTCCTGGCTATGCTCCACAACTTCATGTCCTCCAGAATCCTCACAGCAAGGACGTCCTCGTTACATTGCTGACTGATGTTGCCGAAAACACATGCATTGCGCTGCTTCCAGAGTCCCCAGCAGATAGCAGCAACAAGCGTGTCAAATCGGCGACGATCCTCTTTGCGTACTCCTCGTCGAGCCGTAATCCACCAATCCTCCAATGTGTCAGCCTCATTTGGCGTCGGCACGTCGAAGTTCTGAGCCTGAAAACACCTGAACCAAACTTGGCGCGAGCAGACGCACTGGGCGAGGAGATGATCAGTCGACTCCTTCACCTGATCACAGAGCTGACAGTGATCGACGGTCTCCTGTAACCCATGACGGACTCGTCTGTCAGACGTCCAAATTCTGCACTTGAGCGCCAGCCACATGAAGATTTTGCAGCTCGGCGTCGCCCAAGAGATCCAAATGCAGACATCATACCATGTGGCATGGGCCTCCAGCTCGTCCAGCGGTGGTGGCAGCACGAGCAGGACGACTGGTCGGTGCCAGCGCCCGACGAGCTACGGGAGAAGCTCAGGGCCACGGTGGCACGGTGGTCTTCCACAATGCGGCAGCAAAACGCAGTGTTGATAGTTCTTGACGAGATGCGGGAGAAGGGCGTTAAGGCCAACCTGCAACCCCATACTGTTTTTCTTGTTCGCTGGCAGGTTTCGGGACGCCCACAAGCTGCTCTAAAACGATCACCAAAACCGTCTCCTTTCAAGCAAATAGACCACATCCAGATCAATGCTGCTAGATCAAAAAATCATAGAAACGAATGTCAAAAAAAAAAATCATAGAAATGAGCTTGCTCAGAAGATATCGAGATGTAAATCAAATGAACAACAGAGTAAGAACAAGCCAAACCAAGAGCTAATACGCCATTGCATTATACAATCGATGAATAGTCCGACCAAAAGGTACCAACGATCAATTAAAACAAGGTATCCATCTATCTAAGTCACTGCATTATCATGTCATGTCATGCCAGCTGAATAGATTACATAAAATACAGTAGATAGAAGAGGTCTGCAAATTAGAGGATTAAATCCTACGATGCTACTTCAGAGTCGACCACTAAATGCTACAATGTCACGTGGAGGTCAACACTTCTCCAAATTAGACCGCTAGATCCTACAATTCAACTTCATGAAAGATGGAGCCTGAACCAATAACATTAAGCCGCTTCTTCATCTCAGACGGCAGAACACCTCTGGATACCTGCGGAACAATGAGCACCACCTGTCAAAAAATTCTGCACTACTCATTACTGCAAAAGCTGGGAGTAGTACTTCAGGGTGTTTGAATCATAATGCTCGAACAGTATAAGCATCAAAGTTCATCGTGTAGCTTATACTAAAATCCCAAGGTTGGATAATATCAGCGCTACAGCCGCTACTAGACAAAACGAACATTAGAATGAGAGATAGAAGTAAAATTAGTATTATTTAGTCTATTCTGGCACACACCTTCATCTTCCATTGCAGACATGTTCTCAAATTTTTTGCCCACATCAGATCTCAGTAGAAGCTAAAAGTTGAGTTGATCATGTGGTCAACAAAAACTATGAGGCGTCCATTGTGATCCAACAACGAAGAAACTGGACCTCACGTACACCATACCACATTACAAATTCTAGAAAAGACTATGAGGAGCTAACGACAAATTACAAAACTTACAACATTGCCTGCTAAACCAATGCATATGAATAGCATATCTAACCGGACATTCATCTTATCTATTGTGCAAGAGTTCAGCTCCAGCATGTTCAGCACCAACGTCCATTTCTACAAGCACAGGTCAAACAGTCAATGGTACACCATTGAAAAGGTATTATCTGCAATGTAGAGGCACGTTATTACCTGCAGTATAGACACTCGCAAATGGTTGAAAGGACTGGGGTAATTCGAAGTTTACAGGAAGTTTCTTGCACTGCATTGACTCTGTGTGGACTGTGAAGATATCGATACCACCAACTGTCCCCAGGATCAGCATATTATTTCCTCTGTGAAGTCTACGGATAATCTGTCACCTGAGCTCAGGGGAAGAAGTTTATTGAAGCATGCACTCTCAGCCTCAGGCAGGCCGGCACAACGAGAGTTTCCTCCCGAGCCGCTCCTCTCCCGGGCGGCTCGCGAGGACCCCAATCCACCAAACCCTAGTCCCCCGATCTCCGGCTCCCGGCCGCCGTGCTGCCGTCGACGGCGGTGGTGGCGGCGCCCATCCCATCCATGACGGTGGGCAGGAGAGGTGTCCGCGGCGGTGTGTCATGGGAGGCGGTGGTGCGCCGACTGAGGACATAGGGCGGCGCGGCGTTTGGCCGGCGCCTGAGGCACTCCGGCAGGTGGCGACGAGGAGGTGGCGGTGTGCCGCCGGCGCGGCCGTCTTGGCCTGCTGCAGGGCGTCGCCGGGTTCCCTGGATCCAATATGGGCTTCGCCCCGATCTAGGCATGAGGGCCAGCTAGGGTGTCTGCTGCGTGGGATCCGGGTTTCCATGCCATGGATACGGTAGTTGTGCGCTGGGCTGCCCCTCTTCGTCCGCTCCTGCTTGGAGTCGACTGGCGGCGTGGGGGCCTGCGAGTCTTGCGAATAACGGCGGCGGTCCTAGGGTTCTTCTCGCTTCAAGGATTCAATCGGCCGGATGACTATCCCCATCGATCTGGCTGGACGGTCGTGTTTCGGAAGGCTCCGCCGGCGAACTCCACTGGGCGACTCATGCCTGGAGATTGCTGGATCGGATGGTATTCGATCGTGCGCACCCGTGTTTTTCTCTGACCGTTTGGTTTCAGAGGGAGCGCTTCGAAGCTCTGCCGGCTATTAATATCATGGAGCACGCTTTCTCGTTCCATGGTGCTGGCGGAGAATGACATGGAAGGCGAGATCTGAGGACTGGCAATGGTGGTTCGAATCTTTCTGGCGATGAGGAATTGGCTTGGTATTTCATGACTTGGAGCAGCGGCATGTAAGTGGGGGCGACAACATTCGCGAAGTCCAAAGTCCTACCTTTCAGGATGAAAATCCAAGGTCTGGCCTTAATTGGTTGTGCCTGACAGTAGTATTGTTGGAGACATTGTTTTGAGAGCGAGGATTATCTTTAGGGTAAAAACCCAAGGTCTGGCCTTAATTGGTTGTGCCTGGCACGGTTCTTCTTGAATACGTTGCTTTTGAAGAGTTGGACATCAGGTATTGTTTTGGTGGTGGTTGTGCGGCTGCTGCAAGGACTGTAACTCTGTAGTGGGACTTTTCTTTTTATTTCTTCTTCTTATTGTCTTTTGGCTGTGTGCATCCGTAGTAGCTTTGGTTATTGCGTTGTTGCAGAGGTTGGGTGCATGTTGTATCTTCTCGATATTAATAAACACTCTTTATCTAAAAAAGATGAATGGTTTTTATCAGCAGCCATGTCGCTACACCATCAGAATCAGTCTCCCTCTTCCGTAGTTCTGCTCTGTGACCCAAAACAGAGACCAAGCCAAATCCACCACCCTCCGCCGACATAATCCACCCGTCCAAGTGTAATGGAATCACAGCTAGGTTCTGCATATCCAAATCAAACTCAAGGGTGGCGTTCGTTGAACTCCCATGAAGCAACCAGTAAAGAGAACGCCCAACCAAGGAGCACGACGTGGCCACAACAAGTGTGCATACAAGCGGCGTCGATATATGAACGAGATCACCCCATGTGCCGGTATCCGACGAGTAAACACAAGCAACCGCTCGCGCATAACGCCCCTTGACGCAGCGCACAAACACCACCTGGAACTGGAAACGTCACCGTCTCCGACAGCACAGCAGCAGCAGCAGAGCGAAGAACCATCCCGCTGTAGATCTTGTCAATGTTGCGGAAAGCCAGGGGAAGGGGTAGGCGGCTCTTGTCGCCGGTGATGGGGTCCCATACCATGGCCTGTCCCGGATGCACGTTGATAAGCAGCGCGAGGCCGTCGCGGCAGCAGACGATCCGGCAGTTATCTGTGCGGCCGGTGATGTGCAGGGCGAAGCGCTCGGGCGGGACGCGGTCAGGGGGATCCAGGGTAGGGAAGAAAGATATGCCGCTGTCTACCTCAGTGAAGAAACCGAGGACGGGGAGAGTGCCGCGGGAGTGGTGGTGGGCGCGGAAGCGGCGGAGGAAGCGGGGGTCGCGGACGAGGCGGCGCCAGCGCCTGCAGGCGAGGGAGGCGCGCGGGAGGGAGGACGACTGCGGGGGTAGGCGGAGGAGGATCTCCGCGAGGAGGTCGTCATCCTCCAGCGCCGCCGGAGGCGACGAGATGGGGCGGCGGCGGCGGGTGGTCACTTCGCTATCGCTGCCGCCTGGAATCACACCCGTGGCCATTGGGGAAACTAAACTGGGAAATGAGTCGAAGTTTTTTTTTGTGAGGGTAGGGAAAGGAGTCTGACGCTGGCCATGTTGTTTTGGGAGTTTTACTTTTTTTTACAGCTTATTTGGAGTTTTACGTTTATATAAAATAAAAAGGAGTTCTTTTGACCTTGTGGAAAAAATGGGGAATGTTTCCATGTAAAATAGTAATATTTAGAGGATTCCAGAGAGGACAAAATGGCTCCGGAGCTCCAGGCAGCTCTTTATTTTCGAAGATTCAAAAAATCTGAACAAAATCATAGGTGTAGATAATGTTGTATTCTTCCAACGTGTAAAATGTCAACTAGAAATACATTGTATTTGGGCTGTGCAAAAAATAAAAATAAAATGAAATTGTAAATAGTGAATAGTGCAAAATTTGAACTCTTCAAAATATGTCTGTTTTGTTATTTTCGTGTAGCCCATAAGATGAGTTATTTTGATTTGATATTTACATGTTGGTCGAATACAGTATAATCTACATACATAATTTTTTCTAGATTTTTTTTGAAGCTTGAAAATATGATTTTCAAAATTTTGAAAATAAAGAACTCCATGAAGCTCATCCTCCATTTGCACTTTCCGCATAGTATTAAAGTTACAGATCGTGTGGCTTTTAACCTTTTGATACATCCAAAACATATCTATTTTTGCATTCATTTTTGTAAAGTTTTGTCCGGGATCTAAACGAACTTGGAATAAAACTGTCGAAACTTACACATATGTTGTTTTTAGCACAAAAAAGGTACCTTACTATATTTTTCGTGCAGAAAACAAGGGAAATAAATAAAGCAAAAATAGGCAAGTAATTTTTTGTGACACTGGAATCCAGCGGGCTGAAAAAGTGAGTGAGAAGTCCACCGAGGCACTAGGTGATCCCCTCGACATGTCGGCCGGCCTCCCCACGTGCGGAGGTGGGACCTCGGACCCTCTGAGCTCGCCCGCCTCCTTCTTTGGATGCTACATATATACGAAAAAAACTTGCCTCGGGAGAACAATCTTTCGAAAACATAGCGCTGCCGCCGTCGGGATCAAGATTTTTGGGATGAGATTGATCTCTCTCTTCATTGCGAAGAGGGGGATTTCAACTTTGTCTTCATCACCATCGTCTCCAAGCCAATCTTTACCGCGATATCTCCATCCTTCTCCACCATGTGTGAGTAGTCCTATGTAGCCATGTGGGGTGAATGAGAATTGGATGAGATTAATCATGTAATATAGTCATCAAAATTTGTGCCTTTTATCGTGAAAATGATCTTCTATGATTGTTAATGCATTTTTTTCTTGCTTGATGCTTGTTACAAGGCCTGAGGAACATGATTTCAGTACTAAACTTTTATTGCATCATCTATATATGAGTTCGGTATTTATCTACAATGTGGATTACCTGTTAGGATGTGATACCCACAAGTGTATGGGATCGATTATAGCACTTCTCGATAAGTATTGAGTGCTGAAGTCACGAGTAGTTGAAGTCATTAGTCAACAACATTTGCAAAGATACTATAAAAGATGGAGACGTTTGTATTTTTGTGTGTGTATGTCATTGAAATGTAAATAGCAGGTAAGTGTAAATAACTCTTTTCGGAGAAGTCAGTCCTCTATGCAGGAAAAGGACAAGTCTAAGATTTGTCCTAATAGGTAACAAGTGTTCTCGGGGTGGCATGGATTTACTTAGCACATAGATTTTCACACAAAGCATGATAAACAACTTGTTAAATTTTATTTTTATTGGCAGGAGTCTAAGCTAGATGCAGCCATGTACATGAGATATTACACTCCAAATGATTGGTTCCAAGTCCGTATACACGCGCAAGTAAAGGATTTAAGACAAATGTTGAAGCATAGCTTAAAGTTCTAGGGTCCCCCATCAAGAACCCCCTATTGCAAGTCCAAAAATTGTGACACGGTTTATGTCTTCTCAGACCATCCTTCATCTCTTCTTTACTCTAAGAGGTACAACCATATGCCCATATAGTGGAAATAGAATACAACCACTGATCGTATATTACCAACCAAAAATAAATTATAATACTTGACTAGATACTTAGAACATGCTACATGGAAATCATGGCTAATTCATCCTAATCCCTCAGGAAAACACAATCTAAAATATAGCTTCACCAACAAATAATAACACAATGTCGAATATTAGCATGCAAACAACACCAGACAGCTATTCAAATTCTTCACGCATTTAGATTCATGCTCTCACATTTCTTCGCATTGGTGTTAGTTCATTTTTTTCTCATTTAGATTCTTCTTCCCATATCTAGGGGGATGAGTTCCATATGACCACATACAACAGAATTAGTGCGGATATACTCGAGAAATTCAACAAAATAGACGTAGCTTCCATCAAGAAAATATCGACTGACTAAGTGGTGTGTGGTTTGCTGTCTCAAAGACCAAGGAGGTCTTGGTGTTCATGACCGTGAAGTCAAGAATAGAGCCCTGCTTGATAAATGGATCTTCAAGCTTCTTGCTGAAGATGGAGTTTGGCAAACCCTTCTGAGGAGAAAGTATGTGGGCTCTCAAGCGTTATCTCAGGTTATATGGAAATCTGGTGATTCACACTTCTGGGCCGGTCTCATGGCTACGAAGAGGTTCTTCTTACCACATGGGTCTTTCTCTATTAAGGATGGTTCGGAAATTGGGTTTTGGGAGGATAAATGGCTAGGCCAAACCACGCTTCGAGAACAATATCTGGCTTTGTATAATATTGTGCGACACAAAGGCGATACGCTCGCTAAGGGGATGGGAACTTTCCCACCGAATGTTTCGTTCAAGAGAAGTTTATTTGGCCCTAGGCAAGCATCCTGGAATGCTCTGCTACTGCGACTAGACTCGGTCCAGCTGACACAAGGCCCGGATAAATTTCAATGGAATCTCAACAAGGATGGTAAATTCTCGGTTGATTCTATGTACAAGGCATTAATCCATCCTGATGTCCCAGTTGATAATAAAAAGAAAATTTGGAAGACGAAGATCCCGTTAAAAACAAAAGTGTTTGCATGGTATCTTCGTCGAGGGGTAATTCTTACAAAAGATAACCTTGCCAAACGCAAATGGCACGAAAGTAAAAAAGTGTGTCTTTTGTTATCATGACGAGACTATTAAGTATTTATTCTTCCAGTGCGAGTTTGCTAGATCTATATGGTCAGCCATCCAGATAGGTTCTATCTTATTCCCTCGACATAGCGTTGCGAATATTTTCGGCAATTGGCTAAACAGTGTGGATTCTAGGCTTAATCTTCTTATTAGGGTGGGAGCGATTGCCGTTATTTGGTCGCTATGGCTATGTAGAAATGAAAAGGTTTTTTTTTTTTGACGAGCCTCGGACGTCTTCCCCTCTCCCGCTACAGTAGAGAGGGGTATTTTTTCGCCGCTCGCAGATCCACCTCGTCGCCGCCGATTCCGCTGATCCCTCGTCCTCCGCCGGCCGCTCCGGCGGCGGGAGGGCGGGGATCCCCGTTTCGCGTGTGTACATAGTGTAGGGTGTGTGAGTTTTCCGGCCGGCGGCGCCATGGAGGGATGGTTTCGTCGGTGTTTTGGTGCAGGTGCTTCCTTCCTCTCGCGGCGGAGCTCGATGGAGATCTACGGTGTCGCGCCTGCCCCTTCGCTCCCTGGGATCCCTAGATCCACTGGGAGTGCTACCCCCCTCCCGGATCTGGCGTGGCGGCGGATCCGGGTTGACGATCTTGAAGCTGAAGATTTTCCAGGAAGACGAAGGAGAAGTAGCGGGAGCTGGATGGAGGCTCCATGGAGTTCGAGGTCCGGCGACTTCCCGTCCGCCAGGGGGCGTCTTTTGATCCAAGGCTTGAAGGAAGACGCGGCGGCGCGCCACCGGCACGTTCTGCTCTTCGTCGGCATCTCCGGGTTGCAGAAAGACTGTATTGCTTTTTCGATCTTCTTCAAGTCTCTTTCTGTATTGTTCTTCCTGTAAGATCTATGGTTTCCTCGCAAAAAAAAAAATGAAAAGGTTTTTAACGATAAAAATAATTCTGTTATGCAGGTTATCTACCGGTGCACAGCTACGCTCCGATCATGTTCGTCCCTACAGCGTGCGGAGCACCGTGACCTGTTTTTGGAGGTGTCGTCGTGGTTGGAGGCTGCGGCGAGGGAGTTCTTTTCCCAACATGGATGACAGCATAATTTCCGGATTGGTCCTCCACCACCGTAGGTGCCTTTACAATTTCTCTGATATGTAATTCGCCTTTTATTTCTTGTTATTTCGAGACTTGTGAACTTGTTGGGGCTGTGTGCATCCTAATTATGTAGAGACCGGGTGTAATGCTTAAAACTCTCTTTAAGTAATAAAGATCCTTTATCGAAAAAAAGAAAAAAGGGAACAAATGAAATTGTATATGGAACCATTATTGCAGAGGCTGCTTCACCTAGCCATCAAGTGCAAAGTGCTTTCACCTCTTCGGTTGCAGGCAGCCAGACTACCTTCTAGCTTTTACGACGACGACGCCGCGATTTCTGAACCAGGTGCCGACTGAGATTGTTTCGACTTAGAAGATCTTAGGCCTCTTTGGCGAGGCGTCAGGGTCTGAAAACAAATATTCAGAAGTGCGTCGCGTACCAGTGAGCTGTCAAGGCCTTAACACTAATCAAACCTTGGTCAACTTTGGGGGAACCACTGGGGTGTTCCCATGTAAGTATTTGGGCTTGCCATTGGGGTTCAGAAAACCTAGAAGAGGGGAGTTGCATCCCATACTAGACAAGATCACCCGAAAACTCAAAGTGTGGAAGGGGACGCTCATGGATCGATCTGCCAGGCTCAGACTTGTCAACTCCGTCATCACGGCGACGACCACTTACCATATGACTGCCTTTCCTGTTGACAAGTGGTTCCTTAAGAAGATAGACAAGCTGCGACGAGGTTTCCTCTCGAGTGCAGAAGAAGAAGCAAAGGGTGGGCAATGCCTAGTTAATTGGCGAAGGATATGTGCGCCGCAACAATATTAGGGTCTGGGCATCAAGGAAATTTCGTAGCTTGTTCGTCGATGGCACTTGGCAATGGCCAGCTGGTTCGTTTCTGGACTCGCAATTGGTTGGATGGCGAGGCTCCTGCTAGGATGGCTCCAAATCTTTTCAAGTTGGCGTCTCGCAAGAACTTTTTGGTGGCTCGAAGGTTGCAAGGGGGGAAGTGGCTGCGTGGTTTGCAAAGGATTGTTAGCACGCATGATCTGGACAGTTTCGTGTTATTGTGGAACAAAATTCAGCAAGTTCAGTTGTCAGAGCAGACGGATTCGATTTGCTGGAATTTATCAGCAAACAAGGCTTACTCGACGAAATCCGCGTACCATGGAACCTGTGATGGTTCAGATTGCTTCAACCGCGACCAACCTGAAAGATTGGTGTGGCTACAGCTTAACCAGGGGAACCGTCAGGCAACGGACAAGCAGGCAATGATCTCGGCGTACATCATTTGGAACATCTGGAACGAAAGAAATCGACGCATCTTTCGGAACGTCCAAATCACGAGCGAGGTTCAAAGTGGCGAAGCGTTGGACTTGATCTCCTGTGTGTGTGTGTTTTGTGAGTGTGAGATCGGCCAGATTGTTGGCTGATTTGATGTATTTCGGGTTTTTTGACCATCTGTTCCCCATTCTAAAGCAAAGGCAGAGCTCATGCCGTCACGTTCAAAAAAGAAATGGTATATTAGAGTGTTGCGCAGCCAAGGTGAGCACTACTACTCTCAACCTCTGTAATAACCTACTAACGCAGCAACCGGCGAGCAGGCGGCTGCGAAACACAGACGAGCGAGATGTCGTCGACGACGGGACCGCAGCGGGTGCCACTGTTGTCGGACTTGGTGTGGTAGGCTGAGCTGCATAACGCTACCATCGTCCGGCTTCCGCTCGGCCTGAACTCGAGCGACGCGCGCGTGCTCCCGCCCGAACCCTCGGATGTGTACACCACGGTCGTGCTATTGTCCGGCGTGGACGCCTGCACGCGCATTGGCTGTTCCTTCGCTACGCACCCATTGGCGGCGTCGCCGACCGAGAACACCAGTTTGCACGAGCTCCCGGGCACAGTGTCCACCTCCTGGACCAGCGCGGCCTCGCCGCCGGCCACCAGCTCCACGGCGTAGGAGCCATGCGGCACCGCGAAGTGCGGGGAGTTTATGTACTTGACGACCTTGGAATCCGACATGACCGCCCACCCCGGCAACGGCGAGACTTCGTGTCCGTCACTCCCTGGCACGAGCACCCCATACGGCGATTCCGAGGCGATGGATGGCCCCTCCTCGAAGTCCCCGTTCCTCAGCAAGTTATCTGCACACATAATTCGTACAAAGAGTCAGTAAAAAGGACAGATCATCTCATCTGATATTCTGATGTATATGTTGAATTGTCGATCATGAGGGGCTGTGTCTTACTGGAGGTGGCCTGAGGAAGGTAGAGCGTCTTGATGGCGACAGAGTCGATGATGGGGCCGCACGCGGCGTCCTCCTCGTGCAAGGGGTTATGGATGATGAAGGAGAGGACGCTGTCTGTGGCTTGGAATGCCCAGCAGTAAGTGTCCCAGCCGCTGCTGGTGTACACAGTCTGGATGGAGAGCTCGTCCGGTGTGGCGCCCGGGACGACGGACAGGGCCAGCTTCTCGTCCTGAGCGCACGTGCGCGCGGCGCTGAAGGTGACGGAGTACTGCGTGCCCGGCGTCACGCTGAGCTGCTGCTGGATGTAGGCGTCGTCGCCCAGCCGCACGGCGTGCGCGCCCTCCGGCACCGCCAGAACCATGTCGTCCTGCTTCTGCCCGGACTCGATGTACTCCACGTGCCCGGAGATCTTCCAATGGGGGATCGCGTTCTCCCGGGTGACCCTCGAGCCATCCATCTGCGACCTGTCCGGCGAGTCCTCGAAGTTGCCATTCGGCAGCGGGCCTGTGGCGTCACATAACATTTTAGAGACTTAGAAGCACAATACGTACTTGTATAGTACTCTCGTAAGGGTAGGGTGTGCGTGCGTGTGTTCATAGGAGTGAGTGTATGCATATATGCGTTTATACTGTGTTTCGCAAAAAAATAATACTATAAACACAGAGAATGTGTACGTGTCATTTGGGCCTCGAAGCTGCCATTCGATCGGCAGCATAGATCGCTATCTGACGAGCCGGCCGTTGAAAATTGTCTAGCAACACTACGAGTTACGAGATCATCAAGCATGCATCTAGATCTGATCTCACGTGATGATATTCTGCAGTACCACGGCTAACTAGTCGTACCACTTGTCTGAAGGCTCACTCTACATTCATTTGTACGCACGTGAGAACGCAGATCAGAGCTGTCCCTGATTGATCTCTATTGCCCTAATGAGTAACACAAACAGTCAACTCCGGCATTCTGGAAGAAGCGACGCTCACAACCTCTGTTGCTGCCTTATAAGCGTGGTTGTCAGCATATATACCTACCATACCAGCTAGGCTAGCGTTTTATTTACTTATCGGAAAGAGAAGCTGACACCAAGCTAGTAGGCTAGCACAACATAAGATCAGTACGTAAGTAAGAACATTGAGAACAATATTGAGTCCTATACTTTGAACATGACAGGCAGCTTCCACAAAATAAAGATCAGTAAGTAAGAACATTTCTGCTAGCTCTCACCATCGCCGGCCCAAGCAGCTCGAGCCATGGCGCAGATGACCAAGAAGAACAGAGCGACGCGACGCGCGCCCTTGATGATCACCGTCATCGATCTCCTGCTCTTCAGTTCACCTCCTCAGCAAATGTACTACTCACCCAGTACCTCAAAATCCTCTCGATCGGTCTGTTTCCGGGACTCTGGAATGCTAACACTCTCGAGCGAGGTTCTACCTGGGACAGAGCGTACCTGGGAAGTCACCCGTTCGACTGCACTTATAGGCCGGGGACGCGTCCGCGCCCTGATCTTGAGAAGAAAAACAATAGGCCGATCGATGGTCGACCAGTGCGCGCGGCGCGGGCCGGGGAACGCGGGTGCACGATGCCATGCTGCACCGTCCTCCTGATCCCTGATTCGATCGGTTCGAATTTTGATCCATGAAATGGGCGCCAGCGCGACGGCCGGCCCCGCTGCGTGGACATCTGAGGCATGTGCGAGGCCGTTGGAATGAAACCATGGAAGGATTCCGCTGTCCCTCGATCGGCAAGGCGTCCGGCGTACGTGTCCGTCGCTGGGTCTCTCGACAGCTGGATTAGTCTTCGTCGGCAGTTTGATTGATGAGCTACATCAGCTCAGCTCTACGTTCGTGCTTCGCAAAAAAAAAAAAAAAAAAAAAAAAGCTCTACGTTCGTGCCCATCTGTACTTGATCTGATCAGGTGGTTCAGAGTTCATGTGGACTTGATTTACAAGATCGCATCGTCTACGAGTTGTCGTAGTTCCAGGCTGCACTGAAAACGCAGATGCTTGCGCTTGAAGTCCATTCTGGGGCAGTGACCAGAAGAAATTTAGTTTAGCAAAATTAATCTTTGCTGGGAAATTTTTAGGATATTTTATGCAAAACAAAACTAAAAGAAAACAAATCCGTAGAGGTTTTTTTTTGGGACAGTGGAGCTCCTAAATCAGAATTTCAGTACTACTACGTTCAGTGGGCTTAAGAAAGGCTTGCGGTGTCAGCGCATGGATAAAGGCCGGAGGGAGACACGGGCTCAAACAAGTGCACTGGCAGACGCAGTCAGTCCAATTTCAGGGCACGGGCTATTATGGGAGGTGGAATAATAAGAGATGAATATTCGGGTTCACTCAAGCAAAAAGGATGAATATTCGGAATTTAGGAAACATATTTTAAAATACTACCTCCGATCCGAAAATAGTGTCGGAGGTTTAGTGTTGAAACGTAACTAGGTAGTTATATTCCTACGACACTTAGTCTGGACCGGAGGGAGTATAAAACAAAATACTATGAATGGTAAGTAAATAAATTATTAAAAATCAAATACACTCCATAAAATTGAGATAATAAGGATTACTATATTAGCATTACCAATTCTAATACACCCAACCACATTGCAAATTATTCACAACAAATACTTTTTACAAGACAATTCATCTTTAACTAAACCTTGATAATAAAGAAGTGGTTTTATGTTCCTAAAATACTCCGTCATTTTCCCTCACCGTATTGACGCCCCACATCAAACACTTGTCTCACCTTTTACTTTGGCGTCTACTTCCTTACTTCTTGTTGCTACTCCTTGAGTACTCTGAATCAGCGGCAGAGCTCGCCTTGACATAGATCTCCCGCATCTCTCTGACAAGATGTTGAATATATGAGCAAATTACTTCAAGATTTAATCCGAATAAACAGTAAATAAATCATGACAAACACAACTAGTATTAAACTAATCATGTGATCTACTAATATAGTAGATAAACATATCAAATCTAAATCATGTACCAGACATATGAATTATAGTACTCCCTCCATTTCTACGGACATGGCGTGCATTTGTTTTTAAAAAAAATGTCACAAATTAAGGCGCAGGGTGCAGCCTACCCTGTTTATTCCACAACTAACCTTGCCAAGTGTGTACATCGACGAGAAACATCGAGAGAGCAGCGGTTATTGTGTCCCTGCCATTGGCCTTGCATGGTGCATGCGGAGAGAGGAGCAGTTTTTTTTTGACATTGGAGAGGAATAGTTATTGGTCTTGCATGTTGCATGCCTGCCATGAGAAATGAGGAGATATTTGACCATGCGATAAAAAGAATCGTAATAAATCACACAATTTAATGGGTACTCTTGGAAAGATTTATTTCGCTGGACTCTTCTAAATCCCCCAGCCAAAAAATTTCACGCCTTATTTACAGGAGCAGAGGGGGTATAACCTCAAACAGAAAATACATGAATACATATGGTGCAGCAGAAGCGAAACCGTATTCATGTTAAACTTGACGACCACTTCTTCCCCTATTGCCACGGTGTTGAATCGAAGGTAGCGCGGGAGGGGAGTAGTTGGTGCGGGGCTATGAGTCAGGTTGCAGAGCGGACCCGAAACCCGGCCCGCATGTACCTAAATTAGGCAAAGCTAGTTATAACTTTTCCGATCAGATTTTGCTCGCTTTGAACTAAAAACGCATGTAGCGGGCCGTCGCGGGACGCCGCGTGACACTCTTAGCTATGAGGATGCAAGGTGTCTTCTTGCCAGAGGTTGTACTAGTTATACTAGCACATGCATAGATAGGCATGGTACTACTAGTGCGGTAGTGAATTAGCACGGGAGTTTTTAATCCTGAGGAGCAACGTGTCTTCTTGCTATAGGTAGTAACTATCTACAAGCTGGTACACGTGTAGATCATACGTTGGTTAAATTCTTTGTCATCGCTAGCTACTTTTTTTTTTGACACATCCAACTTCCACGTATATTCCACATACACAGTACATAGATCGAAAACAAAGAAACACAATACGAGGAGGATCCAGAGCCAGCATCGAGAGCCGCAGCTCCGCCGGCGACGAAGACGAAGGACAGCAACCACCTTACCACTGCCTGGGCACATTCAAACCCTTGAGAGACGCTGCCTAGCCCGCCGCCGCGCCGCGACGGACCCCTTGTCGATGAACACGCAGGGCAGACGCCCCTGGCACCGCTTCCCCGCTTTGCCTCGGCCGCCATCGGATCCGCCGCAGGAAGAAGCTGGAGATCCCGTCCAGCCCTGGACGAGCGACACGACTCCAGCGCCGCCGCACCGCAGCAGCTGGAGAAGAAGACCGCGCACGGCAGATCCCTGGATCCGCGAGCACGGAGAGGTCGACGACCGCGCGACATAGCCCCACCGGAGCTCCACCGCCGGAGAGGAAGGACGCCGACGCCAAAACCCCACCGACCGCACCACTGCCTCCACAGCGCCGCCGGCAGGAACCCACACACCCCTACTCTATGTACATGAAGGGATCCGGGGATCCCCCACCCACCCGCCGCCGGAGCGGACGGGGGGAGAGAGATCCCACGGATCCGCGACGGCGAGAGCGCGGCGCGCAGGCGATTCCAAGAAATCGCCCTTCTCTGCACTGTAGCGAGGAGGGAGGGGAAAGTATCGCTAGCTACTTGGACTCTTGCATGCATGTGTTGACAAGGTCGATACGTGGAACCGCTGCATGCTGGCTAGGTTGGTAGGCTGGTCACTCCCTCCTTATCAAAAAGAAATGTCTATCATTTCGTCAAAGTTAATTTTATAAGATCTGCGCTAGTAAATCGTAGAGGAGAACCGATTTGTTGATTAGACTTTCGGAGGGACTAGAAGGGGTTGGGGCGGTTTGCTGTGTTAAGGGTATTCTTGCGGTTATCTATATAACATGTTGATCTGAGTAAATATTAGTGTCTCGTACATGATCAATATAGAGTTATACCTTTTTAAGGAAAATATTGCACGTATTAGAGGATCTCTAGCAGATCCCTTATCCCGCCGGCCTTTAAACCCGAGATAAAGGACACGGTAAACGCTTTTAAGGGCTGATTTGGGCGGCGGCCGAACAAACCCCGCTCTGTTTTACTGCTCGGCTTTGCAGGGTCTGTTCGGCCACAGCCAAAACTAGCCCTTAAAACACACGGTTTTTTTTGCATTTCACCACATATGTGTCATATGACATAAAAATATGAAACCAATATAAACTAAAATATGAATGTTGTGAATTGTACAATACAAAAATAATCCAAATTACAATAATGGTTCAAATAAAAAATGAATGAAATCAAATGAATTTAAACAATAATCCAATACAAGAATTGTCCTGAATGAAAATAATGGTCAAATCACACATGAATGAAATCAAATGAATGAAAATGGTAGAGTACTGCCAATGCAACTGCGAAAGGTGCTCAATGAGATCTGTCTGAAGCTGGTTGTGGGTGTTGGCATCCTCAATCTCCCGGCACGTCTAAAAGAATGCTTGAACACGATCTAGGTTTCCAGCTGGCTTCACATGGCTACCAACATTGTCGTAGAAGAAATCCAAGTCCAAGTGCCCTCGGATGATGTTGGGAAGAATCACACAACATGTCACTGTTGTTGAGGGTTTTCTTGTCCCAAAAATGAGCAGGACCTCGAATAATGGCAAACCTAGCTTGCAAAACACCAAAGGCTCTCTCAATGTCCTTTCGGTATGCTTCTTGTGCCTTGGTAAATTTAGCTTCCTCCCTGTTCTTGGGATTTGAGATTGTCTCGCAAGCTTCCACTATCTTCACGAATAGGGATCGGTGCATTCGGCACCTTCTACGAAAGAAGTGAGGCGGATACCTAGGTACCTCCACGAAGTAGTCTTGCATGCGCAGCTCATTCCCGAAATGGCGGTTGCGAGGGTTTCAAAGGCGGTCGACGGTGGATCCTTGCCACTTCTTTTTCTTCCCATCCTCGAGCTCCTTCACGGCGAGAACCGCCACCACAATTTGCTTCCAGTGGTTCTCGAGCAACGTCTCTACGTCCGAGTCGTCGAGCAAAAATTCCTCGTACGGGCTGAAATCCATCTAAAATTTGCAAAGAAACGCTACTGAACTACGAATCTATGAAAATCATCGGTATATCCAAGCTTAATCGAAAGGAGAAGCACTCACCGATGGATCCAGGGCGGCAGCAGCGAATCGGCTGAGAGCGGTCGAGGCAGGGCGGCGGCTGTCGGATCGGCCAGAAGCGGTCGAGGCGGGGCGGGGGCGACTCGGTGGCGGCTTCCCGCCATCAAATATTACAAATTAATGGCCGAAATCGAGGGCGTCGGGCGGGCGGCGGCGGCGGTTGCATGCGGAATGGGGGAAGGAACTCGCGTGGGCTGAAATGTCCCTCTCGCCAACGCTCTCCTTGCAATACAGGCCACCCTCGGGTCGGCCGCGGAATTTGTGTTTTCTTGGGTCGGAGGGGTGATTTTTCCACAGCCTTTAAGTTTTTTTAAAGGTCGGGGTTGGATGCGGTGTCTGTTAGGGACGCTTTTTCGCGCAAAACTGTAAACTTGCGGTTATTTCTCAGTTCCGCCCGTTTTAAGGGGTCTGCTAGAGATGTCTTTAGTCTAACACATGCAGTATAAAATTTATAATACAAAAGTAACAATTTTTGAATTTGTTAATCTCTTAACGAGGCGATCCCGACAACTGGTGTGTGGAGACGGAGGAGCTGTGCGAGGCGGGGGCTACTCGAGGTGCAGCCGGTGGCAGAGCTGCCGTGCGGCTCGTGCTTGGAGGGAAGGAGGAGGCATGATGAGGAAAGGGAGGGAGGAGGGCCGCTCGGTTGGCTCGTCAGCCGGAGCTACAAATGGGAGTCATTAGTGGCCGCACACGGGAGGAGAGAGACAACAACACTCGAGGCCGAATCCCTCTCGATACATGGTGCCCTTGGAAAGTGGTGGTGGATCCACGGCCGAATCGGTCCGAGTTGTGGTGGAGCTGTCGGATTCGAGGCCGAGTCGAGGCGAGAAGAGGCAGCAGTGGTCACCGAAGGAGAGGCATGAAGGCGACATGAAATTCGGATTGGCAGTTGCTGTCCGCACGTTGGCCTTTATGTTTCTTATTTGCAGCACTTGTTTTTTTATGGTTTGACAAAAAAATGGCAAAATTTACATCAAGGGCAGCTGTTGGAGCAAGATTTTTGGCCCCAAATGACCTAATAAGCACGTGAGTCGATGGTGGCAACACGCGGGAGGAGAGCAACGGCCGGCATTCCTCAAGGCTGAATCCTCCCGGTCTGTGGTGCCCTTGAGCAGTAGTGATGTATTCGTTGCCGAATCGGTTAGAGTTGTGGCGGATCTGCCGGATTCGCATTCGAGGCCAAATCGATGGGAGAAGAGGCATGGTGCTCATCGGAGGGAGGTGTGAGGGTGACACGAAACTTCCAATTTGGCAGTTAGCGTGCGTGTGTTGGCCTTTCTGTTATATAGCAGCATGTGTTTTATATTTGCAGCACTTGGTATTTTTCGTTGAATTTTTTTTGTCAAAATTTAAATCAAGGGCAGCTGTTGAATAAGAGTTTTGGCATCAAATGATCTAAAAAGAGTTATGCCCTAAAATAGGGCAGCTATTGAAGATGCTCTAAGATAGGGGTGGAAACCTAATTTCGTGTGCATTAGATAGAAAAGTAAGTTTTGTATTCAGCTGAATGAACAAATAATATTATTTATACGATGTAACCAATGATGGTTGCCACGTTGGCAACCAGGGAGCTCTATTTCTTGGTAGCTTTGATTTTGAAAAGATACTGAACTATTCAGGCAAGTTCTTCATATCTCTGGTGTTTTTTCTAAAGTATGTTTTGCCGTTAAAATTCTTCATATATTATATAATAATATGAGATATGTGAATATATGTGGGATAATGTGATGGTGTTGGTATGCGGCAACGGATTCTCAGGTATGAGACAGACATTAAGCATTTATATTGGATATCGAAATAAATTCTTTAAGAATAAAACATAAATGCTTTTATAAAAATAATTTGTGCTACGAAGTTCATCGTATTGTACCGGCCACAGTTTAGATATGCTATTGTCTGAATTATCATCTAAATTTGTTTTTCCAAGTCGTTTGATCTCACGAAGGTGACGGAGTCGCGGCCAAAGCAGTAAACGTGTTCTTCCTTTTATGCCTGCATATATATTCTTTATTTTTCTGTTTTTTTCGGCTTGTATTCTGTGGATAATGTTTCTTGATCGATCGGCAAGTTTTCCCTTTACAATAAATATGTTATTAGTTTTTCTTAAGCGTTGAATGACCCAATATTTCCAGATCCAGTGGCCACGTAAGTCTTCAATTCTAGACTGATCTTGGAGTCTTGTTGTTGTTTACCGAACCGGTCAGTTTATCACTAAATTCGCACATTCCTAGAATCCCATTGGACGGAATTGACTATACAAGGCACAATACATACCTGTCTGCCGGGTATCGGCCGCACGATCGATGTGGAACACTGGAAGAGTGGAAAGAAGAACTTGAAACGAGCAGCACGATGGGATCTTCCTACCGAGCACGCCGACGAGCAATTGGGTCCAGATGTTCCAAATTCGGGTACACTGCCACAGCATGTGCAAATACGTGCAGGGTACGTCGGGCGAGACTAAGCGTAGAAAGGGGACTTTTGTGGCCAAGGCCCAAGTGCAAGAACAAGAGAAGTCCTGATAAGATGAGCCGCGTGATTTTTTGACCAATTAGTGCTTGGGGTTCTGATTTAGTCGTCGACCCAAAATGATTGCATGGATAGGGTTAACTTAAAAATGATCAATAGATTCCAGGGAGATAAGATGGTGTGTCATAGCTTTGATAATGCGGTGGACGGCCCGCATAACTACTATGCATTCCTTATCACATTGACCCATAATTGGCTGCCCCCCACATTTGTTGAAGTTCAAGATTAAATGCCCTACCATATTGTTCAGCAACATTAACGCAACGAACATACTTTGCAATGGTACGAGGTTGGTGTTTCAAGGATTCCAAAGGAATGTCATCGATGCAAAAATTGTGTTGGGCCGACATGTAGAAAAGAGGATTTTCCTGCCAAGTATCCAACTTTTCCCCTTGGATGATGAGATGTTCAATTTTCAATTCAGAAGGAAGCAGTTTTCTGTTAGGCTCAGCTTCACCATGACGGTAATCATGCGTTGCTGAGAGAAACATATTATAATATTTTCTATATTACACGACATGGTAGGGTGTGATATGGAAACTTTTTGTATGATTTTTTTTCTTATTTTACGTATTTATTCATATAAGATATGTGTATGGTCAAACAATGCAATTCAACTAATTAAGTTGTTGTGGGAGCTTCACCATTTCAAGCGTAAATTTTGAAAAACAATATAGCCCATGAGACAGCTGATGCATCAGTTTTTTTCGCTTGCGTAGTACTGGTGATCCGTTCCACTCCACTACTTCGAATCGTATAAAAAATGCTATAGGTAGACGATGTGAGCTTTATATTTTGACAATCTTTTTTATTTCTTTACCTGTATTGTCACATAAATCATGCTATCCCATAAAAATCAAGCATGCTCCACCATTTATCAACAAATGTTTTCTTATGAACTTAATTTTCTTTTGAAATGAGATTATTGTCTTCTACGCTGCACCGTAGCAACACATGAGCATTTTACTAGTAAGAATAAAAGAATTTGATAGCCCTTTCCTTACTTCTACGCAACTGATTCGAACACAGAACCTTCAAAACACGACTGGATATACTCTACTACTGGGTGAACTAAAAAATACAATAAAATTCACTAGCCACGCGAGAAAATAGAGAGAAAGGAAACAATCAGACACTATCCCATGTGTGTCGCTTGTTTCCGATCAATATTTGTATCTAAGTGTAATCTACGCACATCAGTCATTTTTAAGCCATTTAATTATCAATGTTATCCAATAATATTTATTAATGATAGTCATCTTAATATGCATCCTATTTACATCATCCATTCTTTCGACCATCAAATTGTTAGCATCATTAATTTTAGGCATCAAATACATAATAATTTCACGCTGATTGAATTTAGTCTCTCGACCATTGTGACCAATCGAATCTTGCATATCCCATCGACAGCTTCCTATTTTGCGAGTATTATGCTCATTCATTTACACAATACAGTTTCATTACGCGGGATATGCTTTTAGTTTCCATTATGGAAACGTCCAATGTTATATAGCCAACATAAATGTGCAACACACAAAGTAGCTGTAGGACTACTTTATCATAACTCTAGGAAGAATCGCTTATGCTGGATTCAAACATCGTGACACTCATCACCAACATGACCAAACTCATCTTCAAAACCATCGGTTTATTAGCCTCCCAACCATAAACGCGCAGCCATGCGGACATGAATATGCTTCTTGGATCACCCTCCTGATCTCCAAGGCTTCATCTTCAGGATTTTGTATGTCATCTTTTTGCAAAATGGTCCATGAGTCAAGATAATTCCATACTTTATAGATTGCCAAAGCATGGTGGTTTGCTTAAAATCTACCCCTCTTGTATGTTTTCCTATATATGCTCGGATTTCCTCATTAATATGTCCTCCGATGCACCTTTTGACTATGTCCTCCGCGTTTTTGAGTGCTGTGGGCCAGTAGAAGCCTGCGCGAAAGGCTTTGGCTACGAGTGATCGGCTGCTGGCGTGATGCCCGCAGGTACCTGCATGAATATCACGAAGGATGGCCTGGCCATCTTCGAATGCTATGCATCGTTGGAACATACCTGATATGCTGCGCTTGTATAGTTCGCCGTTGATGACAGTGTATGCTTTAGATCGTCGAGTGACGCGCCTTGACTCTGTTATGTCTTCAGGTACCTCGCCGCGGAGTATGTATGCGAGGAACGGTTGAGTCCAAGTTGGTTCAATGAGGAGTACCTCGACTGGCGGGTCCTCTGTGCTAGGTGCTTTGCTCTTGGCTGGTGCGGCTGATGTAGGAGATGTTCGTTTTTGCTTGATGGACCTGTGCTCGATGCGCTCGAGAAGACACCAGGTGGAATTTGTGCCTTGGTCGAGCCTAGGTTGGCTATCATATCAGGCTCTTCGTTGCTTTCTCTCCCTATGTGCCGCAACTCGCAGCCTTCGAAGCTGCCCTCCATTAGGTTGTACAGGTCGCGGTAGGCGATCATGTTATCTGCGATGGCATCGCAGGCCTTCATTGTTTGCTGCACCACCAGGTTCGAGTCACCATAGATCATCAGTCGAGTGCACCCGAGGGTTTTGGCCATCCGCATGCCATGGATCAGGGCCTCATACTCAGCTTCGTTATTGGATGGTAACTCGAATCCCATCTGCAGGACATAGCGAAGCTTGTCGCCTTTTGGTGATATGAGGATGACACCTGCGCCTGACTTCGTTCTTCTTTGAGCCGTCAAAGTACATAGTCCATGAGTTGGACACATCTGGTGCTCCTGGCAACTGAGCTTTGATCCACTCGGTATGGAAGTCAGGTAAGACTTGTGCTTTGATGGCCTTCGGGTAATCATACTTGATATCTCGTGGTCCTAGCTCGATGAGCCATTTTGCGACTCGCCCAGTTGCATTGGGATTTGTGAGGATGTCCCCGATCCCTGAGGTGCTGATTACAGTGATCGGGTGCTCTGCGAAGTAGTGCGTCAGCTTCCTTGAGGACATGAACACGGCGTAGGCCAGCTTTTGATAATGCGGGTACCGCTGCTTTGATATGGAGAGGACTTCACTCAAGTAGTAGACTGGGCATTGTATGCTTTGGGCGTGTCCCTCCTCCCTGCGTTCGACTACCAGTACGGTACTTACCACCCTGTTAGTTGCAGAGACATACAGGTATAGTGGTTCACGTTCCCTTGGTGCGATGAGGATTGGAGGGCTTGTGAGGACTCGCTTGAGATCCGTGAAGGCTGCTTCGGCTTCTGGCGTCCACTCGAATTTGTCTGCTTTCTTCATCAGCCGATAGAACGGGAGTGCTTTTTCGCCCAGTTTGCTGATGAATCGGCTGAGTGCTGCCACTCGACCTGCTAATTTTTGTACGTCATGGAGCTTTGAAGGCCTTTGCATTGTCAAGATGGCCTGTATTTTCTCTGGGTCCGCTTCGATTCCACGAGCCGAGACTAGATACCCCAGGAGTTGCCCGGCTGGCACGCCGAACGTGCACTTCTTCGGGTTGAGCTTGATGTGGAAGCGTTTGAGGTTTGCGAACGTCTCTCGCAAGTCATCGAGTAGTGTGTTTTCCTCCCTTGTTGTTATGACGATGTCGTCTACGTAGACCTGGACGTTTCGCCCAATTTGCTTCTTGAGGCAGTCTTGCATCATGCGCTGGTAGGTTGCGCCTGCGTTCTTGAGCCCGAAAGGCATTGTTGTGTAGCAGTAGACCCCGAGTGGGGTTATGAACGCCGTTTTCTCTTCATCTTCTTCCTTCATCCTTATCTGGTGGTAACCTGAGTAAGCATCCAGGAAGGACAGGCGAGCGCACCCGGCGGTGGAGTCGACGATCTGGTCGATTCGAGGTAGTGGAAAGTGATCCTTTGGACAACATTTATTGAGTGCTGTGAAATCTACGCACATCCGAAGGATATCTGTGTTCTTCTTCTCTACAAGTACGGGGTTAGCCACCCATTGTGATTTCTTGATTTCTCTGATGAAACCTGCTGCGAGTAGTCTGTCGACTTCGGCTTCGACTGTTCTTTTGGGCCGGATATGCGGCGCATTGTTTGCTTGACTGGTTTAGCATCTGGAAATAATTGGAGAGAGTGCTCGGCGAATTCCCTGGGAATACCTGGCATGTCGGCTGGACACCACGCAAATATATCCCAGTTCTCACGGAGGAATTCGACGAGCGCGCTTTCCTATGCGATAGGCAGACTCGAAGAGACATTGACTGTCTTGGTCGGATCAGTCGGGTGCACCTGATGCGACCTTGTGTCATTGGTGGCATTGAATGCTCTGTCGACTGCCACCTTCTTGTGCTCCGGCATAAGTGTTCGATCGTTGGAGACCGCTAGATCGGCGAGTGTTGCTTCCATGCCGAACATCTCAGAGATTTTGCTAAACTCTCGGTCGCAAGAATCGACTTTTGGAAGTTTCCTTTGACTGTGATTACTCCTTTTGGTCCAGGCATTTTCAGCTGGAGGTATGCGTAGTGTGGGACCGCCATGAATCGAGCGAACGTCGGGCGTCCAAGTATGGCGTGGTATTGTGACTTCCAGTCGACGACTTCGAACTCAATCGACTCTGTCCTGAAGTGGTTTTTGTCCCCGAACGTAACGTCGAGTTGTATGGTGCCTTCTGGGCTTATTGCTTTGCCTGGGACGATACCGTGAAAGGTATTTGAGGATTTTGGCAGGTTTTCGACTGACCTGTTCATTTTGCGGAGCGTATCCGCGAAGATGATGTTTATGCCGCTGCCACCATCCATGAAGACCTTGGACATGGCGTAACCTCCAATTTGGGCGTCGAGTACCAGAGCAGAGTGCCCTGGACGAACTACCGATGGTGGGTGGTCTTCTCTGCTGAAGCTTATTGCAGTTTCGGATCCCTTCAAGAATTCAGTTATGGCAGGAGGTGACATGACCGCCATATTTACTTGTCGAGTGCGAAGTTTTTGCTCCCTGTTGGAAGGGCGACCTTTCTGTATCATGTACATCTGCCCTTGGGGCGGAGGGTATGAGGTTCGTCCACCCGAGGTACGGTTGTATGGCACCCGCGATATTTCCGCCTGCGGAGGCTGTGGTGGTGGAGGTGGTGCCATCAGAACGGGCACATTGTTTGGCTGAGGCACAGGTACGGTGCGGGTGTGTGCGGCTGTTGCCTTTCTGAGTTGCACGTATTCAGATGCTAGTTGGTCGAATTCTCTGCAGTTTCTCATCGAGTGATTGGAGCGCAATTTTCCGTCTTCCCCCTTGTACAGGTGTAATCTGCAATCAGCATCCATCTTGTCATCGAATGATCGCTCGTTTTGTGCGCCTGAGCGCGACTTGCGCCAATCTTTCTTCTTGTAGCTGTCACTGCGTTGGTCGCGGTCTCGACTGCCCCGGCGATCATCTCGACTGTCCGACGATCATCTCGACTGTCCCGTCGATCTTCTGACCGTCGGTCGCTTCTGTCTTGGTCGTTGCGGGGTGTGGAGAATCCAGCCGCCATGAATTCGGGTCTGTCATCGTCGTAGTGACGTTTTGAACGTTTGCGCCTCCGATCGTCTCTGTACGAGTCCCTGCGGTTTCGACTGCCGCTATCATGATTGTCACGGGGTGAGGACCCGCGTGTGGTGCGCGCCATGTCTTCTCCGTCTGCCCACTCAGTCGCGATCTTTAGGAGGTTGGCCACAGAGGTTGGCTTTTGGCGACCAAGTGCTTCTTTGAAATCTCGCCTGGCGAGGCCCATGATGAAAGCATCCATGGCCATATCTTCTGAAATTACTCCAACTGAGTTGCGTATCTCAGTCCATCGTCGGATGTATGACCTCAACGTTTCGTCTGACCGTTGAATGCAGGCTCTCAGTTCTTCGAACGTTTTTGGTCGCTCACATAGAGGCTCGAAGTTTTTGATGAAGTCTGCGCGGAAGTGATCCCACGAGTCGTATGTTGATGGAGGTAAAGCTTTGAGCCAGTCGCGGGTTGTGCCTTCGAGCATGAGTCGTATGTATTGCATGGCTGTGGTGTTCGTGCCTCGCTGGCACGAGACAGCCAGTCTGTAGTCTTCCAGCCATCCTGAAGGTTCCTGTCGACCCGTGTATTTGGGCTGTTCAGATGTGAGTTTGAACCCTTTGGGCATCCGTGTCTCGCGGACGCGTCGAGTGAAGCACAGAGCTCCGCATGGCTCAGGCTCCTGATCAGAGTACGAGTCGCTACTGTAAGATCTGCGTGATCTGCTCCTGGACCTGCGCCGACGTGAGCCGCTCCTTTCCTTCGAGTGGTGACCGCGACCACTGCGATTATGCTCTTCATGACGCGGTTTACTATGGCACGGTCTCGACTCCCTCCTGGAGTTTGTGGGATTTGGCGTATGGCCTTTGCCGCTAAGGCGAGTGATTTGATTTGTTGGCGATGTAGTTTTGCATTGGGGTCATCCGTGGAGGCTTGATTGCCTCTAGGTATGCTGCAGCAGTAAAAAGGGCACCCGCAGCTGTTTTGGGTACTGGTACTCCCTCTTCGTCGAATGTCATGAAAGAGTGGCCTAAGTTGCGGGTGAGCGCTTCCCTCTCATCTTCCGCGAGGCGTGACAGCCTTGATCTGGGTCTTGTGTCTGCTCGCCCGGTGGAGCTCATGGAGAGCTGTCTTCTTCGTGCACTCGACAAGCTAGCTTGCTTTTTACGTTCTTCGAGTGTTGCTCTGATCTGCTGCAGTCGAAGTGATTCCTGCCAGTTGAAGTACTGGAAGGTCAACATCCCTCTCGTGTTGCGTCCACGGCATCATTGTGCACTCCTTGATGACTTTATCTGCTTTTGCTGCCATCTCAGCAGTAATTGTGAGAGTTGTGACTCCATCCGGCATAGTAACCGTGCACGGGAATTCTGTAGGCCTGCAACTGGCCGCAACATCAGATGTTCTGCTGCGAAGGCAACGTAAACCTGCTGGGGTATCACCCGAGGGTATGTGTATGTGTTTTCGAGTCCCGTCATGGACTCGACGTCTTCATCGAGACTCATATCAGTCAGTATGCCAGTCGAACAGCCCATCTGGGCGAAGCTCGCCATTGACGTGTTCATCGCCTATGCTCATCTCGGTGCCGGCGAAGTCATTATGGATCTCGGAGTTGAGGTTGTTGTTGGTGCAGATCTCGGAGTCGACGTAGTTGTCGATATGAGTTTCGGGCTCATCGAAGTCGCTGAGGGAGATCCCGCAGTCGAAGCTATCCTCGAGTGGAAGATTGGCTCGGGATCGTTTGTGCGGTATGCTGATTCAGCCTCCTCACCTTGGAGTTCTTTCGCAATGAACTCGTTGATCTCTCGAGTCGACATGGTTGTTGCAGACGAGCAGGCTTGGAGGATCGACGATGGTATGGACGCAGTTGATGGATCCGCAGTCGAAGGAGCCGCAGTTGATGGAGCCTCGGGTGCGGAAGTCGCGAGTTGGTGTGGATCTGTCAAGTCCTGCATACCAAGCTTGTTTACGAAAAAATTGAACGAACCAACGTTAAACCCAAACCTGACTCGAGATCAGCAAACGCCTCCCGGAATTCTGGCGAGTGTGGCTCGAAGTTCATCAGAGGATCTGATGTGCTTTTTGCAGGTGAAGTTGGCGTGCTGCCGTTTGTCGAGTGAGTCGGCGAGTTGCCGTGTGCCGCCCGAGTCGGCGAGTTCTGGTTTGTCGATGCAGCCGGCGAGTTGCCGTTTGTAGATGCATCGGCGAGTTGCCGTTTTCCAATGGAACCGAAGAAACCGTGAGTCCAACACTATTCTTTCCCAAAGACGGCGCCAATTGACGAGGGGTTAACTCATCAAATCCCATGGTTAAGGACCTAGTTGAGATTACGAGGGAGAGAACGTGGTAGAGCTGGTAGTTTCGTCGGCTGACAAGCAAAAGCAGGGATTTACCCAGGTTCAGGCCTCCGGAGAGTAACACACTACTTCCTGCTTGTCTGGTATTGATCTAGTGTGTATATGCGAGCTACAATGGGGTCCCGGCGAGATGTTGATCTCGCTTGGGTTTTTGGTGATTCGAGTATTGCGTGTCCTGGATCGGCGGCCCTCCCAACCTTTATATAATAGGCTGGGTCTCGGGAGTTCGCAACCGACTCAGATTACATGTAAGGAAAGTCGTCATGGGCTTCATGTAGGTTCTTGATAGTTGGGTCTTAGTCAACACGTGCACCAGGTACCCTTATGGTAGGGTACCCGAGATGTATATCCTTGTCACCTATCTTCCACTAACTATATATGAAGTGTCTACCAAATTCGCACCATCCAGAGTCATTTTCAAATTAGTCCATTGCTCAGTAGTGTCCTCCCGAATAACTTTCAAATCTGATACACCCTAATCTTTCACGGTTTTTGTTGCGATCAATTCTGGGAAAGTAATTTTATACAATCTAGGTAACTACAGTGCCATAAGTGAATCATTCACCCATGATTCTTTCTAGAACAGAGCTTTAGCTGGATCACCAATCACCCCTGATATCAAACCATTGGAATATATGATTGGTGCTCATCAAGATTTGCCAAAAAATGAGAGACGTTTTTAATGACTAGTTACCTCTCAGTTGGTGCTCATTTAGGAAATAAAAACCACTTCTCATTTGAATTGTATTGGTTGCGTCAGGACGGTTTCTGTGAGATGATAAATCGAGAATGGACATCAGTTCAATCTGGTAGTACTCCTATTGAGCGTTGGCAAAATAAGATCAGACATATTAGACAATTTTGAGAGGTTGGGCGAAAAATTTAAGTGGACAATATAAAAGTTAAACGACAAACTTTTACGTCTAATTAACTAATTGGACATTAAAGCGGAGACCATACCTTTAAGTGCCGCCGAGCGGGCAACAAAAAAGGATGCAGATGTAGAGTTGTCGAAACTTAGACGGGATGAAGAATCTAAATGGGCTCAAAGAGCTAAAGTTAAATATATCCAGGAGGGTTGGAAATAATACGCGGTATTTCCTTATTATAGCAAACGGTAAACATAGGAAAAAAAATGATTTTTCAACTCGAGCAAGATGAGGGGACCATTGTGGGGGAGGCAAATTTTAAAGTGTTCATTTCGGAGTTCTATAAAAACTTATTAGGAGCCCCGGTTTCGAACCATTTTTCTATGGATGAGGAAGTCATTAGTGATATGCCTCAAATTTATTCTGAAGATAACACTATTTTAACATCTGAGTTCACTGAGAAGGAGGTGCATTAGGCCATCTCTCAGATGGAACATAATAAAGTTCCAGGTCCAGACGGGTTTCCTGCTGAGTTTTATCAATTTTTTTGGCCTGTTATCAAACACGATTTAATGGCACTGTTTGCCCAATTGCGAACGGGTGACCTGCCTCTTTACAAGTTGAATTTTGGAATTATCACTCTTCTACCAAAAAAGAAGATGCAAGTAGGATTAACAATACAGGCCAATTTGCCTCCTAAATGTGAGTTTCAATTTTTTTACAAAAGTGGGGACCAATAGAGTAACGTCAATTGCGGGTAGAGTTGTGCGTCCAACTCAATCCGCTTTTATTCCAGCAGGAATATTTTGGAGGGTGTAGTCGTTCTTCATGAGACTATTCATGAGTTACATTAAAAGAAACTAGATGAGGTGTTATTTAAGATTGATTTTGAGAAAGCTTACGACAAAGTAAAATGGTCCTTCCTGCAGCAAACTCTACACATGAAAGGATTTACACCGCAGTGGTGTGAATGGATCGCTAGATTTGTTCAGGGAGGGTGTGTTGGGATACGAGTTACTGATGATATTGGACACTACTTTCAAACTTTAAAGGGGTTGCGTCAGGGGGATCCCATGTCTCCTATCCTCTTTAATCTAGTTGCGGACATGCTGGATATTTTAATTGCGCGGGCAATGGAAGATGGCCAAGTGGGAGGGCTCATACCCCATCTGGTAGATGGTGGGGTATCAATCCTTCAATATGTTGATGACACAATATAATATTTAGAACACGACCTTGCAAAAGCTGTGAACATGAAATTATTATTGGCCTTTTTTGAGCAGCTGTCAGGGCTAAAAATAATTTTCCACAAGAGTGAGCTATATTGTTTTGGAAAGGCTATGCATGATTAGGATGCGTATCGACATATTATTGGGTGTGAACTAGGATCACTCCCATTTGAATATCTGGGTATTCCTATACAATATAGACGACTCCTTAACAAAGAGTGGAAACCGGTTGAAGATCTTTTGAGTGAAAACTAGGATTTTGGGTAGCCAAGATGTTGTCATACGGAGATCGTCTTGTGCTTATCAATTCGGTTCTGACAAGCTTACCAATGTTTCTCCTGTCTTTCTTTGAAATACCTAAGGGGGTACGAAAGAGATTGGATTATTATCGGTCTAGATTTTTTTGGCAAAGTGATCAACAAAAAAAAAGGCTTACGGGGCTCGGCATAGAAGTTCTAGAAGTTAAGAATAAGTGTCTTTTGTCGAAATGGTTATTTAAGTTGCTTAATGAGGGAGGGATATGGCAGGAGCTTTTAACTATAAATATTTGAGTGACAAAACGTTGTCACAAGTTAAAGCGAAATCATCGGATTCTCCATTTTGGAAGGGCTTAATGGGAGTCAAAGAGGACTTCTTTAAGTACGGATCTTTCATAATTGGGGATGGGCAACAAACCCGATTTTGGGAGGATATTTGGATGGGAGATACTTCACTTGCGCAGGAGTACCCATCCTTGTATGCTTTTGCTTCGGATAAAAGCATCACAGTAGCGGCTGTTTTCGAGCATACGCCTATTAATTTAAACTTTAGGCGTCATTTGGTGGGTACCGTAAGGGAGTCATGGTTTCATCTTGTTGAGCGTTTTATGCATGTACATTTGACAGATGAACCAGATCGTTTTAAATGGGGACTAACACAAACGGGTGTTTTCCCTGTCAAATCTTATTATGACGAGCTTCTTAATGGTCACACAAGATATTTGCGGAAATATTTATGGAAACTAAAGGTTCCTTTGAAGATCGGGATTTTCCTATAGTTTTTTCATAGAAAAGAGTTGTTAACTAAGGATAACTTGATTAAAAGGAGGTGGATTGGATGTAAAAAATGTGTTTTCTGTGATGCAGACGAGTCTGTGGAGCATATGTTCATCTTGTCCTTTTGCTCGTGATATTTGGCGTTTGGTGCATTTTACTTTCAATATTTATCCACCGACTAGTGTAGCGAACCTGTTTGGCACTTGGTTGAATGGGATAGATGTTAAGACAAAACAACGTATAAGGATTGGCGTTGCGGCCATATTATGGACAATTTGGAATTGTCGGAATGATGTGATTTTTAATAAGGCACAATCTATTCACTATTTGCAGGTTATCAATAAAGCGACCTACTGGATCCACATGTGGTCTTATCTTCTCCCTGCGAAGCAGCGTGGACTCATGGATTCTGGATGTACTCGAATGATGATGTTCGTACAGGCTATCTTCTGCTGGGATGGGTGGCTACATTCTAAGAGACTTGATGGATAGAGTTTCCATGGATAGAACGGTGTTTAAGTGGTTGATTTTTGTATCTACTTTATGTGATCTATGAATTGTAACCGATTTATCACTTGGTACTATGTAATAAAATGCGGCGGCTGTGTGCATTATTTTGATGCAGAGGCCGAGGATCCGCAACCCCTTTTCAAAAAATAAAAATGCACATAACATTTTAAACAACCAATATTTTAATCTCGGTAACGCTTCAAGCGTGATCCTTAAAAATGAATTGTATGAGTAAAAAAAAGTCTGATCCCAAAAATAATTAGGAACTCAAAAATAAAATGTATGAGTAAAAAAAGTTTGATCCCCAAAAATAGTTAGGAACCCAAATTCTCGGTAGGTGATGTTTTGAACCTAGGTATTGAGTTTATACATTCACTCCCTCGACCAAGTGAACTATGCAGCCTATGCTCACGTCGTAGATAGTTAGATTTGCTCGATCACTGGCCGCCGTTCCGGACCGCGAAGGTCATCACTGTTGGGCGTGCGTGTGCGTGCCCGCGTAGTAGTGTGTCCTCTATACGGCTAACAGCTCGCCCCGGCGCGTACTGCCGTCCTCTCCCAAATCCCACAACGATCTGACGCAACAGGCTCGCAACGGTCCGGCGTCCTCTCCCAAGTGTAGATGAGATAGGCGTCGGCGTTACAACTGCCACTGGTTGCTGCTGTTCATCATAGTTCTCTTTGCTGGTATCGAACTCCCTATATAAATCCTCACCCCGGAACTTCCTCCACCTCAAGTAGCAACAGCACACAACGTACGACGGTACCTTGATTAATTACCCGGCCACCGATCAAGCAGAGATGGCAAAGCTAGCGATGCCGCTCGCGTCGCTGGTGCTGGCTGTGCTTCTCCTGTGCGCCGCCGGTCCAGCAGCCACGCAGAACTGCAACTGCCCGGCGAACATGTGCTGCAGCCAGTGGGGCTACTGCGGCACGAGCTCCGACTACTGCGGTCCCGGGTGTCAGTCCGGGCCGTGCACGGTGACAGTGAATCCTGGCGCCGCCGCGGGTAAGGCTCCCGGCGATGACACCGTGGGGAGCAAGAACAACCATGCTCCTTAGATGGCGCGCGCGTATATATGGTGCCTGTACTCCCAATCCTGAAGTCATGATCCGAGTTTTATAGAATATAAGACAAGTTACTGGGAGTAAAGCAAATTAGCTACCGTGTAATAATAAAAAGAGATACCCTCTCGATGATCAGAGCAGTGTCGTCGAGAAAAGGAGACAAGTCGTGCCAAGAAAACGAGTTTTCCTCGCTGCTTGTACTTTGTATGCGAAGTGCCAGAATAATATACAATAAATCACGACCCCGTTTGCAACTACTCCCTCCGTTCGGAAAAGGATGTCACAAAAATGGTCTATCTATAGTTCATTTTTGTGACATCCTTTTCCGAACGGAGGGAGTATAAGCTAATCTAGTTTCAGTGAATGTTCTCTTCCAAACAAAATCCATATGGCAAAACGAAAGGAAAACTGCATCCCAAATTTATAGATACAACCAATAGACCAGTATGGAACACACAACTACTTTGTAAAATTTCAATAAAATCTGGTAACTATGAAGGCGAGCGATATTTAGTTTCCACAGGAGTAACCAATGCTGAAATATGACAAGGACGACTCAGTGTTCACATATGTAACATATATATTTGTCCCTGGATATTATTTCACCACGAAGAAGTATCCATGAAAACACATTGCACACACTATGGCGAGAGCCATTTCTTGTGGCATGGAGCATCAAGGATGAATTCAACCAATCAGCACATGACAGCAGAACACTGATCCAGGGTTGTACATTACTTTGAAAACTTGACTAATCACACATCCTTCTCTTTTCCCAAGTAAACAATGCTGAACTATGATCGAGACGATAACTTATTGTTCATATGGAAGATACTACTCCCTCGGATCCAAAAAAAAGTGTCGCAGTTTTGAACTGAAGTTAGTTCAAAACTGCGACACTAATTATGGATCGGAGTTAGTATATATTTGACCCTGGACATTACGTCACCACCAAGAAGTGTCCATGGAACACACTGCATACTATGGCGAGAGCCAAATATTCTAGCACAGAGCATCAAGGATGAATTCAAACAATCAGCACGTGACAGCAGAATACTGGTGCAGGCTTGTACATTACTTTGCAAACTTGACTAATCCATGACATGGTGAATCACGCATCCTTCTCTTTTCCAAGTAATATACCGTGCATGTGTGATATTTCAAGGCGAATCCTGATCAACAATTGGCCCAACGCATGCCGTTGGCTCAGCGATGCGTTGATTGTGCCGGTACACATACTTCTTCGCCCAGTACAGGTAGTTGAAGAAGCCAAGCAATCCGACTACAGCCACAACCCAGTAGAACAGGTCAAGATGGCTGCTGTTCAAGCTTGTACCCTCCAGCCAGCCTCCCTGGTGACCATGCCTTGTCGCCCGGTTCACAGCATCTACCAGGAATGTGGCCATCAATGCCGCGAGCCCTAGATCGCACCAGAACAATGCCGTGGCAATTGACTTCATGCCCCGTGGCGCTTCACTGTTGAAGAACTCAAGGAGCCCAGTGAATGATGTAACATCTGACACACCAAGCAGCAAGAACTGAGGTGCAAGCCAGAAAAGGGACATCTGCACCACAGCTTCTTTTCGCTTTTTTTCAACAACCGCTGCGATGACCAAGGCAAGTATCATGGAGGCGAAACCTATACCAATTCGCTGCAAATGGGTGATGCCACCAATGTAGCCTGTGCGCCTTCGCAAGAATCGTACAATGAATTGATCATAGATAGCAAGCATTAGCATCTGGAATATTATGGGGACAACGAAGAGTGTTGCTGGTTCAACGTGGATCTTGCCCAGCCTTGTGTCCGTCATGCCACCTTGCTGCACAGTGAATGTGAATAGGATAACGTTCGATGTATATCCAATCACGGAGCTGATGAAGATAGGAAGAAATCGGAGCACAATCTTTGTCTCCTCCACCTTCGTCGCACTGCAAACTGACCAGGCTCCATTTTTTCCACGGTTGATGCAAGCTTTGTCGAGAAATCTGGTAAGATGCATGAAAGAGTTTATAATAGAGGACACTATTAAGACTCCATAGTGTACTCTCTATGCCTACTTGATTAGTCCGCACAGAGGAAACAAAAAGGTTCACTTCACCGAGTCTTACTTCAAACTATTTGTTTGAGAGAATGCGTCAACAGAATCTGCACCCGCCTCAGAATTGCTATTCTGTGCTTCTTCCAGTTTCTCAGGAACTTCAAGCTTCATGTTCCTGAATGCAACCACAAGAACCTGGGAGAGGTAATATTGAAGTCAACTAATAATTCTAACATATTTGTTGAAAACTGGGATGACATTTATGTTTTGAGCCAGGAAGTAGCACAACCTGCAGTATTCGAGTTAGTGGACTTCCTTCTGGTATTTGGTTGCGGTAGAAAGGGAGACCAGCAGCAACTATGAGCAATCCGAGAAGAATTAGGACAGCACACAAGCCAAGTCCAATATCCCACCCTTTGTATTTCTGGAGCCACACTATAAGAATCAGCCCTACAAAGCCTCCAAAGGAGATTCCAAAGGTATACCAGTTAAAGAAGCTGGACTGCTGGCGAGACTCAGCGGGATCTTCATGGTCAAATTGGTCTGCTCCAAGGGATGACAAGCAAGAACGTATACAACCATCACCAAAAGCACTCATATACAGGCCTATGTACAATAGGGCAGCGTTCCGGCCATGGACCTCTTTGCAGTTGTTTAGCTCTGCTTCAATATTGCATGGTGGTGGATGGAGGGAGGGTAAGTAGGCTTGTAGTGCGAGCAATCCGTATCCCTACACAAATGCATGTTTGATTAGATTCTACAATAAAGTTACAGATTTTTGTGCGAAAAAAAAGTTACAAATTTAGTTTCTTACAGAAGGTGCGAGAGCAGTGTCATAACTTACATCCTAAGGTGTTAGGATTTTTTTTTTACATGTAGACATTGTGAAGGACAATAACATAACATTAATAGGATAGGACACAGGGGATAACAATACTAGCATTTTACGGAAACAGGTGTCCCTTCATATCAACGTTAATATGCGGTTTTGTTCGAGAGTATTAATAAGCAGGTTTAATTGTCAAGGATATGACAGAGTAGTTATTCTATCTTTGTAATGAATTGAGCTGTATGAAAACATTACAAGACAAGTTATATCGTTCCTCAAAGAAAACATGACAAGTTATAAGGCAGTTCTAATTTCGGCATCGGGTCAGTATGTTAGAGGCACATCGCTGTTTTAGCTAGGTATATTTAGAGCCCACTATCACCTCACCACGCCCCTTATAAGTTTTGTACACCCAAAAATGGGTTGTTTTTTATGGTATCTATTACTACATCCGTTCCAAATTACTTGTCTCAACTTTGTCTAAATTTGGATGTATCTCCACACTAAAATATGTCTAGATACATGCAAATTTGGACAAAGTTGAGACAAGTAATTTGGAACGGAGGGAGTAGATGACAGGCTAAATGGTTGGATGACATTTCATCTTTTATTTTGTTCAAACAATTGTAGTGTTTGATTTTGTTAACGAAATCCGGTATTTAAGGGTATTTTTAAGATTTATAGTTTATTTTTAACTGTACTTTAGAAAGACAGGCAACAGTTCTTTAAACTTGGTGAGATCACAACACAATAATTACAACAAATAAAATGAAATTTGTGATACTATGGTTAGTCATCATAGCACTTTTAAAAATGATATAGCTGCTTGTGTTTAAACAATAATTGATAAATACACACAGGTATTATTGCGTCTCTATTATTAGCAGGTTCTACTTAAAAATAAACAGGAGAAGATGTAGGTATGAAAAAATAACTCATTTAGATCATAAGAAAATTAGATACCGTGTAGATAACTGAACAGACAAAGATGCACATTACCAGAAACATAAATGGACCAAATAGGAGCATAGTTCGAGAGCGAGTAATATAGGAGTCTGACAGGAAAGCTCCGATCATTGCAAACCCAGATGTGGCACCAAAAAAATTAGCGGCTGTAGTTGCAGAACCCGAAACCCCCATATGCATTGTTCCATGGAGATAAGTAACCATATTCAGCAAGTTCGGTACTATAACCATGTTTGTTACCACAGTCAGAACTGCAAGGGGAAACAGCATACAAAAATGCTTCAATGTTTTAAACTCCAAAGCTTGCGGTGAGATATTGCATGCCCGCGCATATGTGACAATGCATGCAAATAAGAACTCGGTGAATTGACTTAATTACCATACAAAAACCAAGCTGCTCTGACTCCACCATGGACCTCTCTATTGATGGTGTTTCCCCTCCAATCCACAAAGACTCCAAGTGCCATGGTGCTTCTTCTTTTTCCTCCTGCTTACTGCTCGTCTGCCTGCCTGTGGCATGCCTCACAATAAGAGGGTAATAAATAAGCAGGTGGGTATTCATATTCAAAGGAGTGATAGCATCAGCAGGATCGATCAGATTCTTGCCTATCTTGTGCTACGTCCTACTGAATCAAATTTTGACATTACAAAAGGCATTCACTAACATCAACGTAGAAAAAGAGGCACATGAGACTACAAGTCCAAACGTACTAAAAACTAATAGCACATATTGCTATCAGTGTGCCATCATCCTGAGAGCAACATTTTGTATGTTAGCTCATAATCCATTAATTGTTCCGAGTGCAGGTCTTTTTCATGAGCTAACTCACTTCCAAGTAGTGCACATTAATCAACTTATGAATTGGAAAGCTCATGTCTGAAAAAAAACATGATAACGTATATCAAAACTTAAGCACAATTTTTTTTTTTACTTTTCCACACCCACCATATCGTATTAGAAGCAGAATGCCGAGAAGGTGCCAAGATAATAAGGACAGAGGAAACCAACAAAACTGCAGGCAGAAACAAAAACAAAAACCTAGGCGGCTAACAAGTAGACCAATAAACAGAAACCAAGTCCAAAACTAAAACAAGGTCAAAACAGAAGAACAGCAAACGAGCTAGGCTAAGAATTTAGCGTCCGTGAATGTGGCGGCAGCCTCCTCGGAATTAAATAACCGACCTACCAGTGCTCAGCAGTCAGCACATTTGTTAATAAGACAAAATCCATAATTCCTTTGTTTGAAAATTTTAGGGGATAGTTTAACTGTCTAAGTTTCAACTTTAAGACATAAATTACTGGCACACTATTCTGTTCATAGTAACAAAATCACAATCACTGAAAGTAGATTTTATTGAACATGCATCAAAATGTGTGTCATTTTATACTAGAAGCTGAACTTCCAAACGACGGCAAGCTACAGCAAACAGAACAAAATCAACAAGCAAAGGAAAACAAAGAAACAAAAATTAACTAACCAGCTAAGTGAGAATCAAAAAGTACTTCCGAACATGAGTTCAATGGGAGTATAAGTTGTTTGTAACACACGAACATAGCCCACGTATTATTATTGGATTAATTGTTGGTCAAAAGCTCAACCTTGATAGTCAAATTATGCCCTGTATTTCCAAACAAAGAGAGTAATTTTTTTGTTCTAATCACGAGCAGATGTACTTAATACATTTGCTAGAAACGCAAACTAAGGTGATTAGATATAAAGTCCAAATTCAAACATCACGACCATATCAGAGTAGAGAAGTGAATGAACTGAAATCAATATTAATTACTCACTGGTTGGTTTCTGATTAAATCTGCTTCCAAACTGTTAACGAACAACATCAAATCTATTTTCAGCGGACACACGGAGTAAATGAACTTCGTGTCCCCATCCCCGTTTGGTTTCCATTCTTAGCCAAGTGTCCAGCTCTCTTGTGAACTTATGGTGTATTGCTGACGTCCTCAATACAGCGGATTCATATTTGCACACCACTGTGTTTTCATGCCTACTACCAGAATGTACTTCGTATTTGTTTGTGACATGTGAGAATTAAAGGTTAAAATACTGGCTTACAGTTTTCGGGATCTTGTTCACCATCCTCCTCTTGTTGAAGTACACACCGCAACAATCTCAGCCATTTTCACGAACCCTGTGTATGATCGTTTTGGAGAGCCAGACATCTACATGATCTTGTAACTCCATAACTCCATAAAGGCTCCAAACACAGACAGTATCCAACAGAGGAGAGGAAGTACTTCCAAAAATAATTAGTTGATCTACAGAGGCTCCAGGCGCAGAAAATATCCAACAGAAGAGACATTAGTCGGTTCCATTTGCTCCCTTCAAATCACCTTACGTAGTCATGGACTGACTGAATCTCACGACGATTTGTATGGTGAAACCACAGCCACATACTCCAGATTTTATCTTGAAGAATCCATAGTTACCATCCACCAGAATAATTCCAAAAAGAATACATCAAACCAGACATTCTTAATCCTTCCTGTAGTAAACACACTCTATACCGTTGAGTATCAAATTCCCAACAGGGCGGACATGGACACATACAGAAGCTGACATGTTGAAGGTGAACCATACTCCCACTGAACTACAAAAAAAGTGCTATGGACTAGATACACACAATATCCATCTAGACCAGCATACTCGCGTCGCGCACAGCTATGGATCTAAACTTCAATTACAATCACCAGGCAGTGCCGTGGGAAGGAAGAAGATGGGGAAGGAGTAGGTAGCTCAAGCTACAGTACAGTTCATCGATGCCTCTGTTGCCGTCCTCCACCGGCTAAGTAGTTGTCGTTGCTTGTGCGTCGGACTGGACCGGCTTGGCCTTGTTCACCTCGAGACGGCCCATGGCCCGTCTGACATCGCGTTGCCTACGGCGTCGCATATGAGGTGTCGTAGCAGTGCCCTCCCCTTGAAGCGCTGCTTGTCCCCAAGCAGGTGCCAGAGGAAAACGTTGGCGAAGTGCAGCTTCAGATTCCCAGCTTGTCAGTGATGGAGGAAGATGCGTCCATGTCACTTGCACTTGATTGATGTAGCCATGTCCGTTCTTGATGTCCCTAGTAGCAGTGATGCTCAACGGCTGAATCACTAAACAACTGTCAGTAAGAACTTGGCAAGCAGAAAGGGAGTCGATAACCTGAGCAGCTGGGACAGATTTCTTGAGTTGCGAGACGTGCAACACAGGATGGATTTGACTCCCAGGTGGCAGCTTCAATTTATAAGCTACTTTCCCAATTTTCTCAAGGATTTCATAGGGACCAAAGAATTTGAAAGACAACTTGTGGTTGCTTCTGCGAGCCACCGACTGCTGAGCATAAGGTTGCAGTTTCATGTACACCTGATCACCAACCTGAAATTCTCTTTCAGAGCGATTTTTGTCCTCTTGAGATTTCATACGCTGTTGAGCTCATAGCAGGTGTTGCCTGATCAGTACCAGCATTTGTTCCCTTTCCTGAAGCCAGCCTGCCAGCTCAGTTGAACTTGTAGACTGCAGGTTGCTGACACCCAACTGTCTTGGCGTGTACCCGTACAGTACCTGGAATGGTGTCTTCCCAAGAGCAGAGTGATGGTTGGAGTTGTACCAATACTCAGCAAGAGGAAGCCATTGCGCCCACTTCTTTGGTGATGCATGAGCTGCACACCGGAGATAAGTCTCCAAGCATTGGTTCAGTTTCTCTGTCTGGCCGTCAGTTTGAGGGTGATGTGCTGAGCTCATATTCATCTTAGTATCTGTGAGACGAAATAATTTTTTCCAAAATTTGCTTGTGAAAACTGGGTCACGATCAGAAATGATGATAGTAGGTAATCCATGCAGCTTATAGACAACATCCAAAAACTGTTGAGCAACTGACAAAGCTGTATATGGATGAGCTAAAGGGATGAAGTGACCATACTTGGTGAGTTTGTCAATTATCACCAAAATGCAGTCGAATTTGCCAGATCGAGACAACCCTTCGACAAAGTCCATACTGATGGTACTCCAAGCCTCAGTTGGAACTGGTAATGGATTTAGCAGACCAGGTAGTCGAACATGCTCACTTTTAGCTTGCTGACATACTGTGCATTGCGCCACATACTTGCGGATGTCGTCCTTCATATGAGGCCAGGCAAAGAAAGCCTTGATTCGCTGATAAGTGCCAAGAAATCCAGAGTGTCCTCCCACTCCACTTGAGTGAAGAGATAGAAGAATAGCCCGGTGTGCTTCTTTGTTGTTTCCCAGCCAGATGCGATCACGATATCTGATGATGCCTTTGTGTAGTGCGTATCCTTGTGCATTCGGTGACTGGATACTGAGCTCTTGAAGCAGAGTTTTGGCTTTCACATCTTTGTTATATCCTTCTTCAATACTTTCTAACCACCTTGGTCGACAGAGAGAAATGTTGTACAGGCCATCATGAGAATGTTCCCGACGAGATAGTGCATCAGCTGCTGTGTTATCTGTGCCTTTCCTGTACACAATCTTGTATTGCATTCCCATAAGCTTAACAAAAGCCTTTTGCTGAATGTCTGTGACCAATTTCTGGTCAGTGAGATGCACCAGACTTCGGTGATCTGTCAGGATAGTAAATGGTGCATGTTGCAAGTAAGGACGCCATTTTTCCACTGCTAATAGAATAGCAAGGCACTCTTTTTCATAAGTGGACAGTGTCTGTGCAGTGGTTCCCAATGCTTTGCTCAGATAGGCAATGGGATGGCCTTTTTTGGGTTAATACAGCTCCCACTCCACGTTTGGAAGCATCTGTTTCCACTGTGAAAGGCACAGAAAAATCGGGTAGTGCTAGCACTGGAGCTGTTAACAACATGTGCTTCAATGACTCTAATGCTTGCTGATGAGTGTGAGTCCAATGGAACGGCGTGTCTTTCTTCAGCAAATCAGACAATATTCTACTGATGAGGCTGTAATTTTTGATAAATTTTCGATAATAACCAGTCATGCCTAGGATTTCTCTGACCTGCTTGACATTTGTTGGAGTTGGCCAGCTCTGGACAGCTGCCACTTTGTTTGGGTCTGTTGCAACACCCTGTGCACTGATAACGTGCCCAAGATACTCCAGTTTTGGTTGAGCAAAGGAACATTTACTTTTCTTGATTGCAAGTTTATTTTGCTGCAATAGCTCACACACCTGGCGCAGATGCTGTTTATGAGCTTCCAACGTGGGACTGTATATGAGAATATCATCCATAAATACCAAGACAGACTTCCTTATCATGGGAGAGAAAATGGAGTTCATAGCTGACTGAAAAGTTACTGGAGCATTAGTGAGGCCGAAAGGCATCACTCTGAACTCATACAGTCCTTGGTGAGTTTTGAATGCAGTTTTGTGCTCATCTTCGGTTACCAATCTGATTTGATGGTATCCAGCACGCAGATCAAGTTTGGTGAACCATTTTGCTCTAGATAATTCATCCAGAAGCTCATCAACAATCAGCATTGGATATTTGTTCTTGATAGTTATGCAGTTTAGAGCTCTGTAATCGACACAGAAGCGCCAAGTGCCATCCTTCTTACGAACCAAAATCACCGGAGAAGCAAATGGACTTGTGCTTTCTTGGATGATACCTCGCTGTAGCATATCAGCTATCTGCTTTTCTATCTCTGTTTTCTGATGTGGGGCATATCGATACAGTTTAACATTAACCGGAACCGTGCCTGGCACTAATGGAATGTGATGGTCATATGATCTGTGTGGTGGTAATGCCGTAGGTTCTTCAAACAACTTGTCAAATTGTTGCAACAGCTGTTGTATTTTCTCCGAAATCAGACTGTCAGTATTCTATGTCTCACTGCCAGCTGGTTCAGTTTCAGAACTTATCTGACGAAGTTCCAAGATGTGGCACACTTCACCCTGATTGATAAGTGCTTGCAGCTGCTCAGTAGATAGAGGTGTGCATGAATCTACTGTGTCTTGCATACCACGAAGCGTAATCCGAGTGCCTTCATGCTTGAACCTCATGGTTTTCTTCTTCCAGTTAACCCACATCTTGCCATCATTCTGATTCTCTAGCCAATCCATCCCTAAGATGATGTCATAAGAAATCAATGGGTGTACCTTGAGATCAGTGATGAATTTTTGACCTTGGGTATGCCAAGTGACCTGGGGAAGATATTTGCTGCAGTCAATTGAGCCTCCTCGCGCGACACTGACCTTGGCCAAAGGCATTGTGCTTTCCTTGTATTGCAACTTGTCTGCTAGCTTTTTGCTGATAAAATTGCTTGTACTGCCTGAGTCTATGAGAATAATGACATAGTGTTTGCCCACGAAGCCTTGCAACCTGATGCTTCTGCGGCTTGTTGTACCTGACATGGCATGAACTGACAATTTCATCATGTGTTCCTTGTCAGTATCAGATTCATCAGAGGAATTAGTATCGGAGGTGGGAGTTGGAGGTGATTCAGTGCATTGAAGAGCATCCAACATTTCTTGCACGACATGCAGCTGTACTTGTTGTGGGCATTTATGTGTTGGGCTGTATTTTTTCCCACACCTGAAGCATTCACCTCGAGCTCGCCGTTGTGCTTTCAGAGATTCAAACTTGCTTGGTGGTGCAGTCTTGTTAGGTACAGATTTTTCTTCCGGTTTATGCCCCAGAAAACCAGTCAGCTGACCATTTTGTTTGTACCTCTACCTTATAGCATCTCGATGCGAGTACTTGGAGTTGTGCACACTTGTATCTTCCACCAGAAGAGCCTCCTGCGTTTGAGCTATGGAATAAGCCAGATCAACTGTTCCAGGGTTATGCAGCTTAATAGCTGATCGAATATCAGGTTTCAGCCCTGCAATGAATCGTCTGACAAAGAACGTTTCATCATAGGAATGATTGTACAGCAAAACTTTATGCATAAGTTCTTCAAATTTGTGAGCATAATCATCTACTGACCCAGTTTGGTGGTGTGCAAAGAGTGTGTCAACAGTTTTAGCATATTTATCTCTATTGAATTTGCTAAAAACTCCTACACATAATTCTGGCCAATTGGCAATGCTATGTAAGGCCTCATATGTCTGTAACCAAAGGGCTGCATTCCCTTTGAAATGCATAGTAGCAAAATCTACCCAAAGGTGTTGCTGCACATTATACAACTTAAAGTATGTTTCACAATTCTTTTTCCACCACTTAGGGTTTTCTCCATCAAAATTTGGGAATGAGGATTTAGGTAACCGAGAGCCAAAACTGTTTCTATTATGAGCAAAACTATGATCAGCAGGTGGCATTTCATCATCATCAGAGAGTACAAATTGCTGTGTCTGGAGGTCAGATTGCTCACCCCTGACCAGGGTGAGACCGGAGGTTCAATCCTCTCCAGGTGCTACACCCTGGGGACGTTGTTGTAGGCGGTGCCCGTTGGGCCGAAGCGAACCCGAGCACAATTGGCGTGCGTCGGTGTCGAGTGTGGCGGCGCAGCCTTCTCTATGGCCGTGATTCGCGTCGCCACCACATCAATCGACTGCTTCATCTCGGACACCGAGCGATCCAGCGACGTGTTGGCCTGAATGACTTTGTCCAGCGAGGATTCCAGACGCGAAGATGCGCGCGTGGTCTCCAGTTGCGCCCCCGCCAGCTTGTCGAGCGCGGCGGTGATCTCCGCGATGCGCGAGGCATTGTGTTGCCCCACGTCTGCCGTCGCCTTGTTGGCCTCAACGGTAGCAGCGAGGAGCTGCCGGATCTCAGCGACGGCTGCCTCCGACATGTCGGCCCTCTGGGTGAGGGTTCTGCCCCCGGATTTCATCGTTGCGATCTACTGAACTTCCGTCGACCGATCTAGGGTACACTCGAAGGTGTTTTGCGCGAATTCACAGCGGAATTCGCACCCTTCGTCCGGATTTACTGACAGAAATCGATAGAATCGGCAAACGGAAGAAAAATTCCGGATCGGACCAGGCTCTGATTACCACTTGCTATGGACTAGATACACACAATATCCATCTAGACCAGCATACTCATGTCGCGCACAGCTATGGATCTAAACTTCAATTACAATCACCAGGCAGTGCCGTGGGAAGGAAGAAGATGGGGAAGGAGTAGGTAGCTCAAGCTACAGTACAGTTCATCGATGCCTCTGTTGCCGTCCTCCACCGGCTAAGTAGTTGTCGTTGCTTGTGCGTCGGACTGGGCCGGCTTGGCCTTGTTCACCTCGAGACGGCCCATGGCCCGTCTGACATCGCGTTGCCTACGGCGTCACATAGGAGGTGTCGTAGCAAAAAGATAGCGTCACCTTCCATGTAAATGAATTCCAACTGAAACGGCAAAACTAGCTAGTGGCATCTTCCTTGCAAATCGTATGAAGATGCTATCAGCATTCACTGCAGAAGTAAACAATACTCACACAACATGTGCATTTATTTATCCGAGCTACATATCTTTTGGTGAACAACGAGATGCCAAGAACGGAGAGAGATCGCAGGCAATCGTATAGCATAGGAAGATTCATAATATCTGCAGAATAGTCTGCTACCAGCTAAATTGTGTTACGGTGCAGGCGACAAAGAATTAAAATTAATACTCCCTCCCTACATTCTCCCAATACTTGATATCTGAAAACCCAGGCCTAAAGGTACATCAATTATGTCACAGTATGGCTCCCACAATATGCACGGAGAAAATAGTAGAGATACCTAATTCTCAAACTATCGACAAAACTTGTTAACTGTAATAGTCCACCATTGTTTCAGACGTAAGCCCCAAAGTTGCTCATGCTCCAATGAGCACATTTGGAAACAATGGACACAAACATTGGGAGATACATTAGGTGCATCAATGTAAACTTCATACAGCCAAAACAATTCACCCAAACCTCCAAACAGCTAGCGCTTGCTGCTTTCCCTAAAAAGAAAAAGGATAAATAGCTGCCCTTCTTGCTAAGCGTCAGCAATTCATGTATAGTTTGAAGAAGAATCGAAATCTACGTTAACTCAAATCTCATAAAGATACCCTTGCACTCATCTGGGCAAGTATTCGCTCCACCGCTTGCGCGTATCTCCACCTCGATCTGGGCTCGAATGGAGAATCGTCGGGGCCTTCGGACGCAGGCCTGAGCACCGGGGTACGGACGGGCGCCGAGGGCCCGAGGTTGGTGATGAGGCCATGGTCGAGTCCGGTGGAGGAATGAGGTCCGGAAGAGGAAGGGGACGACTGCCGGTTCGTCGTCGGTAGAGGGGATACTATCGCTGTTCCTTTCCCTGGCCCCTAGCTTTTCGAGTTGCTTTCTGGTTAATTTTCATTTTCCCTCTTCAGTTTGAACACTTCTTTTATTCTTCTCATTTTTAAACAAAATTTCTGCAATTTTCAGACCGGTAGATACCGATTCAAACCCGAAAAGACCGAACTGAAAACCGGAACACCAGATTTTCCTCAAATGTGTCTTTTCGAAGGATTTCTCTCCTCTTTCCAGATATGGTGAAGATAAACATTGGTGGTAGGATGTGTATATAGACTTTTTAGATCATTCCCATCAAGCTCAACGAGATTACCCGCTTCATAGTGCGGTGTTTCTATTGACTCAAAAAAATCAGTGAAATATAAAATGAAAACCACAACACTTGACCATAAAAAATGAGGGGTCTCCATCCATCATCGTTATGACGGACTAAAACATGAGTAGAAACTTCATATGTACCATTAGTCCTTCACTAACTCGGATGTATCCTAATCAAAATATAATTAGCAACATTGCCCTTTCAATCTCCCTCTTTTTTGTTGAAGATGACAAAACGAGATAGAGATGCCAAAAGAATATTATGATATGCTGATGAAAGGTTCCATAAAGGTATAAGTAAAGCTACCGCTTGTATGTGTACACTTAGTAGATATTTGCTCTTGAATGCAAGTTTAACAAACATAAGAACATGGGAAGCACCCCTATATCTTTAGGAGATAAGATGTGATGCAAAGCAATATGAGTGGAACATAAACGTCTTTACAACACGAGCTAGTGAGTGAGCAAGAAATAAACATGAAATATGGCTCACTAGAACAGAGTGTGTGACATGGCATAAGATATGCATGATGAGAACAAAATATAACACACGGATAATGAGCACATATCAAGCATAGATATCGATGATCATACATAAAATAAACAAATATGTCCACTACACACAAAAAAAAGAAACATAGTTAAACTAACACGAACATGAATAAAGATACACACAAGCCAATAAGAGACGAATAAAGTATGAGGCTTGTGATAAGGCAAGAACCCATGGGAACGCGCACAACCTAATAAAACTCTACCTCCTTATCCCCCTTTGGCATTGAAACACTAAAAGGGATGAGGAAATAGGTGATGCTAGAGAAAACCAACTACTCCAAACCTTTATGCTCTCTCCCCTTTTGATAGAGCCATCCTCATCATCCTCGTCCTTTTTTGATCAGCAACTTCCTTGCCAGTATCTTCACGCCCAGCCTCCTCGTAGTTAGACGAAGCATCCCCATATGGATAGGAGTTGAACTCGTAAATGGATTGGCATATCAAAATCAGCAAGCAGAGTGAGAGCCAACTCTGCACCATTGGGAGCATTAATACTATGGAAGCAAAAATCCTCATTTTGCCTTCTACGAGTCTTTTTGTTCATCTCATAAGAACTGTGACTGATAACATATGACTTCATTTACATGGTGAAGAGAGTCGTGAAATACATAGCAGCCCCACCTTCCTTCTGCTGCATAGGAGCACGACTGGAGCTAGAAACATCAACTCGCGAAGAGCTTCTAGCCACGGATCACTAGTATCATTGTGCACATACTCATATTGCATCATCTATGGAAGTTCCTTGTGGTTAAGATGAAGTGGATCCGCTAGCAAACTTTGAGCCACCTTCCTCTCAACCAAGAATTGAGGAGCCATAATACTGATGAGAAAGCATTGCACTATAGTTTTGTAGTTTGCAGTCATCCTCTTCCACACATTCTCCTCATATCATTGTAGATGTACTCAACCACATCAATCTTCGGCTGGCGTGAAGGGTGAATATACTAGATGAGGCTCCCAGCGTGACGACGAACCTTAGTCTAATCACTGGCGTAGCTTGCAATATTTCTAACAAAAAATCCTTGATATAGTGTGATATAAAGGGTACATATATGTGATGCACGGTGGAAGATTAGCATCCTTTGGAGGAACATAAAAGGAAAAAAGAGGAAACATGCATTGGCTTCTCTGAATGGATGTGGTAACCTCCAGTTTTCTCCCACAACATGGCACGGAGCTTCACAAATGATGTCATAGTTTGATTCACACTTGTGGCTTCCCATCATCCAAGTCATGGTCCTTTCATCATTATCATGGAAATAAAGAGTGCAAAAGAATTGACGCACCAAGTCGGGGCAAAATCCTCACTCAGTGTGGAAAGATAAAACACATTTATATTCCTCAAAGCTTCATCCACATAGCTGAAATCCGACTCTAAATAATAGTTATGCCACCCCATATTGAGGGGAAATGGATGGCTTCCTTCAGTTCATCATAGAAATCAATCCACATCTTCAACTTAGTCACAATCCAAAAAACGTGGATCACCATGGTTGGTCATTTGTGGAAAGCGATATGGATTGAGTTCACGAATGTCATGTCACCTTTCAAGATCACACTTCCCCAAGTTTAAAAGAGGGACCTCTTCAACCTCAATCTCATCAGCTTCTTCCACGTTCATCAGAACACCGACCGGAACCACGACCAGCCGGAAACCTTCTCATATTGACCACTAGCATCCCTTCTTGTAAACACAAACTGCCCACGATCACTATCCTAACCCTTTGATGGCTTGTAACCAGTTAGATGGTATAGCTTCCTTTGGGACTCTCACTTATCTGTTTCTTCTTCTTTGCTTGACGAGGAGCAACAACATATTCATCACCTGTGAAATAGACTTAGGTACATAGCAAATATAATCATACATGGCATAGGAAGGATCGCCAAAGAGGTCAACTTTGACAAGGTGAAATTTGGGGGCCAAACTGCATTTCGGTTTCCAACTGGCTCTAGCACCAGTCAAACAAACCTTGGACCAGAAAATATTCTGATTGAACGGCGAAATTGAAAGCAATTTTTCTCCCAACGCTTCTCAATACTTTTCCAAATGAAAATGAAGCTATGAAGGGTCATGAATATTCGTGGTAGACACCTAAGGAACAAGATTTAATCCTAAACACCATCAAATCCTCCTTTTGTGGAGAAATGTAGGAGAACTTGAAGAGTAGAGATAAGATCATGCTCCTTTCCCTAAGTCGTCAGAGGAACATTTCTACGGAGGACATTTGGCACATAGATGCCCAAAGTCCTTCCAAAATCTCCCTCTTATTGGAATTCAAACTTCGCATGTGTTTTTAAATGAATAGAAAATATAGATATTATAGCATTGAGACTAGATAACTAGATTATAGTGTTCTAGGCATGTCCATTGGCCGAGAAAACACCAAATAAAGCCCCAATGAACATGACTCAAACTAGTGAAGGCCATGAACCTCAAGAATAGAGAAAAACATAAGAGGAAAAAAATCGTGAGGAATTTCTCCCTCTATGTTTGAACACAAATGTCATGATATGGTTGGATTCATTTGACATTAGATTTATGATGTAGCACACATAGGTATGCATCATGCCAAGGAATAGTAAGATGCTCACCCTACATATGCCACACATCTAAGCTAGATAGCATGAATAGTAAAGGAAGTAATGCAAGTAGTTTAATCAGGTTTTTGGAATCAAGAACAACAAGTTAACCTCTCAACTCAACAAGCCGGGCTTCATCCAAAGCTTTCGTGAAGATATCCGCTAATTGGTAATTTGTTTTGCATAACTGAGAGTAATGTTACTGATACGTCTCAAACGTATCTATAACTTTTGATGTTCCATGCTTGTTTTATACCTATTGCTACATGTTTTATATACACTTCATAGCATTCTTATGCATTTTCTGGGACTAACCTATTAACAAGATGCCACAGTGATACTTCCTGTTTTCTACTGTTTTTCCGTTTCAGAAAATCTAGTCAGGAAATATTCTCGGAATTGGACGAAAATCAACGGACATCAGTTTTTCACCGACACGTACACGGAGTCCAAAGGGCGCACGGAGAGGCGACCCAGGGCCGCCACGCCATACTAGGGCGCGGCCCCCATGCCTGGCGCGCCCAGGTATGGCGTGGCGCCCTCGGGTGCATCCCGACGCCGCCCTTTCGCCTATTTATTCCTTCCGTCCCGAGAACCCTAAACACCCAAGCAATTATCCACGAAAAGTTTCGTCGCCTCCGCCGTCACAAACCCTAGTTCGGGAGGGTTCTGAAGCTCTTCCCGACACCTTGCCGGAGGGGAGATCATCACCGGAGGGCTCTACATCACCATGCCTGCCTCCGGAGTGATGCGTGAGTAGTTCATCCTTGGACTACGGGTCCATAGCAGTAACTAGATGGTTGTCTCTCCACTTTGTGATATCATGTTTAGATCTTCTGAGCAGCCTATCATGATCAAGATCATCTTATTGTAATGCTACATGTTGTGTTTGCTGGCATCCGATGAATAGTGATACTATGATCAATGTAACACCCCACTTTTGGGTAGCCAGAAAAACATAGTTGTTAGAGAGCCAAAAATCAGGGCCAACAAAAACTTTTTAAAATGCTTCACGAATGTTGGTGTTTTCCTTCTGATTGCTCTGTTAACCTTGTCTGCTTTGTAGTTTGTGTTAACAACCACTGAAATATCAACCTATGAACCCAACCTAGATAAATTATGTTTAATCTTGGTGATCATGCCATGACAAGAAAAATAATCCATATATCTTCTCTAATCTTATTTTGGCCAAACTCTTTTTCAAAGATGCTTTGAATTTATCAACTGCCCAAATGCCTAGGATTTAAGAAAGTACAGTATTCCCAAAAAATTACCTGTTTATAAACTATGGAGGTCTATATAATATCTCCTGCCTATTTTCAACCTTGTTGTTTTGCAAGTATTTACATCTCTTATTTTAAAACTCCTAGTTTCAACACCCTTTGAAAACTAATGCAAGTGGGAAGTATATTACCCCATATATTTTCTATATCAAAATCTTTTGAAAAGTATGATGGAGGTAATCATCTCCTACCTGTTTTCAAAACAAGCTACTTTTACAAGTGTTTCAAAACCCCATCTTACTTCCTCTTTTGCAAAGACTATTAGTGGGGACTATATTACCCCTATACTTTATCTTATCTATATTCTTTTTGAAAGTATCAGAATTGAGTTGAAATACTTTCCAAATCATATTGTCATGATCTTGCTTGTTCAGCAACTCACAAAAACACTTGGGAAATTGGTTTGTAAACACAATTGTTTGACTGAATTTGTTGTCTTGTTGTGACCTGCTAGAGGTGTGATCATTCCTATGTTTATCTTGGAATGGTTATACTTGTTTGTTTGTGAGTGTGTGTGGACCTAAATAATTTGAAACCTACAAATAACAGGACCATATAAAAAGAAGCAGACTAAAATCCTATCTTCAATCCCATGTTCTTATCTCCTTAAAATCCTCCAACTTTGGAGACATGCCATAATGGAAAAACTTGGTCTTTTCACCAATGCACCTTGTTTAATCTCTTCTCTTATATCGATTCCTCCTACAAGCTTTGCAATTGGATTTTTGAAAACTTTCTAGATATTTCTATCAAAGCCATTTTCAAGGCTATGCAAATCTTTGACCATATCTTCTTCCACTTGAATCATCTTGGCAACCTTTCTAAAATCACTCCTTATTCTTTTGAGCTCAACCAAAATTTCCTTGCCCATCCTCATGACTTATATTTCACATCTACTAAGGCCAATGTTCTTGCCTTGGCCATTAAACCTCTTTTCTCTCCAAGTATTGATGCCTACTAAAAAGCCTCCTATTTTCCTTGTTTTCATAAGAAATCTCAAATATTTTTCAAATCAGTTATTTATTAAAAATCACTTCTGTGATCCATACTATATAACCTCTCATCTCAATTCAAAAATATTTGTTTTAGAAGCATTTTCTTATTTATTATAATTTATTTACCAAAGGGCCAGAAATGGATTTTTAAATATTTTGTGAATAAAAGTATTTCCAAAATTCTTAGCAAAATTACCCAACATTCCTATGGTCTTATGTGACCCCTTTATTCAAAAATATTTGCTTGTATTACTCAAAATTTTGGAGAAAACATTCAAAAATAGATACAACAGTTTTTGGAAATTTCAAAGTTTTCAAAGAAAACAATTTCAGAAACATGTGAGACCACCACCTCTAGACTCCATTTTTCATTCTCTACCTCTTAGACATGTTTTCACACTTGTGTTATGTTCAATGTTTTGGAGAAAATGACCAAAACCTTCTCTGCCCCAAACGAGGATGTCATTGGATTCCTCTTATCCTGGTAATTTATCCCTCTCTCTCTATATCTTCCTTGCACCCTAGCGCAGTAAACTTCTATGTTAACATCCTGGACATAATTCCTACACCCCTACTCTCTCCTAGCTTCTTGATTAGAGCAAAGCAATCATCATTTTCTTAGGGCAGAGCACTTGACCACCACCTCATCGTCCAATCCACGCCCTCGTTCCACCTCGGGAGAGAGCAACGCGCCAGCACTCTCCCCTCTTGTCCTTTACCTCGCTGGCGAAGCACCACTCCCCCTCGATGCCCTCACCTCTCTACCCGAGCACCGCCGAGACCCTCCAGCACGCGGTGACCACGTCACAGTGCGCATGCACGTTCTGACCGAACCAGACCGCGCACCACTCCCTTCCCTCATCCTCATGCACGCCCAGCTCCTCTGAGACCCCCACAACACCGCCCGGCTTGCCCAATCGCCAGCCCGTGCTCTCTCCGCTCCTGCCCGTGCACACCGTGCACCATGGACCAGCCTCCCCCTCGTTTTAAGCCACGGGCCGTCTTTTCACCCTCTCTCCTTGTCCATTCTAATCGCACACCACCCCTCTGTCGTCCAGGAAACGAGAGCAAGCTCTCTCGTGCTCTAGCTCGGTGGAGCTAGGGTTTTCCTTCTCGCGGCCGCCACCTTGCCGGGAAGATTGCGAGCGACTCCATCCCCCGTTCCTCTCCATTTTTGCACCTTCGTGTTCCCCATGTTCTTCTCTTCCTCATGCTCCCTTTCTCCTTGTCCAGGAAACCACAGAGCCATCGCCGCCGTCCAGTGCCTGTCGCGGACGACCTCGACCGCGCCGTCCACTGGGATCCAGCCGGCAAGATCTGCTGCCACCCACGCCTTCCCCAAGCTCTCCACACCTCATTTCCACCCTCTCCTTCAACACACAGAAGCCCTAGGTGAGAAAATCATCCTCACCCATGTTCTAGGGTTCGGTCTCGCGTCTGTGCGCGTCGCGGCGGAGAAGACAACCATCGGCCATCGATCTCCGCATCCACGACTCTGTTTGAACCAGGCGCCGTCTATTCCTGGCCGTCGATCTAGAGATCGACGATGACTTACCCCTTCGCCTGCGCGCGCTCCGTCGCGCGCCGGCCCGGCGCAGTTCGGCCCAGCTCGCCGCAGATCTGGCCCGTGACCTTTTTTTCTGTCATGTTAATTCTTTTATCCACGGATCTGTTTCAGGCACCTAGGTTTAAATCCAGTTAAATTAGTACAAATTTGTTTTTAGCCAAACCAAAAATCACAGTGCTACTAGAATGTTTTTTTAACCACATGCAACTTGCAAAGTTGAAAAATATGAACTAGTGTGGCCTTGAAAAATGTTTTGCTGTCACTGGTCTCAAACACTATTTCATCAATAATTTGAGTTTGGTTAATCCAAATTGAGTGAATCCAATTGTTTTGGAAAGCCCTTGTGAATATCTCTCACTAGAATTTTACCCCATGTGATTGTGATGCGTAGAACAGAAGTTGTTTGTGTTTTAAAATAGGGTCAGAGGACACTTTGAACATTTTTAACAAATTCTATAAATTTAATTTTGAAGCAAAATCAAATGTGTTAGTTTCTAATGTTATCAGAGAACCAGAATCTAGCTTTGTATCATTTTTGAAGTGGTAAAACTTCCTGGTTGATTTAAATTGCTCTAGTAGTGTTTTCTGACTTAACAAGCTATTAAAAGAATTGGAAGTTGCCTTAATAAAAATAATGTCTTGCTTGATGGTAGTTGTGTTGAAAGTGTGGACTGCTTGTTTAAACTTGCTTAATATGTTAGTACTGTTAGTGTTTTATGCTAGGTTAAAACAAAGTAAAATAATCTTGTATGGTTAATTAATACTTGTAAAAAAATTGCTTATTTATGCTTGTGTTGCTTAAAAAATTGTTTAAACTAAATGACCACTCTCAACAACAAATTTTATCCACTGATTGTTTAAAAGTTTGCTAGTGGTGATTAGCCTTGCTTGTAACAAGTAGACCCTGAAATATGTAACTTGCTATCTTAACTCCTAGAGTAAAAACTGATTCAAATCTTGCTGCTTTGCCAACCTTGTGTGATAAAATAATAGCCTTGGGTCTTGTGCTTGTGTTTGTTAAACTTGCCCTATGCGTATGCTTGTGGATTGTCTTGCGGTATGTTGATTGTGTTCTTTTTATTTTCACGATGCTAGAAAATCACGAGGAGGAATTTCCAGCTGAGGGTTTTTCTCGGGATTATATTGATCAGCTGCAGCAGGGACAAACCTTTGACCAAGGCAAGCCATCTCAGAAACTTGCAAACCATCATCTATTTTGTTTTACTTGTCCCATGCATATTTTCCTGCATTATATATACCTATTATATCCCCATGTTCTGGTATATACTCCAGACCGTAGCAAAAACTGTAGGACACCCTACCAACCACCCTTTTTCAAGTTCTTAAAGAGTAAAATTATAGGATCGGCACCCTGGTGTTGTTTTTGGAAAAACAAAATGATTTACGAAAACCCTCTTGGGAAGGTGGGACCTTGCCCAATTGATGGTATGGATATGAGGAGTTTTCAGAGAAGTGTTTTTCTAAAAACGACACATAACCTAGTTGTAAGGACCCCTCGTACCGAAGTCCGAGGTGCCCACGTTATGTAAACAGATCATGATCCCAATGATCAGTGCATCGCGATCACATAACCAACATGGTATACAAAGTTACATCATTTAACTCGAATAGTACAAGACTTACATAAATGATGGTCACATGACCTAGTCTACAAACATCGCCACACATGGCGGGTTTAATTACGATATAGCGGAAGCACTCGGCAAGCGTCGGCCCTCGTCACGTCCTGACAAAATCCCATGTTGGCAGTTGACCGGTGACACTTAGTTGGCGTAGTCGTCGGCGTACTCCTGCTCCACGTCGTACATCTCCACGTTGTAATCTGGACGTTTGAATATCCAGGGACATAGCCATATGAGTACATTTACGTACTCGCAAAACCACCTCAAGGCTTAAGTTTCATGGTAAATGCAATAAAACATTTTCGAAAACTGGGATGGCTGCTATATATGACTATAGGGCTTAATTTACACAAACGATGCTTCTAGACATAGAGAATACAACATCTCTATATCTTTGTTGAAAAAAGGCATTTGGAGATATAATTCTCCTACTTTTGGAAATGGCAGAAACCATTTCCACGTTTGAAAACACTTTGGAAAACTGTTTCAAACACTAGGATAGGGATGCCCCTTTTTCCTTTCCGGGTTCCGACTGGTTGACTCCCCGAGACCAACCATCTTCTCCCAAAATCCGTACCTCCCAGGTACCTTTTTGATGCCTCCTTGCTTCCATCGAGAAACCACTTTTCTTTTAAAAACATAAAAATTGCCCGTACGCCTAGATCGGGGACCTTTCCAACTGTCCATGACCGCGGACACGGCTATTCGAATAGTTTTACACTCTGCAGAGGTGGTGCACTTTCACCACACCAAACAGTCATTCCGCCGTGATTAGCCACGGTCCTCATACGACAGTATGCGGGGTTTCGGATAACATGATCAAAGCTTTTCACTATGTCGACCCTAGTACAGAGCCTCCTCTTCAGTGGGACTGGATCTCCCCGGCACCCAGTGGAGATGGCCATCGTATCGATCCGGTCTCTCCAAGCAACACTGCGCCATGACAGGAGGCCCACTGTTTGCAACCAGCAGCGATCCAGACTTGAACTGGATCCCGCATTTAGATAACTTGGTTCAGAGAGCCCCGCTGTCCTAAGCATTTTGAGGCGCTCCGTACTAAGATAAACAAGTTTCCGGCTAAGCCCTACCCATCTCAGGAAATGTGGTTGCACGGGTCAATTTTTCGGGCGGCCGCTAGGGCAGTACTTTGTTTTTCAAAACATCTCCACCACCGACTACTCCCAGCAGCTCGGGTTTTCGTAAACTCTCCGATTGCTCCCAGCAACTCAGGTTTTCGTAAACTCTCCGATTGCTCCCAGCAACTCGGGTTTTATAAAACACTTTCCCACCGATCGCTCCCAGCGACTCGGGTTTTCTTCCGAAAACATTTTATCGAAAGCCGGCTCCGATCCTATAGTTTTGAGGTAAGATCATAAGGATATACTTCTAGAAAATATAATTTTCTTGATAGCGCCTTCAGTAGAAGGTTTCTCAAGTAGAGACTTATTTTTATAAAACCTATTATATACTAGTAGATATCTTTGGCCAAACAATATTTTGTAAAATAGTTTTGGGGTGACGAAAATGCCACAGAAGAAATAAAACATGCATTATTTTATTTTGAAAACAAAACATGCTTTGTGTAAATAGTAGGATTTCAGTAAGATGTTGAGGTGGCTTGCCTTGCTCAGCAAAGTGTCCCTGGTCCTGTTCTTCTTCGTAGGCAGGTTCAGCTCCCACGTACTGCTCCTCCTCTTGCGGCCCTATCGTACCGGAAAAATTAAACGCAACTACCGTTAATTCTAAGTAGCGGGTTGACAACAATCTAAAGTAGTTAAACAAAACAGCAAGCATTTCATTACACAAAACAATATCTGGACACACCTCTAAAACAATCCTAAACACAAACCATTAATAACAATCAATTAAAATATGACCTTTTTAATAGTGGCAAAATTGCTGTTTTGGGGAAGTATGCACAAGTCCTAAAATAATGCACCTAAAATTAAATCCTTCTACCACAGTACTCCTAGTAGTCATACAAAGCTATAGAAATTGGATTTGCATCAAAACATCACACTAAACAAGAATTAAAAATCCCACAAAAGCTACTGGTCTCAGAACTAAAAGAATTAAAACTTCAGTTCTAGGAACCTCCTGCATGCAAGGTTAAATTCTAAGGAAAGGTATTGATTTTAGCTTTCTGTAGAAATTGGATTCACTCCAATTGGACACTCCTAGCTCAAGCTATCTTAAAAAGAGTGAAACATAAAGTTTTCACTAGATCTAGAAGCTACCACGAATTACAATTTATTTTTGCACCAAACCACCTCTGCATGGTTAAGAAAACTCAAGGGCATTTAGCAAAATTTACCCTAAATAATTTGCATGCACAGATCTAGAACAAACAAATTAATCTAGACACAAACAATTAACAAGAACTGCAAAAGAATAAAAGCTACGGCTAAAAAAAAAGAAACGGGCTGCGCATGGACCGGATCTGGCCTGCGGGTGAGTTGGGCCGGCCCATCTACGCGGCAGCGCAGCGCAGCGCGCGGAAAAAACAGCCCGCGGCGCGGGAATCAAACTCGGCCGTCGATCTTGAGATCGACGGCGTGTAGTCGTCGTCTCCATCTCGCGCGCGTGCATGCAGGCCGGCGAGAGGAAGGACGGCGCGGCGGCGGGCGGCTCACCTAGGGCGTGCAGGCGGCAGTGGAGGGTTGGGGATGGTGGAGTGGGTCGAGGGGGGGCGCGGGCGTGGACGGCGCCAACGGAGGTGGCCGGGATCCAAGGCGGCGACGGCGGCATCTTCCACGGGACGAGCACGGGCGGGAGCTCCACGGGCTGCCTCTGGTCAAAACGAGAGGGGAGGGAGTGAGCTCTTGCAGAGGGGAACTCGTGGGGCCAACAATGGTGGAAAATGGGTGAGAGAGACGGCGGTTACGGCTGGTTTCCTCCGACGGTGGCCGACGGTTTTCTTGCACGTTCTCGAGCGGCAGAGGCGACGGGCTTGCGAGGGGATGCAGGGGTGGGGTGGGGTGAGTGGTGTGCGTGCTCTGGGGAATAAAGTGGGGAAGGAGAAGCCGGGGTCGGGCTCTAGATAATGCCCACCCTTTTTAGGGTTTTCGGATAAGGAGGGCAGTGGGGGTGGCGTGGGGCGCGTCTATTGGCGTGTTGGGGCGGTGGAGGAGTGGGCAGGGTGGAGGTGGTCGGGAGGACGTGTCTTGGCCAGTAGGGAGAGAGTGAGTGGAGCTCCATTGGCCAATTTTGGAAAAGGGGGAGAGGGGAGTGGTGGAGAGGGTGATGGGGGGCTGACTTGTGGGTCCTAGCTGACTAGGATGTCCACCCTGGTTAGAGAGGTGAGAGGGTGGTCGGGGTGTGAGAGGAGGGGCTGGTTTTAGATAGTTTTAGGGTTAAATAGAAAAAGGTGCACTTTGTTAATTTGGTGCCATGTTCATCACTAAACATTAAGCAACCAGGGGGTTAATTAGGGCTAAAAAGAGTTCTCCAAGCAAGGACATGTGATGGAGAAGAGAGGGGTGCAAGTGCATTGCCCAAGGGGGTCCTGGGGGTGCTTATCGGAGGAAGTGCAAAAGTGTATCCAACTCAGGTCAAAAGGTCACAGGTTTGACTAGCTCCCTAAACTTATATGCTAAAGTGATCAAACATTTTTGTAAATTTTAAAGGAGGCTAAGGTTGAATACTAGGGATGTTTAAGAAGAGGTAGGGTGAGTTGCATGCCCAATAATAATAAAAAAACACCACTGGTAAGCCTCTAGAAAAGCTAAAAGTTAACAGGAGTTAAGATATATTTTCTATCTATATAAAATCGAAATTTTGTAAATATCAACACCAAACCATTTTTACAAGAGGTAATACATTCCACTCAAGCAAGACAAGGAAAACAAACCTTTAGATACCAAATCAAATCATGTGCATCAAATGATGCTACAATAAATCACCACATGAACACTCATTAAATAACACCCTCAAGTCAAGCAATTCAAACACAAACAATTATCAATCAACAACATCCTAAACCCTTAGTATAATTAAGTGATATAGGGATCACACATAATCATGACAAGGTGGTGTTTAAAAGTTTCTCAACTCATAACTTCATAGCTTTCAAAAGGTTTGATAAATAGAAATATATGAGTAATAAATCTCCCACCTGTTTTATTTTCAAAGATGTTGAAAATAAGAGTTTGAAAATAAGGGATGTTGATACTTACAAAATTACATAGTTGGATTTTTGGTAGGAGATATTTTATACATCTCCATAGTTTTGGAAACACTTAAATTTTTGGAATACTTTTACTTTTCTCAAATAGTAGGTTTTTGGGTTGTTGCTAAAATCAAGACATCTTTGAAAAAGAGGTTGGCCAAAATAAGATTGGAGAAGATGTATGGATAATTCTTGTCATGACATGATCACCAAAATTTAAATGATATGCTAAATTAGTTGAGTTCAAAGGTTAGTGTTTTCAGTGGTTGTTAACTCAATCAACAAAGCAGACAAGGTCAAGTAGAGCAATCAGAAGTGAGACACAAGCATTAATGCAGTATTTCAAAAAGTTTTTGTTGACTCTGATTTTTGGCTCTATAAAAACTGTGCTTTTCTAGCTTCCCAAAATTGGGGCGTTACAGATCTTCCCCCCTTAAAAGAATCTCGTCCCGAGATTCCTAAGCGTGTACTAAGAGAGTGCAAGGTTCGTGGGTTTGTTGCTCCTTCATCTTCCGGGGTTGTTGATTCTCAACTGAGGTCTCCTTGTCGATACGTCATCGGATTTTCTTCCGGACGGCTTTTGATCTCTGCTGAAGGTGCTGTCATGAAGGTCGATGCTGATCAGCGCTCTTGTGGAGTTGACTTCAAATACTCCAGAGTTAGGGCTCAAAGAACAGTTTTGTCAAAGCACCCTAATAAAACTAGTGTATGCCTTCCCCCCTTAAAAAGGGGCCTTGAAGGGTAGCTGTTGAAGGTATAAGTTGTTGCCGACTTCAATTTGTTGTTGTTCTTGGGTACCACGGCGATCTTTGTCTTGGTCGTAGCTCCTTGGCGCTTGCGGTTGATGTAGACACTTGTCCAGATATTGCCGTTTTTTAGGGGTTAGCAGTTAAATATCAGCCAATAGTTTTTTCAAGCCTCACAGGGTGTGTCAGGTCCGTAGACTTGGCTCTCTCCGGCTTTTCCTAAAAAGCAAAAGGGTACTACAAGCTACTAAAGGCGCCTAACTTGCTTAGTGTGTTGTCAACAGCAATAGTCTTCGGGCCTTTTGTCGTTCTTGGTGCCTTGTTAGATATGATGTCTTCTATTGTGCCCACCTTCGGCTTAGCTGACGAACAAAATTGATGAGGACTTCCTTGGTTTGTTGACTTCATTACGCCACATACTATCCTTCAGAGGTTGGTTCTATCTTAATTAGCCTAGAAGATTAGTTAAGATACTTATTGCTATCAGACTCAAGTCGGGCAAGTCGAGTTAATAAGGTTAGCGCATAGAAGACACTTATGACTCTTGGTTCGGGTTCATCTTGATGTAGACGATCTTCAGTGCTGGTTGTCTTCGTTGTTGCTGACGTTGATCTTCTTTGTGTGTCACGGCTTGAGGGCTTCATAAAATCTTCAAAAAGTAGTGGCTCTTGGCGTTCTTGTAGTCCTCCGTATTGCCATCCGTAAGAGAGACTTCCGTTGGCACCTATTTTCTTGTCTCGGTTTGGTAGGTCTTGAGTAGGTTAGTTGATTAGCAAAACGACAAATTGGTGCTAGGGGTTACTCTAAAGTTAGATACGTTAAGTTAGTGATGGTATACATGTAATTCGAAAAGCTCATTAGTTTAGACAAGGCTCGTCACAACACGGGGATGAGCTTTCTCCGGGGGGGCGGGGGGGTCTTCTGTATCAGGTGCAGTTAAAAGCTCTCACGTATCAAAGTTTAGATCAGCGGCAAAACATTAAAGAGAGGTTTTCTATACAGTTTGGAAAGGCATCACGATACATCTAACGCTAAAAAGGGGCCAAAAAGACATTTTGTGCAGATGCAAAAAGATGTTTAAGCAAAGGGGAAATTTGGGTCTAACATATGCTGCCGGCGAAGAGTGCTTGTGAAACACACCAGAAAAACAACACACCAACGACAAGCATACAAATCATCGTCAACCATTAGGTGCATCAAGTCTCAACAGAAGCAGCACACACGACAAAGTTCCGCACATGGGCATAGTTTTTAACCCTAAACATAACAACAAACTAACTTGCGACTGGGAGGGGAACATGACTTCATTCAACCATCGGAAACTACTAGATGTGGCGCTTCTTGGAAGATTCGTTCTTGGGGAGGGACTTTTTGTTTGCCTTCAAAGCTTCAACCTCCTCGTAGGTGTCCTTGAGATCCTTCCGGGTGTTGAGAACTCGGTACTTGAGTCTTTCTCCCATTTCATCAATGGCGGCCCATGCAGCGCTCCTTGCTGACTCCATAAAGGAGGCGTACTGAGACTCTGAGTTGGTGAACATCATGTATCCCGTTTTGTTTTGATCATCACCTTTGTTCTTGTAGAGGTGGAGTTGCACCCACCAAAGCTCTTGTCCATTCTCCATCCAAGGAAAACCCTTGTAAACTGCGGGTCCTTCAAGTTCGAAGCTCAGCATGAGGTTCTCCAGAGCCTTGGGAAACTCAGTGGTGCTTTCCAAAGTCATGGTCATCGTCGGACCCTTCTTGAGTGATTCGATGAGGCTCAACATCTATAAATAAAGATAACATCTTAGGAGGGGGCGTAAAAAATAAAAGGATCAAGGCTAAGGTATCTCGGTAGAAGGTAGGCTTTCAGTCCTAGGGTCTTTTACTAGTTTGACGCCATTCCTAAGGTCCTTATTTCTATTTATCAAGGTACACACAGACACAGGGCACACAGTCAACTAATGCTCACGCAAAAAGCACACAAGAAAGTCACATATTCAAGCAGAAAGCATACCAGCGAAACAGCACACCAAACATCTATAGTACCAAAGGGCACTTAGCAATCGCGATAGTCGGATAATCCAACCAAAGGTCATATCCTACCTTATCCTATTGGTTTGGCGTCACATGGTTGCTAAAGTCCTCATTTGGTCACCTTGGGTTCTTGCTGAAAAGTTTGAGATTGTCCGGTTTGCTGAGGGAGTAACATTGTTGGGGTTGAGTCGAGGGTGCAAAGGTGATTTTGCATTCTTGTTCGGCATTCTGCACCTCCGAGGTATTTGGAGGTCCTAGCCTTCCTGTCATCGACGATTTTTGTCTTGTGGACTATGCATCTGAGGACTCTTGTCTCCGTCTTGGCTCTAGCTACTTAGGTCTCACTTGGGTCTGTCGTCAAGCGTAAACAAGTTTTGAATAGGGACAAGAGAGTAGAGAAAACTCTTTTGAAATACTTTGGAATTAGAAAAGGTAAGATCAAGATATTAATGAGAATAGGTGAGGAGTGGAAACCATACTAGGCTCACCTTGAAGAAAATAGATTAGGCAGAATTAGGTTTTAGCAAAATATTTCCTTCCTAAGCTAACGACCATGCTAACTAAGGTCTCCTAAGGTCAATGATGGCTCTGATACCAAGTCTGTAAGGACCCCTCATACCGAAGGCCGAGGTGCCCACGTTATGTAAACAGATCACGATCCCAAAGATCAGTGCATCGCGATCACATAACCAACATGGTATACAAAGTTACATCATTCAACTCGAATAGTACAAGACTTACATAAATGATGGTCACATGACCCAGTCTGCAAACATCGCCACACATGGTGGGTTTAATTACGATATAGCAGAAGCACTCAGCAAGCGTCGGCCCTCGTCACGTCCTGACGAAATCCCACGTTGGCAGTTCACCTGTGACACTTAGTTGGCGTAGTCGTTGGCGTACTCCTCCTGCACGTCGTACATCTCCACGTTGTAATCTGGACGTTTGAATATGCAGGGACATAGCCATATGAGTACATTTACGTACTCGCAAAACCACCTCAAGGCTTAAGTTTCATGGTAAATGCAATAAAACGTTTTCGAAAACTAGGATGGCTGCTATATATGACTATATGGCTTAATTTTCGCAAACGATGCTTCTAGACATAGAGAATACAACATCTCTATATCTTTGTTGAAAAAGGCATTTGGAGATATAATTCTCCTTCTTTTAGAAATGGCAGAAACCATTTCCACGTTTGAAAACACTTTTGGAAAACTTTTTCAAACACTAGGATAGGGATGCCCCTTTTTCCTTTCCGGGTTCTGACTGGTTGACTCCCGAGACCAACCATCTTCTCCCAAAATCCGTACCTCCCAGGTACCTTTTTGATGCCTCCTTGCTTCCATCGAGAAACCAGTTTTCTTTTGAAAACATAAAAATTGCCCGTACGCCTAGATCGGGGACTTTTCCAACCGTCCATGACCACGGACACGGCTATTCGAATAGTTTTACACTCTTCAGAGGTGGTGCACTTTCACCACACCAAACAGTCATTGCGCCGTGATCAGCCACGGTCCTCATGCGACAGTATGCGGGGTTTCAGATAACATGATCAAAGCTTTTCACTATGTCGACCCTAGTACAAAGCCTCCTCTTTAGTGGGACTGGATCTCCCCGGCACCCAGTGGAGATGGCCATCGTATCGATCCAGTCTCTCCAAGCAACACTGCGCCATGACAGGAGGCCCACTATTGGCAACCAGCAGCAATCCAGACTCGAACTGGATCCCGCATTTAGATAACTTGGTTCAGAGTGCCCCGCTCTCCTAAGCATTTTGAGGCGCTCCGTACTAAGATAAACAAGTTTCCGGCTAAGCCCTACCCATCTCAGGTAATGTGATTGCACGGGTCAATTGTTCGGGCGGCCTCTAGGGCAGTACTTTGTTTTTCAAAACATCTCCACCACCGACAGCTCCCAGCAGCTCGGGTTTTCGTAAACTCTCCGATTGCTCCCAGCAACTCGGGTTTTCGTAAACTCTCCGATTGCTCCCAGCAACTCGGGTTTTCATAAACTCTCCGATTGCTCCCAGCAACTCAGGTTTTATAAAACACTTTCTCGCCGATCGCTCCCAGCGACTCGGGTTTTCTTCCGAAAACATTTTATCGAAAGCCGGCTCCCATCCTATAGTTTTGAGGTAAGATCATAAGGATATACTTCTAGAAAATATAATTTTCTTGATAGCGCCTTCAGTAGAAGGTTTCTCAAGTAGAGACTTATTTTTTTAAAACCTATTATATACTAGTAGATATTTTTGGCCAAACAATATTTTGTAAAATAGTTTTGGGGTGACGAAAATGCCACAGAAGAAATAAAACATGCATTATTTTATTTTGAAAACAAAACATGCTTTGTGTAAATAGTAGGATTTCAGTAAGATGTTGAGGTGGCTTGCCTTGCTCAGCAAAGTGTCCCTGGTCCTGTTCTTCTTCGTAGGCAGGTTCAGCTCCCACGTACTGCTCCTCCTCTTGCGGCCCTATCATACCGGAAAAATTAAACGCAACTACCGTTAATTCTAAGTAGCGGGTTGACAACAATCTAAAGTATTTAAACAAAACAGCAAGCATTTCATTACACAAAACATTCTCTGGACACACCTCTAAAACAATCTTAAACACAAACCATTAATAACAATCAATTAAAATATGACCTTTTTAATAGTGGCAAAATTGCTGTTTTGGGGAAGTATGCACAAGTCCTAAAATAATGCACCTAAAATTAAATCCTTCTACCACAGTACTCCTAGTAGTCATACAAAGCTATAGAAATTGGATTTGCATCAAAACATCACACTAAACAAGAATTAAAAATCCCACAAAAGCTACTGGTCTCAAAACTAAAAGAATTAAAACTTCTGTTCTAGGAACCTCCTGCGTGCAAGGTTAAATTCTAAGGAAAGGTATTGATTTTACCTTTCTGTAGAAATTGGATTCACTCCAATTGGACACTCCTAGCTCAAGCTATCTTAAAAAGAGTGAAACATAAAGTTTTCACTAGATCTAGAAGCTACCACGAATTACAATTTATTTTTGCACCAAACCACCTCTGCATGGTTAAGAAAACTCAAGGGCATTTAGCAAAATTTACCCTAAATAATTTGCATGCACAGATCTAGAACAAACAAATTAATCTAGACACAAACAATTAACAGGAACTGCAAAAGAATAAAAGCTACGGCTAAAAAAAAAGAAACGAGCTGCGCATGGACCGGATCTGGCCTGCGGGCGAGCTGGGCCGGCCCATCTGCGCTGCAGCGCAGCGCAGCACGCGGAAAAACAGCCCGCGGCGTGGGAATCAAACTCGGCCGTCGATCTTGAGATAGACGGCTTGCAGTCGTCGTCTCCATCTCGCGCGCGTGCATGCAGGCCGGCGAGAGGAAGGACGGCGCGGCGGCGGGCGGCTCACCTAGGGCGTGCAGGCGGCGGTGGAGGGTCGGGGATGGTGGAGTGGGTCGAGGGGGGGCGCGGGCGTGGACAGCACCAATGGAGGTGGTCGGGATCCAAGGCGGCGACGGCGGCGTCTTCCACGGGACGAGCACGGGTGCGAGCTCCACGGGCTGCCTCTGGTCAAAAAGAGAGGGGAGGGAGTGAGCTCTTGCAGAGGGGAACTCGTGGGGCCAACAATGGCGGAAAATGGGCGAGAGAGACGGCGGTTACGGCTGGTTTCCTCCGACGGCGGCCGGCGGTTTTCTTGCACGTTCTCGAGCGGCAGAGGCGACGGGCTTGCGAGGGGCTGCAGGGGTGGGGTGGGGTGAGTGGTGTGCGTGCTCTGGGGGAAGAAAGAGGGGAAGGAGAGGCCGGGGTCGGGCTCTAGACAATGCCCACCCTTTTTAGGGTTTTCGGACAAGGAGGGCAGTGGGGGTGGCGTGGGGCGCGTCTATTGGCGTGTTGGGGCGGTGGAGGAGTGGGCAGGGTGGAGGTGGTCGGGAGGATGTGTCTTGGCCAGTAGGGAGAGAGGGAGTGGAGCTCCATTGGCCAATTTTGGAAAAGGGGGAGAGGGGAGTGGTGGAGAGGGTGATGGGGGGCTGACTTGTGGGTCCTAGCTGACTAGGATGTCCACCCTGGTCAGAGAGGTGAGAGGGTGGTCGGGGTGTGAGAGGAGGGGCTGGTTTTAGATAGTTTTAGGGTTAAATAGAAAAAGGTGCACTTTGTTAATTTGGTGCCATGTTCATCACTAAACATTAAGCAACCAGGGGGTTAATTAGGGCTAAAAAGAGTTCTCCAAGCAAGGACATGTGATGGAGAAGAGAGGGGTGCAACTGCATTGCCCAAGGGGGTCCTGGTGTGCTTAGGGGAGGAAGTGCAAAAGTGTATCCAACTCAGGTCAAAAGGTCACAGGTTTGACTAGCTCCCTAAACCTAGATGCTAAAGTGATCAAACATTTTTGTAAATTTTAAAGGAGGCTAAGGTTGAATACTAGGGATGTTTAAGAAGAGGTAGGGTGAGTTGCATGCCCAATAATAATAAAAGAAACACCACTGGTAAGCCTCTAGGGAAGCTAAAAGTTAACAGGAGTGAAGATATGTTTTCTATCTATATAAAATCGAAATTTTGTAAATATCAACACCAAACCTTTTTTACAAGAGGTAATACATTCCACTCAAGCAAGACAAGGAAAACAAACCTTTAGATACCAAATCAAATCATGTGCATCAAATGATGCCACAATAAATCACCACATGAACACTCATTAAATAACACCCTCAAGTCAAGCAATTCAAACACAAACAATTATCAATCAACAACATCCTAAACCCTTAGTATAATTAAGTGATATAGGGATCACACATAATCATGACAAGGTGGTGTTTAAAAGTTTCTCAACTCATAACTTCATAGTTTTCAAAAGGTTTGATAAATAGAAATATAGGAGTAATAAATCTCCCACTTGTTTTATTTTCAAAGATGTTGAAAATAAGAGTTTGAAAGTAAGGGATGTTGATACTTACAAAATTACATAGTTGGATTTTTGGTAGGAGATATTATATACATCTCCATAGTTTTGGAAACACTTAAATTTTTGGAATACTTTTACTTTTCTCAAATAGTAGGTTTTTGGGTTGTTGCTAAAATCAAGACATCTTTGAAAAAGAGGTTGGCCAAAATAAGATTGGAGAAGATGTATGGATAATTCTTGTCGTGACATGATCACCAAAATTTAAATGATATGCTAAATTAGTTGAGCTCAAAGGTTAGTGTTTTCAGTGGTTGTTAACTCAATCAACAAAGCAGACAAGGTCAAGCAGAGCAATCAGAAGTGAGACACAAGCATTAATGCAGTATTTCAAAAAGTTTTTGTTGACTCTGATTTTTGGCTCTATAAAAACTGTGCTTTTCTAGCTTCCCAAAATTGGGGCGTTACACTAGTCTTCGCTGGACAGCCATACCGTACAACCACATTACTCCAAAATGGGCATGGGGCTTGACTGAAGCTTGTTTGTGTTAGTGTGGGATTTTACCTCAAATGCTATAAGGGGCCGTGACCCTTGAACCGAAATGTCGCTAGGAGTGGGGTGATGGGACATACAAAGTGTGGGACTGTTATGATTAACTTTCGCCACCGGTTGCAATCGATGGGTCTCCTGACGTGCTGGTGTGGTGTTGTGATGTTTGAGAAAGTAAAGATATTGAGAAATGTTATGGTTAGCACACACGGTGCCGGGGAGAACAAACCCACTCGAAGAGGTATATCCTATACTAGCATCGACATAGTGGAGGTTAGGATTAGTCATCTGATGAGTGCATGCTGTCTTGAACACTTCGTGATTAAATCACGGCGGATGTACTAGATCTTGTGGTGAAAGTGTACACACTCTGCAGAGTTAAAACTATTCGAATAGCCGCATCCGTGGTTGTAACATCCCTAGCTTTTCAAAAAGCTGAAAAATCAGAAAAATTTAAAACTTTTGAAAACTACTATGTATTTTGCTTTGAAAAGAAAAATCATGCATGCATTCATCATCATATAGCATTGTTTGCATTTGGTTATTTCAAAAGTGGGAAATAAATTTCCACTTGAAAACATATTTAAGAAAATATATTAGTAGAGCAAATTATGCTCCAATTTCTTTTGACTTTTGAACTATATTGTTCTTTTAATGTTGCTTGTGCTTGTTTGTATTTGTTGAAATATATTCTTGCAAAATGTTTATCTTGTGGTATTCAAGTTTTATTTAAGCCACCTCTGATTGTTTTAAACCTATTTTAAAATTGGACAACAAGTGTCATATTGTTTATTAAAAACCTAGTTTGGAAATCAAAATGATTTCTATTTGAATAGTGTGTTTGGTTGTGAGTTGTTTGTTTGTATGGATAATTATTCTATTACTTACCCATTCTATATTTTCAAGTTTATAGTATTGCCTTTGAAGGAAATTATTTATTTGATTTATAAAATGAGTTTCAAATTCATTTTGAATTATCAAACCCTTTTTAAACAGAATGAGTTTTTATGCAAATTACCCTTTGAGTGATATGTAATATTATTACTCATATTTTCCTTTGGTTTAAAAATATAATTTCAGAAGGAAATTATAAAACCCTAGTTTTCAAAAGACATTAATATGTCCAAAATTCATTTAAACATATTTCAAAAATTTAGACAAAATGTTTTGGAAAATATTATTTGAGGTTTTCAAATTAAAAGAGTTGGTTTTTACAAAACTATAGAAATTGGTTTGACTTAATTCGGTTTTGTATTTAAAAAGTTATTAAAGTTTTTAGGAAAAGAAAAGAAAAGCTTTTGAATAAAAAAGGGAACCCTAGTTAAATGGGCCGAGCCCATCTCTTCTCTACCGTGCGTGCAGCAAACAGCAGCCACGGCCCGCCTCGCTCCTTTTCTCTGACTGACATGTGGGCCCCCACCAATGACGTCACTGCCTTCAACCTCCCGTGCAAGAAAAGCTCACCGAAACCCTACCCGATTTCGGCTCAAATTGGTTGCGATTTGATCGCGTATCCTCCGTGCCTATGCCTCCATATAAACCTCCCGAAACCCTCTCTCAAAGCCCCCAAAAACCCTAGCCAATACGCCCCCAGGCTGCCCACAATCCGCCGCCGCCGTCCGCCATTGCCGCCGCCGTATTTCTTGAACGCCGGTGAGCACGGTCGATCTAAAGCCTTCCAATCCCTCCCATCCTCTTTGTTTTCCTCTTGCGCACCCGTGTGATTTTTCCCGTGCTTTATTTTGCGCCAGATCGACGGGAGCTTGCTCAACCGAAGCCGCCGCCTCGCCTTCGACTCCGGCGACGAATCCCCGGCGTACCCGACCGTCCCCGTCGTCCACGATCACGCCATCCACTCCGCACCAACCTCCCGCATCGCGTGGTAACAAAATCCCCTCCCGACCTCCATGTTTCGTCGAGTTCGTGTTTTCCGGCCATGGCGCCACCGCACCGGAGCCCCTCCGGCGACCTGGCGCTGCCCATCTATGGTCAGTTGGATCTGATCCATTGGATCCAGATCTAACGATCCAGATTAGATCCTTACGCAAACAGGTACCGGCGAATCAGAGCGCGCCACGTCGACAGCCCAGTCAGCAGCAGCGTCAGCAGCACAGTCAGCAGCTCCGCACCAACTAGAAGATGCCACGTCAACGAAGGACTTCATCGCGAAGATCTTTTCAGTTTTCTTTACGTTCTAGCCCCTGCGCGTCACAGATTAGTCCCTAGATTTTAGATTCATTATTAATTTTTATTCCTTTAGCCAAAATTTATGAAATTTATATTTTTGGAAAGCTAATAATGTGTAGAAACTTTCTGTATGCTTAATTTGAGGTTGGACGAAATTAATTTAGATAAATTTTAAAAATGGTTTAATTGATATTTTGGCTATAATTTAATTATAAAAATTGATAATTGAGCAAAATATTTTGCTATATTTTTGTTTGTATAAATAATGGCCGTAGCATTGCTCTGTATTTTTGTAGAAGTGTTTTTATGTGTTTTTGCATGTAAATTGTTTTTATTGCTTTTTAGGTGTTATTTTAATAAGTAAATTATATTAAAATTGTTTTCCACATTATTTTCGACTAGAAATTTTAGCTAAGTCATTATGACTATGTTGGATGCAAGATAACTTAGAAATATTTTGTCTCTCAAAACAAAACTAATTTCTTCCTTAGGAATTATTTGACAAGTGTTTTTGACAATACTTTTCCTTAGCAAAATCTAGCACCTCTTTTGGGTTCACTTTTCCTTAGGTTTATTTGTGACTTATTGTTTGACCCTTGGTCCTTAGTTATTTTGGATCATCTTCATTGCTTGCATTTCCTTAGAGCATTTTCATAAGCATGGCATGCATATTAAGTCCTTAGTATTATTTTTGTACTTCTTACATGACTTCCTCCTTAGAAATTTTGAGGATACATGTCAGCTATTATGACTCTCCTAGTAAAAAACCACTAAGTTAGAAATTAGTAGAAATCAAGGAAGGACTTAGCTTGAAAACAAGACTGCAGAAGCATCTCCAAGAAGAAATGACTTAGAAGAAATCAAGAGAAAGTTCATGAAGACCAACCAGCTGCATTTTCCAAGTCTTCATTTCCTTCTCTCCTTTCTTCCTCCTTCTCTTAAACTTCATGGTGGCTAAGTTATATTCAAGGTCAAACAGCTGCCAACATCATCAAGTCTTCAGAATCAACAAGTCCACAAATGCGCAATAAAGTCATCACATCAAGTAAAACTACAAGGAAGCAAAGAGAAGAATTTTAGAAGACCAACTACTTCTTTTTCTTTCTATCTCCTTTCTATTCTTGTCTCACCTTGGACATAGGCCAAGTCCTTGGTGTTTAAGACTAAGTTCATAGAGTGCTATTTGAAGATCAATGAAGCTGCAAAGGAGTTGAAGATTATTTGAAGACCAAACTTGTGAAGACTTAGAGTAGCTTTACAACCTTCAAGTGGTGGTTTTATCAAATTTATTTTACTCTACCTTGACCTTGCCTTAGCTGAATGGGATAATGTTATTTTGTTGTCTTTCCCTTATTTTGTTTTTCTTGTCTTTCATACCACATTTCTTTGTATCATCCTGCATCGCATGCACATCATAATTTTTCTAAGTGTTGCATTTATGATTGTATGTTTATTTGTGGTTTGTTTGACTTGTTAGAAATTCCGGAGAGAGACGAAAGTGGTTGCAACTACTACTACTACACTTCTGTTTGCCAAGGCAAGTGGCACACCCCCATAAATTTCCTAAGTATTTTTATATGCATTACTTAGTGTATTTCCTTATATGCATGTGTTGGATAGTATTATTGCTATATGCTAAATCCACCATACCTTTACTCTAGTTGTGTCTAGAATCCCCTTTGAAAACTTAGTAGAATATTTGATGCTATGCAAATGTGTTTTCTTTAAAATTTAATTCTACTAAGTAATTTATCACCTGGGTGGACTTGGTTATGAAAAGATGATGGAAAGGTTGAGTGTCATCTCTTAGGGGTGACCTCTAAGGGATGGTCACTTGTGGTTGCCACCCAGGGTATTAAGGGGCCAATGTTTTCTCCGAGTGAAGATTGCTTCCCGTGCAGCCATTAGTCATATGGGCTCTGGCTAGATGGATTAAGTTGCGTGGACTCGTCCCGACTTGACAGGTGGTGGTAGAATGGTTAGAATGGGAGCGCGTCAAGTCGGTATGGGATGGGAAAATGCTTCTGAAAAGTCTCGTCTCAACTCTCTCCTTTTCCTTAGCACAATTTGAGTGCTTGAGGATAGTTTGGGTTTGTTGGGTCTAATGGTGAAAGTGCACAACCTCTGCAGAGTTAAAAACTAAGTACTTAGCCGTGTCCCCGGTTACGGACAATTTGAGCAGCTGATCAAGGATTCAACGGAGGCTTCATCATTCCAATTTTGAAAGTAAAACTTGATGGTGAACAAGGGTAGATGAGACTATGGTCTTATACCATATCGTCTCCAACTTTTGAAGAAAATGTTTTACAAAGTGTTAGGCAAAATTGGCTTTTATGCAAAATAGCCTTGAACTCCACCAGCCAAATATGCATATAGGCTATAGAGTTATTCCATTAAGTGTCCACATAGTGTCACTTGCCAGATCCATTTTTAATGGTTCTGACCCACTCTGTTGCAAAATTTTATTTGTTGCAGAAATTTCTGACGATGAGTAAGGTTACGTTTGGGTTTCGAGTCTGCAACCAACATGTTTTCGCCTGTGGCACATGCAAAGGATGAGAACTCCATGAAGATTATTATTTCCGCTGCTTTACTCTATCAAGCTAGCTTTATGCTATGCAAGTTGTAATGAACTTTATTTTTCCAAGTCTGGATCATTCGTGTAATAATTGATACAATGTTGTGATATTCATCTTAAACTGTGTGTGCAAATGAAACGATCCAGGGGTTTGCACTATACACAGGTACCTTGCCATTTTCTAAGTGCAGGTACGCTACAGTGGTCATGGACAGTTGAAAGGCCATGTAGCTAGTATTATGTCGAAGTTTTCATAAATGGTGTTGTGTTGGAAAGAACGTGAGTACATGGAAGTACTGGAAGAAAAGGGAAAGAAAGTACCTTTGAGGTACAGAGCTGTGTTTTGAAAGAAAACCTGGAGGTGACCCTAGTCCTAAGAAGTTCTACAACGAAAACTATTTTTGGGAAAGCTTTTCAAAACCCTCAATGATACCTGGTATCTGCGAGAGGATTATTTTCTATAAAATTATATCTTTTGAAGTATGTTTTTCAATAAAGATATAGAGATGACAGCAACCATGGTAAATTTTACATTCACCATGGGTAGTGAACCTTATTTACTAAAGCCTTTCCTACCACAACCTCAAATTAGCATACCTTGCATCTATAAGCTAGTTTCTGAGTAGAGCTTGCGAGTACATTCAAACGTACTCATATTGGTTTCGTCCCTGGCTATTCTCTTAGCCAGACTTTAAGAAGGAGGAGTATACTAGAGAAGCGGAGTTCGTTGACGTCTGTGTGAACTAGGCCGTCTCCCAGTCAGTGCTGCCTGTAGGGTTATGGCAAATGACCTAGGTTCCACGTTGTTTGATGATTCCGCTACAATTACCTATTGAAGATTATCACTTCAATCAAGTAAGTATATTTATTCGGTATTTATGGATGTTCTTTCGATACAAGTTTGATTGTGCTCAGCGACACATTGATCATGGGATCGCTGATGTTGTAGGCACAAGGGAATTTCGGACATCTAGTCCGGGGTCCCCACAAACTTGGTATCAGAGCCATCCTGACTGTAGGAGACCTTAGTTAGCATGGACGTTAGTTAGAAAGAAAATATTTTTGGTAAAAACTTACTACTGAAAATATATTTTTCTCTAGGGAAGTCCTAGAAATGGCTCCCACTCTTCTCACCTCCTCAAAATATTTCTAAACCTTACCTCTCTAATTTGAAAGGTTCAAAAACAAATCTTCTATTGTCTTGCCCCCATTCAAACTTACATACTTAACGATGTCCCAAGCCAGACCTACGTACTTAGCAACCCGAAGAAAAAGAAGCTTCCTTCTCAAGACCTCAACATCAAGGTGACTTATATGCGAAGACCGAAGGTCCACTGCAACCTTCAAAAATTGCAGTGATTTCACCGCCAAGGTTTCCATACGAAGAATCTACCAAGTTTCAAGCTCAACCACATCAATCTACAAGGAGTAAAGGCATGAATATATCAACAACCACAGTTGACCCAGACCCATAGGATTGATAGGATAAGCTCAATTGTTTTACTTGAGCTACCCCCACCTACCCGAGTATTAGACGCCATTGGTACTAAGTGTACCAGCTTGCTTGTTCTTTGATTGTGTGGTTGTTCCTTGTTTGTGTGAAGTCTTTTTTTGTGTTTCACAAAACACGCCTTGTTGGCAGCACAAGTAACCACATTTTTTTTCTCTTTCTTAAAAACTATCTTCACCTTTGTGCGAAACTTTTGGCCCTTTTGACCCTAGTTGCACTTTTTGCACCCTAACAAAAACCGGACCTAGAAAGCTTTTTGGAAAAACTTCTCCTGTTCATCCACTTCATCTTCTACTGGAAAGTGCAAGATGCCGAAGACACTCAACTCCAACCCGAGAAGTCAAGATTCTGCAATCTAATATGCAAGTCAGCTACCGGTCTTCGTGCACCACTCCGTGCAAGTACGTCAAGTGCCAGCAAGGAAGTTGAAGATTCAAGACCCAAGCCAAGAATACGTGAGCCGTATCTCGCAACACGAACCAAATGATTTTAGAACTAACAACACTAACATAACCAATCTAACTTTAGATTAACATCTCATCAAAGTTTGCGAAAATACTAACTGGTTTGGTGCACCCAAATTTGCATGTGTGAACACCTGCAAAGCTTCGTGAAGACTCGGAACCAAAGAAGCCTTCCACGACCAGCCCTTTCCCCGTCAAGCCGAAGGAAGAAAAGTGTGAAGAAGATCTACCGGGAAGTCGCTAAGAAGAATCAAAGGGGGGAAGCAACTGCAATTTGACGTCACCAACCACCAAGCAATTGGAGACGCAAGTGGAAGTTTCTAACACCTTTCGTAGTACAAAATCAAAGAGATTCAAGTATATGGACCTGACGCCGTGAGGCTAGTCCGTCGCTAATGCGTATCTATTTGTGATACTCTTAAGGAAGGTAATATCAGAAGAAAGATAGAAGATCTATGCCGGCTTCCCGAAGGCAACATGGTCTTGACCTTACATCAGCTTCCATCGTTACACCAATATCAACAACCCAGCATGCTCGGACACAACATGAAGCTTTTAGCATCAGCCCCCAAACTAGAAGCTGAAGAGAGTCCAGTCTCTAACTATGACGCATCCTGTGAGGCCTACAAGCATTGCGTCCCTAACTATGACCCCCGAGAGGCGACAATACCATGGCGTGATAACTGCTCCAACCCCCAAGCACCAAGGAAGGACAACCGCGTTGAAGGTCGACAGGTTACTCAAGAAGAACGATGCCTCCAAGTCAACACCAGCTGCAACCTTCAACATAATAACCCTTAAAGGTCCCTTTTTAAGGGGGGGGGGGAGACATGCACTAGGTATACCCGAACGTGTTAATGATTAGTTCCTTCCGACGCCCTAGTTTTGTAGCATCTGGAAGCCATCAACCGGGAACTCTTCATCAGCTCCAATCATCAAGCCAACCCCATCAGCAAGGACATGGACTCGTCACAAAAGATTACCAACAAGGCCATCCCTCGCAATGTCAAGTGGTCAAGATCTCAGAAGACAACCCCACCGAAGAAACAACGACTGCGGGAGTTAATCAAGTCTAAAACACTTGACCCTACCCTCCCCTAGTACCCCGCTTAGGAATCTCGGGGACGAGATTCTTTTAAGGCGGGAAGATCTGTAACACCCCACTTTTGGGAAGCCAGAAAAACACAGTTGTTAGAGAGCCAAAAATCAGGGCCAACAAAAAAAATTTAAAATGCTTCACGAATGTTGGTGTTTTCCTTCCGATTGCTCTGTTAACCTTGTCTGCTTTGTAGTTTTTGTTAACAACCACTGAAATATCAACCTATGAACCCAACCTAGATAAATTATGTTTAATCTTGGTGATCATGCCATGACAAGAAAAATAATCCATATATCTTCTCCAATCTTATTTTGGCCAAACTCTTTTTCAAAGATGCTTTGAATTTATCAACTGCCCAAATGCCTAGGATTTAAGAAAGTACAGTATTTCCAAAAAAATTACCTGTTTATAAACTATGGAGGCCTATATAATATCTCCTGCCTATTTTCAACCTTGTTGTTTTGCAAGTATTTACATCTCTTATTTTAAAACTCCTAGTTTCAATACCCTTTGAAAACTAATACAAGTGGGAAGTATAGTACCCCATATATTTTCTATATCAAAACCTTTTGAAAAGTATGATGGAGGTAATCATCTCCTACCTGTTTTCAAAACAAGCTACTTTTACAAGTGTTTCGAAAACCCCATCTTACTTCCTCTTTTGCAAAGACTATTAGTGGGGACTATATTACCCCTATACTTTATCTTATCTATATTCTTTTTGAAAGTATCAGAATTGAGTTGAACTACTTTCCAAATCATATTGTCATGATCTTGCTTGATCACAAACTCACAAAAATACTTGGGAAATTGGTCTGTAAACACAATTGTTTGACTGAATTTGTTGTCTTGTTGTGACCTGCTAGAGGTGTGATCATTCCTATGTTTATCTTGGAATGGTTATAATTGTTTGTTTGTGAGTGTGTGTGGACCTAAATAATGTGAAACCTACAAATAACAGGACCATATAAAAAGGACCAGACTAAAATCCTATCTTCAATCCCATGTTCTTATCTCCATAAAATCCTCCAACTTTGGAGACATGCCATAATGGCAAAACTTGGCCTTTTCACCAACGCACCTTGTTTAATCTCTTCTCTTATATCTATTCTTCCTATACAAGCTTTGCAATTGGATTTTTCAAAACTTTCTAGATATTTCTATCAAAGCCATTTTCGAGGCTATGCAAATCTTTGACCACATCTTCTTCCACTTGAATCATCTTGGCAACCTTTCTAAAATCACTCCTTATTCTTTTGAGCTCAACCAAAATTTCCTTGCCCATCCTCATGACTTATATTTCACATCTACTAAGGCCAATGTTCTTGCCTTGGCCATTAAACCTCTTTTCTCTCCAAGTATTGATGCCTACTAAAAAGCCTCCTATTTTCCTTGTTTTCATAAGAAATCTCAAATATTTTTCAAATGAGTTATTTATTAAAAATCACTTCTGTGATCCATACTATATAACCTCTCATCTCAATTCAAAAATATTTGTTTTAGAAGCATTTTCTTATTTATTATAATTTATTAACCAAAGGGCCAGAAATGGATTTTTAAATATTTTGTGAATAAAAGTATTTCCAAAATTCTTAGCAAAATTATCCAACATTCCTATGGTCTTATGTGACCCCTTTATTCAAAAATATTTGCTTGTATTACTCAAAATTTTGGAGAAAACATTCAAAAATAGATACAGCAGTTTTTGGAAATTTCAAAGTTTTCAAAGAAAACAATTTCAGAAACATGTGAGACCACCACCTCTAGACTCCATTTTTCATTCTCTACCTCTTAGACATGTTTTCACACTTGTGTTATGTTCAATGTTTTGGAGAAAATGACCAAAACCTTCTCTGCCCCAAACGAGGATGTCATTGGATTCCTCTTATCCTGGTAGTTTATCCCTCTCTCTCTGTATCTTCCTTGCACCCTAGCGCAGTAAACTTCTATGTTAACATCCTGGACATAATTCCTACACCCCTACTCTCTCCTAGCTTCTTGATTAGAGCAAAGCAATCATCATTTTCTTAGGGCAGAGCACTTGACCACCACCTCATCGTCCAATCCACGCCCTCGTTCCACCTCGGGACAGAGCAACGCGCCAGCACTCTCCCCTCTTGTCCTTTACCTCGCTGGCGAAGCACCACTCCCCCTCGATGCCCTCACCTCTTTGCCCGAGCACCGTCGAGACCCTCCAGCGCGCGGTGACCACGTGACAGTGCGCACGCGCGTTCTGACCGAACCAGACCGCCCTTCCCTCGTCCTCATGCACGCCGAGCTCCTCTGAGACCCCCACAACACCGCCCCGCTTGCCCAATCGCCAGCCCGTGCTCTCTCCGCTCCTGCCCGTGCACACCTGATGGCCCTTCACGTAGTTACCTGTGTGAAAAGTAAATGGGTTAGGTTGAGACTCCAAGTGCAGAGTGTGTAGTAAGTGGAAGACGTGTTTTCCCCACGAGGGGTGAATCGAGGGTTTAATATTGAACTCTCGGGGAATCAGTACTGAAGATTTATCATTCCTACCCTTCTTTTGGTTACCTACAAAACAAAGTAAATGTTTTGGTCCTCAACCTCACCTAGTGGTTGTCAAGCACAAGGTGTGAGAATGATATCAAGATAATATGCAATGCAAACAAGAAATAAATATGCAATGGTGGTAAATAAATATGCAAGGATGGTGGTAGCAATGATAAATGATATTTTTTGGTTTTATATGATGAATGCAAGATGTAAAAGTGTTTTTGTATTTTCGGATTTTTAAATGGCAGAAAATGGAAAAGTGGTAAAAGTTGTTGGAAAGGTGTTTCTTATGATTGAAAATGGACCGGGGTTCATGGTTTCACAAATGCACTCTCTCTTTAATAAAGTGGTAGACAATGGAACACTAGAGTTGACATATGAGATTGCAACACAACAGTTTAATGACAAGTTATAATTATATGGGCATCACGTCCTAACATAGAGACCTTTTGGTTATTAGTCTCTCTTATACTCCACCAAGATGCGAACTAAATCATAACACCTCAGTAATTAAGATAACTCAGAGTATAGCAATAAGTATCATGACATGAAGTTAAAATAAGAACATGCTAGATCTAGTCATGGAGGAAGTGTGTAACAGCCCGCAGTTTGAGCAACTAAAAACCTGTGTAATTTTTCCACTTTTGTGTTCCTTGCATCATGGCATCATGCATCATGTTGTTGTTGCTAGGGAATTGTTGCTAGGGAATTGTTGTTGTTGCTAGGGAATTGTGGTTGTTGCTAGGGAATTGTGGTGGTTTTGGCAACATTCAAAAACCAAATGCCAAACTTGTTTCAACAAATTTCAAAACAGTGAAGGCATTCAAACTTGCAAAACAAAAATACTTTGACATCTTATAATTGTTAAGGAAGTTTCAAGAGTCCAAAATAATATTTTGAAATTGCTCTAAAAATATTAAAGGAGCAACACTTCTGAATTTAGCAAAATGCCATATCCCACCTTCCTAAACAAAAGTGGTTCAAAACATTTTATTTGGAGGCGCCAATTTTTGTGGAGCTTTCACATGATATGAAAAGGCCACACAAATTATTTCATAATTTTCTAAAATGTTTAAGTGCTCTAATTAAATCTAGAAAGTTGCTACTGATTTTCTTTTAAAAAGGGAAAAGGACCTAACTGTGATGAACAAAGTTTCCCAGGGGGTTATCGGTAAAAAGGTCATCTCTCTCCTGGGGCACTGGCGCCATGCCGTCGCCGTTGCCGCGCCCATGCTGCACGCCGCGCAGGGCCCCCTCTGCCCTGCCTTCCTCGACGAGGAGAGCACCTCCACGAGCCCACCTGCTCCCCCTTTTCTCTCCCCGTTTTCTCCACACCATGGCCGAGCTGAAGCTCGCGCTCGCCGTCAAATCCCCGCCGTTGTAGTCCACCTCGAGCATCGCCGTGAGGGGCAAAAGCTCCGCCGTGTCCTCCTCTACTTCTCCACCACCGGAATCGAGTTGGGTTAGCTGGAATCGAGGCCGCCGTCCCCTACTCCGCCGCTGCCGTTCCGCCGTCGTCGCGGACGGATACGTCGCCGTCGTCGCACCTCCGGTCCCCCGAGCACCTCCACGCCATCTGGGTGAGCTTGTGACCTCCCCTGACCCTCCGTTCCTCCCTCTCACGCCGTATCCTCGCCGTGGTATCGCCGGAGCTCGTCGTCGCCGTCCTCTGCCCGCGCGTCAGAAATTCCGAGCTGGGACAAGCCGGATTATCCGAGCCACTAAAGTGCAATGATCTGCTAGGCCCTTAGCCAAATTTCATCCTCGCAGGGAACATCGAATAATCCGAGCCCGAGGGATTCGGATCTTCCGAAGTTCTCCCGTGCGAGATGTTCGTTAGTCCTTAGCCGTTTTCAGTCCGCTTCTTCGACCGGATATTCCGGATGTGGAAAGTTCGGATTTTCTGAATTGGTCCAGAAATCAATTTATTCCTGTTTAATTTAGTTGTTGTTCTTTTTTTTGGTTAAATAAATGTCCGGTATTGGATTAACTTATAATCAGGGTATAATTTAAAGGAGGAATTTAAACATAATGACATGTTATCGTTTCGTCAGGAATTTGTGTGAAATATACCAAATTGATCATAAAAAGGTGAAATAACCAGAAGCATCTCCTTCATACATGTCTAATCACCGAAACGAAATATACCAAATTGATCATAAAAAGGTGAAATAACCAGAAGCATCTCCTTCATACATGTCTAATCACCGAAACCCTGCATCTGATCTCCGATCATGTCTTATCATCTGCAAGTTAACCCTAGGGTTTCCACGATACTAATCAACAAGTAAAGATGCTATATTGTTTAAATCCACGGAATATTCGGGATGCGCCCCCCTAAGCACCCGAACTCCGTTTAATTTGAATAGTGGAATCATCCTCCTCCCAGGGATTTAAAACGTCATGTCATCATGTGTTTGCGCATTGCATCTGTTAAAGCTTGTGTGGTGATTGATTTGTTCTTCCGTTGTTATGCTCGATAGATCAAGCAGCCGGGGTTACTCCATAATACCCTGAAGACCCGTACTACCAGCACGTTGAGCAAGGCAAGCGTAATCCCCCTCTGAGCATGTCTTATCCTATATTTCCGCAAATATTTTCTCCACTATAATATTGCATGCGGTTCCAAATGTCAATTTCATTGGATTAGAGTATCCTATAGTTGCATTAAGATTCCGATGCCAATACCTGTTTCCCTCCTATTATCCATAGGATTGCATTGTTGGCCGAGATACTTACTATGCTATGTTGATGCTTAGCCATACTTAGTTAATTGCATAGCTATACGATGGATGGTTCATGTTGGAAACAGGTGATGAGATGAGAATGATGGTGGAGAAATTGTGGTGACGGATAATAAAATGCTTAAAGGTGGGGATGAGAGGCCACTGTGGTTGTGGTGCTTTGTCTCGTTCTCGCCACCTAGGTGCGAGTTCTATACCTCTTGAACCAAGACTGAGCGTGCAACCATGCGTGAGGCCTATGCAATTGCAGGAACCCTCATAGACTAAATAACTCGGGCGGGACTAGCCAGGGTCCTCTAGTTCGGGCTTCCATTTGCGCGTGCGTGATGATGGTGGGATGAACTGAGATGAGGATGGTGGTGTTTAGGAAAATGAGTGGCCACGGGGCAGTGTGTTGGATCGCTGCTCCGTCCTCACTGATGATCCTGGGTTAGTCCTTAACGAGGGAGAAGTCGACACCGCTCCCACCCAGCCGGCTCTCCAAGGAAGAGAGCTAATGATCAGGTAATGGGACGGACGGTACGCGTGGTAAACATTGTACACCCCTGCAGGGTAAATCTTTTCGAAAAGCCGTGTCCGCGGTTATGGACGAACTTGGGAAGTGAAGGTAAGATCATAGAATAACTTTAACGGAATGATTAAAAACTGGGTACTAGAGGTACCACTCAAGATTGAAAGGTGAGCTTCCTCGAGGGTGATTCGGGGAGGTGCCTTTGATGAACAGGTACTGTGGTTGATGGTGGTTGATGATGAGAAAGTGATCGAGAAAAGAGTCACTTCTTACCCTTTTGAAAATACTCTGAATAGTCGATGCCATTGAGTTATGTTTTCATAAATAAAATCAGCTTTATGCAAAACAGCCATATAACTTTGAAAGCTCATCGAGCTAAAGCTCTATATATAATCTTGCGAGTTCGTCGAACTCAACGTCGTTTGTTTTGTTTCAGAGGAGGACTTCACCGACCTCGAAGGTGGGTTCTTTGTGGACGTCGACGAGTAGTCTGGGGTTCCCAGGTGGCAGCTTGGGACATCCCGGAACAGCTGGCGCTGTGATGTTTATCTGTAGGCCTCTTAGGCCATATTTGGATCTTGTTGTTTAGAACAACCTAATTTGCTTCCGCTTGTTGTAATGTTGGGTCTGTGACCTCTGGTTGTCATTTGCTATCTTTCTCTATTATAAGAGTTGAACTATAATGATTTGTGTCGTAGAGTCTGTGATGTGCCAGTTGTTCCACAAGTCTTGATCTCTCTATTATGCTTTGATAGTGTGTCTGGTGGTATCGGATAACCGGGGACACAGTATCACTGTATAGCAGTCGGGTCGGGGCGCCACAAGTTGGTATCAGAGCAGTACTGCCTGTAGGAAACCCTTCTACTGGTCGATGTTGAGTCTAGTGTTTGTGAAAATATTTTAACCTAAAAATGAGTTGTGAAAACCATCTTAGGATTCTTTTTACTCCTTATCTGGTTACCCTCTAATCTCGGAGCAATCTTACCTCGATTTGAGTTTAAAGGTTTTACTTCTCTGTTACTTCAAAATGATTAGAAACGTGGGTGGGTTCGACCTTTAGTGTTATGTGTCCGTTGCTCCCGCTGCGTTGCAATCCCAAATCAACTCAGATGTTTCTACCGAGTCTAATCATTTGATCCTTTCTTTGGGTTTTAACCACGGACTTGAACATAAGGTCCCGGATTGTGCCAACTAGAGTGTGTTAAGTTGTGATTTCTTAACTCTCGCTAGTAGCACATGATGCTGATCTTTGACCCAAGTTCTATCTTGTTGATTCTTTTTTTTGCAAAGTATTATCGTCCCTAGTCTGTGTACTTGTGTAGACGCTAATGCTATTGTTCGACCATTCGGAGAAAGATACTAACCGTGTCATTGTCAAATCTCCAGAATGGCTCGAGGAGGCCGTGGAGGCCGCGGTGGTCGCGGTAACCACAATGATGATGAGGATGATCTGCCGCCACCACCCTCGATGGCTGAGGTCTTGATGGCCATTGAGGAGAACCGTGGGCGCAATGAGCGCTTGCTTGAGCAGTTGGTGCAGCAGAATGCACGGAGGAACGAGTGCAACACTCTCACTGAGTTCCTGCGCTCGCAGCCACCCACTTTGCTGATGCTAAGGAGCCACTGGAAGCTGATGATTGGCTTCGTGCTTTGGAGCGCAAGTTCTCCGCGCTTCATGTCCCAGTGGCTGAGCAAGTCAACTTTGCCACCTATCTCTTGGTTGGTGCTGCTGGCTGTTGGTGGGAAAGCCATGTGGCTTTGTTTCCAGCCAACCATGTCTTCACCTGGGCTGATTTTCGCACTGCCTTCCGTGCGGAGTACATTCCCCAGCCGATCATGGATTTGAAGAGGAGGGAGTTCCTGGATTTGCAACAGGGACGGATGGACCTCCGCACTTATGGTCGTGAGTTCAACCATCTCTCTCGTTACGCCCCAAGGGACGTGACCAATGATGCTGACAAGCAAGAGCTGTTCCGCAAGGGTCTGACTCCGCAGCTTCGCTATGAGTTGCTGCCCTTCAGGTTCCAGACCTATCAGGAGCTGTTCAACCAGGCTTTTACTCTCGAGCAAGGAAGAAAGGAACTTGAGGCTTCCAAGAGGCCCGCACATGGGGACCACCAGAGTTCCTCGGGTTCTGAGAGCAAGAAGCGCAGGGTGTTTGTCCCTACAGCGCCGTACCGTGCTCCATTCATGCCGAGCAGCAGGATACAGGCCACCTCCTCCGCGCCCCACTACTTCGACACTTGGGGTAGGCGGGAGTGGGTACCGTCCTATGCTACCTGCTCCACCTGGAGTCACTTGCTACACCTGTGGCCAGGCTGGCCACTACTCCAGGGAGTGCCCCCAGAAGGCACCTCTCGCGATAACTCCTGCACGAGCCCCTGCCACCCAGCTGGCAAGGCTGGACCTATTGTGCGTGGTCGCCTGAACCACATCTCTGCTGAAGAAGCTGAAGAGGACCCCGGCGTTCTTATGGGTGAGTTACGAATCAACAACAATCGTGCTACAGTTTTGTTTGATTCTGGAGCATCGCATTCATTCATATCCATAGCTTTTGCAAAAGACCACAAAATACCGTTTGAGAAAATGAGCGTCCCTTGGAGATCTCCACTCCTGGCTCCAAATGGCAAACCGATGGGGTTACTCCTGAGTCAGATTACTATCGGTTACTACTCTTTTCCTTTGCTTTGGTAGCTCTGAGGTCAAGTGGCATTGATGTCATACTGGGCATGAACTGGCTAGCCAAATACCAGGCTAATCTCGACTGTGCTGCCAAGACCGTCACCGTGACCAATTCTTCCGGTGACAGTGTGAAGTATTGGTCTGCACTATCAAGACCTCCATCCTCCATCATACCCAACTCACCTGAGATCCTCCTTTGCTTTATGGAAGGCGAATCCCCTCCTGAAATCCAGGACATACACGTGGTGTGTGACTTCCCGGATGTGTTCCCGGAAGAATTGCCTGGCATGCCTCCTGACCGAAGTGTGGAGTTTGTCATAGATCTACTTCCCGGTACGCTCCAATTTCCAAGAAGCCCTACCGTATGCCGGTGGAAGAGTTGGCTCTGTTGAAAGAGCAAATTGATCAGCTGTTAGCAAGGATTTCATCCAGCCTAGCAGTTCACCTTGGGGTTGTCCGGTACTCTTTGTCAAGAAGAGGATTCTACCGTGCCTCGTCTAGTCTCTGACTATCGACCGTTGAATGCGGTGACAATCAAGAACAAGTATCCTATTCCTCGCATCAATGATCTGTTGGATCAGTTAGCTGGTGCAACGGTATTCTCCAAGATGGATCTGAGGTCAGGCTACCATCAGATAAAAATCAGAAAGGAGGATATCCAAAGACGGCATTTGTTACTCGCTATGGCTCATATGAGTATACCGTCATGTCCTTTGGTCTCACAATGCCCAGCTACTTTCATGAGGCTCATGAACTCCATCTTCATGGATTATCTTGACAAGTTTGTCGTCATTTACATTGATGACATCCTCATCTATTCCAAAACCAATGAAGAGCATGAGGAACATCTTCGTTTGGTTCTGACACGACTTCGAGAACACCGCCTCTATGCCAAGTTCTCCAAGTGTGAGTTTTGGTTGGATAATCTCGTCTTCCTTGGTCATGTGATATCCGCTAATGGTGTGGCTGTCATTCCGACAAGATTCAGTCCATTTGGATTGGAAAACTCCAATGTCAGTCAAGGACATTCGTAGCTTTCTCGGATTGGCGGGTTACTACCGCCGATTCATCGAAGGTTTCTCCAAGATAGCCAAGGCCCTGACTGACCTTCTCAAGAAGGATAAAAAGTTCGTATGGACGGCCGAAGCTGAAGAGAGCTTCAAAACACTGAAAGCCAAACTCACTCCGCTCCTGTGCTTGTCCTGCCGGACACAAGCAAGGATTTCGTCGTCTTCTGTGACGCCTCTCTGCAAGGCTTGGGCTGTGTGCTAATGCAAGATGGCCATGTGGTGGCATATGCTTCCGCCAACTTAAGCCGCATGAGCACAACTACCCAACTCATGATCTAGAACTTGCCGCGGTGGTTATGCTTTGAAGCAATGGAGACCATACCTGTTTGGTAACCGTTGCGAGATCTTCTCGGATCACAAGAGTCTGAAGTACCTCTTCACCCAGCCGGATTTAAATCTCAGGCAAAGGCGTTGGTTGGAGTTAATCAGGACTATGATGTGAGTCTGAACTATCAACCCGGCAAAGCAAACGTCGTGGCTGACGCGCTAAGTCGGAAGTCCTATTGCAACAATCTGATGATTGAAGAGGCCCAACCTGCCCTCCATGAAGAGTTCCCCGTTTGAACCTGGAAATTGTTCCCTCTGGCTACCTTGCAAATCTGGAGATCAAATCTACTCTTGTAGATCAGATTAAGGATGCTCAAAGCGTGACAAGGGTATTCTAAAAATCAAGGAGAACATTGCTAGCGGGAAGGCCAAATGTTTTCTGTCAATGAATCTGGAGTTGTTTATTTTGGTGACCGCTTGGTAGTGCCAAAGAAACGAAAATTGAGGGAGTTGATCCTCCAAGAAGCTCATGAATCTCCTCTCTCTATTCATCCCGGTAGTACCAAAATGTACCAAGACCTTCGGCCACAATTCTGGTGGACTCGGATGAAACGAGAAATTGCCAAGTATGTTGCTGAATGCGACACCTGTCGACGGGTAAAGGCTGAACATCAAAGGCCTGCCGGCACTCTTCGCCCTATTGCTATTCCCGAGTGGAAATGGGATGAAATTGGTATGGACTTCATTACTGGTCTGCCGAAGTCTCCAAAGGGACATGATGCCATTTGGGTCATCATTGATCGACTATCAAAAGTGGCTCACTTCCTCCCCGTTCGTGTGGACATTACAGCTGCCAAGTTGGCAGACCTGTATACCTCTCGTATCGTCGTCCTTCACGGCATTCCCAAGAAGATAATTTCTGATCGTGGAAGCCTATTCACCTCCAAGTTTTGGACTAGTTTCCAAACTGCTATGGGAACTCGTCTTAACTTCAGCACCGCGTTCCATCCTCAAACTGATGGTCAGACCGAAAGAGTGAACCAAGTTTGGAAGACATGCTTAGGGCATGTGTAATCTCTTTTGGCAAGGATTGGGAAAAGTATCTCCCTTTCGCGGAGTTCTCCTACAAAACAGCTATCAAGCTAGTCTGGGCATGGCTCCATTTGAGGTTCTCTATGGAAGAAAATGCCGCACTCCTCTAATTGGTCCGAGACCGGAGAGAGAGCACTCTTTGGTCCAGATATTATCAATGAAGCTGAGAGAAGGTGAGAATCATACGGGAAATCTGAAGATTGCTCAGTCTAGGCAGAAGAGCTACTATGATAAGCACCATCAGGAAATTCACTATGAAATTGGTGATAAAGCTTATCTCCGTGTCTCTCCCCTTCGTGGCGTTCGCCGCTTTGGAATCAAAGGGAAATTGGCACCTCGCTATGTTGGCCCTTTCACCGTTCTGGCCAAGCGAGGAGATCTTTCTTATAAGTTGGAATTACCGGTCATTCCCAAATGTACATGATGTGTTTCATGTCCTCAACTTCGCCGGTGTTTCAAGGATCCTATCCATGGGGTCAATCATGAGGAGCTGGATCTCCAGGAAGATCTTACCTATCGCGAGCATCCTATCCGTGTCCTGGATGAAGCCGAAAGGAAGACCCGTAACAAGACGACCAAGTTTCTCAAGATTCAGTGGTCGCACCATTCCGAGGAAGAAGCGACTTGGGAAAGGAGTCTAGTCTTCGTGAGGAGTATCCCGAGTTCTTTCCGCAACCTTAGAATCTCGGGACGAGATTCCTGTAAGGGGGGTAGAATTGTAACAGCCCGCAGTTTGAGCAACTAAAAACCTGTGTAATTTTTCCACTTTTGTGTTCCTTGCATCATGGCATCATGCATCATGTTGTTGTTGCTAGGAAATTGTTGCTAGGGAATTGTTGTTGTTGCTAGGGAATTGTGGTTGTTGCTAGGGAATTGTGGTGGTTTTGGCAACATTCAAAAACCAAATGCCAAACTTGTTTCAACAAATTTCAAAACAGTGAAGGCACTCAAACTTGCAAAACAAAAATACTTTGACATCTTATAATTGTTAAGGAAGTTTCAAGAGTCCAAAATAATATTTTGAAATTGCTCTAAAATATTAAAGGAGCAACACTTCTGAATTTAGCAAAATGTCATATCCCACCTTCCTAAACAAAAGTGGTTCAAAACATTTTATTTGGAGGCGCCAATTTTTGTGGAGCTTCCACATGATATGAAAAGGCCACACAAATTATTTCAAAATTTTCTAAAATGTTTAATTGCTCTAATTAAATCTAGAAAGTTGCTACTGATTTTCTTTTAAAAAGGGAAAAGGACCTAACTGTGATGAACAAAGTTTCCCAGGGGGTTATCGGTAAAAAGGTCATCTCTCTCCTGGGGCACTGGCGCCATGCCGTCGCCGTGGCCGCGCTCACGCTGCACGCCGCAGGGCCTCCTCTGCCCTGCCTTCCTCGACGAGGAGAGCACCCCCACGAGCCCACCTGCTCCTCCCGCCTTGCGCACCTGCTCCCTGCTCCCCCTTTTCTCTCCCCGTTTTCTCCATGCCATGGCCGAGCCGAAGCTCGCGCTCGCCGTCGAGGCCGTGGCGTGAGGGGCAAAAGCTCCGCCGTGTCCTCCTCTACTTCTCCACCGCCGGAATCGAGCCACTGTCCCCTACTCCGCCGCTGCCGTTCCACCATCGTCGCGGACGGATACGTCGCCGTCGTCGCACCTCCGGTCCCCCCGAGCACCTCCACGCCATCTGGGTGAGCTTGTGACCTCTCCTGGCCCTCCGTTCCTCCCTCTCACGCTGCATCCTTGCCGTGGTATCGCCAGAGCTCGCCGTCGCCGTCCTCTGCCCGCGCGTCGAAATTCCGAGCTGGGACAAGCCGGATTATCCGAGCCACTCCAGTGCAACGATCTGCTAGGTCCTTAGCCGAATTTCATCCTCGCAGCGAACATCGGATAATCCGAGCCCGAGGGATTCGGATCTTCCAAAGTTCTCCCGTGCGAGATGTTCGTTAGTCCTTAGCCGTTTTCAGTCCGCTTCTTCGACCGGATATTCCGGATGTGGAAAGTTCGGATTTTCCGAATTGGTCCAAAAATCAATTTATTCCTGATTAATTTAGTTGTTATTCTTTTTTTGGTTAAATAAATGTCCGGTATTGGATTAACTTATAATCAGGGTATAATTTAAAGGAGGAATTTAAACGGAATGACCTGTTATCGTTTCGTCAGGAATTTGTGTGAAATATACCAAATTGATCATAAAAAGGTGAAATAACCGGAAGCATCTCCTTCATACATGTCTAATCACCGAAACCCTGCATCTCATCTCCGATCATGTCTTATCATCTGCAAGTTAGCCCTAGGGTTTCCACGATACTAATCAACAAGTAAAGATGCTATATTGTTTAAATCCACGGAATATTCGGGATGCGCCCCCCTAAGCACCCGAACTCCGTTTAATTTGAATAGTGGAATCATCCTCCTCCCGGGGATTTAAAATGTCATGTCATCATGTGTTTGCGCATTGCATCTGTTAAAGCTTGTGTGGTGATTGATTTGTTCTTCCGTTGTTATGCTCGATAGATCAAGCAGCCGGGGTTACTCCACAATACCCCGAAGACCCGTACTACCAGCACGTTGAGCAAGGCAAGCGTAATCCCCCCTCTGAGCATGTCTTATCCTATATTTCCGCAAATATTTTCTCCACTATAATATTGCATGCGGTTCCAAATGTCAATTTCATTGGATTAGAGTATCCTATAGTTGCATTAAGATTCCGATGCCAATACTTGTTTCCCTCCTATTATCCATAGGATTGTATTGTTGGCCGAGATACTTACTATGCTATGTTGATGCTTATCCATGCTTAGTTAATTGCATAGCTATACGATGGATGGTTCATGTTGGAAACAGGTGATGAGATGAGAATGATGGTGGAGAAATTGTGGTGATGGATAATAAAATGCTTAAAGGTGGGGATGAGAGGCCACTGTGGTTGTGGTGCTTTGTCTCGTTCTCGCCGCCTAGGTGTGAGTTCTATACCTCTTGAACCAAGACTGAGCGTGCAACCATGCGTGAGGCCTATGCAATTGCAGGAACCCTCATAGACTAAATAACTCGGGCGGACTAGCCAGGGTCCTCTAGTTCGGGCTTCCATTTGCGCGCGTGCGTGATGATGGTGGGATGAACTGAGATGAGGATGGTGGTGTTTAGGAAAATGAGTGGCCACGGGCAGTGTGTTGGATCGCTGCTCCGTCCTCACTGATGATCCTGGGTTAGTCCTTAACGAGAGAGAAGTCGACACCGCTCCCACCCAGCCGGCTCTCCAAGGAAGAGAGCTAATGATCAGGTAATGGGACGGACGGTACGCGTGGTAAACATTGTACACCCCTGCAGGGTAAATCTTTTCGAAAAGCCGTGTCCGCGGTGATGGACGAACTTGGGAAGTGAAGGTAAGATCATAGAATAACTTTAACGGAATGATTAAAAACTGGGTACTAGAGGTACCACTCAAGATTGAAAGGTGAGCTTCCTCGAGGGTGATTCGGGGTGGTGCCTTTGATGAACATGTACTGTGGTTGATGGTGGTTGATGATGAGAAAAGTGATCGAGAAAAGAGTTACTTCATACCCCTTTTGAAAATACTCTGAATAGTCGATGCCATTGAGTTATGTTTTTCATAGATAAAATCAGCTTTATGCAAAACAGCCATATAACTTTGAAAGCTTCATCGAGCTAAAGCTCTATATATAATCTTGCGAGTTCGTCGAACTCAACGTCGTTTGTTTTGTTTCAGAGGAGGACTTCACCGACCTCGAAGGTGGGTTCTTTGTGGACGTCGATGAGTAGTCTGGGGTTCCCAGGTGGCAGCTTGGGACATCCCGGAACAGCTGGCGCTGTGATGTTTATCTGTATGCCTCTTAGGCCATATTTTGGATCTTGTTGTTTAGAACAACCTAATTTGCTTCCGCTTGTTGTAATGTTGGGTCTGTGACCTCTGGTTGTCATTTGCTATCTTTCTCTATTATAAGAGTTGAACTATAATGATTTGTGTCGTAGAGTCTGTGATGTGCCAGTTGTTCCACAAGTCTTGATCTCTCTATTATGCTTTGATAGTGTGTCTGGTGGTATCGGATAACCGGGACACAGTATCACTGTATAACAGTCGGGTCGGGGCGCCACAAAGTGGCAATGGTCACACCCACACCTCTGGTAGCATGGTATTTCTTTTTATCCCTAGTGAGGCAACAAAGTAAGGTAGAGATGCCCAAGTGGATCGCAGAACGTTCTCTCACGTTCACTGCACTAGCCACCCCCCGTTACTCCAACTAATGCACACGTTCCCCCTCACACGCTCTCATAAACATGCTTGATCATGACAAGTAAATAAGAACGGGGTATATAATATGCATCTACTTTCATAACTGAAACAAAACCATTGCAATCTCAAACATATATTAACTCATAAAAAGATCCACCACAAAGGTATTACATAGATGAACGTAATCATGTTCAGTAGCTCATACGGTACTAATTAGTGAAGCTCAAGAGAGAGATACATAAGTTACTTCCACAAACCCATAGTCCAGAGGTGGACTACTCCCTCTTCATCATGGAGACGGTGGAGAAGTTGTTGTAGAAGATGGAGACCACGCCGGTAGCGCCCCGCCGGAGTTTTCCCCCTCCAATCTGCAACTCCAGGTCTCTGTTTCGGTGTTTCTGTGTTTCTGCGGCGCTCCTGCCAGAGAACGTCGGGGGACTATTTTTATAGGCGGTTTTAGGTCAAAACGGAGTCGGTGGAGGAAAGATCGACGGCAACGGAGCTCCGAGGCCCAAAAGGGGGGGTCCCACGTGGCCAGGTACATGGTCCGCGTAGGCCCACTTAACTTGGCCCTCGGGCCTCCGCTTGTTTGCTTCCTTCGCTCCCAAGTCTTCTTCCTTCCAAAAACTGATGCTCGTAAATTTTCAGGTCATTTGGACGTCGTTTGGGTCCCTGAAACATTAAAATATGGAAAATAGGGTTTTCTGCCTGTGCAGGGTTAATTCCATAAAAATAGGAAAATCATGAAATATTCCAAAAATCATTATAAAACAGTGATATAACCCTTATATGATGCAAATATGACTGGAATATAAGTAATATAGTGCAAAGTTCATGTATGCATTTTACATGCATCAACATCCCCAAGCTTAACCTATACTCGTCCTCGAGTATGAAGGTGATAAAACTAACATGGACTTTGCATTTTAATACTATCAATGGATATCAAAGATGATTACTATTGCTACATAGAGTCAAATGGTTCATTCTTAAAAGGAGTAGCAATATGCAAGATAGATTATGAAGTGATATCAAGTATTCAATGCAAGGATGTTCAATGATAATTCACAAAGTGTAACATAAGAGAAGGTACTATGGACCACATGTATGCATAATTTAAGTAAGAACATCCTATAATGGTCATAGAGTATTTGATGAAAATCTGAATATAAAAGGTGGACACTTCGGAAAGATATATATATGAGTAGAGGTAAAGCATGAATAAATTTCATCTAACTTCTGAACTTCTCTACTTAAGTTAATGATTGTAATGTGGTAATCCTTGGTGTCAAGCTCTCATTCCCCTATCATAGCATCTTGAATGATTAAGTTTAAAGTGAAAGCAAATATGAGTAGTGTGCTTGACAAAGTACAGCTTGAAAGTCTCATGCCCCTTGAATACAAGTACCTACTCCATGTGTTTACTCATCTTGGGAAACAAAGCAAATTCAAGTTAAATATCATTGTAAGTAATAATAGTATCATTAAGAGCGTCAACTGGGGTACCTCTTATCCCAGGATATGGAACAAGCCCATATCAAAATGACAAGACAAACAAACACAATGAACAATCTCAACACCCTTTTTATTTACCATTAGATAGCTTTCTATTGTAAGGTGTATCACAGAAGGTTCACCATAGCATGTAAGTAAATTTACACCATGAATGATGCATGGCTTAGATTAGCGGCCCAGGCGTCTCTCTAACCATTTATACAAACTCATTTAAACCTACTTCATTTTCACATTTATTTCCCATGGTAAGCATCCATAAACAAAAGTACATGATATCAACTAAATGAAATGAAGTGCATGTTGAAAGCTTGCCATGTGACAGCACATATGAGCTAACTCTCAACCCAAGACATTCGTCAAGCCCACAACATATAATTTAATCACAATGGGTCATATTTTATTTATGCAATAAAAGTAAAGTGTGCATCAAGTTCGAAGGAGCTCTATAACCAACTTTTCCCATAACAATCAACATAAGCATTTTCATTCAGAGTTATAGATAAACAAATATCATGATAAACATACTCGGAATATCATAAAGCTAATAGGTAGATATGGTGGACTCACTGGAAAAACTTTGGTTGAAGGTGTTGGAAACAAGTTTTTACTTGTTGGAATTTTGGGCTAGCAAGAGGGAGAAAGTTGACCATCTAATGCATGGATGAGTGTCCATAAAACTAGCTAATCCATGTTAAAACAAGGTAAAATAACATTCAGCATCAAACTTGAATAAAAGATAGCTCTTGATAAAATACTTGCAAATTATTACTCATTAACAAGCTCATGAATTATGCAACTATATGTATCTTTTAAAGTCAACTCAAACATCCTTTTCCCAATCTAATAATAATATCCAACATAATTCAACCCAAATTTCCAGTAGCTCTCATATATAAATGATAGTGTGGTGGTCTCACATAAAAATCAAACCAAAACAAACAAAAAGACGCTCCAAGTTTATGCGATAAAGTGTTTCGATCGAAAAACAGAAGTTAGACGTGTGCAAACCGAGAGTGTGTAGGTCCAGTGGGGTTGTCTTCACATCCCCAAGCTTATGGTCTTCACCATCCTTGGATAGCTCTTGGTGCATCTCCTCTAATCCCTGTGAAAAAACTTCAAAACACCGTTTCTCCCATTTCTTTTTCTGTGGGGTGCATTAGTAGTGATAAACAAATAGATTTCTTGCTGCATATAATCCTTAGACAAAAATTATGAATGTGTCCAGAAAGTGTATAATGTTGTATGCCTACTCATAAACTCAATTGGATCAAAAAGGTTCAAGTTAAAAGTTCTAAGCATGCATCAAACAAAATGGGACAGAATCTGTCCAGAAAAAACAGCAGCAGCAAAACTATTTTTCTACCCTACTTAACTTTGTCAAAATTCCGAAAAAATTCATGCATACAGAGGATGAAAAGTTGCAACTACAGTTCAAATATGAGCTCATTCGGAGTTACAAATAAGAATTAAAATCATACCGTGCACAGATTCGTGCAGGAATAAAATCTCCGAACGCTATAAGCAACTTCTTCAAACCAAAATGAGTAAAACTTGGCACTTTATTAAAAATTCCAGAAACTAAACTAAACACAAAGTCTCTTGTTACAGCAAGAGGACACAAAGAAAATCACAAATAAAAACAACCGGGTTGCCTCCCGTAAAGCGCTTTCTTTATAGCCATATAGCTAGGCTTCTTACTTGATGTTTATAGAGGACGAAGCTCATGAGGGAGCTTGAATGATGTGCCCTCTTCCTTGGGAAGTGTTCCATGCACTTCTTGTGTGGAAACTGAAACTTCACATTCCCTTCTTTTGAATCAATGATAGCACCTGTAGTACGAAGAAAAGGTCTTCCAAGAATAATTGGACTAGAGGTTTTATTCCCCATATCCATGATTAGAAAATCAACAGGCACAAATGTCATATGTAACTCTACCATAACATCACTTACTTTCCCTAAAGCATGTTTAATGGAATCATCAGCAAGTGCAAGTTCAATAGAGCATTTTTCAAGATTTTTCAATTCAAGTACTTCATATAGTTCTTTAGATAAAACAGAGACACTAGATCCTAGATCAAGTATAGCATGGTGTGTCTCTTTTCCAATGGTTACTAGGACTTTGGGAATCCATATATCCCCAAGCTTAGGTGGTATCATAGCCTCTTGGTTGTACCTAGCAATCTTTTTTTTAAACATGATTAGCAATATAAGAACCAAAACCAGCTTGGTTACATTAATGAAGGATCACTTGCAAATTTTTGTAAGATAGATATTAATTCATGCAAGCTACAATTATCTAAGTCAAGCAATGGTTCCTTGACTTCACTAAGCATTTTAACTTCCTCAACTTTCTCTCTTTCATTACCATAATAGTTTCCTTAGCAATTCTCTCTTGCTCATGAATATGTTCCCAAGATTTATTTATAACCTCTTGACAATATTTAATTGTTTCCTCATGTTTTTGAGCTATAATGGTGTTCTTTAATGAGGAAACTTCCTTAGTGAGCTGATCTACCCTTTCAAACAAAGAGTCTTGTTTTTCAAACTTAGATATAAATTCCTTATTAAGCTCCTTTTGAGTAGATATAAATGATCTAATGGTGTTTTCCAAATCACTAGAAACATTACTAGGCATATTTGTTTGGCACATATGGGGGTTTATTATAAGAGTTATAATTGTTGTTACCATACCCATTATTACCATAGTTCCTAATGAAGTTGACATCAATATTTTCAGGATTATTACCAACTAATTCTTGCAAAGGCACATTTTCAATATTTTGTTTATTAATGAAAGCAAGAATAGTATCCATTTTAGATGACAAATCATTTGTTTCTTCTATGGAGTTCACTTTCTTAGAAGGATTAGGTGCTCTATCAGTATGCCATTGACTATAGTTTTGCAAAATACTTTCCAATATGTTCTTAGCTTCTACTATAGTTTTTCCCATAAACGCACCTCCAGCAGCAGAATCAAGAATATTTCTAGACATGTAATTTAGACCATTGTAAAAAGAGTGTAATATGGTCCATTCGTTGACCCCATGTGATGGACAAGTTCTAAGCATAAGTTTAATCCTATCCCAAGCCATAGCAACATGTTCATTTTCATTTTGCCTAAAAGAAAGAATGTTGTTTCTATTTTGCAAAATTTTAACAGGAGGATAGTATTTCTTAATGAAAGCTTTTTTAAATCATCCCAAGTTTTAATGCTATCAATAGGTAATGAATGCAGCCACTCTTTAGCTTTTCCTCTAAGTGAGAAAGGAAATAACTTCAGTTTTAGAATATCACTTTCCACATTTTTAAATTTCTGCATGTCACATATTTCAACAAAATCATGAAGATGCATAGAGGCATCCTCCATAGCACTACCGCCAAATTGTTCCCTAGTTATCAAGTTCAACAACTAGGACTTACTTCATAACTATCAGCATTTATCTAGGTGTGGCAATGGGCCTAGCAATAAATTGATCATTTGGAGTGTTTGTGTAATCACACAACTTAGTTCTTTCTCCCATTTTAGCAAGTTTTTATGTGTTTTTTAATTTTTTATGCAAAACTGAAAATAAATATGCAAACCAAACTAAAAATGCAAGACAATGACAAAACAAGATAAATTGCTTTGAAGGTAAAGATGGATAAGATGATGCTCACGTAGGTGCAACCTCCCCAAGCTTAGGTGTTAGCACAAGTTGGTGATGAAGTTGACTTGGTGAGATATCCTTGGATAAACCTTTCAGCAATGATTCCCTGGCAACGGCGCCAGAAAACAGTCTTGATGGCCCTTCACGTAGTTACCTGCGTGAAAAGTAAATGGGTTAGGTTGAGACTCCAAGTGCAGAGTGTGTAGTAAGTGGAAGACGTGTTTTCCCCACGAGGGGTGACTCGAGGGTTTAATATCGAACTCTCGGGGAATCAGTAGTGAAGATTTATCTTTCCTATCCTTCTTTTGGTTACCTACAAAACAAAGTAAATGTTTTGGTCCTCAACCTCACCTAGTGGTTGTCAAGCAGGTGTGAGAATGATATCAAGAAATATGCAATGCAAAAAGAAATAAATATGCAATGGTGGTAGCAATGATAAATGATATTTTTGGGTTTTATATGATGAATGCAAGATGTAAAAGTGTCTTTGTATTTTTGGATTTTTAAATGGCAGAAAATGGAATAGTGGTAAAAGTGGTTGGAAAGGTGTTTCTTATGATTAAAAATGGACCGGGGTTCATGGTTTCACAAATGCACTCTCTCTTTAATAAAGTGGTAGACAATGGAACACTAGAGTTGACATATGAGATTGCAACACAACAGTTTAATGACAAGTTATAATTATATGGGCATCACGTCCTAACATAGAGACCTTTTGGTTATTAGTCTCTCTTATACTCCACCAAGATGCGAACTAAATCATAACACTCAGTAATTAAGATAACTCAGAGTATAGCAATAAGTATCATGACATGAAGTTAAAATAAGAATATGCTAGATCTAGTCATGGAGGAAGTGGCAATGGTCACACCCACACCTCCGGTAGCATGGTATTTCTTTTTATCCCTAGTGAGGCAACAAAGTAATGTAGAGATACCCAAGTGGATCGCAGAACTTTCTCTCACGTTCACTGCACTAGCCACCCCCGTTACTCCAACTAATGCACACGTTCCCCCTCACACGCTCTCATAAACATGCTTGATCATGACAAGTAAATAAGAACGGGGTACATAATATGCATCTACTTTCATAACTGAAACAAAACCATTGCAATCTCAAACATATATTAACTCATAAAAAGATCCACCACAAAGGTATTAATAGATGACCATGTTCAGCATACGGTACTAATTAGTGAAGCTCAAGAGAGAGAGATACATAAGTTACTTCCACAAACCCATAGTCCAGAGGTGGACTACTCCCTCTTCATCATGGAGACGGTGGAGAAGTTGTTGGAGAAGATGGAGACCACGCCGGTAGCGCCCCGCCGGAGTTTTCCCCCTCCAATCTGCAACTCTAGGTCTCTGTTTCGGTGTTTCTGTGTTTCTGCGGCGTCCTGAGAACGTCGGGGGACTATTTTTATAGGCGGTTTTAGGTCAAACGGAGTCGGTGGAGGAAAGATCGACGGCAACGGAGCTCCGAGGCCCAAAAGGGGGGTCCACGTGGCCAGGTACATGGGCCACGTGGGCCCACTCAACTTGGCCCTCGGGCCTCTGCTTGTTTGCTTCCTTCGCTCCCAAGTCTTCTTCCTTCCAAAAACTGATACTCGTAAATTTCCAGGTCATTTGGACGTCGTTTGGGTCCCTGAAAGATTAAAATATGGAAAATAGGGTTTTCTGCGCAGGGTTAATTCCATAAAAATAGGAAAATCATGAAATATTCGAAAAATAATTATAAAACAGTGATAACCTTATATGATGCAAATATGACTAGAATATAAGTAATATAGTGCAAAGTTCATGTATGCATTTTACATGCATCAACACCGTGCACCATGGACGGCCTTCCCCTCGTTTTAAGCCACAGGCCATCTTCTCAGCCTCTCTCCTTGTCCATTCTAATCGCACACCACCCTCTGTCGTCCAGGAAACGAGAGCAAGCTCTCTCGTGCTCTAGCTCGGTGGAGATAGGGTTTTCCTTCTCGCGGCCGCCACCTTGCCGCCATCCAGTGCCTGTCGCGGACGACCTCGACCGCGCGTCCACTAGGAGCCAGCCGGCAAGATCTGCTGCAACGCCTTCCCCAAGCTCTCCACACCTTGTTTCCATCCTCTCTTCGACACACAGAAGCCCTAGGTGTGAAAATCATCCTCACCGCGTTCTAGGGTTCGGCCTCGCGTCTGTGCGCGTCGCGGCGGAGAAGGACCATCGGTCGTCGATCTCGGCATCCACGGCTCTGTTTGAAACCAGGCGTCGTCTATTCCTGGCCGTCGACCTGGAGATCGATGGCGACTTACCCCTTCGCCTACGCATGCTCCGTCGCGGGCCGGCCCGGCGCAGTTCGGCCCAACTCGCCGCAGATATGGCCGTGACCTTTTTTCTGTCATGTTAATTATTTTATCCACGGATCTGTTTCAGGCACCTAGGTTTAAATCCAGTTAAATTAGTTTAAATTTGTTTTTGGCCAAACAAAAATCACAGTGCTACTAGTATGTTTTTCTGACCACGTGCAACTTGCAAAGTTGAAAAATATATGAATTAGTGTGTCCTTGAAAAATGTTTTGCTGTCACTGGTCTGAAACACTGTTTCATCAATAATTTGAGTTTGGTTAATCCAAATTGAGTGAATCCAATTGTTTTGGAAAGCCCTTGTGAATATCTCTCACTAGAAGTTTACCCATGTGATTGTGATGCCTAGAACAGAAGTTGTTTGTGTTTTAAAATAGGGTAGAGGACACTTTGAACATTTTTAACAAATTCTGTAAATTTAATTTTGAAGCAAACTCAAATGTGTTAGTTTATAATGTTATCAGAGAACCAGAATCTAGCTTTGTAAGATTTTGAAGTGGTAAAGTTCCTGGTTGATTTAAATTGCTCTAGTAGTGTTTTTCTAAACAAGCTATTAAAAGAATTGGAATTTGCCTTAATAAAAATAATGTCTTGCTTGATGGTAGTTGTGTTGAAAGTGTGGACTGCTTGTTTAAACTTGCTTAATATGTTAGTACTGTTAGTGTTTTATGCTGGGTTAAAACAAAGAAAATAATCTTGTATGGTTAATTAATACTTGTTAAAAAATTTATTTATGCTTGTGTTGCTTAAAAATTTGTTTAAACTAAATGACCACTCTCAACAACAAATTTTATCCACTGATTATTTAAAAGTTTGCTAGTGGTGTTAGCCTTGCTTGTAACAAGTAAACCCTGAATATGTAACTTGCTATCTTAACTCCTAGAGTAAAAACTGATGAAATCTTGCTGCTTTGCCAACCTTGTGTGATAAAATAATAGCCTTGGGTCTTGTGCTTGTGTTTGTTAAGCTTGCCCTATGTGTATGCTTGTGGATTGTCTTGCGGTATGTTGATTGTGTTCTTTTTATTTTCACGATGTTAGAAAATCACGAGGAGGAATTTCCAGCTGAGGGTTTTCTGGAGATTAATTGATCAGCTGCAGCAGGACAAACTTTGACCAAGGCAAGCCATCTCAGAAACTTGCAAACCATCATCTATTTTGTTTTACTTTTCCCATGCATATTTTCCTGCATTATATATATACCTGTTATATTCCCATGTTTTGATATATACTCCAGGCCGTACCAAAAACTGTAGGACACCCTACCAACCACCTTTTTCTAGTTCTAAAGAGTAAAATTATAGGATGGGTGATGCGGGTAGGTCCCGATTTTCACGGATTTGTGCGGATGGAAAGATGAACACGAAGAACACGCGAAGAACGATGAAACAAAAGAGGGGAAATCAACACACAAGCGTAAATAGCAAGTAGCAACCCGGCAAGACTCGTTGGTAACAAATCCCCGTGGCAGCCCCCAATCTCCTCTCCCAAGCACACCTTACTCTTAGGATTGTTTGTCCAATTGGTCAATCCAACCACCCGATAGAATCACCGTAAGATGAAAGATCGGCAAGTAATCGCAACTACAAGCGGATCCTTGGTATCCACGCAGGGATCTTCTCTCAAGAGGAGGCCTTGGTTCATCTCCACCTGTGGAGGTCTTGATTCATCTCATAGGAGGAAAGAGACACTTTGAGAAGAAGGTGTCTAGCTCTACTTTAGTTCTCAAATCCTAGTCTAACCCTAGATCTAGTCAAAGGGGTGCCTTAAATAGTCCAAGCATCAAGGAGGATGAAAGGATAAGGTTGCACAACAGATCGGGCGAAGAAGCCCCGCACCGGCGGTAGTATCGCTGGCTTAGCCGGTGCTACCGCTGATGCGGGCCTGCGTTTCTGCTTCCCACCTCCCCGGTACCAGTTGGTAGCTGCTGGTGCCGCTGCGGTACCGGGTAGCTTCCGAAGGGCCATTTCGGCGGTAGCGCGGGGGGGTAGCAGGCGCTGCCGCTGACGTGGGAGATCATCCACCCCACGCTCACGGTACCGGTCGGTGCCGCCGTCGATGCCGCTGGCGTGGGGGAGGTTCGCGCTGACTGGGCCAGGGGCGGTAGTACCGCTTGACCAGCGGTAGTACCGCCGCCTGGGAAGTCCTTC